>HG993124.1:12225523-12840581 GCA_905231855.2 Eristalis tenax | reverse complement strand
TTGTAAAAATGATTGTAAAACGTCAGAGCTGCTAAACAAGGCTGGAACACTGAAACGTCTTTAATGCGATGGCGATTGTAATTACAGTTGACTCGCGCTAATTCGTATCAAAGACGCGGTCCCTTTTAAAAATCGAGGTAATTCGTATATGGCGGTCGTGCACAGTGCGGTAATCTCCGAATCTAGCGGAACTTAATTCAGAAATCAAAGTCGTCCGAATGTCAAAGTAAATCCTCAGGTCTTAACGTTCTGGAAAATAAAAAAAAACCTGTAAACGTTGTGAGACATCTCAAACAGCAAACATTTTCCAGCAAGAGAAATGTGAAACATCAGCTCGAATACGTAACTCAAATTCGCCGTGTTTGTATGCAAGGCTATCCTTCTAATTTCTTGTTCAACTTCTTGCCTGTTATTTAAAGGTATGATTGAAGCTTGTACAACCTAAGCAAGTGGTAGTAATAATTGCTTGGCTTGAAGGTTTTACGCTTACACGGTGTTTTTTGTACAGTCTGACTTTGGATAGACTTTTAAAAATGTACCCACCGGGAGGCCCGGTCTGGAATGTTTCTCTTCAGAATCCGTTGTAAATGTTTGCCCTCAGCTGACCACCCCACTTTTTTAACCCCATTCAGCGTCAATGATTTTTTGATAAAATTCAATTAAAATAAATACAATAATTCCTGTCACCGGAAAAAAATAAGAATAATTAGAAAGCTAATGCCACTAGCTTAGCCCTATGTCAATTAACAAAAAAATTGTGTCGAGTGGACATATAAAGGGTGACTTTTTAAAAGCTATAGGAAGGTTTTTCAAAAAAAAAAAAAAACACATAAAATTCAGAAAAATGCATGAAATCTTTATTTGAATCGATAGTACGGTCCATATAATTTAATGTTTGAAGATTATTTCATGCAAATGTTGACCTTGACTACGCCTCAAATGGTCCATCCGCTTAGTCCAATTTTGGCACACTCTTTCCAACATTTCGGCCGGTATCTCACGAATATATTATATATTGTTGCGCGTGCTCTTACGTTACGATTAGCATCATCTTTGAAGAAGTACGGTCCAATGATCCCACCAGCCCATAAACCGCACCAAACTGTGACTCTTTCTGGATGAATTGGTAGCCCTTGCAATGCTTCTGGCTGATATTCACTCCAAAATCGACAATTCTGCTTATTTACGTACCCATTGAGCCAAAAATGAGCTTCGTCTAAACTGACCATAAAATGGAAGAAGCGCGCTTTGAACTTTCTTAACAGAGCACGCACTTTGATAATAAAATTCAATAATTTGCAAGCGATGTTCGTTTGTAAGACGATTCATGGTTAAATTATAGAGCAAACTGATGATGTTTGACGGTGAAACAAAACACGAAACGTGCGTCAGCTGTTTAACCAAGTGGCAACACTGAAAAGATAATAGCTAAAAAATCACCCTTTACATACAATAATTCATGTCACCGGAAAAAAATAAGAAGAATAAGAAAGCTAGTGGCATTCCCTATATTAAATAAAAAAAATAGTGTCGAATGCCACTTCAATGGAATAAAAAAAAAAATCTTTGGTGGGGTGACCCTAATAAGCAACTTCATTAAAAATTCACTGCTTAGTTAGTTCATAGAAAATGTAAATCAAAGCGAAATCAAAAACAATTGATGAAAGATGCAATATCAAATATGAAAAGCAAAAGATAAAAATTAATACCAGAACATCAGAAATTTTAGATTCCAAAACAGCAAAATTAAAACCGAAAAGCCACATTTTAGCGCGTTTCATAAATGTTCCGGGTATTGATATTGCCCTGATCGACTGTGGGAGTTTATTAAATAGCCGGTGATATAAAATGGAAAAGAAACTACGAGTGGTACGGCACAAAGGTACAGATACCACTTTACAGAAGTTTCTCCGTAAATTATAATTTGGAATAAGACGAAAGTTACGGTTAGCAGGCTTAGAATGTTTTTAATACTGACTGGAAACCCCTTTTAATACTTTAAAATACAAGTGACGAACTGGAAGAATTATATGTTTGCTGAGAGCTGAGTAAAGCTTGGATATCTAACAGGTTTATGACAAATTTTCCTTATAATATATTTCTGCAAAATCAGCAGCAGTTGTATTTTGTTTAGGTAGAAACCTCCTCAACATGTAATTCCGTATTGCAACTTAGAATGGAAAATTCCATAATCAATTGTCTTTAAGAGTTTAGTTGAGCATAAATTACGTAAAATGTCTAAGTGTGCATCGAAAATACCTTTTTAGTGAGTCTACGTGATTCGAAAAACTCATTCTTGAATCAAGGGTGAGCCCCAAGTACATAAAGTCGTCAACTATTTCTATTAGAAAACATTTATCACTACAGTTTAGACTGTCACAAAAAGTGGGAGAGGCTAGGTTGTTAGGCCATTTTATCATCACTCATAAGCAGGTCCCTGGGCTTCCTTTATTAAACTTTATTTTAATGCTACATTCACGGCTTTATCTACGGAATAGCACATCATTCATTTGACAGCTCCGGCTTCGATGTCAGTTCATCATGCGGTCGGCCAAGTTGTTGATGATTCGTTTCTATATGTCGGCAATACAGTGCATTTTCGATTATCGCAACTAATAGAAACTGGGGTAGTTGCGATAATGTTAACAAACAATGAGATCACTGTGCTGCGACCCAAAAAAAATCACTAAAATTGCGTTCGCATACTCACCCCAAAGTATGAGTAGACTTACAGGCAAGTTACACAGGGTCAAGTGTACGCATTCTGACTTGTTTTGGCTTTTTTAATAAAACTATAACTAAGCCAAACAAAATATATGGTACTACACTTCTTAATTAATGGTCAAACTTAAAGCATTAAAATTGAACAAAGCTTTTTAATGTGTCTTCTATTTTTCGCTTAGAATCATATCTCAAAGTCGAAAGTGCGTACACTCGCCCCGAGCGACTTATTTTAAGGAAATGTCTGTTTCTTGGACAATGTTGTGCGATTCCAATTCTTTTTATTTAAAAGCATGGCCCTTTCTTTTTTTTTTTCTTTAATATTTTTTTAAAGTTGATCAGTTTTAGCATTAAACTGTTTTTTTTTTTTTTTTACACGACGAAACACTTTTTGTGTCGACTATTTATGTTGCAGTTATGAATACTTTTTGACAAAACTGAACTGCTACAAGCTAAGGGCAGTGTTTGTTCGCATAAACGTTTGAGAGAACATTTTCTGCAATGCAGGGCCAAAAACGTCGCAATTATGAATTCGAGCATGGCCCAGTGCAGCGGTAAGTGAATACAAAGGAAGTAGATGACCATTTTCTCATGACTTGATCGTGTACAGATCAGGCAAAAAGATCGAGGACATCACTACTCTCGCGCAGAGAGACTTCGATTCACTCATGAGAGAGTTGAAAATTTACTTTCAGAACTGGGAAACCATGCTGTTTAGAACGCCATTGTATAAGGCCTCAGTGGATACGAAAAAGAATTGGCGAAAGTTCTCAATTGTTGGACGAACACTGGCGCAAAGAACTGTTCTCAGATGCCTGGGGATCTTGCTAGATCAGTATCTATATTTCAACAAACATGTAGATGCTGCTTTGGCAGGGCCCGAGGCGCTTTTGCCCTTACAAACATACTGTTTAGCAACAGCCAACTCGATGCGAGAGTGAAGGCAATCTGCTACATAAAGATTCGGTTTAAAAGATTCGGCAATAAAAGATTCGGTTGTTCGAGAGGGCTTGTCTTAGGGCTTGCCTTCGCCTTTATAGAACTCCAGAGTCCCACTACAAGAGGTCATACTGCTTGGTCTCGGGGGCAGTAGCATTTCTCCATCTAGACAAGCACAGTCTGATACAAGACATAGCGGCGGTACCCCTCATCTACCACATCACCAGATCAACGGTGGATGGGCGACACAACCACGACCGTTCCGTCGCACAACGAGTTGAGGAGGGTCTCCTCCGGTTTAGTACGGCGGGACATACTATGCAGCACCACAAATTTTGGTGGTTGGGAAGCGAGGAAATTCAAATAATAGGAGCGCGACGTTGAAATCCATTTAAATTCTTCTCTGGCAAAAACTTCTTCGCGTAGACTGTAAAACTGCAAGCAAAATCAGTAAAAATGTGCACATTTGCGCCTGAGTGGTCGAGGATTTTATTCAAGGAAGTGACTGCGAACGGAAAAGTGCTGTTCAAAGCGAGAGCTCATCTGCAAGTGGCGCCAGGCGGGAAAACCTTATAGGGAGATTCAAGAATCACTTGGGTGCGGTGTCTCGGTAATTGCCAATGCTTTACGCTACGTCGAAAAGCCAGAATCTGGGGGAAGGAAACGCACAACGTCCAAAGCTGATGACAGGTTAATAGTACGCCTATCAAAAAACAACCCAGCGGCATCAAAGGACGTAGCAGACAAAATTCAGCTCCTTATAAGTGATGTAGGGATTCGCAGAGGGCTGTTAGAAAATAAACTTTTCGCCCGAAGCCCACGCAAGGCCCCACTCTTGATAAAAAGCATTTGCAAGCTCGGATCAAATTTGCCTAAAATCATCCCGATTGGCCTGCGACGAAATGGCGTAATATTCTTTGGACAGACGAAAGCTAAATTATTCTATTTGGTGGAACTGGTTTCCGACAATGCGTCCGTCGTCCGCTGTTAGGTTAGGTCGAAAGACATAGAATAAGATTAAGTTTAGCCCCGAGCTTACCGACGAGGGCCAGTAAGTTGGAATTAACAATGTTCGTTCAACTAGTTTTAAGCACTTTTGTCTAGCTTCCAAGTTGTTAAACAATAAAAATTGATTAAGAAAAAACAAAAAGAAAATATGACCATTTTCAATCAAGTCTATCATCTTTTAATCATCATTTTAATTCATAATCGATTTCTCAAACACTGACGTATTCTCTTTCTCCTTTCGATTGCAGGCAGCCTCATTACAAAGTCCTGGCGTTCATACATGGACGAACTGGATCAACAAGCAAAACAATTTCGCACCAACGCCGAACTGCTCGAAGTCGTATGCGAAAAAATCGCTCATCTCTCACAGGACAAGCGTAAGGCACGCAAATCCTATCAAGAGGAACACTCGAAAATTGCAGCACGTTTAAATCATGTAAGTCGATCTCTGCCTCGCACAGTCCACTGTGCTCCTCCGCGCCATTTGTTCGAACATTTTAAAATACACCGCACAACGACTATTTAAAGTATCGAAGAACTTGATGAACCTATAAATAAACCAAACGCGCGAATAACTCAGACAATGCGGCTCTCTATTTTCGTGGCGCTTGGACTAAAAAGAAACACAATCAGACGTACACAGAAGCGCGCTCCCGTGCCTTCACCCAGTTCGCATGCCAGAACTATAAACTCCGCGAATCTCGAGATAAATTCGCCCCAAGACCAATTGCGTGGCAAGGGTATACGAATTACGAACCACAGTGTACCGCCTGTTGTCGCGGTTATCAAAATATTTACAATACATGTTGTTTTCCTGTGGCTCCCCGGCATTTGTTTACCAGATCTGATAGTCGGAGGCAGTTTTTGGTGGGAGAGAAAAAGCGAACCGACGCACGAAAGCTGAGCTGTTGGGTAAATCCCGACTGCTCCAATGCCACGCGGTATTTTTAGAAATCCAGTTAAATATCTAGGTAATTGTCTAAAATATGTGCTGACACGCCGACGACGACGGGGACTGCATATGAGTGCGCGGGTTGTGTTTTCAAAATAAGATGTTGTGTAGGTTTTCGATTTCTAAACAAACACATTTCGTATTTGTACAACCGTTCAACGAGCACTCCGATCCGCGTCAAGTAGTCTCGAGGCTGATGAGTGCCGAGCCGCTTGCTTCAATTCTCACCCAATTGAGAGTTGGTCTATAAATGTACTCACGGCCGGTTGTTTGTTTGGCAGCGGAAATGCCAGGGCGCTGATAAGAAGCTCGGGAGGGATCGACGGAGGCCATTGACGAGGCGACAGTGAAACCCATGAAGATTGATGGCGTTCTTTATTCGTGCTGCACACACCTTCAGACTTTGTAACTGATTATACCCATCGGGCGCCTGATCTATGAATAGTTGTGTTTGTTTGCAGCGACACTGCGACATTTGTGTTTGATTTGAATTTGACGGAGGACTGCTTTGGTGGACAAGGCAGATATTGTGGATTACACGAGTGGGAATTGAAATTTACGTTCCCCGTCGAATTTGAGGGAATTACTCTTGAATGTTGCGCACCCAGAGATTTACTTAGTTTATCGTGTTTCCTTCTTTGTGTGCATTGGCGTCATTCTAACCTGTGGCTGCCGTGACGCGTTAGCCGAGTTCATTGACTCCTACGCAGAAGGTTACAATTTTGAGCTCAATTTTCCAAAACCTCTCAACACGCATTTTGTGCTATGAATACTGACAATGGTGATGAGGAGGAGTAACGCTGAGCATTCCTGTAGGATACGCCAGGGTGGGTCAATTTTGAAACAGCTTGCAAGATTTGTAGCCAGGCAGGTCGTGCTTGGTGTCAAAGCGGCTTCCAAGTCAGTTTTTTTCCCCGACTTTTGAAGCATGCCTTGAACGCAGGTATACCTCTTGGAAGAACGAGGACGACGTGGATGGACCTCGTCCAAAAAGTCGCCATGTTTCACTTGGGCATAACTCGACCTTCTGATCATTCCAAGCCAATGGCTAAAGGATGATTGAGTAGCCTAAAGAGATAGCCTCGTGCACACAAATTAATAGCACATTCGAGATGTGGCAATAAATGATTCGATTCGATTTGAATCCAGATACCGCGACAGTTGGAGAGGCTTGTTGATTGTTGGTTCCGTCCCCAGCTGTAGTGCCACACAAACAGGAATTTAGTCTAGACGCGATTCAGTGATTGGATTGTAAGTCGAACAATTCAGTGCAGTTTCCTAATGCCCATATGACATTACAATACAGTCGACTCTCGATAATTTAAAACTCAAGGGACCAGAGTTCAAAATAACGGGACTTAACTAAAAAAGAGGGAGGGCGAAGACACTCATATAAACGAGTGCTTGATTCGTGATTTATTATTCCAAAAATTTGTGCAATTATTCACGAAGTCCTTAATGAGGTCCTTAATGTTCTGTTGAGTGACCATCTTTGTCTCTATCATTTTGCAATGAATTTTCGAAAATGTGGGAGCTGAGAACAAATCGCCGCTTCAGTTGGTTCTGAGGGCGTGGGGTAGTAAGTCTCCGTGCCCGCTCATAACTGTATGACACTAGGTTTTTTCCGTATTTTTCTCGAACTCAAAATTAAGTTAGAACAGTAGGAAATTCACTATTGACATTGTCATTAAGTGTGAGTGAGCCTCATAAATTGAGAATGTAACATGTCTCAGCCGTTGACAATTCGTTTTTTGACATTTCTTCATTTTTTTCTGTTTGAAAACCAAATACATACAGACCACGTTACAGATAATATTCGCATGTACCTTGCACACAGACAGCGTATGATCCTTCGCAACATAATTGCTGCCTCTTTCCAAAAAATGGAATTGGCGGTTGTTGTTCTTCGTTTTCTTCCTAATTTTAATCCAGAGTGGCCAAATGTAACATTTCATGTTCATCATCTGATGTGACCCCTAGTCCATCGACGAATTTGAGTAACTTTTTGACAGTTATTCAAAGCCGACTTCGCGAAAGAAGGAGATGACGCACTGCGTTATTCAGCTGTTCCCTTTCTCTCTCCCCCTCTCTGTTTCTCTCTCTCTCTCTCTCTCTTTCTCTCTCTCCCTCTCTCTCTCCCTCTCTCTCTCCCTCTCTCTCCCTCTCTCTCTCTCTCTCCCTCTCTCTCAAATACCGGATGAAAAATATTGCATCAGCAATGAAATGTCAAATGTCAACACATTTCAAATTATGTACTTTTGTCGTTAAAATAATTTTAGACAGCTGTTGCCATCAGAAATGACGTAATGACCTCTCTTTCCCCTTAAAATGTTGGAGAACCATTTTTATCGTTTTCTCAAACCAAATTAACCAATCAGAGAACGGCATTCACGTTATTTCGTGAATAACCGTCAAAAATACATGACGGTCTGTCAAAAAACCTCGTCGATGGTCTAGGGGTCAAGCAGCTGTGAAGATGACCATTTCTAAACTAATTCATTTCTGGTTCCCATTTATCAAATGTCAGTTAACACAAATCAACCAACAAAAGAGAAGAAAATGTCTACACTTCGCTCTCACAGCGCAGCTGTCTGTCAAATATTTTTCGACATGTTCGATAATGACGTGCGATGGATCTACGTTTTACGTTTTATTGCGATCCTCTCACCTTCCTCATTTTCCACTTACGCAGGTCGACGCAGTGTTTAGTGCTGGGCCGTTGAATTGTGTGTGTTGAAAGACAACGCCAGAGCAAACACAATGTTGTGTTTCAGCTATAAATGACAATTTCAATAGTAAATGTTTCGCACGGCTCTATTTCTCATTTAACTTATAAAAATACGAAAAAAAAAAAACGTATGACACATATATGACACATTGCCATAAGCGGAAGATAATAATTGGCGCCCGAGCATGGTTCGCTCTAAAAGTTGGCTAAATTTTGTGCAGTTGTTGCCACATAATTGCCAAGGCTTGCACATATGACATAGGGCTTCTGATATGCCCATGATAACACAATGACAACAACCGTAACAAGTGTCAACATATCACGAGCACAAGCTTGGACATCGGTTACTTATTGATGCGTGGCATTAGTCTGGCCCTCAAAATGATTCCAACTGATTCTTCCAATAGCGGCGCTCAGTCTGACTTCGGTTCAGCAAAGTTTGGCGTTGCAGATAAGTTAGTGGTTGGGTCACAGGCGAAACGAATAAATTCCGGAAATTGATTTCAGCATCATCTGGACTTTTCTTGTTTTTTCTTGTTTTTAACATTTTGTCTACACTTCACATTTGCTGACATATCTGCTTTCATTGGGGATTTGGTGAATAAAAGTTGACTCATTTGTGAACAAGTCACACACTTAAAAAGTAAGATCAGAGCAGTCAGTTCGTTGTAAAGTCACCTTTTCCAGAACACACAGACCAGAGCTGTCAGTTCGTTGTAAGCTTAGCTTTTCCAGATAATGCCGGGGAATATATATATTTTCTCGAGTGTTCTTCTACAACTCAAGACATTGAGAGGATGCCTATATTTGACACAAGCGTTGCCGGAGAAATATTTTTCAAAGTCCCACCAGTGCTGCCAAAAAGTGTCATTTCAAGGGTTCCCATGGAGCAATAAACGGAAATATACCAAAAAAATGTGTTTGTGTATTTTAATCACCATCATTTTAAACTTAATTAGGAAATGTTACAGAATATCGAACATAAATGCATATTTCCATATATTCATCAAAACTTAACGAACATTAAACCCTCCCAGAAGGTAAATCCAAGCAATGAAGCTGTTGTTTTATAATATTTGGTGTAAATGTGTTAATTTTTCAATTTGCAACCAGAGTGGCACAGTGCCAATTCAATGAAAAAGTACGATGATGGTCCGATCGCGCTACATCAGAAACGCTGTTTTGCAAAAAGTCCAAATAATAGCGTCGCGTTCGCGCGTTCGGGCGTTGATAGACGTAGGTACGCGTTTTATTGGGTTTACGAGATGAAGATGTTATTTTAAAGCGCGGCACCCTCAATTTTTCAAATCACAATGAAAGGCGCGCGTTTCACGAGTAAAATGCTCTAAAATCCATTTTACCTCAAAAAATGCATTTATTTCAAAAAAAAATCTCAACAAAAAATTGATTACGTACACAAATAGTTTGCACGCGAATTACTCAAAAACTATTCACATGAATAATTTGATGGAAATTTTATCGTAGAAAAGATTTCCTGGCTTTCAAATTCGGTATAGTACGTAATTTTAAGTGTTGCCGTTGTTTTCTAATACTATAATTTTGAATAATTTTTTTTCTTAAATTGCCCCTAACTCCTAAACGTGGCGAGATGCCCCACCCCTCCGGTGGTAAAAAGTGCAAGCTTTTAGCCCCTCTACAAAATACCGTTATCAATTCATGGCGCCAACGTTACCGTACTCATGCCGAAGGTTCCCTTCACATGTCAACGAATAAAAATGATTGAATTTAGATAAATTCTGACAGCATTTTCACAGATCTAATGAAGAATCACAAGCAGCATCAACGTGGAACACCTGTATTCTCTGACAAAGGTCTTAAAGCAAATCATTTTAAAGACTTGCTGAGTATTGTCTTTTCTCCTCTTTCCAAACTCGGAAATATCAATGGTTGGCTGTTAAATGTCACACATTCGCAGTGAATCAATGTCAACTACTCAATTGGATGTGCATTGCTTGACATTTAATCCCCACTCACGTGTCCAGGGACACACACGCATTGTATGCATTTCAAGCGCGTGTCCAACCTCATCTCAGTGAGCAATTCCTAAAAGGCCTCGTAGGTTGTTGACCGGTCTCCTTCACGCATTCTCAAATCGTTTGATCACCTTTAGCCTTAGCGGACAAGTCACAATGAAGAATTCGCCTGAGTTTTATTGCCGCTTAGAATTTTGATGAACATCCCACTTAAAGTTTATAGAACTCTTCTCTCAGAGGCAACACACAAACCGGATGCTCTAAAAACGAATGTATAACAACCTAACACCTCCATTAAACCGCTCACGAAACTCCCAGCGTCTTCACACTCCACGCCAGGCGCCCGTCCATCCCATCCAAAGTGCCAAAGTGCGAGCCATAAATACCATGTTCGACAAAGCATTTAATCTTAAGCATCACGACATCACTTAACGCCGGTCCTTGTGTCCAAAAATAAATTACCATGCAATCCGATAAAAGGACACGGACGACATTTCCATTCCACTCCCTGTCCTGTTCTCTGTCCTCTGCCCCCAGCGAGCGGTGAAGAAGGAAGTCAACAAGAAAACAGGTTGCAAGGTAAACACAAACAGAAATCCACACCGCTCGTACAGTACACATGTCGTGGCGGGTAGGTTTGCTCTGTCCAATTTTTTGGAAGAAACCAACCAACAAAAAATCCATTAAAACATCACACAAATATTCAATAAATACCAGCAGAGGTAATTTATCACGAAAACGACCGGCCAAGACCCATCGACGTCCCTCCTCCTGGGCCCCTGTGCTGGCATCAGTGCGCTGCCGCTCCGACCGGACGAACACCATCAATTAAGGAAATTAACAAATAAACGTCTGTCAATACTCCCAGATGTGTATAGATGGCCCACAGTGGCTGGGGGTTGAGGCGTTCGAATTCCTCACAGCCGACGACGAGAGGGCGGCGAAACAGCTCGAGATTTTCTCAAAACAATTTCCGCGCAGTTTACAAAATTCACTCGGGTCCGGTTGAGCGCGGACACAGAGCGGGCGGGACGCGTTTATTTTTGTGAAATCAAAAAAATACGCAAGGAAAATACGCAAGGAAGCCGCTGATGCGTTTGTCGTCACTGTATCACTTTTAAATGCCTTGCGAGGAATGGTGCGAAGATGAGTTCATCGGGAATGGAAACTCAACCAACAAGCGATTGGAGTTTTCCTCTTTGACTTTGGCACTTTGCGGGAGGCGTGCAAGCGTGTGTGTGGGAATGATGCCACTAGATTGTTTTTTGTAAACAAACGAAATTTATTTTTAAGTCTCATCGTTTCTCTAGTTTGTCGGCGATTGGATGCATGGTCAGTGACGAGGCAGTGTGGTCGAAAAATCACCGGGCGGCGATGATGATGACACGGGAACTCTTCACTTGAGTCCATCAACAGCTGCTATCTGCTACTTTGTTCCGCCAGGTTCTTAAAACATTTGGAAGGCGTCTAAGTGACTTTTTCTACGAGAGGAGAAAGCTCTATAGTTGCAGTGGAGACGATCATTAGCTTCTTTCTCTTCTTCGTCTCTCCAGCTTCTGCAGAAGTCATTGTGGGGAAGGCCTGGAGGACTTGAGGCGTGTGTTTTAGTGGTACGCGCGGTTATGACGGCGGTAATTCTTCTAAGCCTACGCATTCTGTTCAAGTTACGTATGCCTTTTGGATCCGGAGTTGGCCAGTGTTGGTTTTTTATAACCAGCCACCCAGTGACCGGTGGACCGTCCACCCACGTTTCAAGCTTCAGTAGAAGCTTCGCTTAGATGGCGGAACTTGAGAAAGTACGGAACTAATGCCCCTTTAAGCGAGTTCCTGCGCTCAGACTCTGGGATGTCACAGTCTACGGGCAGATGGTAAATTGACGGTAAAATTCCTCACCATCTTGTTGAGAGCGCTTATACTTGTCCTTAGGACTTCATCCATAACTTGTGCCTCCAGACAATGACAAATATTCGATCCAGAGGTTACTTTCGACGGGACAATAATCAACTCAACCACTTTATTTGTCGCCCAGAAGTTTCTTTCGGGACAATAATCAGCTCGGCCAGTCGCCCACCTTCATCTCCATAAGGAAGAGTGTGTCCAGCTGTGTCCATCTCGGCACGGGATTTGGTGCGGGATCACGTGCAAAGAGTAAAACGCGTAAGGCTCTAAAAGAGAGTACAGCCTGATTCCGTTCGCAATGACAAAGAACAGAGGAATGTCGACCCCCATGGCGTTAAGAGGATCAGCTAAGTATCGATCACAGACACCATTGAGCATGTCCAATCTAGCGAAATCAGACCGGGAGAAGACAACACAATGGCAGGCGACGACGGATACAGTGTTGAACTGAATGGTGACGCATGTCATGTAAGGCCAAGTCCAGCAGGGACAATAGAGGAAATTGAAGAACGATTACGATGAATAATGTCATGAACAAAACGGCTTGAAAGTTGGCTTGTGTCCCCTCTGCCAATCCAACACGGATTCGAGGACCAACTCGAACGCGAAGGAATAAGCTCATTTTGTGTGTCGGTACTAAAGAAAAGTTCCGGGTACAATCCGTGGCTGTATGTGCATTTGCAATGATTGCGGATTCAACCACCAGAAGGAACCTACAGTTTTATGCCGACTCCGAACGGCCAATTTGAGAAGCTTCTTCACAGTTATACTCTTTGAACATTGTCAGTGGCTCGAAAGAGGTGGGGCATCTAACCGATCAACGTGCCAACTCACAACGCCACGGCCGCCACTTCCAGGCGTTGAGTTGGGGACGTCCAATTGATGGTCGGCCATGGACTGACTCGAATTCTGGATCGTTCAGAACTATGTCAGCTCTGGGATGGTACGTAGCCGCTACTTTAATTCTGTGTATGAGGGCATGGAATATGACCTCCACACAAATCACAACAGTTAACGACTGCACTGCGGGCTTCACTAATAGACTTGGTGAACTGTGGTGATGTGAGTCGTGTTGTGCTCGTACACAGCGATCTGTAGAGTCTTCTTCCTGCTCTCCGTTGTCATGACGTCTTCGAATGATGGATTTATAGACAGAGTTCGAATGAGGAGAGATCTCAATTTCTATTGCAGTGGTTTCTGTTCACGTGGGACTCATCTTTTTGTCTAACTACTGCCTTTGTTCGTTGCTGGCTTCTTTTGGGAACCGTTAACTTTTGTTTATGGGGATTTCGTCGATATTAATTGACGTTGTCTTCTCTGCATCGTTGGTGGAGTCATACTTAAATCAGGGCTCTCATCGCGTGTGACGACAGTCGTCTGGCGCTAGGCTTTCCACGGTTTTCTCGCGAATCATATAGTCGATCAGCAGAGCGGGCAAAGCTCTCGATCAGTTCTGAGAGTGTCTCCTCGTCGGTCTTCCCACGTCCGTCGGTATTACTGCGCCTTAAAAACATCGTTTAGGCGGCTTCGCGTGAACTGAAAACTGTCAGTTGCAATAAGGTCCCGATGACATCATCAAAGTGAATCGACATGACTGCAGTCGTCTGAAAACTACGCGATGAGAGCCCAGGCCCAGTTCTTGTCGTGCATCGACAGCTTCATTGCTCGCACTTCCAAACGCGGTACGTCCTACAGCAGAATTCGCTTATAGCGACCTCGGTTATAACGACGAAGCTGACAGCTAAAGTTTGGTTTCCCATTCAATCTCTCTTTTTCAGTCCTACGTAGCAACATTCGCCAGTAACGACGGGAAATTCGTCTTCAGGAGTGGTCGTTATAACCGAATTCTACTGTCCTCCGATTCGATGCAATCGATGATCTGTTCTAGGTAATCTGACCGACCTTAGCAGTAGAGATACAGTTGTATCTCTGTCCTAAAGAAAAACCACATTCAACAACAGTGAGTGCTCTGCTCCACCATCCTGCCCACTTTA
The DNA here is from genome assembly GCA_905231855.2 of Eristalis tenax. Taxonomy (NCBI): domain Eukaryota; kingdom Metazoa; phylum Arthropoda; class Insecta; order Diptera; family Syrphidae; genus Eristalis; species Eristalis tenax. Next base: position 12,826,346 of record HG993124.1, on the reverse strand, counting down.
CAGTCGAGACGTTCTCATAAATGCCCATGTCTCCCCAGTCGTTACCCTCTAACCTCTGACTCACTTCGTGTAATCCCCATTCCATCGACCGAAGCAACATTGCGGTTGTCACATTAACGGGTCATTTATCATCCGAGCTCCTCTTGCCACAAAAACATAATCCGATTACTTTCTGCCCACACTGTGTGTGCTTTCATATTTACGCTCCTTCTGCCCTCTGTGTCTGTCCACGTCAGCATGCTAATTTTGCAAGCGTGTCTCGGTATTCAAAATATTTACACGAAACTACCGCGCGCTTCGCTTGTCACGGCTCGCGGCAGTCACTCGCGCTATTGCTATGCTGCCAGTGCCCGGCCGACATCTGTTGATGTTCCTCAAAGGAACGTCCTGAAATTGAAATTATGTCATGAAATATTTTTGTACACTTGCCCCAAACCGAGCCACACACAAACACACCCGAATACGTTTCTGATGATCTCCCTCGGTTTTCCGCATTTGCTTTATTTTCTATCGGAAGAGTGGGGCGACAAAAACGAAAAACGACGGAGAATTCTTGAAAGTAATACGCTTGAGTTGAGAGTAGGTCACTCGAGCTATCTTCCCTGTGTGCAACAAATAAAAATTTATAAGATGCACCATAAATGCCCGAATGGCTTGAATATGTATCTTTCAGCATTTTAATGGATTTCCACTTTGTGTGGATACTTGGGGTGAATAGTTTGTACACTTTCCTGATGAGCTTTTCGGGGCAAGATTGTTTGCGCTTCCCACTCGCTTCAATGGGTCACTTGGACCATTGAGTGTGGCACCCTTTGAAGATGTCCCTTTTTTCGAGGGGTAATTACCCTTGTTTCAAGGGGTTCCTTCAAGTTGAACTGCTGATGCAGAGTACTTTGTTCTGCCAGAATGGCCCTCGATGGGTGTGAGAAACATTGGAATTTATTTGAAGTAAAATAAATGCTTTTGTGGAATTTTGGTTGCGACGTCACAAAAGATCTGACGGCTGTTGTACTTATCGACATTCCACTTTCGAGGCACCCTTTAAAGTTGACATCTCGTCAAGTAGGACTGTTCGTTTATGATTTCAGAGAGAGAACTCCCATGGTTTTGACTGACTTGACATTAGACATTTGTCAAGTCGACTCCTACTTGTCAACGTTTTGAATGACATTTTCACTGACAAATACAAGAATACCATTTTCATGATGAACCCCAAGAAGTGCGCATAAAAATGAGTCAATGTGCGTAGGTTCATTGTTAACTGTCAAAAGATCATTCATTATCTGTCAAATTCATCGATTGATGGGAAGTTGAGCATCTCTCTAGTCGACTTCTGGTGTCAGGTCAAGTGAAAAGCGCATCGTGGGGAAAAAAGGAAAGAATTATTCACGATCGAGCACTAGAGAGGGAGCATTCGAAAAAATTATGAAATGTTGCCAGGAGACTCGATTTGTGTTTGACGAATGAACACGTTGGCTGACAGCCAGCGAGGAGAATCACTTGCTATCGTGATGTTTTAGTAAGGTTAAGGTTAAGTGTTGCCCGGAGGATAGAAGATGATGTAAAAATAATCAAACATTTCGAAGCACAGATGTAAACGCAACCGTCGCGCCGCACAGTGGTAACGTAGAGGAGGACATACCGAAAAATGCAATATTTTCTGGAGACATTTTTGGAACCCAGCATGTTCTTGTTCAGTTGTACCTTTAGCTCATCGTAGCACATTTGAAATCTTAAAATATACGTCCGCTCCTGATTTTTCTTGGTTTTTGTTGCTTTTAGCTGAAAGTAGCACATTTTCGAAAAAGTGCGCTGACCAAGAAGCCGCGTGAGACAGTAATGATCTGTCGATGTGTGGCTTAATGGGCATTGTGTGCATCGTCGGGAATCTAGCTTGTTTCCGTGTCCGTTCATCAAAAACCTGGCTCCAATAGTTCTTCCAAATAAATCAAATAATCCGTCGACATCAAGCGCACAACTTGTTTTGTCCAATCTTAGCATCTTGCTAAGCCCGCTCGCCACCCCTCACAAGAAGTGAAAACTTCCCCCGCTATTCAAGCAGTCATTTCAGTCAAATCACACGCGTCTCCCCAACAAGCGCACCTAAAGCACATGGCATACACCGAGAATCCAAATCGAGTCCACGCCTGTGAGCACGGAATACGCGCCTCTCGGGGGCCAGGGAAACACAATATTCTTGCGATGAAAGCCAGTGGCGCCAAATGGAAATGCCTCCGACGACCGACAGAAACCAAATAAAAACGAAACATTCAATTGACTTTGCGAATTTCATTCTAGTGCATTTGGAATTTGAAATCAAACAAGCTGCCTCCCCCCGGCGCCTCACCAACCCCGTCCAATGAACGGAACAAAGTGAATCAATTTTGAAAACAAAACAGCCGCGTCTTGTGCAAGGAATACTAAACGCAGAGTGTGCTCTAATTTCGAGAGCAAAAAGGGGGAAGTCGGCAATAAAGTGTCATCGGCTATGGACTGCACAGCACCCCCGAGCAAAGTAGCCAACTAGTCGTACATGCTTCTGAATTTCATTTATTTTATTGCATTTCATAAATTATGGCCGATTAATATATGACCGGCCCGAGCACGGGGCGCGGCGTAGGCAGATATTGCTTTTCCTTGATGCCAAATGAGCCACAATGAGTCAGCGGAATTGGCTGTTCGTAGGAAGCCAAGCCGGTTTGGCGAAGATTTCGATTAATTGTTGATGTGCATGGATTCGGGGAAATTTATGGAATGCTACAATGTCAATGCAAACGTCACGCTAATTGAATGGCTTCTGATTTTGGTTAATTGACGACCGAAACATCGTTGACTTGACATCTTGGGATGTCGTGTGGATTATGGTTTGGTGGCTGGTTGGTGGCTTCAGTCGGGGTTTCTTTTTGTGGCTATTGTTGCTGGTTTCCGGTTGAGAGGGGTATGGGTATGACATTCATCTGAAGTCACTTTTACCTGGAAAGTGACATGTATGATGTGCATGTGCAGTGTTTCTTAAAGGAAGGTTTGAGGTCACAATAAATTATGATTGCAATCGTGAGCTGAAGGCAATAGAAACATGGGAGAGCCCACAGTGTGACTGAATGAGGAGGAGTTGAGGAGGATGAGAGTTAAGAAGTTGCCTCAGGAACAATCACATGTCTCCACGGATCATAGCAGATCGGAAGAGAGGGTGGTCGGCTCTAAACATAACACTGAAAGGACTTCATATAAGGACGGGATGTTCGTCGGTAGGTGAACGTCAAGTATTAGGAAACCCACGATGAAAGATTGTGTTTCTAGAGTATGAAGAAGCGATTGTATAGATAGGCTAAGAAAGCTGGTGCAGGAACAGAGGCCTTGTTCAAAGCAGATGTTGAAATCACTGGTCAGTTGGAAGGAGTAGGAGAAGTTGTGCATGATCCAATCGGTAAAAAGTGGAGACGTTGCATATGCGAATTTCACGAAGAGTACTGCGACACACACCACTGGCTGGGCTGATGTTGTCAAGGTCTTGGTAACCCCGGACATTTAGGTTCCATGGATAGCGCTGTTTCGGTCCGGGGAAGTCTTTAAGCCCAACGCGCAGCAAGGAACAACAACGGATATTTTGGTGTGAAAATTACAAGGGCCAACTTGGAGCGCCGCTCTAGTGTTTGGTGGTAGAAAATCACGCTGGTTGAAGATCAGAAATGTAACACCATTGTGAGCTTCATTTTTACGAAGGAAGATGGGAAAGGCTTCTTTGTACTTAACTTGGTATGCAGCCCTATAATGTCTGACGCGTAATTCGTTAAAAAATATGTTTTTGTCTGGAAAAGTTTTTCTTATATTGGTGTTTTTTTTTAGCCAGAAAATCTTTAAATCAAATTTCTTGTAACGGGACGACAAGAGTTTCTGGGCACTGGTGGTGTCCAGAAAGTTATTACGGCCATACTGACGCGAGTTTCTAGTGTCCACTTGCCGACAGGAGTTTCTGGACACTGGTGGTGTCCAGGAAGACATTTCGGGCCATACTGACACGAGTTTTTGGACACTGGTGGTGTGTCCAAGCCATTCTGGCACGAGTTCCTGGACACTGGTACTGGTGGTGTCCAGGAAGTCATTGTGACCCGAAACGAGTTTCTGGACACTGGTTGTGGGCATACTGACGCGAGTTTTTGGACACTCTTGGTGTCCACTGGGGGGCCATACCGATAGGAGTTTCTGGACAATGGTGGTGTCTCCGGGCCATAGTGACACGAGTTTCTGGACAGTGGTTGTGCCAGGAAGTCATTGCGGGGCATACTGACGTGAGTTTCTGGGCACTGGTTGGTGCCCACTGTCGGGCCATACCGACAGGAGTTTCTGGACACCACCAGTCATTGCGGCGATTGCGTCCCATACCGACACGAGTTTCTGAACACTGGTGTTGTCCAGAAACTCATTGCGGGCCATTTAATTAAAGAACTTGGAGTGTGTCATACAAACGCTAGTACTGCGGGCATATTGGTCTATATCTAAGGGGGTACTTCTAGAATTTAAGTGCAGCCTGCAACAAATTTACCGACCTTCCTAGATGGGATTTCTTGACAGTCTCTCAATGTTAAGGATATTCTGTTTATTATAGACTTGGGCAGTCTATCATCAGGTTCCTTCACCTGGCCACAGTGCCTTCAGATTACCAGTACAGACCCATTTTATATAGGTGGTAGTTAAATGCTCCGTGTCCTGTGAGTGCATAGCAACTTTGGTCAGATTTTCTTAGTTTTAGAACTTCCTTGGCTCGTTTGGGATTCTGGTCTTGTTGCATAACCAGCCGCGAATGTTTGGCACCCTCTTGGTTGTTCCAAAACTGGATCCTGCTGCAAACTGGCGGCGGTATTCGTGTTCATAAATGTATTGAGAGAATATTTTGTGCAGTGCAGGGGCAACAATGTTTGTTATTTTATACCAGCTTATTTAGTGTTTTGTGACATTACTAGACAGCCTTAGAGTTAAATTTGTAGCTCTTTAGTGCCTTGAATATCTGAGAATATGTACATTTTGATTTTTTTTTGGATTCTTGTTAATAATGCAATGTACAGCTTGACACATAGTTGCTTTCCTGCAGAGAGGTGTGTGTAGGCTACATCTGTGGTCTATCGCCCCAGCCATTAGTATACCATCCTTCAACCAAGTGAGGTCATTGTTCCATTCCTCTCTACATGGTATGAGCATCTTATAGTGCTTTTTAAAGTTTAATTTGGCATCACTTACTCGAGTCAACTCCCAAATGTTGCTTACTTTTTAAGAATTTCCAGATGTCCTACAGGATTCCCTTCGTTGTTATTGTAGGTTCTCTGTAAAATGAAGGCTTGTTTTGCGGTTTCAGCCTGTATGTAGCCTACGGTCGGCGTCGTTGTTATTGCGTCGGTTAAACATATGCGTACTAGCCTTTGTATTTTTGTTTAATTTATTTATGGAGCTTTTTTGTTCACATTTTTTCCACCAGTCCCAATGGGCCGACACGAGTTGCTGGACACTGGTAGTGTCAACATGGTGGTGAGCTGGTGAGTTCAACCGAGAACTGTCAATTCAGCTGTCACTGGGAACATTGTTGCTAATTAAACGTTCTCTCAGTAAAAAAAATCGTATAGAGCCTCTGCCTTGTTTCCTCAAGCAGTACATGCGCAGAACCTTTTTTTATTTATGTCCATCTTGTGTCATTGGTTTTTTTTAAACCACATCTAGATCGAGATGTAATTGAAAGGTGTCCAAATATAGGTTCTCCAGCAGGGGAGCTTCTGGTTAGTGGAACAACTTTATAACGCAACGTACAATGCCATTGGTTGAACAATTTAATCCGGTTAACATGCAGGCATTGATGATTAACTGACTCTGTAATCGGATCTTCGAATAGTCTCGGAGGTCTTGGTGCCAAGAACTTAGACCTGGCGTCGTCCACTGCTACCCTGGAATAAGCTAGAATCAATCCCAAAACGCACTTATAGGAAACCGTTTTGAGTTTACGACAAAGATGATGAGTTCCTATCTGGACTTAGCAGCTTTAGTGAGGCCAGAACCAGGTAGACGTCTATTTAGACAGCAACTACGTGCGGTCTACAGGGTTCAGTTCAGGGCAGATTGTTCATGTTTTGGGTTTACGACAAAGAGATGATGATTTCCTATGAGGACTAGAAAGTGGTCTTCTTGGAAGTTGACACAGCTTCAGTGATGGCAGAACCGGGCAGACGTGAGACACTCTCTATCAAGACAGCAACTACGTGCGGTCTACCGGATTCAGTTCAGGCTAGATTGTCTATGTCGTACTCTCCTTTTTCTTATTGTGTCGCTAAATTCAAGGGCAGACGCGGGCCTCAACAAGTACAGTACGTACAAGTACGTACAAATCGTGCGTAAATCTTCCCTCGACGATCACTGCCCCCAAGATCGTACGCAGAACTTTTCTCCTGAACAGACCGGACTGTCTTTGACTCTGCATGGTAAAGCAGGACTCGAATGAGGTCAGAGGATAAAGGTCTTGTATAGAGTCAGCTTACCCAATTATTTCTTGAGTCCAAAGAAACAGCGGCTGTCACAAATGCTGCCTGCTGTCACTCAAGCGAACCCTTGTTAATCAGCCATCATCCATGAATGGCACCTGTGTCGATGAAACTGGAAAGCTTTTCATCCTTGGTATGTGTATCAACACAACCCTTAGTTGGAACGATCACATATCTTAGGTCGCCAAAAATGCTGCGAAATGTTTAGGTTTCCTTAATCGAAGTAAGAAATACTTCACCCCTTCTGATTGGGCTTTAATTTATAAGGCGTATATACGCCCCAATCTTGAATACAACGCTCATACCTGGTCTGGTGCCCCCAACCTCCTAGATTATTATTATAGGAGACAACAATACTGCAGAGTCATTAGACCCGCTCGAGCATCGTATTTTATCGCTATTTTAACAAACGATGCTCCAATAAGCTTGCCCACTGCATTCCTCCTCTCCATGAATTCACCCGCAAACCCCGTCTTGCCAGGTATGCTCATCAGTTTACCCTTAAGCCTTCTTCCGGACTCACAGTTAAATTTAGAGACTCGCCCAAGTTGTTGCCAGTTTCATAAAATGTCTCAAACTTGGCGCAGAGAACGTCAGCTTGATTGCCAATTTAAAGTTTAGACACCTCATTTTCTGTAAATATCACGACCTGATATACATTTTTATATGTTAACTGAATATTAAGTTTAAAACGTCATTCCGTAAATTACGTCCACCTTTAGCGAATTGTTTGACAAACTAAGCACTTTGTCAGAATAGCCCTCCTCTCGCATTTCAACACATTTCTAAAGTGCTTCCATCAATTCACCTCCAGCGTATCCCCCTAGAAAGTGCTCCTTGCCCAAATACTTTCATTCGCAAATTTGCATGACATCACACGTCCGCCGTCAACGAAATACACATTTTGATTGAATTCCTTCTTGAACATGAGCCCTCATGCGATGTGGTCTCCAACGAGACCGACTGTCACCCCAAAACTTCTAATAAATCAAACCTGACAAATGACACATAAATTTGACAGCTGCACGTATGTTACTGTGACACATGTGATAAGGCAGTGCTTGCAGTGGCCACCCTGAAGCAGACGACACATCGTTAATGGATTATGAAAGCACTGCATTCCTAACGGCAAAGCAAATACCGTTAAAGTTAGACAATTGAATAAATTCTCGCCCAAAACACACATGACACTTGAAGTTGTGTACATTGCCACCTGTGTGCACTATCGCGGTGCGGTCGATTCAAAGTTGATTCCCGGCGGCGTGGCGCAGAGGGACCCCCAATTACACACAATTATCGCATTTACAATAATTCTTTACGAAAACGATTACATCTGGCCCGTCTGCACGACGCGCACGTCCACACGGACGACTACATGTGGCATAATAATGAATGTCTGCCCACGCAACGTATGTAGGTATTACTTATGCATTACACTCCACGAGAGAGATGACTCAGAGAGGATAGGCGGCCCGGCCAGCCCGATGGGCATCAATTGATCTGAACCCCCAGTCATTGGGGAGCAAGCCACTGAAGTCATCTCCCATAAAAATTACGAATCAGGCGACTGTATCATTTCTGGCTGATGAATCTTCCCCATTCGTTAATCTGCCCAAGATATCTTGCGTGTAAATATCGAAATAATCTTGAATTGGGCCTCGCGACGGCATTAGCATGCACAACTTGTGGGAGAGCCTACTCAGAGCGACGACGCCAGACGCTGGCTGCCGGCAGAAGACCGAAACAATTAAAGTTCATAATTTACGATTTTCGATCAGATAGATTTGAATTATTTTCGGAGAGGCTTCTTGTTTCCTACTCGGTGCGTTGCTGCGGTGGGGACTTTTCTTTTCATCCTCAAGCAGGCGTCGTCGTTTGTTTTGGTCTTTTGTTTGGCGTTCGTCCAACAAACTGATGGGCGGACTTTGCGTGTCAAATTGTCGAAACGCTGAACACACGTTTGGTTCGTGTTAATGGTGGGAAATAACTGCTCGCGGTGCGGGAAAGTCTGGGGAAACTGTTGCCTTTGACACTGAGGGTGCATTTTAATTTCCCTTTGTCTGGCTGTTGCCATCGCCAGCGTAGCAGGAAGACGTTCTGCGACTGGATGGCGACAATTTTATGCCATGTCGACGTCTGAGGGTTACTAAGTGAATGAATCAGACATCAGTGGGAATAAATCACGAGACGCATCTTCGCAAGGGATCTTGGATCGGAATTAAAGGCTAACCAAGCGAGGAAGAGATACGATTTATTGTGTCAGTCTGCACTCCGAGTATGCGGCTGTCAGAATTTTGGGAACTCTCTCAAGTCATAATTCAAAAGACGAACATGAACGGACCTGGAATGAAAGTTGTTCTGACTTTTGGTGTGGATGAGAGAAGCAAAGGAATGAGAGAACAAAGATGAGAGAATGAGAGAAGCAAAGAAATAGTTGAACGTTGACTTTTAAGGCATTGATGACAGATGACGATTTATAGATGTGCCACTATCTAAGCCAAACATGAATAGGGACGTTGATTCCTACGCTGGACACGAGAGAGACATTGTTCTCTGGCTAGACGATTACCCTAGCCCTCCAATTTAATGTAACCCTAACTCAACGTTGTCTGCTGTTGCCCAAGCGTACCCATAGTTGTAAGCCATTAACCATAAACGACGGCCATATTGGTAAAATCTTAAATGTGTGATTACAAAAAGCAGTTACACATAACCTTTGCGTGTGCTCAAGTAAAATGTCTTCTTCACTTTCACTCAATTGGATGAAGGCGAAAACGCACAAAAAACTAGAACAGTCCTCTTTAAATGATCCCCCACATATACCCAGCTTTATTTTCTCTGACACGTACCCATAATTGTAAATCTTGAGGGCTCGGTCTTTAGGCCAGATCCTTAGAGCTTGAACGTAAAACCATGCTGGAAACTAGAGTCTACGATTTCACGTGAAATTAGCGTGAAATAAGCGTGCGTCCATTAGTACGTGAAACTTACATTTAATTTTACTGGCGCTACAGTCCGGGGTGGACCTGTGGCTCAGACAACAAACCTCTTCAGCTGGCATGATCTTGAGTTTGGTGCCTCCAATTTCGCACGCCAAGTTGTTTGAGGCCCGTCTCCACTTCGTGGGCGTGAAACTTACTCGGTTGTCTAATTACACGTAAATTAATTGGGTAACTTAGCGGTTTGCTAAGAGATGGCGTAACTTGCATTATTCCATTGGAACATGCGTTGGAAAGCTACTACCATTGTACGTCATTGCGGTATATGTCATTCATTTGAAGCATAAACAACAATAATTTAAAAACAAAAAATTTATTTTAATTTTCACCACATTCCAAATTCTTCAAAAACGTTCTGACGTCTATTTTGTGTAAAAAAAAAATCCATTTCATGACAATCAAGCGCGCTCAGGATATATTATAAACGTACGTGAACACGCACCACAATAATTTGAGCGGGACTAAAGTCCGTGTGTACCTGAGATTAGCTTCTACAAAGTACTTGCTAAGGTAAATAACATTTTGAATTGATTGCATATATTCATGTACCGTGATACAAATGTACGTGTCACGTGTTCACGTGTTCGCTGATCATCTAAGACTCTACTCGAAACCTAATCCAGTGAAACTTATACACACCGCCACTATAGCCTTACACACTAGTAGGAAAGCCTGCTCGAGGTCTCCAGTCACGCATGGCATCGGATTTATTCAATGGAACCTCCAATCTTTCACCCATCATTCTCTTCGTCAAATCCTAGACAAGAAAGAAGAGCGTACAATAAACCTTTATCGCCGCAGTTCTGTACTGTTTGTATGACACACCCCAAGTTCTCTTATTTAATTCAATGTACTCTTTTCAACGACCAAACCATGCTGAAAAAATCAGTTCTCTTCCGGTCGTCGAAATCAAGCAGGATGGGGGGGGAACCCTTGGAAACACCGCGTGTTGTTGACATCTGTCACAGTTTTTTTCTGCTCCCCAGCACTGTACCCCCCACACCGCAGCTAACACATTGGCCATTCTCTAAACAATCTACATTTTATTTGTATTTTTTACAACTCTTGTCAACGATTTTATTACATACACAATAGCACGCGAAACTCGAGTGGTTACCTTAGAATTCAGGCTCAAGGCCCAGATCGTGAAGTAGCGCCATCTACATTTTCATTATAAAACATCACTCTATAAAGGAATGAAACATTACTCGAAGACGCAGAGAAAACATAACTAGAGACCCGCTAGAGAGAGAGAGAGAGAGTTAAAAATAAATGTAAAATGTCAAAAGACTAGTTGCTTGTGGGGTTGTTGCTCAGAGGCACGACGACAAACACGGAGATCAAAGGCAAAATTGTTTGTTTTTTCTTTGGGTTCAAAACACGAAGCAGGACTGCCGTTTCAAAGGACTAGAGAGGAGTATTTTGCTCTCGAAAGGTCCAAAAGATAAGAAATAATGAAATAAGGCATTCTGATAAATGTCACAACTCATGACTTTCTATGACTTCCTCACAGAACTCAGCTGGATTCTGTTTGAAACACTGCCGTTCCCAGTGAATAATAAAGCGTGTCAAAAGTTTGTTTAAGATCATCAGTTGATTCGAGAGATTCACCTGTTCACCCTGCGGTGAGTGAATGTAATTGACATTTGTCAGCTCGGCTCCTTAGAATGGCAGCATTTCGTAGGATATCCTAATTCGTAGAACGGAGATGGTTTCGTCCATGCTCCCGACCCTTAATTTAGATAAGAAAAGGCAGGAAGTTAACACTAACTCACATATTGCATAACTCACAGTTGCCGCAGCGCTGGGCATGACTTCTGCTCTGACTTAAGAATGCAGTGGCGGGCACATTGGGCAGTTTGAGCAGCAGCGTGGAGGCAACGGATGGAATACACCGAAAGTCCAACTGAAAGTGTACCGCTTCGCCTTCTATTTAGTCCCAATGGTGACTGCTACCGCTGCTCTGGTAGAAGTGAGGAACGGCTTTTCCATTCGATATCGTCTCGCTTTGAGGTAGGATTTTCTGGCGGCCGTGTTTCTCAGATTCCCGATCGCTTTGTTAGGATGGTTGCTGATCTCCTGATTAACGTCCTCATGTACTGATGCATGGTTGGTCGAAACAATTTCCGATTCCTTCTCTGTCCTTCTAGGACCGCCGCGTCTTGGGGTTCATTGCATCGTGTGGTTTGCCTTGGACCTGTCACCTCTTCGGAGATTGTCACCAATCCACCGCCACGTTCGTCGTTTTGTAGCTGTGTCCATAGGTTTGTGGTCCGTTAGCGTTTAGTCTATTTTCCTTGATTCTTCTTGATGACGAATGTGAGTGACAAGTCCTACCTTGTCGACTGTCCTGCCTTTGGGTAGCATTGCTGATTTGCACCAACCTCGGGGTGATGTTCTGAAGCACATTTATTAAATACACATTAAGTAACACATCATTTCAAGCCCTCTCAGTGCCGCACACCTTCTCGGGTCACTTGTTGAGGTCACTTTAGCTGTTGCCGTCCTTCTTTGATGTTTCTGTGTAATCTAAAGTCGGAAGCTCTTTTATCGAGGAAAATATTCCAGCATTTTTCGGCGTCAACGTCATTCGCTTTAACACACAACACCCCAGTGACTTCATCAGAATTGCTTCATAAAACCCGGCACTCTCCACCTTTTCGTCTAAACTTGTCCAAAAAGCAATTCAAGCAAACAGTGCAAATTGTGTGCATTGCATCCGCCATAAAGTTTTCATAGATTCCAAGATTGATGTTTTCACTTTGATGGCTCTTGTCGCCACTCATAAAGTTGACAACAATGGGCTCATTTAGAGGGGAGCGTGACTTCAAATGCCACCATGCCACCAGTTTGTGTGTGTGATTGTCGCCAGCGTAGTCGACACCCTCCGCCGGACTGCTGCGTGACAAACTTTCCTTTCTCCACATTGTTGTCTAGTTTTATTTATTCCCTCAAAATCCGCTTCTTTCTGTCCGTTCAACTCTTACTTCTTCTCCCTCTCGTCGTCGCTGCATATTCCAAGGCTTCAATTCAGGCAAAGCGCGTGCACTTTTCTACGGCTTCTGCCAAGGGGTGGCTTGTGAAGATATTGGAAGATTATTAAATTACCAGAGGGGAGCGATGGAAGTAATGTTCCTTAAAAGAATTTACAACGCGGCAAGTGCTCGTCAAACCGCAACCTGCACATTAATGCGATATCATAAAAAACCGCCCGGCGTGGCTGCACCAACTGGCGGGACATGTCCTCGCAGTCTGCCACAAAAATCGTAAAGCGCGCGGCGCATTTCCCTCCGCCCGTAGGGCGGCTCTGCGCCAAACTGAAGAGTGACTAACAGACTTTGGCATTACTTTTTTCCGCTATTCGCGCGTCGCTTCGCGAAAACAAAGCCTCAAATGTGGGGTCGGTCTGACCGAAAGTCCAACCCCGGCAGACAGATTAAAGTGCACGTGGCGACTGAAAAGTTTCGCCATCTCCATCATCATCATCGTAGCCCCCGCCCCACCCTAAGAGGCCATTTAGATAAAACGAATAAAGTCCCTGCATGGATGTGTGCTTTAGGGGTGAAGCCGGAGGCAATGGCACATCCCTTCTGGTCATTTGCAGGCTCCTGCCCCCAGTCTCAGCCGAAAACTCCATTGTTCGCAATTTATGATGGAATGCAGTGCGAGAGGAAAACATTTGTCCTCAGTTTGGCCAGCCCGAACGGCGGTGGGGGCGGGAGGATGTAGCAATTTCATTTGTGTGTCTGGCTGTGCCTCTTGCTGTGGGATGCAAATTGAACAAGCTTCACTTTTGTTGTGCTTTATTATTAGAACCAGGGAGTGGCGGTGGCGGTGGCGGCGTGTGGGGTCGGTCGCCCTCAGTTCAAACTCTGTTACCGCACTAAAGTCAACAACCCCTCCGGCGAGAGGGTGGGATTGTCGTATTTGCAACTTGTTATCGATTAATTGCTGCTGCACAGTTGGGCCGCGTCCATATACGAAATTGCTTAATTGACGGCACGAGAGATGCGTATCCCGGGGATCCTTTGCAAATGCACTTGGATATTTGCAAATAATTAAATTTGCATAACGAACTGGTTAAAGGCAAATTTATGGACGCAACTTATCGGTTACGGAGGGGGCGAGAGTTCTTTGAGAAGCCTGAAGTCTGAACACACATTCATTTTATGTGTGTCATTAAAATTTGTTTACGCCGAGCAAAATTTGCATAATTACCTCGTTCCGAAGATGGCTTCTGTTTGAGTTATTTTCGCTGAGTATCGATGAACTCTTCGTCGGAATTCACATAAAATTGAGAATCGAAAGGGAAACTTTTATTTTGTGCGTCGGGGATGTTCCAAGGCAAAATGTTTCTTCTCCTAAATGACTGTTTTTTCTCCATTCTCTTTTTCAATAATATTGAATATCCCGGGTACACGGGTACTCGCATTTTCGCGCCAGGTTATGGGAGAGTTCGTTGAAAACTGTCCGGTTATGAGAGGTATGTACATAGAGTACAAGTGAGTCTAAATGAATATCCAGGGTACACGATCACTCGCTTTTCGGGTATTATCGCGCCAGGTTATGGGAGAGTCCGTTGAAAACTGTCCGGTTATGAAAGGTATTTACATAGAGTACAAGTGAGTCTAAATGAATATCCAGGGTACACGGTCACTCGCATTTTCGGGTATTATCGCGCCAGGTTATGGGAGAGTCTGTTGAAAACTGTCCGGTTATGAGAGGTGTCCGTTGTCCGAGAGACTACGCTGTATGTACATAGAGTACAAGAGGGTCCAAATATATACGCATTTTAATACTCTGTCCGAACTGCAGAGGTAACATTTTCAAAGTGTTCGAAATTTGAATGTGGCCGGACTATTGAAGTATCGAGTGTCCGGACTAACGAGGCCGTACTGTATACATATATTAACAGATTTTCGGTCTACGTCACTGACATCGTTTGCATGAGCAAACCTCATACAGATATAGTAAATATACGTCTGACACACTACAGCCCATAGAGGGCAAGGCCTAGTTTCTCAGCAACCACTGGCCTTGTGTGTGGAAGGGACCTACAGTTTTATGCCGACTCCGAACGGCCAATTTGGGAAACATTTTCTAGTTCTAGACAGTTATACTCTTTGAGCATTGTCGTGAGCATGGCCGTGAAGAGTATTCTGCTCGTGCCGGGAATCGAAACTGGGCTGCGTAGGACCAACCGGCAACAATTATTTTGACCAGTGGAATAGTGACTTGTACTTGGTATTTTTCTGTTTTAGCAGGCTTCAGCACTAAAGACTGACAAGCTATATTAAGGAACTACCTGACTTGGACAGTATCCTTCGACTAATTTGGATTTTTGTGCTATTTGAAGAGTGCTGCCGGCCACTTACTTATGTCTTAATTACGACTTGTGACTAAGGTACCCGCTACTCGATATGACAGGCTACCCGAAATCTGACAATCCCGGGTACCCGCGAACTTGATAATTACCCGGATTGTTTGGGTACCCGTGTGCCTGTTTAAATGGGTATTACCCGGATAAAATGAAGATCCCTACTTTCCACCACAAGCATTTGTGCAATTTTTTGTTCTTTTAAATATTTCAACTCAGTCAGCTGTGGGACGGAAGTATGAGTTGATGGGTCTTTGTGACTGATAAAGGTAAAGAGTACTGAATAAAAGTGTAGCGCGTCACAAAATTCCCGTAATCGCATTGAAGTTAGCGTCAGTTGGTGTGGCGTTACCAACCAATGGGAAACACTTGACAGATGACACTTCTTCCGTTTCTCAAAGTGGTTGCTGTTGAAATGGTAATATTATAAAAGTAATAAAACTGTGACGCATAATTTATAAAAAAAAAAAAACAATGCTCAAGGCAGTGATTTTCGTTAACTTGGCCATGGTCTTGTCTTCCACCACAAATCATCAAAGCTGGTCGCAAGAGTACTGCTGAGACTCCTCGAATTGTGGTATTAAGTTAGACACATCAACAGTCATGCCCGTGTGGACGTGAAATCGAGTCAAAACTGGTGTCCACTCGTCAAGCAAATTCGAATAATTATAGAACTCCACATTGAGGAGCTTATTCTTCGAACGGAGAGGGCTATGCTTCGTTGGTTTGGTCACGTAGCACGAATGTCCCCATCATCATGACTACCGAGGCGGGCTTTGAATGCGATTCTATTACGTAGGCGACAGCTTGGCAGACCCAGGACGACGTGGTTTGACCAAGCCCTCGCCTGGTTGCGCTTGGGCATAACTGCTGATGAGTTAGAGTCGATGGCGGACGATCGGAGATCTCTCGTGACCCCAGCGACCCCTTTAGTGGAGCATTCGGGCCAAAAGATGATGATAGAACTACATCCAGTAAGTACGCAGTATATCTGAATTTGAAGAGTGATCGTTGACGAAAATCTAAAAAAAGCGTTGGTGATAAAACTGAACCCTGAGGCACACCACCATTTTTACAGTGGTCACAGACTTGTTACCACCCACAACCACTTGGAATCAACGAGTAGGAAGGTTGTTTTTAATTTGAATACACTGAATAAACGATTCTTCGGAAACAAAAGCACATACTATCCACAGCAGGAATGAAGGTCTATAGAGGTGGTCAACTTTACAGCTGATTGTCCCCGTGCCCATCGCTGAATTTGACTGAATTTTTGATAGTTGATCATGTATGCCGATATAAAAACAGTTGTCAGACATTTTAAGGGGAAGAAGAGGTTGAAGTCGGCTGTAAATGCGAACGCCTTCTGCTGTTTTTGACAATCTACTGATTTATGTGCAGAAAGTACCCGAATAAAAATGTCTCTATCTAAATTTCAAGGAATACAGTTGAGTTGAGAACGGGTCCCCTCCTGTATCCTTTCTTGTCGCGTCTACTGTCCCTCAAAAAGGAAACATTTGCAAAGCTCTCAAGCTTAACACAAGTCTCCACACATTGCTCCACAAAAAAAAAAAAGGAAAAACGAAAGAAAACAGCTCAAAAGCATTTCGCCTTTTGTTTTCCTTTCCGTTTTTCCTTCCCACTCTTGTTCCTCTGCGATTTGATGCTTCACTCGTATTCCTCCTATTTTCCTGTTGCCTCAAAAGAAGCAACGCAGAAGAACAATAATTGAAGCAGAAAAAGCAAAACGATTTTCCTTCGTTTTCTTGTTTTTCGCCAAGTTGTTCGGTTTTTCTTCATTTTCTTTATTGTGTCAGTAAGTTTGTCTTTTGCCAGCGATATTAATTTCCATAGTTTAGGCGGATGTATGGGTGAAATTTAGAACACAAGACGGCCGCTCTCTAACAGGTTGCACAGCGACTTGGAGCCGGATGTGTGTTAGTTGGGGGCACAGATGAGTGGAAATACGTAATTTTCGCAATTGGAATACAAACTAACCTAGAATGTGGACAAGAGAAAACTCGGAGCTGTTTCGTATAAGGATTTGATTTCGTTAAGGGGAGACACTTGACAGTTGACACTTGACAGAAGTGATTGTTAAATAATTTATTTCACTGGAAGCAACTGTGCAACTGGTATGGCGTATGGATTCTGCGGGGATTTGGGAGTGTAACGGGTTCAACAGCTGATTATTGCTCAGGTCGATGACAGTCGCTGTCATATTTTAAGATCAAACCTTTTCTGCGAATGTTGCAAGGAATTATACGGGCTGATTATTTTTGTGGTTCTGAAAGTAAATTGAAATGAAAAGCAAATTTCTAATTTAGATTCCGACAAAGTTTTATTTCAATTTATTGCTTGGGTCCTGCCATTGTGAATGGAATGTTGTCTTGTAGGCCTCAACTTGTCCGTACTTCCGTTTAACTGAGCCACACATTGACAAACATCCGTCTAATAAAATGTCAAGAATATGTGCATATACACAAGCTTTGCAACAAAATAAATCCAATTCTTACACGAACTGGATTCCGTAAGTCTCCAAGTTTGCGTGAAATTAAAAAAAATGTGGATTTTCTACGAACTTTATGAAACTCTCAACACAATGTATGGAAAATTGGCGATATTATGGATGAGTGATTGCTTCAATCCAATACGCGTTGCGATTCCGAGAAAGGAATAGGTAAGGTAGGGTTGGGTAGGGAAGGGGGCTGCTAGTAAATTCACCAGCACACAAATACCGTGTTGGTCCATTGTGAAGTCCGCAGTCAGACTTGTACCACTAATCGACCAGTCCAATGATAATGCTGTTAATTTGTTCCCAAAGGCAAATGGTGACAGGGCCGGCGTTGAAGACCAGTTAAAAGTGTATTAACTTTGCCCCACTAACCAAGGGCAAGCACTTAACCAACTGCGCCATCAAGTCTTTGTAAGGAACAGGTGAAGGTTCGGGTATCTTCTCTAATCCGAGAAATAACTCGTCCAATTGTTCTTGTCTTTTTGAAACCACACGTCTTCCATATCGTCACATCACTATTTTCGATGTGAGGCCAAAACAATTCGGCTCTTCAACTCCAAGCTGTTCGCTGGAGTTACGTTCCGGGACAAGGCGACGACAGATTCAAACAACTAATTATCATCCATTACATTTTACCCATTATTAAACGATCAAACAATCATAATATTGCAAGAAAATAATAATCCCCCTTATTCTCGTAGACGAAGTGACAAATTGTAGGCATTTTTGTGCCACTTCACATTACAAAATCTGTATTCTTTAATTCAAGTGAGGTGATGGAAAACCTTTCAAATTCTCTTCCCAAAAGAATTCAACTACTTGGCAACACATGCTGTTGATTTGTGCCTTCAAGTAGGATAAATTTCTATTCCTGGATATATTTGCTAATTGTTATAATTTCGGGATATTTTTGATGTAGAACTCGGGATTGGATCGTGTCTTTGCTATAATTCCCAACCAGATGGATTATATTTCAATGACAGCTCAAGAAAAACGAAAATGCGTTTGTTCCGTTTTCTTTAAAAAAAAAAAAATGGATTTCTGCTTATGATTGGACTAGAGATCAAGCACGCAGATTGTAGATTTGCTGTTATTTTAAAACAACAGAGCATGGAGTTATGAAGCAACTACAATATGCAGACAAATGGCATGACAAAGGGGAATAGAAGAAGTCGGTATTACGTGAAAGAATAGGGAGCACATACTCATACAAAATTACAGCATGTAACGAATAATATGTTGCTAGATGTGTTGCTGAGGTGTGGAAGTGTCCTTGCCGCAAACAGCTCAAGGTTCTCAGCACGCAAAAGCAGAAGATTCTATGCTGGGTTACTGGGACGTAACCGGCAATGAAGCAGCTCATAACCTTGCCAGGGAAGCAATTGAAACCTCCTGCGAATATCAAGAAAAAAGTGGACGACGAATGAAGCTACTAAAATGTGGAACTCCCTAATAATCTGTCAACCATCGGCTGGCTATGTCCCAAGTTGAACTGAACAAATACCGAAAAACTCCTGCAATTCGATCGATGATAGTTTGGAGCAATAACTCGCCATTATCTGAAGCAAAACGGAACGAAAAGAAGAGTAGTCTTGACTATATGTATACGCCTATCCTGCGGCGACACGGAGAGAGAAAATAGAGGACACGCCTCACTACCTCTGTCAGTGTTCTGTCACACCTCAGTCTTCAAACATGAACACTCCGGATCTAGGAAATATCCCGCCATCTCATTTATTGGAAATACCAGAGTAACATGAGTTACAAAATAACACGTCCTACTGCAAACTTGTCTAGACCTGAAGTTTGCCCCGCCAAACATCGTGTTGCTACTGTAAATACTTGACGAATCGGCATAAAACTGTCGGTACTGAGAAGCTAGTCCCTGGGACCCGACGGGATGTAGCCCACCCATATTATATATTATATGTAAGACTCGACGATATCAATTAGTCCAAGATGAAACTGTGACTTCTGTTCATAAGCAAATGATCCGCTCAGGCGCCTTGACCTTGTTGAACGGTCCTTATAGTGTCGTCTTGTTTTTGCGACCCATGGTTGAACTCTGGACATAACAACTTCCAGTTTCCCGGCGCCAGTTGTCACGTGCCAATGTCGATGCGATGGTCAGAGCTTGTAAATATCAAATTCCCGCAACCAACTCGAGGTCGACAAATATGGACGACCAAAAAGGCGAATTTGTGGGTGGCCCGATTTTATCCAAAACGCGTCTGATTTATCGGTCCCCATTACAGCATCCCGATGGAAGCTGCAAAATGCGAAAAGTGTCACCTACCCCATTGAGTTCGCAAATCCATATTTCACCCCATTCTCAGTCCCCCCGTGTGAACAGTCACACACGTAGTAGCCACCTCCAAGGAGGTCTCAATTCCCCATCTCCAACGCCAATCGAATGTGTTACGCGACCACTTAGTCAGACTATAACCTTTTGGAGAATGCCCCGGCCCCCCACACTCAAACAGAAATCGTTAGGAAACCATTAAATCTGAAACAAAATGCCATTTAAACAATAGCTTCCTCAACATTCCCGATGGCAAATAAATAAATTTGCCCACCGCCAGCAGCCAGCTTCGATCTGAAAAACCTTTGTTGCTCCACCGTTGAGAAGCTCCTTTTCTGGTTGTGACAGTAGGTTACTCATAAATCTCTTCAAAATCACCGAAAAAAAGGAAGGCCAGCATCGAGATGAGAATCATCCCAAGCGCTGTGGGTGTGAGATTTAACAAACCTCAACAGCAAGCCCCTCGGCGCGATTCACTCACCGAGGTAGACACACCTCACGCCACACACGTTGGTGGCTAAGACAACGTGGCAACGACAACAGCAACATCAACAACAGCGGCAGCGGCAATGAATTCAAATACCGCGTCGTCAATTAGTCGGCTTAGAGTTTGAATAATAATTGCGTCTGGGAAGGTTTTGCGCCAAATGCCGGGCTCTTCTACGCTCTTCGGCTCTGACAAAGGAAACATCGAAATAACTTCATAATTTATCGCGGATGGAATGGCATAATTTAGTCGCTTGTTTGTCAGAGATCCGACGTGAGTATTTTGTGGGTTTTTTTTTGCGCTTACAAATCCTTGCATTCATGTGCGAGTGATGCCACCCCTCGATGGGCGTCGATATGTCATTTGGAATCGTTTCGCCTTTTCCCCTTTATATTGGTGTGCACTTGAGAGGGGGGATCGAAGGCGAGCTTATTGATGTCAATCGATTTGTGACAACCTCTGCAAAGCGAACACTGCTCGGTCGTAATGACATAAGTGGGAGTGACATTCAGAAGTGCATAAATCATTCAATTGTTGAGCGTGTCCTTGAAAATGAGACTGAATAAGAACCAAGAACGAAATGATTAATGG
Organism: Eristalis tenax; assembly: GCA_905231855.2. Taxonomy (NCBI): domain Eukaryota; kingdom Metazoa; phylum Arthropoda; class Insecta; order Diptera; family Syrphidae; genus Eristalis; species Eristalis tenax. The sequence goes on along the minus strand of HG993124.1, from coordinate 12,805,554 downwards.
AACATGTTTTTGCTGTTTTGTTTCTGCAGCTGGACGTTAATCAGCCTTGGCAACGTGGAATTATTTTCTTTGTTTCAATTGACTGTCAATCGAGGGGTTTACATCTGATGTCTGAGTCAATGTTTTCGAATCTTCTTCCCGATACGTGACAGATATGGAACACACCTTCTTTTTCACTTATTCATTGTTGTGGCGCGTGTACTGATGCCTGTTTAGGTGGCGTACGCTGTACGTGGGCCTTCAACCACGTTGGCGTGCGTTGCTGAAGAAAGCTTGGCAAGACATCGCTCAATAAATCCATTTCGGACTGTTGCCAATGTAGAAGGCTTTCTGTTTGTGGACCTTTCTGATCGTTAGCCTGTGCCCAGAAACATACTTCAAATACATATCTTCACAGCTGGTGACAGCTGTGCCAACTGCATGTCATCTGGTGAATGTTGGTGGAGCTGTGGTATAGACTCATCCAGTTCGTGATCCGGCTTTGGAGTCTCTAGAGGCAGGCCGAGCCAATCGTTGATTGTGTTAAACGTCAAGATATGGCCATTATGGGGGCCTATGTCACAGATGAAACTCAACCGACCAGCGTTTACGATTTACAGCGGTTTCGTGGAATTGGAAAAAAAATTCTATAAATTAAAACTGTCTTTAAAATAATTCGCCAATATTTCAAGCCTCACAGAGTAGGTCGTCATTGATTAAATAACCAGTTAGCCTCTACAAAATTAAGCAACACTAGTCAAGGCCCCTGCGCTTCATGTACGTCGCCCCACCTGCTGGCGGAACGCACGACTGTATCCGATTACCCGCAGACTCAGGCATTTCCAGTCTTTAATTTCCAGAAATGCACATTTGCCATCATCGTCAGGCGAATAATGTATAGCTTCGTTCAGGTTTATTGGCTTTGCTTGCGCTTCAAATGAAACCACAAAATTCCAAGAATCTCTCTCTCTCTCTCTCTGTGTCTGACTGGGTGACTGGTTGACTGGCTTTTAATAAAACTCCGCCGGAATAATCCGCACCCAAACACAACAAGTTGCGTGCGTACTTTACTTCCGCTCACGATAATCTATAAATACCGACGCTCTCGTTGACAATCATGGTTAATGATAGCGATCGGCGAAAATGTAAATAACTGTAACAGCATTTTGATGGGATCCGTTTCGAGTTGGAATGCAAATGGAAAATGATGCTACACTTTGCTCCCAGTCACTCGCCGAGTGCATCGACGCACAAATTGCCGCCAGTGGCAAAGCGCGCAGCAGAAACAAAACAGAACCATCATTCTCCTGCGGTCGCATTGCAGCTGTACAACAGTGCTGAAGAATTTACTGGGCTTGGGTGGATGAGAAAACACTCAATTGCACAGTTCCAACTCTTTTCAAACACATCAGACCGTGCTTTGCAAAACACGTTTGTCACATGGCAAGCATGACATGACATACCTCCCTCCGCCTGCTGAATAATCAAGGAGATCGTGCATATTGAACGTGCGAACTTATTAAATATTTGACAAGGCAAACCGAGGAAAAAACTATAAATTTAATTAATTTATTTTGCATCAATTATTTTGAGATGAATTTAGAAATGACGTGGTCGCATTTGACTTGGAGAACTGTTAGATTTGGAATATTTATAAACGTCAGTCAGCTGACATCTGTCAGGCGTGTACGATCGTAAATCAAGTGGACTCGTATTTTTTAAACTCCATTTGAATAAATGATGCACGAGACACGTTGAAGAAGTCAATTTATAAATTTCGATCGTTTAGGGGCGCATTTCAATTTTTATTCATTATTTTGTCTTTGTTCATCAAACAGTCCATAAGAGTTGGCTCGCGGAAATGTCTTCAAATAAATACTTAATTTATATTTGATTTCTATTCTAACGTCTTCGCGTTCCTTTTTTAAGGAAAATGAACTATAAAACTTGAATTTTTCTCCATAAAAAGCTGAAGTGTGTGCAATTAACTAGATTTTATTGGCTGCTTCGAATGTTTCTCAGTTTTAAACATTTTAATTTGATTGAATCTGTTACACACCGATGACCAGTCATTTAACAATGCCCAGGAACGATCGTTGCGAATGGAAAGTCCAGACGATTGTTTTCACTTCCAGTGGATAGATTTGAGGCGGTTGACATTCAGATGAAAGCCTATGGTCGGCTATTTAAAGTGGGAAGTTCAAGGACACGTGTCAGTCGTGTTGTAAGTTCGGTTGAATATGAGTCACGTTATAATTTGTGGCTTCAAGATGTACAAGATGTACCTACTAGCCACAAACACTTCCGACCGGATTTTCAGTTTAAAATTTGTACTTGACAAGGCTTTGGAGGAAGCGCTGCTCTTCTTCTTGGAGTTTGTTTTTTAATGTTCTCTTGTGAAGGAAGGCCCTTTAAAAATGTTATAAAGGAGAGTTAAAGCATAAAGTGAAAGGATAGCGAGTAAGGTGACGATGCGCGTTAGTTTTGAATCCTTGTAGGATGTTTCTGGGAAGTGTAGCGATCAATTAAAACACAAAATGTAATATGTTTGCAAGTTTTTTATCCATCCAGCTCATTTAAAAACACGGCGATTCCTTCGGAGCTACTGCCTTCAACACTCATTGTATTTAGGCATTTTGCTGCTAATTACTGCGGCACACATCCATGCATGGGTGCTTACATGGATACAACAGAAGGTTGGGAGGAATTCAGGCGGAAGCCAAGGGTATGCATAGTTTATCCGAAGTCTTGTAATCAAAGTACCTACATAGGAGCTGTTGAGGCGTAGAACTCCTCTTGAACATCCCTGAAAGAGCCCCGCTAGGGTGTCAACTATAAAAGTGCTTGACAGCCAGATATCCACTAGCAGAAATGATGTCTGATAGAGATGTCCAACTTCTGCCTCTCTTGCCCCTTACAATTTTTGACAACCATTTTTCATATCCAAATTGACCAATCATTCACCAACATTCGTGAATAACTGTCAAAAATTCATGAATAACTGTCAAAAAGCATCTAAAATTCGTCGATAGACTAGGGGTCAATCAGCTGTGAAGTTGGGCATCTCTATCATACTTCATTTCGGGCCACTAGCCAATTTACATATTTTTGAAAAAATTTTCCCCAATTTTGGTAACGATTATACAGGAGCCTCATGAAAGAACTTGATATACATATCTATCTATACAGGAGCGCTAAGCATCCAACATTGCGGCGGTGTTCTGGTGAAGACAATTGGCGCCTTATTGTCTGATCTCCTATCAGGGTACATGCTTGTCATTGGACATGGTCTAGCGTACTTAAACAGGTGGACAGATGAACAAACAGGTAAACACAAGATCCCGCCCGAACATGCGAGTTATATTCTATCTTCGGACGAATATATGCTTTTTATATTCTTGCCAAATCGGTTGGAGTGAAAAGCCGTTCATAACATTCGAACAACCCGAGGCGCGATTGAGGCTACTTCTTCTTTGTTTGGCGCTACAGTCCGGGGTGGACCTGGGCCTCAACCAACAAGCCTCTCCAGCCAGCACGATCTTTCGCCAGCTGCCTCCAGTTGTGCACATCAAGTTGGTTGAGGTCCTTCTCCACTTGTGTGCGCCATCTTGTTCTAGGACGACCTCTTATGCGTTGTCCCAAAGGCTCGGAATCGAAGACTCTTCGGGCCGGAGCTGTGGTGTCAATCCGCTCTACGTGACCTAGCCATCTTAAGCGTACAGCCCGTACAGTTCGTGGTTGAATCTCCTTCTCCAGACGCCATCAATACAAACAGGACCAAAGATCGCACGCAGAACTTTTCTCTCAAAAAGACCAAGAGCTTCTTCATCCGCTTTCAATAGCGTCCATGTCTCAGCGCCATAGAGCAGGATGGGGATGATTAGGGTGTTATATAAAGTCAACTTGGTGTTTCGAGAGATGGCTCTGTTACTCAATTGCCTCTTGAGCCCAAAGAAACAGCGATTGGCAAGAGTAATTCTGCGCTTGATCTCGGTACTGGTGTTATTGTCCCTGTTTATTGCAGAGCCAAGGTAGACGAAGTCCTTGACTACCTCAAATTTCTGCTGCCCATTATGACGCTCTGTCCGAGGCGTCGATGTTGTGCGTCCTATCGTGATGACAGCATGTACTTTGTTTTGCCCTGATTAACTGCCAAACCCATTTTGAAAAAATTGGTGTGAAAATTTGGTCTATGGTGGACTTTCCCGGCCTGAAACCGCACTGATAAGGACCTATCAGGTTATTGACGAATGGTTTCAGGCGTTCACACAAGACGGCAGAGAGGATCTTGTACTATATGTTAAGGAGACTGATCCCTCGATAGTTGGCGCAGTCAAAAGGGTCTCCTTTCTTGTGGACAAACGACGCTGAGATTCCACTCATCGGGCATGCTTTCCTCCGACCATATCTTACAGATGAGCTGGTGCATGCGCTCCAGCAGCTTTGTTCGACTTTAGCCTAGATATCGCTATCTTGACCTCGCCTAAGTCGGGGGGACGGAATTCTTGGTCATCCTCGTCCAAATTAAGTGGAATATTCTGCCTGACAGCGGAATTTGTGTCGTCATCGCCGTTTAACAGTCTGCAGAAGTGATTTTTCCAAATTCTCAGCATCGACTGCGATTCTACTACTAGTTGTCCATTTTCATCCCTGCAGGCTTCTGTCCGAGGTCTATAACCTCCGGATAACTGTTTTACCTTTTGGTAAAACTTTCGGACCTCCTTCCTGCCGTAACATCTCTCCATCTCTTCGACCGCGCGCTTCTCGATTGAGGCTACACAAAAGGGAATTTTGAAAGAAACGGTTGCGGGGAATTATTTCGATGAAGAAGTTTTTTAGGGATTACTTACTGAAGGCGATTGTGCCCTAAAGAAAGACAACCGGAATATTGTGTCCAGAAACCCAACACTTGTGCATTATTTTCAATCAGGTGAAAACTATTTACAAAGCTTATCATGGGAAGTCCTATTCCACCAACCCCATCACCAGACCTGGTTCCTTCCGATTTCACTTGTTATGGTCGAGTTAATTCATTCTAGATGAATTGAGGATGGAGATGATTTAGTTATATTCTCTTCAATGTGTCATTCGAGCTGTGGAGTGACGGTTTCTAATGTTCACTGTAGGTACAGTCTCTAATTGGGGGACCTCTGAATGCATATATACTCGGTTTTTTTTCAACGATTTCGTTAGAAAAATTTCCGAAACTACCTCCAAAATGGGCTAAAAAAGAACAAGTAGACAGGTAGAAATTACAAGTGTCAGATTTGATTTGTCTGATTGTGTGGATGTGTGCATCCACGTATGTAAATAAAAAAATATGCGATTTCTGCAAAATGTCGGAAAGCGAAGCGCTTCTAAAGAAATCCTTGCTCTTGTTCTGTTGTTCCCACTAAGCAATCATTCATTTTAGTATTTAATTACATCGAATTAGTAGATTATAAAATATTAAATTATAATTATGTTCTATTTAAATTTTTAAATTATTTATTTTAATTTAATAATTTATAAAATAATAAATTAAATAAATTTAAAAAAAAATAAAATAAAATTAACATTTTATTTCAAAGCTTTGTATAATTGGGACCGAATGATACCAAATCTGACCCAATTTAGAGGTCCTCTCAAATCGGGGCACCTACAAATTGATCACACATTTTCTGAGTCTCATGAAGTGCCCCGTTTAGGAGCTTTTACTGTAGTTCTTCTCACATTCATCCCGCACAATACTTAAACTGCTCTCAAGCTGGAATGAAATTTTTAAAATAAACCTCTAGAACAAGAAATTGTGTTGAGCGCTCTGGTGGCGCCTTGAAAAGGATGTTTGTGAAATCAGCAACAAATTTAGAAATAAAATCAAATTCAGATCATCATTGTTACAACAGCACTGTATATCCTGTGTGAGATTTGCTTTTCCATTTCATCATCCAAAGTCCAATTCCCAGCGATAATGCCAACCTCATTTCATTCAAATGTAATTAAACTTCGACTAACTGAACTGAACGTTAAGTTTCTCAAGTTGACTGTATGACCGTCTGAATGAATATGGATTTGCTTTAGTCCTTGTAGTTAATTTTCTCTGTTAACCATCCTCAGTTCTTCCCGAGCACCAACGTTCTCAAATGTCTGAAGATATAACGTGCTTTAATTTTACTTTACTTTAGTCAATTTTTGATATTTTTAACAAGTTGAATAGGTTTCCTTTTTGTAAATTGAAAATACAATTCCAGCTGCCTTTACGTATATTCACATTTATTGTATTTTTATTCTTGTTCCATTATTTAATGATTTTTTTCCTTCTCTTTCAGGTAAGTTAACACCGCTAGTACGGCCGATGTGGCTGATGGAAAGTACAACAATTAAAGGACTAAGGTGGCTACCTTGAGGTACGCCCGATGTGACTTTGATGGGTTTGGAGAGAGATGTTCTGAACGTAACTGCTTGACATGGAGGATTCGATCCATTTAACTTGGAATTGTGGTTCAGATCTTATTCGTATCGTGGGACGCTCTATATTTACTAAGGATTAACTTTCAGCCGTAAAATAGTGTTTGCAACAATTGTCTGCAAGAGTGGCAGGAAATTCAGATCCTGCATTAATTTTGAAACCCCCTGTGTGTTCTTACAATTCTCGGTTGCCGATTGAAATATGGTAGCGCATTGTACGCAGAAGCGATAGGATGTCCCCAAACGACTGGACGGAGCAGTTGGTTTAGTGGCATCTCTTGGTTAGTGATGTCCCCGGTTCGAATTCCAGTGAAAGCAAAGTAAATACGTTTTTATGTGATCTTGATCCCAATTTGTGGTTGTGGTTGGCATGTAGCGGTATCGTTCGAGATCCTTAAACGAGCCGGCCAGGAACAGTGCATTTTCCGGATGCATGCGGATGCAGATCTTTTGTTGCCTAAAAGTTGCTCATCGGAGCACAATGAAATAAAACCAAATCAGAAATAAAGTCCGTCGCTAAATAGAATTTTTCGAATATTGTTGTAAGGGCTAGTTATATTTTCTGATAACCGGGAGTCGATCCAGTCTCTGGATCTAATCACATTCAACTCGAAGACTTCCCTGAACTGCAGCCAACTAGATGGCACAGTATGATAGCACTGAGTTATGTGGGTACCGGGACACTGTAATATTCCAGAAAATTGCGGATCGCTAGGGAAACTCTTTAGAAATGGCGCTAGTCCTGGATGGAAGCTCTAGCTCTCTATTTCCTATCGCTGCAGCAAAACATGATTTTTGATGCGTGGAAACGATTTTTCGATTGAAACTTTGAAGTAAGATCATATAGACCAGCGTGGTAACACCACTGACCTAAGGTGGCCTAATGTGACTGCTGCCCACTGGCGCCTAACCCGGCATAAAATTCGTGAGAAGTGGCACAGTGAAGCCGGAAGTTCCGGATCGAACCGTGGACCTTCAGCGTGGATATACTTAAGTTCTTTACACATGAACTGCGATCTGCAAATTTCCCAAGCGTTCATATTTCATTCGCGTTCATCTTTGGTCGCAGGTAGCTCCGAGATTGTGTTGACTTCGATTTGTCAGTTGTGAATCGTGAACTGTGGTCGGCATCGGTCTTCAGCGTAGGCATCGACGCACTAACATACAACACCACGGCGGCCACTACGAATTCACTTGTAAAATTAAGAACAACAGTTAAGGCCAAGATCACACTCTTGCTTAGGTTTATTTGGGGAAAATAAAACTGCGCCTAAGAAGATGCTGATTCAAATCCGCTGATGCCCGCATACTCCGCCGTTTTCAGTCCCGTCCCGGGATACGCTATTGCCACGGCTAAGCCCATCACAAAAGAGGCAAGCAAAAAGTTTCATATTATTTTTCCCGTTCAGAGGCGACGGAGACGGCCAACAGAACAGGGAGGGAGAAGGGCCGAGAGACCCTTGAGATTCCTGAGCGGAATACAACAAACAGACAAACGAACAAACTGTGGAGGACACGCGGTATCGGAAGTTCTGCTAAGCGAGCGGGAGCTTAAGCGGCGGGTGAGGGCAGAAACATAATCCCTTCTAATCCGATTTAAGGCAGCAGTGCTTGTGAGTTGTTGTTTTTGTTTTGGTTTTTGCATTGCCGCACTCGTTTACTGGCTTTCGTGCTTTTGTTGTTTGCATTATTGGTCGTTTAGTTTGAAAACTGAGTGGAAAATTGAATTAACATTTCCATGTGAATGGCTTGACGCCGAGGTTGTGAGTCGCGCGACAGCCGCACCACGCGGTGCCGAAGGATTGACATTGAAGCGCTGAAAGGTTTCGCCTTATGGCTGCCAGATGAGGCGATGTTTGTTTTGTCTGTAAATCTTGTCGCTGGAAATGGAACGTTCTGTTGAACGGATTGACTGCTCATCTTTGGGTGTTGGCATTGTGTGAAGGAACAGGAAAGTGTTGGATTATCGCCAACACTTGAGTCGGGTGTGATACAATGTAACTGACGAGAGTGGGTCACTTGCTTAGGTGCAGGTGGCGTGCTTTGAAAGGAGACTTAAGTAATTAAATCTGGCCAAAGGCATGAGCCTGCAGTCCCTGCCTACGCAACTAATGAACTGAATTCAAACAGGATTACCAATTGAGGCTAATGGCAGACCAACTTAGAGGCTTACGTTTACGTGTTCTGAACCGTGTCACGAGAGAGAATTTAAGGGGTCCCACAGGGTGAACTGGGCATGCCTAAGCTTGCTTGATGAATAAGAAGACTGACGGGCGTGTCGACAGGTATATGGGTGTCGGCAGCAATTTCAGCCGATGAGCGACCTCAGGCAGCTCTGGCTAGCTGCCACCCTTGTGGCTACGGGAGTACTCTGCTGCGGTTAAGATTTTGGGCCGGAGCTATGTTGTCCGTGCGCTCTACATGGCCCAGCCACCTTCGGTGTTCGATCCATAGAAGCGTGGGTAGGTTCGTGTCACTGGAAAGTCCGTGCAGTTTATGGTGGAATCGTTTCCTTTAGACGCCATCAAGGTCAGCCCCACCAAAGATCCGACGAAGAACTTTTCTCTCGAAGAGATCTAGAACATCTTCATCCGCTTTTGAGACTGTCCATGTCTCTGCTCTGGGCCGATCTTGGATATTCAATGTCTCATGTATATTCAGATTTTTGTGTCGCAGTAATGACACCCTTTGTGTTGTGGAACACATTGTTTAGGGCATGCCTGACCCAGTGACCATGATTGTCTGTCAGAAACCACCTACAACCTATCCCGAGAGCATCCCCCGTCAGTCAATAGATGTCTACGTTCCTCCGAACAAATGAAACATTTTCCAAACAATCTGCCTTGCTGCCACACAAACGCAAAAAAGAACATCATCATAGGATGACAGAAGAGACACACTGTGCATTGGCTCATTGCTTAGTCAAATTGTAAAGACTAATCGCATAAGAGTTTCTAATTTCCAGTGAATCCAATTCAATCTGCAGCTTAAAGCATTAAAGTTCAAAAAATCGAAGACGCTGCCTCCGACTGTGGACACTCAACCGAGCACAACACAACGATGACAACGGCAATGGCAACAGAAACAGCAAAGACAACAACGACGTGTGGAACGAGAACCGTGCGTGAAGTGCACTCACTTTAGGTTGGACTGCGCTTTGTTTGGCTACCGCCTGCCGCCGCGCCGCTGCTCTTGGCACGTCCTCTCCCCGGGCATGTCATCCGCGGGAACGGGTTTTTCAAATTGTATTCCTTTTGATGTATTAGGTACAACATCCTCTCTATACAAATCTGCGATGAGATTGTTTTCTCCTCCTTTCTTTTTTGTTTGGTTTTTGTCTTTGTCCTCCTCGTCTCGCCATGCTCGTGGTTTATTTATTTATTCTCCCTGGCCTTCCACTCTTCGAGTTTATGTATTTCTTGTCGTTTTTTACTTGCTTTCACGGTTTTTTTTGTTCTTTCATAACTGGTCCAGAGTTCTTGGAATCGTGCTCTTTTGACCGACAAACGATGATAGTCGCTGAAGTCACAGCAGCTGGAGGTGGAGATGAGCCCAGCACACCGCCGGCCGGGGAAGGAGTTGGGGACAAGGGGAGGCGAGCTCTGGTGCTCGGGCGACGAGTGTGGTTGGTACCTTAGGGCTGGCTATGTGGTCTTAGCATCGCCGATCGAAGACGTGGTAATATTCGAACCGGGCCCGGTGTTGTGTGTGCTCTCTGCGGCTGGGAGGGATTCGGTTTTTGTTGCCTTTCGAGAATCGATTCTGGCCGGCGGAGGTGATTAACAGAAAATTATTTAATTAAGATGCATCAAAAGTGCCAGAGACGCGAAATGGCGGGCGGCGCTGCGGCGGGCAGGCAGCTGGATTGGTCGTAATTTAAGGCAGACATCTGCATAAATTTCCCTCAGAGTATGCACTTCTGCAAAGCTAAGGATACACGATGCGTGATTCTGTGGGAACCGACCCGACGGCTAGGGCATGGTGGCGGCGATCTGCGATCGGCAAATAAAATGTCGGATCGATTGTGTGCTGAGTGAGGTTGTTTAAAGGGGCTCTGCGATATTGCAGGCCCTTGCATGCCTACTTTGTAGTTTTATGGAGCCTTATGACCAGACTTCCATTCAGTCTTCTTGCTTTCTTTCGGCATCTGAAGGAGGAATCGTACATTTTGTAAAGACTTGATTGAAATTGGTGGATACTTTAAAGGCCACAAAATTGTACTGAGGCAGAAGTGGCAAACGGTTGCCAAAAAATAGAAATAAAATTAAGGGATGAAGGAATTCTAGAGTTACAGTCGTCACTGAACAGTCGGCTTTCTCTTAAGTGTCCGTAGTCAAGGCGCAGCACGAGTCGAAGGTATAGAAGGAGAGGAGGTACATGTGGATATTAGGTTAGCTTAGAGTGGCTGACTACCTTAAAGTTAGCCAACAGTAGGCCGCCCGTTACCAAGATCATAATCCGCGAACCATCTGGAGCTGTTAATAAAGGGATGAAGCTGACTTGACACACACGAAAGATCTCCAGGCAACTCGATCGTCCGCCATTGACTCTAACTAATCAGCAGTTGTGTCCAAACGTGACCAGTCGAGTTTTCGGACTTGGTCCAACCACTTCGTTTTGGGTCTGCAAAGCGGTCGCCTGACTGATTAAGCCTGACTGGAATAGCATTCGAAGCCCGCCTCGTGATGATGGGGAGATTCGAGTCACGTAACCAAACCATCGAAGAGTAGCTATTTCCGTTCGAAGAAGCAGCTGCTCAACGTGGAGTTCCTAACGCACTGCCGTGTTTCTCACCCTATCCCGGCGAGTAATTCCCACAACAGCACGAAGAAATATCTTCTCACCACCTTTTATTCGCGATCTTATTCTTTTGGTAATGACCCAAATTTCATGCCCGTGGGTGAGAGGTGGAACAGATACTGAGTTGAAAATCGCTATATGTCGAACTGTGTGCCTGAAGAAGTGTTTTTGCGGGGAGTTCTTCTTCATTACTTTAATGTAAAGAAAACTGCTGCCGAAAGTCATCCTGTTTTGGTGGATGTTTACATGCGCTAGCTGGGCGAACGTGCCAAAAGTGGTTTGCACGATTTTGGCTTGGCCAACCAGCCAAATCAACGGCATAGCCGAATATCCATGGCGCGAAGGTGGTGCTCTGTATTTGGTGGGATTGGAAGCGTGCGCTGTATCATGAGCTGCTAACCATCAATGGACAACGCTACCGACCACAATTAATCCGTTTGAAGAGAGCAGTAGCCGAAAAACGCCCGGAATATGCGACCAGAAACGAGGCAATAACTTTCTATCATGACAACGCTCGGCCCCACGTTGCCCCACGTTCCGGTTAAGATCAATTTGGAAAACAGTGGATGGGAAGTTTTACCCCACCCGCTTTATAGCCCAGACCTTGCCCCTTCTGACTACCATTTGTTCCGATCGATGCAGAACGCCGTCACTGAAACACGGTTCACATCAGAGCTGAATATCGAAAATTGGCTTGATTCATTCTTGGCTGTCAAGCCGGCGCAGTTCTTTTGGAATGGGATCCACAAATTGCCAGAAAGATGGAAAAAAAAGTCATAGATGGGCAATACTTTGAATAATACTATTGTACATGTTATTCCTAAACAAACGTTCAAATTTTGAAAAAAAAAAAAAAAACGCACGAATTAAGTTATAGACCCAATATTAAGGGTGATTTTTTAGCTATCATCTTTTTGGCAACACTGGTTTAAACAGCTGACGCGCGTTTCGTGTTTTGTTTCCCTGTCAAACACCTTTAGTTTGGTCTATAATTTAACTATGAATCGTCTTACAAACGAACAACGCATGCAAATTATGGAATTTTATTATCAAAATGCGTGCTCTGTTAAGAATGTTCATCGCGCGCTTCTTCCATTTAAAATTGTGTTCAGTAAATAAGCAAAATTGTCGATTTTGGAGTGAATATCAGCCAGAAGCATTGCAAGAGCTACCAAAGCATCCAGAAAAAGTCACAGTTTGGTGCGGTTAATGGGCTGGTGGCATCATTGGACCGCACTTCTTCAAAGATGATGCGAATCGAAACGTAACTGTGAATGGTGAGCGCTACCGTGAGATGATATGCAACTTTTTTTTGCCTAAAATGCAAGAGCTTGGCTTGCAAGACATGTGGTTTCAACAAGACGGTGCCACATGCCACACAGCACGCGCAACAATGGACTTATTGAGAGGCGAGTTCGGGGAACATTTTATTTCACGTTCGGGACCGGTCAATTGGCCGCCTACATCGTGTGATTTAACGCCTTTAGACTATGTTGTGGGGCTATGTTAAAGCTCATGTCTATACAGACAAGCCCGCTTCAATTGACGCATTGGAAGACAACATTGAAGCATTTATTCGTGAGATACCGGCCGAAATGTTGGAAAGAGTGTGCCAAAATTGGACTAAGCGGATGGACCATTTGAGGCGCAGTCAAGGTCAACATTTGCATGAAATAATCTTCAAACATTAAATCATATGGACCGTACTATCGATTCAAATAAAGATTTCATGCATTTTTCTGTATTTTAAGTGGTTTTTTTTTTTTGGAAAACTTTCCTATAGCTTATAAAAAGTCACCATTTATAACCTAAGTATTAAATTGAGGTCAAATAGTTCCAGTTCAGTGTGCATTGCATTCATTTTTACCCACAAAATTCCACATAACAACACATATAAGTATATGCTCTTAAGAATACGAGTCAATTTTTGAACACCCTTCGCACAACAGTACATGGATCGTGGGCAAATTCGGCAATCTGTCGCCATTTTTTCCCACAAAAATCCACAAATCTGCGACATTCCCACTAAACTCCACGAATCGGTCGCCACGTTGTGGATCCATGGTTTGTGTAAAAGAATGAGTGAAATAAGAGGGAACACCACTACAACCCCTTCGTGGACAGGGGGCTAAAATGGCCGAAGATGGATGTATCTATCCTCCATTATCCCTGCCCTAGTGGATAGATGCGTCTTAATCGAGGTTCAAGTGTTTGTGTGACGGTGGCTTCTTTGCATTTATACCAGGGGTCTGATGCATATGCATGTGCCTACTATTATCACCACTATCTGGTGGCATTCAGGAAGTTGATTCCAAAAAGTGGTGACCTAACGAACGTGATAAGAAACTGACAAAGACGAAATCCACCCGAAGGACACATAGGTGGGCTAGGGAAGGGGCATTAGCCCCCCTTCACCAGCACACATACACCATGTTGGTCCATTGTGATACCCACAGTCAGACTGCGACCATCCCAGTGATAGTGTGGTTAATATGATCCCCACGGCAAATGGTGACTGGGAGGGATAAAGGCGTATTCAATTTGCTTTCACTAGGATTTGAAGCGGGGACCCCACTAACCAAGGGCAAGCACTTAACCATCCATTCGACTAGAAGGACACATGCCTCTTTCGCAAAAAAATCACGATAAAACCCCCTTCAAGCAAAAATTGATGAGTGAGCGTTATGATTGATTAACTGATTGCTTGTATGAAATTATGAGGTGGTGAGGCTTGCAATCTAATCCACATCAAGTCACACCCAGCTGAGTTCCGGCGACCTTAAGCCGAATGCTCTGCTCAAGTGTGACCACACGACGACGGCGATTCAGAGAATCCCAATCCGAGCTCCATTGTCGTATGATTTGCAAAATCTTTTCGACCCCAAGATTGAATATCACTTAAGCTAAAATCACTACGGCTATCAATTCGAAACCCGCAGGCCAGACTGGGCATCAGCTGGTCTTGCCAACAAGCGCGCCCAGCAAGGCGGACAGCAACAGCAAAAGTGAAGTGGACCGCAGAAGTTGGTTTTTTTTGTTCAGTTCGCAGTCGTATCTTGTAGTAACACACTTTTTAAGGCTCGCTCTCACTCGTCGCGAGTCGCATGGCAAACTTTTCAAATCGGGTTTTACCGCAGTGGCGATTTGCTTTTTTTTTGGTTCGGTTGGATGGAACCAGTTTTATCGGCGGCGTCTCTCAGCAGCTCTCGGCTTCAAGACCTCGAATCCGAAGTACTGACGGCGGTGTTGTTGTTGCTGTCCCCTTCTGTTGCTGTCCCCTTCTGTTGCTGTACCCTACTGACGTGGATGCCGCTGCTGGTGCTGGTGGTGGTGTAAAGTTTATCGCCCTCCGTTTGTGTGCTGGGTGAGGCCCAACTCATCCCCTCTGGCTGGGGGGTATTAGTTATGGAGATGTCCAGTGTAAAACCGCAGTCATAATCATCAAATGCTGCGATGATTCAATTGCTGTCGCCGCTGTCTCGGACTGGCACTGGAGCGAAGCTCTGCCAGCTGATAGACGATGGCGTGACACCGGTTGATGGACAGTTGAGGAAGGGGTGCAACTAGAGTTACCAGTTGAGCTGGATTAGATATTTTCAATGCTAAGTGCTTGCATTAGGCGAGATTTCGAATTCAAGGTGTCACTTAGCGATGAATTACGACGCCCGAAACCAAATGAGTGAGTTGTTTCGACAGATCATCGGTTAACAGGGGTGCATGGCCGTAAAAATATGTACTTAATGTGAGCTGGAGATGGTGAATCAACGACAGCATTTTGAGTCTAATAAGGTGTTTAGGTCATGCAGAGCGCTGGACCTTACACACTAACAAGATGGCAATGAACCCAGTTGGAGTGCAGCACTCCGACTAACTTGCGCGCGCACAATGGTTGTTAATACCCTTAAGTGTCCGGGTGCAAGACACAGCACGGGCTAGCGAAGAATCGTGACGGTTGCAAAAGCTTGTTAGTTGAGGTCTCCCAGAGAGGGTGAAGTAGAGCAGGACCTTGTGCATGCTCTCTTCGAGTCGATGGCACCTACAGTTTTCAGAAATGATATCTAGACCACCGAAAGTGGCTGTCCACCTAAACCGACTGTAGGATTCGACCCACATACCCACTACCCCAAGCATTCCGGGGAAAGGTGCTTGTCACAGAGTGAAGAGTGGAAATTCCTCATTGAATCTGAATATTTATGATCACTCAAGCGAGGCTGTGGAAAAATCGTACAATGTGCACTGATCCGGTTGTTTCCCAAACACTTGAGGGACATGACTTTGAAAGTGTTCCTACTTCTAAGCAAAGACGCCAGTTAAGCTAGATGATTCCTTCTTGGAGAAGATCTGAAATACTTTAGCTGTCCAATGCATAAGTCGATCTAGTCAAAAAGTTTATGACATCGAAGGCGGGACAACTTCCAGCAAACGCCTATCTTTGGGGGCAGATTCCTTTTCCATTCCAAAACCTTAATCCTGCTCTGTGAACATAAACTATACCAAATTTTTGAGTTTGGCGTACTCTCATTATTTCTGTGTGTGGTGATGGTTATTTGAGGAGAAGCTTGGCCCACTCGGTATTCGTATCAGTAGTCAGACCCATGTACTCTATGGAGTCGCAATTTGGTTGACATCAAGCGGGTGCATTTGATGGCCTGCATAGTTGTCAACTGTGCACTAATAACAACACCCACTTCCGCAAGCTCAAATTCAACTCAATGTCTTCTCTGAACAGCTTCACATGTCTAACCGAGGTCAGCGAGTATTTACGTGGCTGCCGGGGCATTGAAATATTCCAGGAAATTGCTGACGCTAGAAAGGGCACTAGTTTCGTAGTCTTTTCGAATGGAGATCTGGATTGGAGGAGAAGTCTGTATTTGAGTACTTGACATAAGCCTACTCAGATCTCTCATTGGCGTTGTATCACGGCATTGCGCCATCGGAACTCAGGCTTCTTGACTGGGCCGTCCCTATAATCGTTTCTGCAGAAGCTGCATGAACAAGGACGGGGAAGAAACCAAGTGTTCAGATCAGCTTTGCAGCTGCAGTGCTCTCTCATCCCGTAGACTCAGACTTCTGGGGGCCCACTTCTTTGACAATCTGGCTGAACTAAGCAACATTAGAATCAGCCTTCTTTTACGCTTTATTAAAAGCACTGGTTTGCGGAATATTTACTCTCAGATCCACGTGGCAAGAATTCCAGACCACGCAACTCATGTGAAAACAACCCACAAGTGGTTTTTGAAGAATTGACAAAAAAAAACATCAAAATTCCATCTGATCTTCATTCATCCCCTTTCCCAGTCTCCTCCAGGCTCCTTTTGATATCATTGTCATCCGACAAATGCAAAAAAGACGATGATCTCTACTCAGTTAGCAACACTAATCGCTTCTGCTGGACGCCACTTGAGACATTCAAATTCACTAGACAACCTGCGAAACATCATGTACACGTACCACAAATGACAGTGAAAACTTATCTTGAATGCCCAATCGTAACACACTTCGGAAGACGTGCTCCACTACCGTCATAATATTTCGAAAATATTATGCAACACTCGGATGTACAAGTATTTTCTACCCGCCCCTCGACCCCGCCCCCGGTCCCGCCCCCATCAACTCCTTATGCTAACAAAATAAATTGACAGATCTCTATTGTGGCGCATTTGCATACCAAGCTGTGAACCCAATTAAAACATCGCGCAATCGATAAAGGAACGTACGTGTCCAGCGTATCACTCACCTCGTATCAGCTCAGCTGACGTTGACACTTCCTGACTGGCAACAAAACCCAACAGAAACACAAACATTCCCATCGGCAAATTGCCCTCATAACTCATTTGCTAAAATAGTTCCGCATTTTGTTTCGTTTCGGTGACATTACCGATTCATAACTCGCCCTGCTGTCAAAATTTAAGTCGACCATATCAACGTCATTTGAATGCTAATCGCATCAAGAGTTGATGTCTCTGTCGACCGATCATGTGACAATAGGTGATCACCGAAAAGATTAAGTTTCCCTTCTCTGTCACCGTTGCGTAAGATGCATTAAATGTCAAAGTTATAGTGGCAGTCAATTGGAATGACATTGTCACCGAAACAAACGGCCAGAGCAAGTGGCAACAAAGGCACACAATTAACCGAGCTCAAGAGTCGAGAGTCACATGCTTAGGCTCCGTGTGTGATTGTGAAAAACTTTCGATTTCCTTTCGAGACTGACGTCTGCGCGGGCAATAACAATAAACCGCCGAAAGGGGCACGTCATGCTGTCACGCTGCCATGGCAGATTGCGTAGAGACCGCTGTGTGGCGTGGCTCTGACTCTTAATTGAATGCAAATCGTGTTAATTTTCCGCTTAGAAATGCGTTTTCTACCACAGCACTGCACGCTGAATGAAAGTTTCTCAGATTGGATTTTAATCAATAATAATTTGGCTTTGGTTTTAATCGAAAGGGGGAACAGATGTCAGAGTCACGCACTCTTCGTGAGGATTCAAACGACGACGACGCCAGACGGTTTTTTCCTGGCGGCACGTGTGTGACGTGTTTCCGCAAAAAATGCAAATTCTCTTGATGCATTATGCATTCAATTATATCTAACTCAGTCGTGGGCGACACGACGTAAGCTGAAGTGAATGTCAAGTGAAAACGCTTACAAGGATCTTAGCTGACTTGACAATTGCTTTAAGTTCGCATTTGTTTTATTGCTCATTGCATTGTAAAGTTGTCTTTTCTAGTTGTTTTGCCAACTGTGAGAACAGACCTTGATGTCGTTGATGAACATTTGTTCACCGCAGCTTGGAGTCTTTGCCCGGCAAACTGTCTGCGCGACTTGAGGCTCTGCAGTTGTATGCCTGAAACATAATGCTGCGTTATTTCTAGCGCCGTCTTTCAACTAAAGCAAATCATAGACTACTCAACAAATATGGCGTCGTTCTACGTTTGTTAAAAAAAAAACAGATAAATGAGAGGAGTCATAAAACCTAAGAGTGCACTCTCTCGCAGTTTCTCGTAAGAAATTTCCGACATGTTTGAAAGAGAGCTGAGTTCAGCTGACACTTACATATCGAGAATCAGGAATGACGTAATGCCTAGATGGCCGACATCAGTGCTGATTGACCCCTAGTCAGTGTTGCCGCTGACAAGTTTGAGTAAGTCGCACAAAAAGTGTTGCATTTTCTTATAATTAGTGTTGAATTTATTGCTTATGAGATTGACGATTGATGATTTAGTACTTAACGTCGTGTTTCGTGAAAGAAATATGTTTCATATAAAATAGTGGCCGGAGTCCTTTTATGGTCTGCCAGCGCATCACGGCGTTGAAAAAGGGTCGAATTGCGCGAATCCACGAATCACCTCAACAGAAGTGAGAACGAACAGCAACTTCTATCTCCCTAAAACAGTTGTCAATGTTTTTTTGTATATCGTTTTATATCGTTTATTTTATATCGCTCAAACCAAATTGTCTAATAAGAGAACGGCATTTACGTTATTTCGTGAATAACCGTCAAAAATTCATGAATAACGGTGAAAAAGCATCTCAAATTCGTTGATGGACTAGGGGTTAATCAGCTGTGAAGTTGAGCTTCTCTACAAAATCCAACTTCCACCCTCTCCTGTCACTTAACAATTTTTTACAGCGTTTTTGTCCTATTGTCAAACTAAACGTACCAATCGGAACCAGTGCCGTCTTTATGAATAACTTTAAAAAATAATCGTGAATATCTGTCAAAAAGTCACAATGGACTATAGGAAAATCAGTTGTGAAGCCGGCTATCCCTATAGTACTTGATATGTCGTTTGAGCCAGCCTACTGTCAAAACTGTCAGATGGATACCATTTCGTATTAGAAGCAAACGTCAAGAATGGGTTAATGTTTTTTTTTTTTGTTGCTTGTTTGCAGAAGTACCACACTTCAACGTCTGTCAAAATATTGTCCACTGAATAAATTTTGCAGTGAGTGTTAACATAGTAGTTACAATTCAGCAACACTTTCAACGTAATTGACAGTCTGACACAGCCTAAAGCACAGTTCCTTGTGGGCATTTTTCTTTTAAGTTTGAATTATATCAACCAACACGCCCCAAGATTTGCAGGGCACCTAGAGATCTTATAGAGATAACTTCGAGAGGTCGCAGTCGGTGGTTTGGACCTCTTTTAATTATTTACCCCTAAAGCTGCTCCTCGCCTGTCAGTTCGTCCCCTGTCACATCATCGCCGGTATCGAACATTCCGTTCTGCCGTGACATTGTATAATGAAGTCGTAGCCAAAAAACTGGCCATTACTATAAACTCGACTGTCAGACTCACAACATCAGGTCTTTCGCTCTGTTCGTGTTAGCAGCCGTAAAACGTCACATTCTCGTGAGTTTTTCTATGCCGACAGACCGGCATAGAGTACATCAGTCTAATGTAGGTTGCCATAGCTGTCTACGATGGCGGAGGACAAAAGGTGTAAAAAGCGCGGACTGCAAGGACGTCATCTACCTTAAAAGAGAGGACAAAATGAAAACAAAAACTAGGTGCATTAATTCAAAAAAAAAAGCACTTTGACATTTAGAGGTTTGACATGAGAAATGAAGTGTTACAGGGATAGCCAACTTCTACCTTTCTTATCCTATTCTTATTATTTCTTATATTAAAATTTTTGGCAACCATTTTTTATATCGTTTCTGATGCCAAATTGACCAATCAGAGAACGGCATTCACGTTATTTCGTGAATAACTGTCAAAAACCCTCTGAAATTGGTAGGGTTGAGGCAATTAGCTGTGAAGTTGGCCATCTCTATGGTACTTCCGTTGTTAAATCGAGCACATGTCCTCCAAAGAGAGGGCGCATGGCTACACCCATCTAAATAAATTGGGGTACTAATCCCTAATTCCAGCCGCAATTTTTTGTACTGGGACTCTTGTGTCTAAGACAAGTAGCTCTTACGTTGAACCACACTGTACTAAGACTCGTCTCATGTGCTCCACTTGTTGTTGGTGAATGCCACAAACGCATTGTTCTTTCGTGGAACACCCTATTTTTGACAACCTCCAACTGTCACCTGCTGCATTTTTTGTTATCGTTGGCAACACTTGTGTTACTTTTTTAGGATGCCCTTTATTACTCCACATCAAAGAGATATCAAAACTTTTACGACATAATTGTGGTCGATCACGACAATCGATGGTTTCACAGAATAGATGGCTTCAATTAAAAGTGTCTATTTTGAGAAACAAAGTTGTTGCGTGACTGGCACCTGAGTGTCTGGGTTTAATTCTGGAACGATCAGAATTTACATATCGCGGCTCCACCACTCTCAAGTGACTGACAATGTTCACCCTGCCCAGGAAAAGCTTCTTAAATTTCGCCGTTCATAGTTGGCATAAAGCTGTGTGTCACCTTCACTCGTGAGAGAACAATGACACGCTGTTCACTTCGACTGTCGCTCCACCCATCTTAGATTGACGTCATGGTTGGGTTTCACATAAACCGGTTGATCCATAGTGCTAGCCACCCATATTATTAGTATTGCATCATATTAAGAAAACCACAAGCTTGACATCGATAAGAACGCGCACAACGTTGAAACTTCAACAGTCGTTTTCCATCGATAGAGAGTCAAACCCTTCTAGACTGCTTAGCGGACTTATGATCGCGTCCTTTATAATTGCAACGCCACTGCGATTGCCCCACGCTGCGACAGAAGAAGCCGAAGAATGTGCATCCATCGGGGAAAGCTGCATTCTTCGACTCGGGCAAATAACTTGTTTAGTCACGGACAGAGAAATGGAAGCCAAAAATGCCTACAAGTGTGTAACTGGGCATTTTCTACCATGTCATGATCGATGTCTTCGCACTCTGAGTTCTCACGCGATCCGTTTTAGAGCCCAAGGAATGCCAAGTGTCTTCTGACCGACAAAACTGCTTGCCATGTGCGACGCAAAGAACAAGACAATGGCCACAATCAGCGCGAGGAGTGCCTCCGGCGATCGATAGCAACGATCGTGTCAACAACTATTCCGCTGAATCCGCCATTAGCCGCGGGCGCGTCTTGTCATTGACCATCACTCACCGGCGACGTACACGTCACATGAATTGCAGTAATTACGCAGTGGACGGATAACTCTCCTATCCAGATAAGGCCTCGTTCGAGTCCGCTCGACTTCAACTTCACTCTCTTCGTTGGTTTCTCTAGAATACCCAGGTCCGTGCGCTCCTCAGCAGGTCTTCGTTTGATGTGCAATCAGAACGCGATAACGATCATATCGCGGCGCAGACCGATCGGGTCAGCTGAAAACTTACTTTCGATTCGACTCACACGTCGCGTAAACAGCCGAACATTAGATTGCACCACGAGCAACCTCAACGGCCGTGGCAACTTGTTTGCGAATCGATGTTTCCAGGTCGCTTTCGCGGCCGCAGCAGGATGGGAAATTTACTAATTTTCGCATCCGCCACTGAGCCGCTCCGCCGCCGCCAACGGTGTGTCCATCTGCGGGCGTTGTGGAAAATTTATTTGCTGTTGAAATTCGATGGGGTAAACAAATTGTGCAGTTCAACGCGTAAATTGTAATGGGAGTGTTTCTTTTCCTCGCTTTTTAATCTGTCTATTTTTTTTTCCTGACTGGAGAGCGTACCAAGGTTCGTTGGTGAGGCGGATTGGAACGGCTTGTGTGCCACTTAGAGTCGAACTGTGGCAGTGAACGCACGGAGATGACGCATATTTTGGACGCGACATGGATTTTTGCATTTAACATGTCGCAGATATTCAATGAATTCGAACGGTTTGTGTGCGGCGTTTGTGTGTGGAAACTAGATTTAAACTTGACTACGATGTGGGTCAGTCGTGAGTGGAGTATTCAAATTTGCCAGTTGCAAGTGCTCGTGTTGACGAGGAATTAGTCATCCGAACGTTTATGGCGCTCTGGATGGGATGAACTTGAGTGATACGTGAGTGGGGGGCCTGGGATGTGGTGAGTTCACGTCAAGAAATATGCCGAATGAGGTGAAAGAAGTATGCAGGGCAGTGGAGGCAATGATCAATCTGGGAGGATGTCACGGTCTTTATCTGAGTCCAGTGGTGTCCGTTGAACTTCAAATAAATGGTTTTACGACAGGATTTGCCAACGTTTTGAGGAAATTCGAATGAATGATAGCTAGCGAGAAGGAGAGAGTGACAAATATGGGCCACCAGTGACGGCACAAGGACGAAGAGATGAATGGCGACTGCAAGTCCAGCGAGAAGTAAAGGAGACCTTCTGACAAATGTAGAGCTTTATTTGACAAATGCCGCTGTGGAAATGCGACGACGAATCAAAAATTGCCGATTCTATCGATTGTTCAATCCAGAAATGAAATACTATAGAGCCTGTAGAGACGTCACAGCTGATTGCCGCCAGCCCACGAATTTCAGAGGCTTTTGCGATCGCCGTTCTCTGATCGGTCAATTTGGCGTTGGAAAACGATATAAAAAAAAAGGTTGTCAAACATTTTAAGGGCCAAGAGAAGTGGAAGTTGGCCATCTCTACCATACTTCGTTTCTGGTTCAATCCACAGTTTGCCGAATTATTGTGAACCGTGTTCTCGTTTAGCTTAAATTTTAACACGTTTGACAGTGACAGCCGCTGGTGCGTGATTTCTTTGACTTGATGCATTTCTTTCCAGGAACTGGAGGGAAATGTGTGAGTTTCGTTGATGCAGTTGGAATTTGTTGGTGAATAGAGCATTGCTCTGCTTTTTCTTCTTCTTCTGACGCTACAGTCCGCGACGGCCTCGTCCTCAACAGCGCGCTCTAGCTATCATGATTTTTAGCCAGCTGCTTCCAATTTCGCACGCCCACATGGCTGAGGTCCCTCCACATTTTAGCGTGCCACTCTTCGCGCTGGAGCCATGTTGTGCGCTATGTTGACCATGGATCCGAAAACGCCTGGCTAGCCTAGGGCCGGTGTACAGCTCGTCGTTGAATTTTCTCCTCCAAATACTGTGAACACAAACAGGACTAAAGGGCGCAAGCTTTTCTCATGAAGAGACCAAGGGCTTCTTCATCAGCTCTTGGGATGGTCCATGCTTAAATGTGTTACATAATGGTAGCTTGGTCTTACGCTTAAGCGCCCTTGAGGATCTTGAGCCAAAAAAACGGGGTTATTCTGCGTACCACTGTTTACTTGCAAGCCGAGTTAGACGAAGTAATTCACTTCCTCTAAAGCGTATAATGACGTTGTGGCCAAGTCATCGATGGTGTGTGTCCTTCCTAACCCCATTTTAACCGCTCCCGTCTGAATTCACCCAAATTGACGGCTCACTGTGCTTGACTAATCACGTCAATATTGCCCGCGTATGCTAGGAACTGTACGGGCTGCCTTAAAGGTCGTGCCTCTTGTGTGGACGAGTGAGTTCTGCACTGATAAAGTCATGCGACAGCGCGTCGCCTTGCCCAAATCCTTTACTGACTTCAAAGGTCTCGTTGAGTTGGTTACCGACATGGAGCAACGACGGCACGAGCTTGGCAGGCATGTCAGAACTAGACTTGTCGCTGTATATCTCGTCTCTATGCACTCTGTCTTATGTGGCGTTGAAATCGACGAATAGGCGGTGAGTGTCGATCTACATTTCTTGATTTTCTTCCACGATCTGCCGTAGTGTGAAGATTTGGTCGTTGGTTCCTCCGCCTCAAACCACACCAAATTATGTACGAATGGTTTCAGAAGCTCACATAAAAGGGGAACAAGTTCTTATGGGCAATGTTTAGAAGACTTAACCGATGCTAGGAATGTTTCACATTGGTAGAGTTGAGGGTAAGTCATCTTCTTTCTGAAGATGACTTAGTCATCCTCCCATCTTCCCAGAAGGAACTCCAGCGCGCACTCGATGGGTTTGTGGCCGTTGAATGCGATTCCATCAGGTAGGAGGTGGTTGAACCAAGTCCAAAAACTCGCCTGGTTATGCTTATGATGATACATATCTTGACACACCAAAAATCAAAGCAACATCGAATCGTTTTTTTTTAAACTTGTGACAAGTCTATTTATATGCCGACGTAGCAAAAAACACTCCCAATGTTTGGAAAAAAGACCCTAAACGTATTGAAATTCTTGTGTTTCTTCACGCACGGACAACGCAGAGACATACGGTTACCAAACTTCACGCAAACCATATTTAGACCAATACCAAAAACGTGTAAAAGTTTGGTTTAAATCGGTAAATGCGTTAAGGTGTGAATCGCCGACAAACATTTCAAGTTCAATTTTTATATATAAAGGGTGGTTAAATTTTAAGGGCCGATGATGATTTTGAATAAGACGCAAATTATTTAGGAAATTATTGTCATTTCTTTTTATTATGATAATATTGGTATGGTTCAATTATGTATGGAACAAAATATCGGCCAAATGGCCGCCGCGACCTCGGCGGCACACCTCCATCCGATGGTCCAAATTTTCTATGACGCTGAAGCATAATTGAGGTTCTATGCCGTTAATGTGCCGAATTATCTCATCCTTTAGCTCTTGAATTGTTGCTGGCTTATCGACGTACAAGGTGTACAAATAACCTAAAAGAACAAAATCCAACGGTGTCAAATCACATGATCTTGGCGGCCAATTGACATCGCCACCACGTGAGATAACACGGCCATTGAATTTGTCGCGCAAAAGAGCCATTGTTTCGTTAGCTGTGTGGCAAGTGGCACCGTCCTGTTGCAACCACATATCGTCGACATTCATATCTTCCAATTCGGGCCATAAAAAGTTCGTTATCATTTCACGATAGCGAATACCAATCACAGTAACTGCCTGACCGGTCTCATTTTGGAAAAAATACGGCCCGATGATGCTCCCATAACCGCACCAAACAGTCACTCTTTGTGGGTGCATTGGTTTTTCGACAATCACTCTTGGATTATCATTCGCCCAAATGCGGCAATTCTGCTTATTGACGAATCCACTGAGCTGCAAATGTGCCTCATCACTGAAGATGATCTTCTTCGAAAATTGATCATCCTTCGTTGCCATTTCTTGCCACAATTCTGACCATTGACGACGCTTGAAATTGTGAAGAGGCTTTAGTTCTTGAGTCAATTGCACCTTGTAAGCGTGTAAATGCAAGTCTTTATGCACAATGTTCATCAACGACAAGCGTGAGAGGTGCAATTGTTGGGCACGACGACGAGTTGAGGTGGACGGCTCTTCAGTCACAGTATCGCGAACAGCAGCAATATTTTCTGCAAAACGAGCTGTACGAGCATGCACTGGTGTTTTCACATCTCCCACAGACCCGGTTTGCTCAAATTTTTGCACGATTTTTCCGAGTGTACGCACATTTGGACGATTAAATTCACCGAAAAAATCACATTTTGATTTGAACGCCATTTTTCATAATAAGCCGGAATAATTTCAACGCGTTGCTCGATTGTGTATCTTTCCATGGTTCAAATTGAGTCAGTCTGAAATTGATAAATGTCAAATGAAATGCAGAAAAAAACTTGACGTTTAGGTGTGGTTCACATTCAACATCAGCCCTTAAAACCACCATTTATATAGATACAACTCAGATGCAGGTGAATAAGTAAATCATTTTTGTACAGGATAAGTTAAAAAAAATTGTTAATGTTGTTCTGCTTGCATTGCATCTGGTAAGCATTTTTATTTCAATTTGGGCCGTATAGGTATCAATAATTTCCATTTCCGCACTATCACTGCGGAAACTCCTTTTTCTCGGTCTTCTACATCTTGCAGATTTTCGGAGATCCATTCAGAACGTCAACGCAGCCAAACTCATCGTTTGGAAACATTTGGTTGAAAATTGTTGTTATGTCATATTTTTCTGACAAAATTTGATCTCGAATGAAAGGCAAAGAAACACAGTGTCCTCCCTCTCAATGTTCTGGAGTTCTGATACATTTTTTCCAACCTTTAGCGATGGTTGTCGCTTTAAACTCCTCCCATGCGTTTGCCAAGAGACAGATGACGTGTTTCAAATTGTTGCTCTTCAGTTATTTTACATATTTGGCTCAACAAACTTTTTGGATTGGATATTCTGCTTTTCCAATCCGAAATGGCTTCAGCTTATGTTAACCAGTTGCGTTTGTACTTGCCATGCGTGGTATTCTTTGCTTGGATGTCTTCCTTCTTGGAGCAGACGTTTCTTTTAAATGTACTAATGTTTTCACTGGAAGGTAGGATCCCAGAATAATCCAATTTACATAAAAAACCAAAAAACAGCGCGCACAGCACTATGTCTAGAGTCTAGATGACTTATGATGTCGTCAAAAGTTCTCTCTTGCTGTAACATACCAGAACTTCCCCCCTACTAAGTAATCCGCAAAATTTACTTGCAGTGGCAGGAAAAAGACGTTTCAGAACCCGTAAGCAGCCTTGCCTCGCTCAAACTGGAGGTTTATGCCATGTTTTGTTGTCAAATACCTCGCTGTGCAGCTGTGGCTTTGTGGGTTGGTGCGTCGACTTCAGCCTACGTTGCCTAGGTTCGATTCCTGGCGAAATAATTTTCACGACCTCACCTCTTTCGGGTCATTCTTTGGTCACAAAGGAGTCGGCATAAAACTGTGGGTGACCCTTTGACTCGTCAAAGAACAATAGCAAGCACAACACGAGTGGCCGCCCTGGTCCTCTACGGGCTCTAGCGCCAACTAAATTATATTGTAAGGGCTGCCTCAGATCTGTCAGATCTCTCAAATGTGTCTTCTAAGAGTTCTCCCGTTGCATGTCGTGGTCAGGGGCTTGCCTTTTGCTGTAACGGACATGACAACGTCGACGTGTTGGCTATAATTAGAAATTAGCGACGCTCTCAAATTAACACTCACGTAAGCTAGCTTCGACGTTAGTATAGCTGCTCATTCTTCCGCAGTTCTCCGGGTTTTTACGTCGCTTAAAAGTATGTAATCCAGTGAATCAGCAGGCAATTCGCTTAAGATTGTACTTCCCGTGATGTCGCTTACGATTACGTGCGTTCGTACAAAAATGTACCTGCCAAGTGGCATCTCGCCTCTCAGTCTGGTGCGGTGGGACTGCATGATCGGTGAGTGAAAGATGAATTGCAGATGCAAGCAGAAACCGCACATGATACATCGGTCAAGGATGAAGATATGTAGCAACATTTCGCTCTCAGGCCTGCGAATAACCTTATACGATGATATTAACCCCAAAAATGGAAGCATTAACATTCATTGCATCCATTTACGTTTCGACCACACTGTTGCAGGTTTCACTTAGGTTCCTTAGCCCCTCGGTGTCTGATTTGTTTTCGTGTGCTGTGCAGCGAGCTGTGAGCGGTGCGCGTCGTCGCTCGCTTGCCTAAGCTTGCAAGGTTTTCTTTTTGTTTTTTTTTTTTTTTTCTGCTGCTGTTGTGGCTGTGTTGCTGTAGTGCTTTGTCTCCTTTTTTATTCCTGAGCTCAGCTCGTTGTTGTTGCTGATCTTTTTCTTCTTTGAGAGCGGTCTAACGAGTCCGACTGGGCCTCAGGTGTGCACCAGCAGCAGCAGCGGCACCACACCGTACCAGCTTGCGCCATAGATAATAAACTGCTATAAGTGCACACACAAATAAAAGTCACACACATGTGCACACAGGCCGAGTCGGGGAGATCCGCTCCGCACCTCGGAAATTATTGCAAATGAACGGATAATGTCTCTTCGGATTCTCCGCTCATTTGTTACTTTTTTGCTGCTTCCTTTTGCATTATCTTTTTCACTTAATCTTTGTGGTCGCATAAAGCCCCTTGGTGGGAGGGGGGGTGGCCAGGGGACACCGGCGGCGGCGGCAAAAGTCGCGCAACTGACAAAGATGAAGATGATCACGACTGTGAGACGATGACGACGACAATGACAACGACAACGGCAACAACGACGACAACCACTAGCACTGATGATGTCGCTGCTGATGCCGATGAGCAGAAACAAAACGACACATCTCGAACTTTGTAATCGTTACAGTTGCGCATGCGTATGCACTTGCGGCGCTCATCTTGATTTACCAATGGACACGGACCTTAAGTCATAAAACAACAGAAAAGAAACCGGCAGAGGTCAACTCATGCGAGGTGAATGTAGATGCGCACTTGCGCATGCGTTCTTCTTCGGCTTTGAATTGTAAGATTGCCAGATAGGCCAGATGGATGGTGTACTTTTTTTCGACAGGCACACAGTGAGAGAGAGCGCAAGGATTGGGGTCTAATTTTGTGTACATGCTTATTTATTACATCACGTAGCTAGAATTTGATGGGGTTTCTGGTTAATTATAAATAGATTACCCATTCACTGGACATTTTATTTACGAGACTACTGAGTCGGCTGCCCTCAGTCTCAGTGGCTGGGGTTCAAGTCAAGTTAATGAGTTTCACGTGAGACTGCAGTACACACACGGTCAGTGAGTGCGATGGGGGGCGAGTTCAACGAATCCAGATCCAGAAACTAAGGGAAAAGGTTGTAAATTAAAATTCAAAGCTGCTTGCGGAGAGGTAATGGGTTTTCGGAAGATCTGCTGTTAACCGAGAAACTCTTAGAATTGTGGGGGTATGGGGCCTTTGATGGATTTTAGTCAATTTGAGTGGCAGGGGAACGACAGAAGCTTTAGGATGCCGACAATGGGTCACACCAACACCTGCAAATCGAGCAAGACAAGAGTTGAATAATTCCTGAATTCGGTTCGAAAGATTTTGAGTACTTTTGATGTCAAAAAAAGATAAAAAAAAGTGCCCTTTCATACCTTTCTTAAGATCTTCTGGCTCTGAAGCAGTATCTAATTTAGAAAAAGCAAATATTTTAGCTGAGTCCTTTGCCTCAAATCACCTTCATTCAAGTAACGCGCACGGCAATGTTGAAAATTTGGTCGATGGCACAACCCGTCACACCTCAAATCAACTCATATATTACCTTGGATGATATTAAATCCATGCTAAGCACTCTTAAGACGAGAAAGTTCATTGGTTTCGACATGGTTAGAAACAGCTATCCAAAAACTAAAGTGGGCCCCAACATAATCGAACATGTCTTCAGTACATGCTTTTCAATAGGCTATTTTCCAGGTGCTTGGAAATGCGCGAAAATTATCCCTACTGCGAAACCGGGTAAAGACACAAAAAATCCCACTAAGTACATTAAGCAAATGCTTTGGAAAAGCTATCAAAATTAAGCTAATGCATCACATTGAAGAACTAAACATTTTACCACCACAACAGTTCACTACATCACACCAAATTTGCAGGATCAAAACACATCTACTTAACGCAGTCTCCTTAGGTCAAAGTACTGGTCTGGTTCTTCTGGGCTATTAAATCATTCGAAACTGTTTGGCATAATGGGTAA
Organism: Eristalis tenax; assembly: GCA_905231855.2. Classification (NCBI taxonomy): domain Eukaryota; kingdom Metazoa; phylum Arthropoda; class Insecta; order Diptera; family Syrphidae; genus Eristalis; species Eristalis tenax. Next base: position 12,776,032 of record HG993124.1, on the reverse strand, counting down.
ATTCATAAGACTTTCCTATCACAAACATGCAAAGAATCCGTCCGGTCCACCGACCCGTAAGCCTCTTAAATGGCTTCAGTAAAATCCTTGAAAATGTGATTAAATCCATTGAAGCCTTTTTGAGTGCGACAAACATTCTTCCTCCCGAGCAGTTTGGTTTCAGGAAAAATCACAGCACTACGCATCAAATTCTAAGAATTTGTAGGACGGTTAAGCAACAGTTTATCCTTAAAAGGTCTACTGACTTAGTCCTCCTTGACATTGAAAAGGCCTTTGATTCACATTTTCCAAAACACCTTATACAAATTGTACAGAACTTTCTGTTTAATCGAGCCTTCAAAGTATACGTTAATGGGGCATTTTCCTCAACAAAACCTGTCCCAGCCGGAGTCCCACAGGGCTCGGTTCTGACCCCTATTCTTTTCAATGTGTTTCTTACTGACTTACCTAGTCTTCCCAACTGTGATATTGCGCTCTATGCAGACGATTTGGCATTATTCTCTTCAGACGAGTATGGTCCAGTGATTGAGAATAATCTACAACAAAAACCGGAAGATGAAAATTAATGTTGATAAGTGCATCGCTATCTTCTTCACCCGAAGAGACTTGCTCGCTTCTTGGCTACTGGAAGTCTCAACCTAGACAATAGTATAATACCGTGGGTCAATACTGTAAGGTACCTAGGGCTGTACCTAGACCAGAAATTGACCTTCGGTTGTCACATACGAGAGACGTTAGCTAAGATCGATGTCCTTTTAAAAATTCTTTATCCACTTATAAATCGCAAGTCACCTCTTAATGCAAAGAAATAAAATAATCATTTTTCATGTCATTTTCCAAGCACTGATGACTTACGGGTCTCCGGTATGGCAATTGTGCGAAAACCCATATTAAGCGACTTCAAGTTGCACAAAATAAGGCACTAAAAATTATGCTCAATCTACCGCGGGACTTCTAAAAACACTCATACTACACGAAAGAGCAGGTGTTATCCAGATTGGTAGGAGGATTGAAATTCTCAATGATAAATTCATGTCCAGATGTATTCACGTTGACAATGAACTTATTAGGGATTTACAACTGTTGTAATTATTATTTATTATTTTTATATAATTATTTATTTATATCTTTTTTTTCTTCTCTTAAATGGAGGTTTTTTTTTTCATAGTTTTTCCTCCAAGATAGATTCAACTTACCGAACTGCATATCTTCTTGTAAAACAATTGTATTTTCAGCAGTAAGGTTTCTTTAAAACCGCATCTCTGTGCAAGCTTGAGCAAACTTTGTTAAAATATTGTTACACTATGTAGCCAATAAATATATCTATAAAAGCTTTTCCAATTTGGTTTTCCTTTGTACCTGGTCAAACTAGTGAAATCCTTTCTAACAGATAGACGTTTTAAAGTGCATGTAAACGGTACTTCTTCAGACTCGCAAGTTATTCCTGCAGGTGTGCCACAAGGTTCGGTTTTAGCTCCAATCCTCTATAATATATCCACTTCTGATTTCCCCTCCTTCACTGGCTGTCACTCTGCAATGTTTGCAGAGTGCATCTACTCAGCGGATTCGACCGGTTTACATATCCAAAACCACTTGCAATCTGCATTAGATTATGCTCAAAAAACTCAAGCTTCTTTACTCGAAAGAGAAGAGCTTGTTTTTTACCGAGTAACAACTCAACTATTGGCAGCATTAGCATAGAGTGGAAATCAGAAGTTAAATACCTAGGAGTGAGTTTGGACAAAAGACTCACCTTTGGGCAGCATACAAGCAGTGTTGTAAAGCCGCAAGTCTGACTTAAGCTTTGAAAACAAAATTATGATATTTAAATCTATATTCCAAGCTATACTATTTTACGCAGCACCTGTCTGGACCAACTGTTGCAATAGTCATTTAAAAAATTTACAAATTTGCCAGAACAAAATCCTTAAAATGATCTTGAAACTACCACGGCACTTTTCCACTTTGTTACTTCACGAAATAGCTAACATTGATACCGTATCAAATCGGCTAGCCAAGCTTAATGAACGTTTTTTGTCTGATAATGCCATAATCTCAACTTTATTAAATAATTAAATATATTCAACATGACATGTGACTAAAGGATTATACATTTTTTTATTTATCCACATATTTATTTATATTTTTATTTAGTTACTATATATTGATTATTAATTTATTTATTTATTTGTTTAGTTATTCATTTGTCCATAACACATTCCATAGTAAAGGGTTATTTTTTAAAAGCTATAAAGAAAGTATTTCAAAAAAAGCACATAAAATTCAGAAAAATGCATGCACCTTTATTTGAATCGATAATACGGTCCATATAATTTAATGTTTGAAGATTATTTCATGCAAATGTTGACCTTGACTGCGCCTCAAATGGTCCATCCGCTTAGTCCAATTTTGGCACACTCTTTCCAACATTTCGGCCGGTATCTCACGAATAAACGCTTCAACGTTGTCTTCCAATGCGTCAATTGAAGCGGGCTTGTCTGTATAGACATGAGCTTTAACATAGCCCCACAAAAAATAGTCTAAATGCGTTAAATCGGTCGATCTAGGCGGCCAATTGGCCGGTCCCAAACGTGAAATAAAATGTTCACCGAACTCGCCTCCCAATAAGCCCATTGTTGCGCGTGCTGAGTGGCATGTGGCACCGTCTTGTTGAAACCACATGTCATGCAAGTCAAGCTCTTGCATTTTGGGCAAAAAAAAAAGTTGGATATCATCTCACGGTAGCGCTCACCATTCACAGTTACGTTACGATGCGCATCATCTTTGAAGAAGTACGGTCCAATGATGCCACCAGCCCATAAACCGCACCAAACTGTGACATTTCCTGGATGCATTGGTAGCTCTTGCAATGCTTCTGGCTGACATTCACTCCAAAATCGACAATTCTGCTTATTTACGTACCCATTGAGCCAAAAATGAGCTTCGTCGCTGAACACAAGAAGCGCGCGATGAATAGCTAAAAAATCACCCTTTATTTATAGACTTGTACTTTGTTGCTACTTGCACAAAGATACTACTACTAAAAAACAAAAAAAACTGATGCCAACAAAGACCGATTGGACGTAGCTGACAACGTGTAAAGCATTACACACCCTTCCATCGGCAAACTGCTTACAGTCATCGAGACCTCCTCGACGTCGGGGGTTTACTTTGAGGGGCCTTGCATGAAGCTTGAGAACTGGTGTCAATGCTGTGGAGCAATCGTTTTTTTGTTTGCTTGCTTCCGCATCTTGTTGCAATTCATAGAGTTCGCCTCCTTCGAAGCCTGATTTAGAGTTAAAAGAAAATTAATTTAATCTTGCACACATACATTTTTATTTGTGCTACTCCGGATTAAAATAACAAAAAATTCAAACCGAAGACGTGACGTGTGGAATTGTTTGTCCGATAGGATGTGTGGCCTTTGTTGACACATATCTTCTGTTTGGTTTCTAGGGGATCAGTGTGATAACTGCCATATTTCCGTCCTTCGAGTGAGTCGCCTCGACCCCAGTTTTTTAGAACAGCCGAAGTAGGCAAGGGCGTTTGTTGAGTGTTTGCTTCAGGTGTTGATGATGTATGTATGATATTGTGTCTTTTCCTTATCATCTTAAGACATGCTCAATTCGTCTGTTCTTCCATCGGCGTGAAAGCTTCCACCACGGCCCACAGGGAACGGGCGACAATGACAATGTCATCTGCTTAAAGCGATTGTGTTAAACCAAAAGGTTTGTAGTTTTGTTCCTTGCGATGAATGCTGCCGTATGTGGTGTCGTAGAGGTTACGCACCACCTCTTTGTTGATTTTCGACCGCATCATTGATCTTGTCTTAAGTAGACTGCAAACTATCAGCCCAGACGCTCTGACATGGGTGCGGGCATCTATCCAATTATCATTTCGACTGCCGAACCATTGCAACGTCTATCAGGGAGAAACTATAGTGATCAAGGAAACATTGTCTTGACTGAAGAACAATCGACTGAAATCGTCTTATGTTGTAATAAGCTCTTGGTCTCTGGACGCAGTCACACTTTACTCGAAGACTTGGCTGAACTGCCGCCTATCTCTCAACGAAATGGCCGAGTATTTAAGCATCCATCTTAAGGTGGCGCCGGGACTCTGCGATATTTCAGAAAACTGCGAAGCTGACGACTTCCGATGCCTTCCGAGGCTAGGCCACCGCTTGGCAGAAGTGGTTGGACTAAGTCCAGAAACTCGCTTGGCTACGCTCGTGCATAACTCCTGATGAGTTACAGTCGATGGCGCAGGATCGAGTTGCTTGAGGAGCTCTCGTGGTTGGTGTTTCACACGCGACCCTTTTAGTGGAGCATGCGGGCTGATAATGATGAAGCTGACGAACTCGCTCAAAAAGAACATCATCGAGCTTGGAGAACTGCCATCCATGCCTCCCGCCACTTCAAAACATCCCCTAGTTCTTGAAAATGTATATCCACTAACCGGAGACGGTATTATGCCACATGGTGCCCTATTACGAAGCAACTACGTCCTACCCTCAATCCGGAAGGCACCACATGTCTTAAAACAAAGGAAATATGGCCATCGTTTAATATCAAACGATCACTCAATCTGCTTAGACTCAGCAGATCACCACTCAGGACGCTCACCGGCGTCAAACCAGGGCACTGCACAATTGGCACCCATGCCCGTAGGTTGGGGTCCCATATAATCACTTCTGTAGAAGCTGCATGGATGAAGAGGAGGTTGAAACCACAGATCACCTACCCTGCTCTCGTAGCGCGTTGGCGGTCGCAGCGACTTACACCTAGGGGCCTACTACTTCAACAACCTCGATGAGCTCAAAAGCGTCAGCCAGCTTAATCGCTTTGTCACAAGCACAAATTGGTTTTAATTGTTAGGGGGAATCAATCCGCGTGGTATCATAATGGGCCGACTTTGGCCGAAGTGTGACTGCCTTCTGCAGCCAGCCACTATAAACTAACCTAACCTACCTCAATCCGAGACGATCCCACAGGCTGATCAGACGGAGCAAGCCGACTCTCAGAACTCTCACCGGCGCCATAAATGGGGCGCCATTGGAACTCACGATTTAAAACTCATTAACTCGTACGAAGCAGCAAACTGGCCTACGCTGGCCAAGCTGATGCATTGTCACTTAAACGTAATCCACCTTGACACCATGTCTTGCTTGTTGTCGCTACAAGCTCCAAATCAATTTTGATTGTTGTCCGTCCAAGCCGGACAACGCTTCGCCGGGCCCGCTATCCAGTCATAGCAAGGATCACACTATCTGAAAAACGGAGACGACATAAAAATTCAGGTTTCGATCATGCGATTCTTCTCACATTTGGAAGAGATAGAGAAGAGAATGGCTCAAATTTCCGCCAGCAGACATACCATATATTACCCACTGTCAAGCATCGACTTTTTGTTCAAATCACGTATCTTCGACAACAAGACAATAGAATTGTTTTTCACAAAAGTTCTGTTTTGCATTTCGGTCTCAAGGTCGAAATCAAGTATTCACTCATAACCACCGCTGCTGCTGCTGCTTGCCATGAATGCGTTCAAGACAAAAACAGACTCTCTGACGCAATACACAACTCGTTTAACACATCAAATGTACATAATCAAATTTCCATCAACCGCACTCGGCATGATCAATTGATCAATTCAATAATTCCGATGTGATACAACTGACACGGCCAGGGTAGAGTAGCCACTGACTACCTCTAAATTGGTTCCAATTAATGCACCACACGACGGAGAAAGGGCGAACGAAGCACTTTTAATGGAGACGAATTTCCTCGCGCTAAATAGATCAGTGATCGTTCTGATCGCGTAAACTGAATGCGGTTCGTCCATTGATTTGACATCCAGTCGATGTGTTGTGAAAGAACCGAGATTTGAAATTTAGGTCAAAGCGTGTAGCAACGGAGTCATCGCAATTGGAACGATCTTTCGATCTTTCCATGTTTTTGTGGAGCTTGATTTTCTGGCGACCATGCTGGGTGTTGAGTTGTTTTGAAGTTTGTTAAAATGACGCTAGCGGCAATGCTGGTGTGGTTGTAGGGAAGTCTACTTGGGCTTCTGGGGGACTTGGAGCAACTGGGGCAACTCAAACTCGGTCCATTGTACTGCCAGGCAGCAACCAACAGTCCTACAGTGCTTTAATGGCTTTACTGGCGGTCCTGTGATGAGGAGCCTACATCATCAGCAACGAATATCTGCCACCTTATACGAGCAAAGACGAGACAGTGACCGAAGAAGTGCTCCGCAGTGTCGCCGTTTAGGGTGGCTGAGGCCAAATACACTTTTGTGTTTGGTGAAGGTGTAGTGACCCCTCCACAGGTGTCGCCGAGAGTTGCTGAGTTCAAGCAGATTCTGGTGTTTGCCGACGGTGTTGTGACCCCTTACGCCTGTAAATCACACGTAGTCTTTTCTGCGAAGTGAATCCAAGATGCGCCTGATTTCTTGCCGACGTTTGGGAGCATACGCTTGGTCTGTCCTCATCCTTGAGAGTCATGCCAACTTCGGTTGTGTATTCAAGAGGCCCAACCATCGATGGGAGCACTAATCTCTGATCTTGGTCTGGCAAGTTCATCGGCGACAAGACAAGTCTTAAATGACTTTGAATGGCGATCAAATTCAGAGAGAGGTCAATCCTGATCTACCCTGGAAGTGGTTAAAGGGTTGAGGAAGATCTTAAGCACATACCTCGCCCCTTTCACCTGTTCTTCACAATATAGTTTGTGGCCCTTAGGATTTGCCCTTCGTTGGTCTTGGAGCCATCCGTGAAGATTCCATTCATTGCTCAGATTCTGGGCAGCGCCAGTTCTGATTCCAGGGACATGCTTTGAAGGGTGTTTTGTAAGGGTGTCGTCAATAAAGGGTGTTTTTTTCAAGGCGGAGAACTTCGAATTGGCAGTATTGCTGTCTGACAGTTTCTTACGCTGGAGCAAAGTTAAAAAATTTTAAAAAACATGTTTCAATTCAAAAAGCTCAGACTATAGCCAATGTCGAAAACGAGAAACTATCAGCGTTTGGTGGGCTTTATCAGTTGAATCGTTGTCTTCAAAAATGATGATGATTAGAGCATTACAAGAAACGTTGAGAGGTACAGAGACATGATTAATAATTTTTCACGCCTTGGAAGCCAACATGCGACGCGTTACTGTCAAAATTCCTGATGCACTGCGAAGAGTATGGGAAAAAAGCCGACCGAAATCAGATTCAAACATTAATTTACCTTCCCTGTGGAGTCCTGTGATGGGAGATTTATCATCGGGATATTGCGATTATGAGGTCGGTAATAATCGAGATCAATGACTACCGCAGCAAGCAAGGGCCAAATAGACGGAATGAAAGGCGGGCTAACCATCACAAGAGAGCAGGCCAAGGATGCAGCAATAAGTCAGTCCAGAGGCACCAGAGGAACCAAATACCTGGGGCGCCGACAAAAGCAAGAAACGGCAAGGTTGATTTTTTTAAGCATGCGTGCCTGAGCAGCTAAAACGTCGCAACAGATACGAACGTAGTTTGCTTAGCATAGACTATCGAGTATGAGTTTAGGCGTCCAGCGTCACAGCTGGTTGCTACAGTGCTCTCCACTTTGAGGGGCTATCGGTCGGACAAATGTTCAGGTTCGAGACCATAGAAGCTCATAGCTTTTTTACAATAAATCCACAGTTAACCAGGTAATCTTCCGTTTGTCAGCACTGGGAATAGTAAACGACGGTAAAATATCACCAAAAAACAATACCCTTTATGTGGAAACCCAACGCGAAGTAAATAATCACTCTCGCCTCGTCTTGCATGAGAGGCAGTGCCCAGTGACAATTCTAGGGACTACTATAATCTAGCGATTTTGTAGTCAAGTTCCACTATTCGACTATATTTTTCTAGAACACCAAACAAACCGTGAGATCTTACACAACTAAAGCCCATTTCATTTAGAGTAGGCTGCCGCAACTTTGTTTGATTTTCTAATTAACAGGCTGGATTGACTTGGTTTGGCACAGACATTTGCACTCAGTTGACAGCAAATTAACGACAATCGGAATCAAAAAAAAATAATGCTAATGGCTACCGACTAGAGTTTCTTTGAAAACCTAATTCTCACTATCGCCCGTATTTACAATCACACTTTGGCTTTGACGGTGATGGATGAGTGAGCATGACGGGGAAATGTAGTCTCTAGCAAACATCTTCAACATTTCTAGTTTCTATTTGCAGCTGTTCCTCATTAGTGATCGCATAAATTTTTTGGAAAAAAAACACTGTCAAGCGTTTCAAGGAGATTTCCTCTTTGATGCTGTTATAGAGATGTTTCTAGGGGTTGCAGTATGTTAGCTCACGACCTAAGGGTGGTGCCCGACAAAGGTTCGAGCTAAGAGTGTTTGTTTAGATCAAGCTGGCAGACAATCTTTATCAAATGTTTGGCTTATGGCACAAGAACCTTGATCATAGCAAGAGCATATCTGTGCTTAGGTCTGAATCCGGACTGAAAACGATTCCACGAAAAACGAGGCAATGTATGATTTTGAATTTTTTCAGTCAACAATAGGCTTGTATTTTTTCGTCTAACCCGGATAACAGCACATCAGCCCTGCAATGAAATATTGTGCCATTAAGCTTGGTTGTGCCTTTAACCGATCTTGAGTACAAACAGCACAAAAATGCGAAAGAGAAGGTCTCGTTTCCCGAATGTCAACACTTCCAGGATATTCAGGAAGTCAAATACAGTGTTAAGTGTCACCAATGCATATTTAGTCGATTTCCGAAAAAACAAACTTTCCCTTGGAGGTCACATTAATTATGGATTTGTGTAGGATGTGACAATAAGCGGGCAAGATTGTTCTTGAACTGTTCCTTTTGTCATAATTTTAAAAAATGCTATTTTACCCAATTTACGCATTGAAGTGATGCCATATTCCGATTCCTCTGAAATGGAACTTGAAATGTTGTCCTTATTGTCTTTTCCATTATAATTTGTTCCACACGATTTTCAATTTCAATTTTTTTTTTAATTTTTAAGCAGTACATGCATTTTAAACACTCGCAACTTCAACGGTTAAGCTGAGACCTGACCACCCGCGGCATTAGATAGTCTGTGGTCAAGCTTTCGTAATCGAAGTAGGACGCCACATTCATATTTTTCAATCACAACATTTATTTCAGTCACAACATAATAAAACGCTATGTATGTACACCTACACCGAATGTGAACGAAAAAAGAAACTTAGAAAGTTATCGGGTCCGTTGGCGTAGTGGGTTGGGGCGTTGCTCACGCGTTCTACAGATTCTGTGTGACTGGAGCTATTATTTGTTTTTTCCGCCAAAATACCTTAGCATTGAAGTAGGGACATAATCCAATAAGTTCTTTTAAATGGATTTTAGTCGCCTGTTACGACAGGCATGTCTTACCACGGGCACGTTCTAACCCCTTCCCGAATGGAAAGACCTAGATGCACACATGATTTCGCCGATCTGCTAAAGGAACATCCACAATTAACATAGTTAAAACTAACTAAGCGAAATAAGTCCGAGTTTCAATTACATTTCATTCAAATTGGGACATTTTGAATTTTGGCCTTATTCCACGCCTCCAAATGTAGGACCATCCAAAGACCCGACTTTATCTGCTTCTTCGTTAATCTGATTTCGACCGCAGTACCAGCTTTCTAGAATTCTCGAATAGTTTATCCCCGTACCTTTTCTCGCCTTCGTCAGACTTCCCACCGCAAGCCAACCTTGTGCTCCTTGCCTCTGACCAGACGGTTTCTCTGGCCTTTTCTGAACATAAAACCGACGCTACTCACATTCCATCTTCACTGGAGTAATCTCCCGTATTCCGCCTCTAAGGCAAAGATGATAAAGTTGTTGTTGACAGAATCAGAAAAAATGCAGAACCATAAGTTCCCCACAGCGCACGTCTGTCGAATTTAGGCACAAATCACAATAAACAATCAGTGACGCATACGATGTGATCACAAAACCGAGATTTTATTGCATCATCGATCGGCTCCCAATCGTTAAATGTGACTACACCGTAAAGTCCATTGCACCTTGCTTCATAGGTCGTTCGTCAGCTGTCAGAGCGTGCTTTGCATTGCGGCAGTTAAATTCGAGTATTGTTTTATTTGCGATTGCTCATTTCGAATGTTGTCACTGTGATGTTTTATTGGTACTTCGCTGATCGCTAAGCACGTAGATTTGATGGCTTGTCACGGGGTTTAACCTGAAGATCTAAATAAATGTAAGCGTGAGTGAGATTTATTCATTGAAGAAAACAAGAGAACCTTGAATTGAAAATTAAAGTTTAATTCGATTTATTCGCAAATATGTATTTTTTTTTTTTGTAAAATCAAAATGACAATACGAAACTATACGTCAGAAATGAAGTATGATAGAGATGCCCAACTTCCACCTCTCTTGCCCCTTAAAATATTTGACAGCCATTTTTATACCGTTTTCTAAAGCCAAATTCACCAATCAGAGAACGGCATTTACGTTATTTCGCGAATACCCGTCAAAAATTCATGAATAACTGTCAAAATGCCTATCAAACTCGTCGATGGACTAGGGGGAAATAAGCTGTGAAGTTGGTCATATCAACAGTACTTCATTTTTACAGTTCTGCTGTACGTTATTTACATTCAAAATCACAAAAATCTTCACTTAGTTTCTTCAACTATGAACGTCCTTCTTATGTTAATAACCGAGTCTTGCTTTTGACAGCCAAAGCTTACTATTTCTTGGGTGGCATTGCCAACATCTTAAGAAAGATCTGTCATACAGGATTCTGTTATAAAAACTTCTTGACTGAAATCGATGGTCTTGGCCACAGGTAACATAATCCAGGTCGGCTATTTACTGGCGTTCTGGTGCACACTGATGCTTGTGTTCTCAAAAGTCGGGGATGTGACTATTTTAACTGTGTCTCATTTTCATTATAAGCTCTTTTTATTTCTTATTTGTTGTCTAATCAAATTCATTACAAAATTTAAACGATGGCCACTTCTCAGTTGTACCAGATCTAAGGAGATCGGCGAGGGATCCCCTTCGATTAACCGCCAACATTTTTGGCGTTGCCAGTCTAGTCAAGTTTTCGTTTAAGTAGGGCGGCATCATACGTGTTAAATAAACTTATAATACCGCCCTACTACTTAACCGAAAACTTGACTTGTAGCTCAAGAGAAAATAATCGAGCGGTGCCAAGTCGCGTGAGAGCGGTGGCCAGCTGATGACCTCGCCATGACGTGACCCAGTCGTTAAATTTCTAATACAAAACTTCGAGCGTTGCGTCGCGTCGTTCTTATAACATAGAGCCGTTTTTTTAAAATTACAGCTCGAATATATCGATGGTGTCGATCGAGTCGTAGCTACAGACGGTCCCTTAAGATTACTTTATTCCTGAAAAAACATAAGGTTGTTGATACTATGACACTTGTGAATTGTATTCGCGACATTGACCTACCCGCTGAGCCAAAAATGGGACGCGCTCGATAAGCTGATTTTCAGGCCGAAATCCAGATCTCCGACCAAAATGTGCAGCCCGTTTCCATAGACAACGATGTAAGTTCCGCGGTCTTCATACTCGGATATAAGTTCAAATCTAGTCACAAAATAAGCCAGTTTGACTTGACTCCCTTCAGTTGATGGGCGCCGAATCGGCATTTATGAATCTTCGTCGAAACAGACTGCTATGTTTTCTGCTTTTCGCACCAAGCTTCCTCTGGTTCGTGGGTTAAGTTCGCAAAGAGGTCTTGAAACTTGCCTCCTCACTGAAGCCATGGCGACGTTGCGTATTTACAACCATAATTTCGCCATAATTTCGCTCCGTTCACATTCGAAAGTGAAATAAAGCCATAAATTGATTATGGCCTTAGTTCTCACTGAAAATGAGAATTAATGCCATTATGGCCTTAATTCAAATGGCCGTTGTTCACGGCACCAAGCAAAATGCCTGGATGACAACAGTCATTTTCCTAGACTGGTTTCTAAATACATACACCTCAAAACTTCGTGCAATAAATCGTCGTATTAATGTCAACTTAAGTTTGGAATCATTGAACATAATCGAAAATTTTCATTTATCGCGTCCACAAATTGAGTATGTCCTCTTGAGTGTCTTAACTTCGTTGCAGCAGGTTTAAGGAACCTAGCTTTCAGCAGCTTTTAGCTCAATATCACGGAATAGGCATAACGCACGGAATCCAGAAATCAAATCACTGTGGAGCTGTCCAACGGGTGGCAACTGCAATTTTAAATAACCGATGGATTTCGATGGTCAGTCAGGCACTACAAACAGTCATAGCATGGCAACTCAGTTCTTCAACCAAGGCGGCTTTCCTCAAGTGGCAGGATGTGTCGATGGAACTTTAGCAGAGACAGATGCGCCAACGTTTGATGAAGGACGTTCTGCCAATCGCCATGGTAAACATTCAATTAATCTAACGATCGTTTGTGGTCCCCATCGTGGTTTTTGTTCGGTAAACGCTAACTGGCCAGGGAGTGATCGTGATTCCAGCGTCCTTCGAAACTCTGGAGTTTTTGCGAATTTCGAAACCGGACTTATTGTTGCATATGATGAGAGATCGCTAGTTCATCATAACTTGTCTGCGGACATAAACCTCAGCTGAACAATGATTGCACTCGCTTATTGGAATTTGTTTCCACACATCCACTCGCACTTAAAGCCAGGGGGGCTTGGCTTTAAGTAATAAATGAGAACATACATCAATTAAAACAAAACGATAAATCAAAAAAAATTGTTTGTCACTAAAACAAGTTCCCCAGCGGGAGGGTCCTTCGACTCATTCTTACTCAACCCAACGAACAACACATCTACACATCGTCTGAAACTACCTCCAGCCGCCGTCCTCTCGCAACTTTATGATTGCACATTAACCCGAAGATAATTACTCTTTTTATCAGCTCTTGGGCATCTTTCTCGTTCTCACGTCATAACAGATTCGTAATGACTTCATCGCTTTGCATCACCGTAGTTCGCCGATTCGGGCTCTGATTAAACTTCTTCAGCTACTTCCGGCGTCGTCGTCGGACGACATCAAATGCATACTCATGCCAAAGCACCTACCCCTCGCTTGTACGCGCCTTCAAAATTCCAAGTTTGCTTGCTTGAAAATGTCAAATTTCGGAATGGAGAAAGGAATGGAGAAATCCGAATTCATAAATTGTCTGCAGTTATTTTTGTGTGCCCTCAGCTTGTGAAGGTGTGAACCGAGCACGAAATAAAAGAATCAACTCATAAACAACTAACTTTATTCAATTACGTGCGAGCGTAGCAGCAAACAAAAGAAAGATTTCAAAGATTCACATGCACAGACGCCGGGATGTGTTCACGGTGCTTGTCCATGGCGGTGGCGCAAAGCAACACGTGTGCATGAAATCGAAAGTCATTTTGTTCCGTCGCGAATTGGGCATTTTGGCTTTAGTCATGTTCACGTTTTTCGTGTGTCATTTGTTTTGCCTCTCTTTTGTTCTTTCGATTGTTTTTATTTTTTGCATTAAAAATTGATTTGGATGAGGTCTCATTGATTACATGGTTTCTTCTTCTCTTGTTCTCTTTGACAGCTCACCGACGAGGTAGTTCGCAAGAAGTCCGAGTATCAGAAGCACTTAGAAGGCTACAAAGCGCTGAGGACTAGGTTCGAGGAGCACTACATCAAATGTAAGTAATTAAAGATGATTTATTGAGATCGAGTGGCTTTGTTGGATTTGCTGAGTACACTTTCACCTAATAAATCATGAGCTTATTTTCTAAAACGCATCGTGGTACAGCACTCAAGAGAATTGCTGTTCTCTGTACGTGGTTGTACTCCTCAGTGTGTTTCAGATTTTTGCAGCTCTGGCAGAGGCTTACTTAGGTTACTCTCGTAGTATGAGGCTCGAAATGGAAGGCCTTTTTTGCACCGGTGTGACAGTCACCGGATTTCTGCCTTCCGGACTACATCCAAGTCTTTGTACAGCTTGTAGAGTTCGCGGATATGTCTTAACCTCCATTCTCTGGACCATACGATGTCACATTGCTTGGAGACAGGACCGTACGACGCTTTGCTTATCGTCCATTTTGTAGGTCATAATTTTGGTCCCTCGAGTGATGAGGTTTGAGCCCAGTTTTTTCGAAAAACCTAAATGCCTTCGGGCGACGAGCGCGATTCTACGTCAGATTTCCACTAGAATGTCGTTTGTGGAGTTCACGTTTGTTCATGTGAGCTGCGACTTTCAGAAACAAGCAATTTCCACCCAATAAACAAAAAGTTGCTGGAATTGTTGTGGGAATTACTCGCCGGGATAGGGTGAAAAACAGGGCAGTGAGAGGGGAACTCAACATTGAGGAGCTGCTTCTTAGAACGGAGAAGGCTATGCTTCGTTGGTTTGGTCACGTGGCACGAATGTCCCCTTCATCACGACTTCCGAGACGGGCATTGAATGCGATTCCATCAAGTAGGCGACAGCCTTGCAGACCCAAGAAATGTCACTCGCATTTTTAAATGGCCGCAAGAACACTGTTGACAGGGCATACAAGTGTGAGAACACCAGAAAATAGAAAGAGACAAAAGAGGAAATGAAAAAACCGGTGTAGGCTTGTTCGGTATGACAACCATTCATGGACAGGTTTGCACTCTCCGAAAATGTGCCGAACCTGGTAGGTTCGGAGAATATTGATGGAACCTCGCGGTTTCGTTCGGTGGAAGCTTATTAAGGAGAATCCACTGGATTTGCGAACTGTCAAGCTGAGTCTCTGTTGTGCATGAGAGGCCAACGCGTTCCACAAATACACGACCAACAAATTCGCGATGAAGTGTCTGTACCCATTCCTGTCTGCGAATGAGAAAACTTCCTTTTGAATGGAGTGTGGGAGTTTGAGAAGTTCGCAAGACGTAGTGAGCTCATATGAAGGGCAATGTAGACAAGACGCGACACAGTCTGTCTTCAGTTTTTAGAAGCCGTTGTACACTTTAAATGACCTACCCACTTCATTCTGCTCTACACCAAGTAGTATTCACATTCGCATCAAATTAGCACAACTTTACGGGTTCCTCGATATATAAGAAGCATTTGATCGATCATCCAATTGAGGCAAGTGGACAGAAAGTATGACTCAATACAGCCCTCTGGGAGTGGGTCAGGCGGATGTTACAGTCAACACCTAGCGGACTTATATTGGAGGGACGCTACAAGGGGTACTTCACGACGTTTCATGGGATCCTAGTGGTTGACGAGACCATCATTCATAGTATATACTTGGTCAGTAACTGGGCCCAAACTCGAGTCTTGAATGTTAACTCGGAGAAGTCTGAACAGCTACGCTTCACAAGTAAGCCGGATCTCTTTGCTATGTTTTCTGCTCGTAGAACGGACAGCTCTCGCAGTTCAATGCAGCGTTACCTTGTAGACTGCATGCGGCTCCCCGCTCCAGTTGGCTTCTATTGTTTGTTCATACGGCGTCAATCTTACACAGTTTCTAGGAGACTCGATCGGCAAAGATTTGGGTAGTTCGCTGCGACTGTAGTGTTCCCAAGTCAAAGCGTGGCGTTCTTTTTTGTTCTCTGAATATTCGTGTATTGGCTTGAATGTCCCTGAACCCAACTTGAAATCTCCAAGAGCGATCTTGTCTAGGATCCCTGTCTAGGAGGGCATATAAGACATCCTGCCTGTGTACTGATGTTGACGAATTCAACCATGATTGCTTTTATATTCTCAGCTTAAGACTCCGTGCCTATATCTGGGGACAACGTACCAAATACTTTGGCTTAAGGGGGCAGTAGGTCTTAAACCATGCATAAGTCCGTCGCGTAGAAGTAGATTGTGAAGTTAAGGAAAAGTGGTGAGTTTTAGATTTGGCGTGATTTACGGAATGTGAGATCCCTTAACAAATCGCGTGCAGCCGAAGAACCGAATCGAATCATTGTCCTCAGGCTTTCAGCAGAAATTCCGTCGGCTTCTGAATTGTTCCCCAACCGCTTACTATTTTCACGTGGTGAAGGAGTTAAACTCCCTACTGATGAGGCAGACCCCTCGGGTGAAGGGTGCGGATGGGTCCCGTTGTGGGTAGCCTCGTTAGCCCCCACAGAATATGGCTCATCGTCCATTGACTCTAATCCATAACACTATTTAGACCTCATCTCCGAATATGTTGGAGTATGGCTAACTGGAGTGCGCACAAAATAGCTCCTGCCGCCTGGAGCTCTTCACTCTGCCGTTTCCTAATCGGTTGATTAGCTCTTCCGTCGCCAGCTGTGAAGATGACCACTTCTTAATCGCTTTATTCCCCGTAAACCACCTTCTACCGAACTTGCATTCCATAACGCAAGTGTAAATACATATGTCAACATCAATCGTGCACCGGAGACTGAAACGCCAAACGTTTTCATGCCGCGGAGTCACCACCACCACACAAGCCTTTTAACAATCAATCGCTGTTCGCAACCACTTAACAGTTAACACGTGTGAAGTCAACAGCACGCACAGACAGAGTGGCGCAATGGCAACGGTGAACTCAAAAATAGCCGAGAAACTTTTCACGTAAAGGGAAAATATGTGATTTGCGATGACTAATAGCAAAATGGCACACACACTGGAAATTCGCAAGGTTGTAAAAATGGCGTGGGCTTCGTTTATCAGTGTCAATATTATGCCAGCAATTTGCCTTCTACGCCAAAGTTTATTACCTTAATTTAAAGTTTCGACATCAGATTGCAGTACTTCGATGAAATTGACAATATGGCGTGACAAATTCAAGAGAAAATTATTCAATTAATAAACTTGTGCATTCTTGAAGGCATTGAACGCACCCAATTGAACATGACTGCTGACAAGTGACATTTATGGAAAGTTTTCTGGAATCATGGAATGGGGCAAGCTTCAGCACAGAAAATTCCGTTTTATTGGTGAGATAATATTCACAATTGAAGAGTTGTGTAAGAATTTGGAGTGCGTGACCTAGGCTGAATGGTCTTCTGCCGGCTCAGGCCTCAATTCTTTTGACTGCAAATTATGCTCTGTGTTAGAGACAGTGGCTTGGACTAGGCGTCACCGAAATATTAAATCTTTGAAGCCCGCGATTACCAAAGCAGTGGGTAATTTTCCGATGGAAGTGCTGTGCTCTGCAATTTATGTGTGACCAGATCGCAAAAGGGGAAAATGTTATCAAAGAAAGTAGACAATGATCGAGAGATCTGTAAGCAGTGTTTTTGTTTCAACGCCAATGCAGATAAACTGCATTAGGAGTTTCGTTTAAACGACGGTATTATTTATTCCGTCGCAGACACCTAATATTCACAGTGGGTTTTATTTTATTGGACAAGTTCGGGCTACATTTGTTTGTCGAGGAGAAAGACGAAGTATGTCCCTCTTCATTTGTCCCCATTAAGCAACCGTGCCGATATAGCGATGTCCAGACGTTACACTTCGGGTTGTCTGTCGGATTAAATGTGACTATGGATCTCCTAGACTTTATCGCCGCTGCCTGTGACGATGTCTGTACTTGGTGCCATTTAACCAAGACAAAGCTTCCTCAATCAAATCCAAATCCAAATAAAATCCAAATCGATTTCCAAATCAAATCCTCAGCTATAGCTTCCGCCTGAAAGATGCAACAATGGCTCGGCAATCGAATTCATATATAGATTCTTAGAGTAGACCCCAGTGCCTACGCCTTCGCCCATATAGCGTCTGGTGTCCATAGTTCCAATAAGAAAATGAGCTTAGGTAGCAAAAGATCGCTGGCAACTTTTTTTCATGGCTGAAGTATGGACCCAAATCTGTCAATTAAGGGAGAAAGGAGACCGCGACGCCGCACCGTGCGAACAGTAGACTGAAAGCGGAAAAATGTCTTTGGGCAAAGAAGTTATCTGTAGCGATTAAACTAGCGAATAAAAATCAACCAGTACAATATTGTACATGTAACCTTCACTACAAGAAGACATGATTCACAGTTGACACTATCAAAATACTCCTTCACCTTCACCACATGTTTGACAGTCTAGTTCCCGAATTGCCGGAAAAGCTTGCCGAATGGTGGTCTCACTTGCAACAACGTATTTTCAACGTCATTTTCATGTCGACTATAATCTCTAAAAATGTTCAAATCTCCACTAATCGCTTATTTTTTATTTGTGCCATGCTCTGGTACTGTCCTTCCGGGAATAAATAGGTCTCGGGCAATCCACGGTATTACGTCCTGATCCCTCTTTTCTTAAGCATCCAATCCAAATCATCTCCAATTTTCTCCAAAACCTTGTCAAAGCAACCTAATCAAAATCACATTTTTGTCTTCCAGGTGGTCGCGGAGGTCGTAAACTAGACGATGTTCGTGATAAATATCAAAAAGCCTGCCGTAAATTACATTTAACACACAACGAGTATGTTCTCTCGATAACCGAAGCCGTAGAGGTGGAGAAGGACTTCCGAACCGTGCTGCTACCCGGACTGCTAGAGCATCAGCAATCAGTACAAGAAAGCTTTATCTTGTTATGGTGTGTACCCACAATTCCGCATCTTTCAAGCACATTTTCTATGTTTGTGTTTTTTGTTTTGTTTTCTAGGAAAAATATCCTCCAAGAAGCCAGTCAACACGGTGACCTAACATCAGATAAATTCAAAGAAATCCAAAGGCGTATTGACAATGTGATAAATAATATTAATCCCAACGAGGAGTACAGAGAATTCACGGAGAAGCATAAGCATGTCTCAAAACACCAAAAATTAGAAAGTCAATCTAAATATCAATCATTCCTCAGGACCTCACCCACCAGCCCATTAGTCTTTCAATTCGACGAGACTCTTATCGAGGATATTCCCGGTAAATTGCAATCGAATACACTGACCGTCGACAATCTGACGGTTGATTGGTTGCGTTCACGGCTGAATGATCTCGAGGGATCTGTGAAAGAATGTCAAGAGAAGCAATTGAAAATGATTGGAGATCTGAATGGTGGATCACCGATTGCGAATGGTGTCAATGGGATGACGGCGAACAAGGATAACCAAAAGTATGTAGTTGACGCCATTCACTCTGAATTCTTCAAAGAACAAACCTCAGCCGATGTTGATACTAACATATTTTCTTCTCTTTAAACAGTAGAAACTCAAAGGACCTCAATTCACTGCGTTGCCAAGAGAAACAAAAGCAAAAGCTCCTCGACATGATCAAGAGTGCCTTGAGCGAAGTTGGCTGTGAAGAACTACCGTCAGGGTGTGATGATCACTTGAATGTAGATCAGAATTTCATAGAGAACTCGTTTAACAATGATAATCAGGTTGGTCACATGTCTAACTGGTGGCGGTCGTCAGCACCTAATTTTGTTTTGGTCATGGGTCTATGCTGGAATGTGGCATAATCTAAGAACGAATTGGAGAAGGGTTAATTGACGAATATTCAATTTAGGCGAATCTACGACAACAATGTGTGACTAATGACAAGAAAACACTCCAAATCAATCGAACTGCCCATATTTGGTTAGATTTTTGTATCAAAATTGCATTCATTCGACTCACATTCAAACAGGCAGCTCACATAACCGTTTGTCGGGGGCAACTTAAAAGCCTTATCTTATCTGGAATCGGAATTGGTTCAAGATCAAATGGTCTATTTGAGGTGATATGTCAGTAATACTTGACATGAATCATTTCATTATTCAGTGCGAAGATTCACCAAGTGTCCGCTTTGCTTTGGTTGAGATTTGAAAAGCTGATGTAACAATGTACACATATGCATGTAGTACGTTTGCTCTGATTAGATAAAATGGCTTTGTGTGGTCGTGTAATCTGTAAAGTATTGATATTCCTAGTCCCAGGGGGAGGGGATAACCATGTTTCTACTGTAAGACAATCATCAACCCTGTCTTGCAGACGGAAGCACTTTTACGGGATCCCTAACTGATACAGAATCTGCTGGGAGAAGTGCCGCTGTAAGGGTGCCTAGCATTAACGACTCCGGCATAACCTACTCTTCCTTTGACCCCTCATAGACAACGAATTTCGACAAATTCATGCTTATTGCCTTTTTACAATTGCAGGTCGGGAAATAGGTAGCGACATTTCAAGAACTATGCTCCACTTAGACCATTAATCACTTTCGGCTTTTTGCCCTGACTTCTTCCTCTCTGCAGTTCCATTGTTTTAGTATTTTCAATCTAAGAGAATCTCCTTCTCAGCCCGACAACACTCTCAGGGTTTGAATCTAAGCTATTGTCACCTTCCATCCTTACTTATTACACTTATTTTAGTCAACAAGTCCTCGATATTTGTACTGGAAGCTTGATCGACCTCTCCATTCCGAACAAGAAGGCTCTGACTGCACGACTCTCTAACTTGTCCTTTACTCAATGTGGACGGGTCAGTCTTGCTATAGACATTTGCCTTCTAAGTGCTGTGCAGATCGAACGGATCAATGGGGAATGAACACGGAATATTTCAACTGATGTCACAAATACGCTCTTTCTTTACGACTGAAGGGTTAATGGACTCGTAGAACAATATTTTAGATTCTGATGCAAGTTCTTTGATCGATCCACAATAGAAGCGAGAAATGCAAAAGACAATTCGTTCAAAACACTTTAAAATTGTTGCAATGATCGATCCACAACATCACGACCTCCGAGGCGGGCGTTGAATGGGATTCCATCAGGCAGGCGACCGCTTGGCAGGGGAAACCACTGCATCTCAAATGTGGACTGGGGCAATATGGATATCTCTGTCCTCCATTGTCTCTGGTAATCAGCTTCGCTTTGCTCACACGTATTTTGGGACCAAGAAACGTTGTAAAAAAGTTGCATATCTCTTCAGTCCATTGACTTTGGTCTGAATGCACGCTCATTCGTCTGCCACTGAAATGGTGGCTGTCATCCTTCGATTAATTTTATGAAATTATCTTTTTCCCATTCCCCTTCTTTGGGTCGTTTCTCTTATTTTAAAGTTGGGTTTGCTGTGAGAGGCTGTGACGGCTTGCATTTTGAGATAAGTCTCCCCTTGCCGCGAGAACAATCTGCGGGAATGGCAGACGTGCGCCAAAACAGCAGTAGACACTTGCGCCTTCTAGCCAGTTTCGAGAATATTCTTCTAGAATGTCGCAGTGTATGGGTGACGCCATACCCGACGGGTACTTACTTCAGTCATATTTTTGCGGCCTCAAGCCATAACCTGGCGTGGCTAAAATACAATTTGTACACACGTCCGTCTTCCACAAACCGCTCAAGCTTGGCATATTCTTGTGATGGATTTAAGTGAGGTCATCATCTCGAGAGCCGATCATCTTCCAGTTGTCTGACTTGTCCCATAAATCCTCCACTGGATGGTGGATATAAGAAGAAATCGAAACAAAAGCCAGAACGCCAGGACACACTGGAACACCCCGAGAACAATGAGAAAACTCAGAAATCTTGGCGTTAAATTGCATTTTAGAAATGGTTCTAATAAAAATTCTTGCTGAGAATACTGATTTCAGGATTCGGAGAAATCGAGGATACCACTGCAGCATAGATGAGGTTTAGTTACAATCCTTGTGTCATCCAGTTTGATATGGACAACCCACGCGCTCCTTTCCTACTCACGATGTGATACTGCCAAATTGGCCTAGTGTCTGGGCAAATATTGAAGGATGACGTTAAGTAAGATCGAATTCAAGAGTTGATGCAGTAGGATTTCATGAATGCGGCAGCTGTTCTTTTACCGCTTCTCCAATGTAGTACCTCTGAGCTAAGAACACCTCAACAACTGACAGGCAAGCTTTGACTCCCTGTTTGTGTTTCCTTTTGTCCTCTCTACTCAACGCATGCGACACGAATAGGGCGAGTAGGTTCTTATAAGTGAAGCAGTCGGACGACGTACTCCACCACATACCGAGGACCCTTTCTGGTCCCAGTTCGACGTCCCGATTTAGGTTGAGCTGAGCGGTTGATTCAGTATGAAATCCAGTATGGAAGCCTCCTTGGCGGTGTATGTATCGAACTTCCTTGGCCCTTTTTATGGCTTCATCTTCAGTGCGTGGGACAGCCTACCATCATCCACGTAGTCATTTTGCTTTATTGCTTTAACTGCAACAACGCCGTTGTGTTATGGGTATAACCGAAAGTGGAGTTTAAACTTGCACTGTCAAACTGGGCATAAATGCTTGACAGATCTATTTGATATGTTTTATTGTCTATGCCATTTAGCAACAAAGAGACTGACTTATCTAACAGCTCTCGTCACCCATAAACGACTTTGGAGTCTATTTTAAAATATGTGAAACATATTCCTTCCACGAAACACGTCGTCATGTTTGTCATAAGAAAAAAATTCACTTAAACCTAGTTTCGGACTATAGCGACGTTTGTTTTGCTACTTTCTCAAATTATTCAGCAGCAACACTGAATATATCCATTTCACGGTGTTTCGCATGGGGTATGTTTTTATCTGAGATCCCGTGCTTGCCTCATTCTCTAAAAACGTCTTGATGACAAAAGCTGCCGGATGCTCCATCTAAACCCTTAAAGAGGTTTTAAGCAGACACATGGAACTCCCTATTTTCTCCCAAAATTTCCTCAGGAATGCAATTTTGATCGAACTTCGAGCACATAGGCCTACGCAGTGCTTGGGGAATAATACCGGTTACATTATTCCCCGATATAGGATCATCTCCTTTGTGAATGAGCTCAACAACGTCCATACTCAAGTCACATCCAACAACTTTTCCCAATTGTTTTCCGAAAGATGATCTTGACTATGATTCGTCTTTAAGCGATCCCCCACTATCGCCACTCCAGCTACAAGTTCTACGCAATCATACGTGAATCCTTGTCAGTTCACTTAGTCACATCAAACGTTGTTAATTAGCAAAATCTCAAACCCTTCTCCAACTTCGTAGTAGTCATAGCTTTTCAACATCTTCCTTGGTGATGGGTTCTCCTTAGTCAATAAAATATTTCTTCTTTGTTTTCTATTCACTTCTAATTCACTCTAAAATGCAAACGTCTGCGCGATAAGACTCGTACATCGACCAATGTAAGTATAATGAACGAGCTTATCCGTCGCGGTGGCGTGCTCACTCGGCTGCGAGGACCGTTCAAAAGAAAATCCGCCACGCCCCAGCCGACCACGCCGACGGTGAGAACTCGAAATCGTTTTCACAAGCACATGCAGCCGCGGTCTCAGAGCCTGGGATCCCTATCGGTAACTACTGCCTACGATGAGTGTAAGACTAACCTACGGCTATCGGCCAGTGTGGAAGCGAATAACAATTGTGACAGTGATGCGATTGTTGTGTTTAACCCCATTTCCGACTCCTCGCCGGCAAAAATAAAATCCGCAGCCCGTCGTAACTCCATGCTTTGTATGATTGAAGAGCCCCTTACTAACATTTACGCCGAACTCGAAGTGAATGACAATCAGTTCCCTCCTGCCGCCTGTAGCGATGTCGCCGACAGCTCACCGACTCAGCAGTGTGTAGAGATAGAGATTAATCACGTGGCTGTGGCGGAGGAGACCCTCAAGAACCCCCAAAGCGTGCCGCCCGAGGGCGAAGGCAATTGCCAGCCCGCCGTAAAGAGTTCCATTGATGCGCACTTGGACAAGATCGATGAAATAAACCGGTCGCTGGATGACAAGCTGAAGCGTTCGTTGCCGCAGACACGATTCCTACAAGGCGCCGCCGTAGACCTCAATGCTATCGAAACGAGCCCCGTGGAGCAGCGAATGTCGGCCATGGACATCCAGGAGTGTGCGTCCAAGCGCACCTCGTCCTCATCCTCAGACAGCCGTCCCCGAGTCACGAGGAAAGACTCAGCCTCCGCGACGGGTGGCAAGAAGCGTTCCATGTCCTTCTCACACAAGTCCATCAACAGCATCCTGAGCAACATCAAGGAGTTCAAGTTCTCCCGAAGTCCACTGCTGAAAGCACACAAGAATACGTCCTCCACCGAGGACCACGAGATCAACGAAATCCTCGAGGGCGTTACGGTTTTGAGCAAAAAGCCAGCCCACATCGAAATCACAACCGCCCCACTGACGGAGGCGTCCACAGAAAGCTCAGAGAGCGACGCCACCTTCAAGTCGAAATCAAAAACGCCCAAAATGAAGAAGACCAAAGCCATCCGCAACACCTTCCGGACGAAGCTGATCAACTTCCAAATGCGACGGGGGAAGACCTGCAAGTCGTGCTCCAAACGCCGGCGGATACACCCCAGCAAGAGTGTCTTCGACTTTGCCAAAGAATTCAACCTGACGAGTTGGAATACCGACGACTTCTGCGCGTGTCCCGACGATGTGCATCACCAGCTGACCGCCACGGCAGCAACAAACACAGACCCCACCGACGACGACGAGCTAAACGACGACGACGCCGAGGACGATGTGCTCTCGATGAGGGACCACAAGTGTTGTGAATCAAATTTGGCGGCCGTGAGTAGAGAATTCAACGATCCGTCAAGACAGACAAAAAACAAAACTCAAAAACCTGTAAATGGCTAGTTGGCTGCTGCTTGTGATATGCGATGAAAAATCAAATTCCATATTTATCGGTTTGAAAAACTCTCGTATGCTTCTTTTCTTTTGACACCCACTGTAGTTTGGTTTGATTTTATTTGTTCTTCTTTTTTTGACTTTAATTGCACGTGTTTTATTGTTATTGCTGATTCTTTATCAGTTCTTGCTTGAGTTGTTGTCTTGTACTTAATTGTGTAGTTTGACATGTTTTCTTGGTTTGTTTACATTTTTGTGAGGCTCTTTGCGGTTTCTCACGTGGGTTCTGTGGGGAATTGTTTGTTGTTGTTGGAATTGTTTGATTGCTGATTTATTTCACAAAGTAGATGTTGACCTTAGCCACTTTGGCGTGTGTAATTGGAGGCAGCTGGCTGAGGATCGTGCCAGAGACGAGTGTAGCGCCATCATAAAAGTCACTGAATCTTGTTAAAAACGAACTTTGGCTCAAGAATAAAAACATTCCGCTCTCGAGTTGGGTCTAACTCCTCCTCGACACTCACACAGACTGGGCTGGGACTCGTCGTCTACATAATTCTTCCATTTCCTTTAGATACAGTCCGGTGTAGCCCTGGGCCCCAAACCAACAAGCATCGCCAGCTAGCTCAATTTCTGGCTAGTTGACTCGCTGGATATCCTTTGTTACGTTATCCCACAGTCTGAGTTAATTTGCCGTGCTATCTACGGTGCCTACTACTCCTACGCTCTACCCGTACAATTCAGTTGCCCTCAACGCAAACAAGGCCAAAGATCGCATGTAAAACTTTTATCTGGAGGAGATGAAGGACTTTTTCATCCGCTCTTCAAATTTTCCATCCATCTATGTATGCCGTATATCAGAATTAGAAAGAAAAATGTCAGGTTGAGCCTTCAAGAGAGCCTTCAAAGAGCTTTATTACAGCTAACGGTTGGCAAATCTTATTCTGCCTTTGATCTACCACGGAGCAGAGGTTGTTCACAGTTATATATGCGCGATGTGACGCTTTTTGTCCAAGACATCGACGTTGTATATCTTCCTTGGAGCCCGCATATATTTCCAATGAAACTTCTCTTTACGGACACCCCTCCATAAGGGACACCTCGCTTTTCGTCATGGCTTGAAATACACGAATAGGTATTCGTGTATTTCAAGATTCGTTTCTTTTCTTCGTATTCGTTTCTTCAGAACGGATGATCATGATGCTCCCTCTACTGTCCGCTATAGAGAAGTTTCACTGTACAATACTTCGTTTGATCGACTCACTTTAATTCACTGCTAAATTTCGATGACGGCTCGCTTTGTGCGATTAATCACATCATCCGTGTATTCTAAAAGTTGTACGAACTTCTTGGAGCTCATGCGTCTAGGTTCCCTTGTTCGTGTTGCACGATATTCTCAAGAACAATGTTGAATTAGTCACGTGACACCGCGTTGGCCTTATAGCCTTGGTCTCGCTGAGTTTATTATTGAGCAGCGAGAAATTGGCCTTATAGCCTTGGAGGTCTCGCTGAGTTTATTATTGAGCAGCGAGAAATCCCCATCGACATTCGGCACAACTTGACAAGCTTGGCATGAATGTCAAACGTGGACATGGCGGATCACGAATTCGTATGCAGCCCTGCAATCGACGAATATGTGTTGATCGTCGATCTGTATACCTTTCTGTCATTTTTAGGATCTGGCGGAGCGTGAATTTTGTGCCTACTGTGAGCCTTCCGAAGACGAAAGAACGCAATCTGCGGGTTTTCCTCGATGGTGTAGCCCCCGTCTACGTGTCATTCCCCTGTACATTGCTGACCAATATTTGTCTAAGTACTTGAAGTTCTAACGAGTGTTACTACTTACTTCTTCTCAGGCCAACAGCAGTAATTTCTGTCGAAGAGCACCTGACGGTTGAGTTCATAATTGCCTTGCATTGCAGAAAATAAACTCTCAATACATTTATGAACACAAACACTGTGGAAAGTTGGTACACATAAATGGAACATAAGTAGACGATACCAAAATTAATGTCTACATCATGTCCAAAAAAAAGTGTAACGCTAGGTTTGAAAAATGCAATGAACTGACCAACTTTGTGTCCACTTGTCCACTTTTCGCGTTCCCTGCAATCCCATATTGGCCCATATCTCTTTCAAATTTATGCCACTGAATGTAGCCCATCTTCCAATTTTCTACAGCAATAACTCGCACTGTACGGGCCACTCTATTTTTGGAGTTCCAAGCGTCGGAATGTTTAGAAGATTGTTCACGACCTCATTGTCAGTGCCTTGCGAGGTTTGAGAGAGTCGTGATGTATGAACATTTGATCTGTCAGGAATTGCACCTAGACACAGAGTAGCCACAATGTGGCATCCGCCCAGAGTGCAACAAGCGCAACATCTCATGTCGATTATCTTATTTTATATTTAGATTTATGATCACTCAGGCAAAAAGATTCTCCGCCAAGCAATGGATTTAGAATCTGTTCAGAATCAGTGTCCATTTCAACGCGAGCAATGCTCATTTGGCTTCAATTTCTACAGAAGCTTGATTTTGTAAGCCCAAGCCATGGCGTACATGTAACATATTGTCGATCGACGTTGAATCAATTAATTTGTTTTTCCTGTTGTGCGAAAACTCAATGTGGTACAATGTGGAATATGACGGTATTAGACAATTTTTTATTGTGCAACATGTTGCATGTGCTCCATAAGCTTGACACTAAATTTTTCAAATGTTGCAACTCTGTTGAAGTCATTGTGTTGACCTAACAAGACGTCAACATGAACCCAATACGCATCGGAGGAAGAATAGGAGCAGGAGGTTTGGTTCAGGAAAATACTCCTTTCCAAATTTTTGTGTACTGGGCTTTCATTTCACGATTCTTAATGCCCCGAAATTCTTTCATTATCTTAATCTATTAATATTAATAAATTTTAAAGTGTATGGAAAATGTTCATTTGTTTCCGCCTTTAAATGCCGGTTGACATGAATATCCCCGCCATGAGGTCACTCACCAACCTGCCCTGTACACCTCGTTACCGACTACTCCAGAAATGAATTATGATAGACATGTCCAAATTCTACCTATCTTGCCCCTTAACATTTTTGCCAATAATTTTTCGACATCGTGTAAAAGCAAAATTGACCAATCAGAGAACAGCATTCACGTTATTTCGAGAATAACTGTCAAAAATGCATGAATAACTGTCAAAAAGCCTCTCATTTCTTACGTGAATAAAACACGTACCTGTACACGTCGTGAATTAAACCCAAAGAAGTTATAAATGGATTAAAAGCACACAAAAAAATTATGTAAAGAAGCATTATTTTACTAACGCCCGAAAAACAGTTTTTCAAAACAGTTCTTCATTCCGACTTCAAATGTGCATTTCCGGGACTACCCAAATAGAAATGTTGATGATTTTATCCGACTTCTGCATATTGTGTTATGTAATTTTTGCTAATTTAATTTAAAAAACGAGTCTCATTTATTCGGAAAATTCTCTTTAATTCGGAAAATAATTTTTGACCGAATAAAGGAGTTTTCCCAATTATAGAGTTTTCACTGTAGCACATGTTGTTTACTATAAATTTCTTGAAACGCAAGAATTCGTTGAAAATATTTATAAAACTGCATAATTCCAAAAATTACGAAAGTGTTATCCAAAGGTGTTACATGACATCGGATCATACAACAAATCTTAGAAACATAAATCAATCATCAAAATTGACAGAGTCTAACTAATACTGCATAACAGAAGAAATAATAAAAAAGAAAATATAATAAGAATAACATAAGAAATAAATCTATAAATAAGGTTAATTGAACATTAGTTTGCACTTTATTATTATGTTCAATTCTAAACGAAATGGTTCATAAGACAAATGGGTTAACAATAAGTCTAGAAAACACAAAAACAAAAACAAAATTTTTCACTTCAGCTTATTTTTAGCACTTCGCGGCTTATTACGTTTGGCATACTTATTATCCGTTTTATGTCTTATGCTGTGCAGTATAAACTACACTTAGCACAAACATGTGCTCTTTTTTGCTCACCACTGTATGTGATAGGTGATCTGAGAAACAGAACCCGTGAACTAAAGCTAAAATTCAATGAACCAATGGCGAAAATTCATAGTCAGCTCATTAGCAGCGCCTAAAGTTGACTTTAGTTATAACAGCCTCTAAATCAAAAAGCCGACTTTAACTTGTCGTTATTCTATGAATAACTCAAATCACAAATAAATTCAAATCGAATCTGACAATGGCGAAAGGTCTACTTTATTTTTTAAAATTACGTCTTTCGGCTCCTTCTAGATTTAAGTGGCCAAATATAATGCGCATGAAGACACATGAGCTAGTGTCAAATTTTAACGAAATGCTTGCACAAAAGACCTGAATAGCGCATCTGTTAGAAGAACTTCCCCCGTTTGCTTTAATTTTTTGTGTTTATTGTGAAGGAGAAACGATTCCTCGTGTTTTCAGTTTGAATATGTATAATACGCGAATTATCAGCTGAATTGCCCATTTTTCATATCTTCCCTTTCATTTATCCAATTCACATGTGCTCGCTGCGGTTCAGAGCGCACTAGGTCAAGCTTGACGAAACATTTGTGCGGTTTGTGCACACAATATGCCAGCTGCAAAATTGGCACAAGCTTAACGAAATTTCCCAATCGTTCGTGGACGATATTATGGGGCGGTGGGTGTATTCGCTCACTTACCCATGCACGTTTGACTCCAGCTCACGCTCGCTCATGCGCATTGTATTTGGCCCTTAAAGTCGACTTTAAATGACTATGAACTTGCGCCAATATTGCTAAGCTGTCTGTAGAAACCTAAATAAAATGTGAGAAAAAAGAATATCACTTACTTTATTCGCGCTATTGATCTACTCAGACCCGTGTGTGCCTGATTCAAGAAAGTCATTTAAAATTAATTTGTTTCTCTATAAATACATCGACAACGTATTGAGCACGGTTTCGTTGAGTTCACATCACCATATTTGAAGAAGTGGACTGCTGCTACTCAGAAAAAAAAAAACGCATGCCCATTTGGCCTGACCAGTCCCATACGGGTAATAAACAAATTTTGCTGTTGAAACAAAAATTGTTTTAACTCCCTTCGGAAGAAAAATGCTCGCCTCTAGACGTGTAAAATACTTCTCATCGTAAACTTGAAACGGCAGCCCTGTGAATTTCAAGGGAATACTTCATTTCTGCCTTCACCCTCCTTTCATAGGTCACCGATCTGATAAAATAGTAAGTAGTTTAATTCTTACTTCACGGTACTTAAAAATTTCCTTATCGAGCCAAGTAGATAAGATTCAATGAAGAAGACATTGAAGTCATCGGATCTTTGCTCTTTCGACCACAAGGCCACTGCGGCTTGTCTTCTAACCTAAGGCCTTCAATAAACTTTAATTTATACTCCACCACTGCCATGTAAAGCTTCTCAAAAATCTCTCATTTAAAATCTTGCTCTAAAAACAAACGTCGGAGTTCAGTTCGAAACTGAATGTCACTCAGAATAAAATACGCCCACGTACGTCTTGGCATGCTCGCACAGCTTGATCGTGTTCTCCTCCACTTGCATTAATGACCAAATGCCAGAGAAGATCTCGGCCCAGGATTCGACGCCCTAAACCAGGTTCTGTTAGATTCGATTATTGCTCACCCTTTTCTGGTAGTAATTTCAAACCAGTTTCCATTTGGAAAGCGTGGATAAACTGGTTAATTTGTTTGAAATTGCGCCAGTCGATGCTAATGTGCGCGAAACTCAAGCCCTCGAGACTTCAATTGTATTCTCGCGAATTCCCCCCTGTTCATCTTGAGCTTCCAAATATACCCAACTCCCCTACAGAATACAAATCTCTTGGGTGTTAATTAATCGGCTTCTCTTAAACATAGCCCGAAAATTTGTCCCATTTCCAGCTTATTCTTCTGACAGAATCACAAAAACGACTCGCAACTTCAATGTCAACATCGAGTTAGTTTAAGACCTAGAAAATGATATCTAAAAATACATTTCCACACCTGTGCCCATTAGCACAGCCGAGCCCGGCGCAATCTTGCCGCACAGGTCTAGGTCGTGAAGCACCTGCTTTCCCAGAGGTCTAATTGATTACCCGACGTCTCACTGATGTTTTGACACCAATTATCTTCACTCAATTATCAACTTAATTAGAGATAGCCTGACAGTGACGACGCATCGACAGCTCCAAACTCACCCTATCCCGCATACATCCGCAATATAAATCACGTAACGCATCTGTAGCGGCACACATGTGTGTCTTCCGATTTCAGAAGTTCACACGCTCTCGACGCTCCCCACCGTGGACGTTGTAAATTAAAATAATCTGTTGAGTAATTCCTTCTTGAGAGCGGCTGATCCCGAAATAGACCTTGTCTCTGTTCTCCGCGAGACCCAAAGCCTTCGCGAAACTTTCGGAGAGAGTCACAGAGACAGAGAGCATGCGATGGTGCGATGAGTTTTCCTGCTTGGAAAACTGCCTCGTTGTGCGCTGCGGACAGGTTGTGTTTGGAGATCTTCAATTAGCGTCAGTGATCTAAAAAGACCTTCTCATTGCGTTCCCTTTACACTAGCGTTTTTCAAGTGTGCAAGTGCATTCGCCTTTGACTGAGAAATTTCTCCATCGCATCGGCCAGACCTCAAGTCGAGTCATTGCAAGCGTAAGCGGCTTCGCGTTGTCGTGCAAAATGTTCTAGTCGATTATCGAAAAGCCATTCGCGTCGGTGAATCGGATTTTGTGTTTGTTTTTCGGGGGAAACTGAAAATGCTTCCTATGAGACGGTGCTACTAGAGAGAGACTGTCCTCTTGTTTTTGCAATATATTGAATCTGTCGTCATCGCTGACCATGAGCGCTTCCGGTGTCAGCAGCAGCAGTTCGTCCACCATTCGCGCGACTCCAAACGGACCGCCCATACCTCCAGCGAGGAAGAAGCGACCGAAATCCCTGGTAAATACGAAACAATTTCGCGGCGTCAAACTTTGAATAATGTGTATGAGTTTTTATGGGACGAGCGTGGTAAAATTCAAAAATTCTCAACGGATTCACTGTGTGGGAACGATTTATTATTACTTTAGATCGTGCTTTTATTTTTTAAACCAACTCTGAACTGAATTCGAGTGATTCGGGGCATCGCATTCGGCTTTTATGGCCGAGGGCGATACGATGATTCCCCAGGCGCTGTTCTTCAGCGTTCCGATGTCAAAAGCCTCGTAAAATTGAAATCAATTTTGGGGTTTTTTTCCAATTATAGTCTGAGTTCACACCTTGGAGAGTGACTTTGTTTGGAGAGGAAACGTAGGATTGGAAGATTGGAAGGCTTGTTGACTACTATTTTTTGTGACACCAGAAGTGAGAGTTGTAGACGTCGGCATTTACGTCAACCTAAACGAGTGCTATAAAAGCGAAATCCATAATCCAGCACTCAAATTCGGGATTTATAATCAGCGGTCCAACTTGTGAGTGTCGACCCAATCGACATTTGTCGACAGTCGATTGATTTTGGTACAGTCGACTGTTGATAATTTGACACTCGTTTATTTTAATCGCTTGATCATTTTAGAATATTCCCCGGTCCCTTGAGAAATGCTTGGTAAATTGATATCGCCATTTTAAAGTTTTAAAGCTGAAAGAATAGCATCTTACCGAAGTCGAAGTTTTCCTCCTCTCTTCAAATTGAACCGTTTTTAAGCACGGACCTGTCATATGTTTGCACACATGTCAGTCAAACCTGTCACC
Source organism: Eristalis tenax (assembly GCA_905231855.2). Classification (NCBI taxonomy): domain Eukaryota; kingdom Metazoa; phylum Arthropoda; class Insecta; order Diptera; family Syrphidae; genus Eristalis; species Eristalis tenax. Next base: position 12,743,832 of record HG993124.1, on the reverse strand, counting down.
AGTGTTGTGAGTGAAAGTGAGTTCGGAGAGTTAACTTTGGAGGATTATCCTCATGTCGACGATGACACCAGAAAGGACAACTGTCACTTCCAGTCACATTAAGCGAGACAAGAAGATCTCTTACTACCCACTGTTCTTTGCCATCTGAACCGACACAAGTGACGATTTCTTCCCAGCTCTCACCATTATCGAAAATTCATTGGACAATGATAGAGGAAAGTCGGTCACACAACAGAACATTACGGATTTTCTCTTTTGAACATTTCCTGAATTTTTTTAGAAATGATTAGAATCTTTGTCAAGTTCTTCTTTATCTGAATTTGTTCCTCCCTCCCTCCAAACTCGTGTCATTTTGAGGTATTGGTCCTTTAAGTCTCCAATTATCGAGAGTCGACTGTATTGCTGTCGATTGTGATCGGTATTAGTCGATTTTCCCTTAAAATTTTGTCGTTCACAAATATCTGATTTCCTGCGGCAGAAAATCGTAAAATAAACATTGTTATGCAAATGTAAATTGCCTTGTAATGTTGTGTGTTTATATTCAATGACATGCGGTGGTGCACTTTGAATATAGAAGTTTCTTCTATTGGTGCACACAAAGCTGCGTTAGCTTAACATGAATTGAGACATGTATACACGTGCTGATGGGAAAATTAGTTTTTAAATGAAGTATATGTACATCATGCACCACCTGAGAAAGCCTTCGAAGACGTGCATGCACGTGTTGATGCGAAAATTAGTTTTTATTTAAATGAATTGTTTAAAAGACTTGTATACACGTGATTTTCGCGAACGTGTTAAAATAGTGTTATTGTTCAATAACTTCAACTAGTGACTTGCAAATAAAAATTAAAACAAAAAGCCACGAATTAAATATTTCCGGAGTGTATTAAATAAGTAAATCTAAAGTATTTGTTAACGCACTCATGTGCTTGATCATACTGTACAGACAAACCCCTCATATCTCCCGCTAACTCAAGGGACCTCAGACGCTCGCTTTACCTAATACTCGTGCGCTTCTCTCGTTTATGTAAATACGAATCCTGTCAGACGTATGTAAATTCTTAATACGTACGTTTTTAATTCATAATGATACGATTCTCAGTCCGTTGAGTGTAACTCGCCAAACTGTAAATACCAAATTAGATTTCAATCGACAGATCTGTCGATTATCGATTCTATCGATTAATGTATCGTGAATATCGAATAGTGTCTCCTTAAATATTGCCACTGTTTGCGAACACATTTTCTAAATCATCAAAAGGAAAATAATACTGCCCGGACTTAGATATATTTTATAGGAAATGCTCGTCGAATTGTGCTTATTCAGCATATTTGCAGACAGTCACAAATGCTGTTCGATTTGTGATGCATGTTCGCTGAGTGTTGAGAGTTATGGCAACTCTCTGATTCAAGAAGTCTTTTTTTGCAAACGTATAAGCGCACAAAATCCACAAAGTCCACAAAAAATAAAAACTTGGCAGCACCGACGACATTTATGACACTTTCGGCAGTCAGCTTGAAACAAAAAAGGAATTGAAAATAATTAGGATCAAATAATAATGGAAAATACTGTAAGGATTTCCATGATTTGTGCCGTTCAAGTTCCAGTTCAGATGAGTCGGATTATGGACAGGAACAGCACATTAAATGGGTGAATTTCTTCCCCAGCCGTATTTAATGTCTTTGCATTTTTCAAATTATTCATTGCCTTTGTCAATTAAATGAATTTCCGGATGAACTTTGTGACGTTTCTAAGCTAATTATCAGTAAAACATAGAAAATGAAGATTGGGAGCATTGTTTTTATCCGCTCTTATTTCATACGCAGCGACAATTATCCCGGGTAACTTAAGCGGCTATGGGATTGGTTGTTTGTAAGCATTCTGTTCGTTGGGAACAAGCTTTGCAGTAGGTTCTCAGTTTTAAATAATTACAAGTAAATCCTAAGAAATAACAGAGGCCTCTCAAAGCAGCACGATTCCTGGGTAGCTGCATCAACTTTAAGAAAGGATCAGATTGAACTCCGTCTCCATTTGTGTGCGCCACTTCATTAGACGCGGGCGTCATTGTTGCGACGTCCCATATTAAGAGTCGAAGACACTTCTGGCCGGAGGTAAATTGATCATGCGTCCTATATGACCTTACACATTGGATTCTTTGACGCTTCAGTTGGTGGTTGAATCTTCTCCTCCAGATGAACCAAAGTTAGGACGCATAACTTTTCTCTCGGAGGACTTCTCGTACAAGAGGGCTGAGATAATCAATGTCTTGCATAAAATCAACATGGTTCGCCTCTTTTTCGACTTACACGATACAATTATAAGCCATTCATGGCTGAAACACAACAGTGCGTTTGCGCTGGCGTTGTCTTGCAACCAGAGATAATGGAGGATAGACAGATCCAACTTCTTCTTCGGCCCGTAGAGTACTATAGTTCAGCGTCAAAACGTCCGTTCACTGAAGTACGTGACGCTAGGGATGACATAATGAATACCTATATTTTTTATGTATTTTTATGCAACGTTGAACTCTGCTTCGAAGAGAACCACTGAAATGTCACAATTTGACGACTATCAACGCTGAAGGAGACAGAAAGTGTTAGCGTCAGAGTCGACGGTGGTCTATGTCCCATGTATTTTATGTTTCTGTCAAAGTATCCCTGACGCTGACGCAGTGTAAAGTATTCCATGCGCCGGAGCTTTTACTCCACGTTTTCATTGGGCGGGAAAGTCAACCAAAAATAAACATTGTATGAAATTAAAAAACAAATAGATCATGTGTATGACATATTCATGCGTCAAAGCAGGTATCGTAACCAGCACGTAGTCGAGGCACCAACGCTGCATTGTGAAACGGGCATAAAATATTTCCGTGCTGAAATGATATTTGACTCACGAACTTCTTTATCGGTTTTTTTTGCAACGATTTACCAATAAAATGGCCTATTCGTTCACTTTCGTTAAGTTCGTTTACTTTCGTTAAGTTCGTTCCCTTTCATTAAGTTCATTCACTTTTATTTATTCACTGAAGTGGGAGAGAATTGAAGATATTTTTACTAAACCTTCGGAAGTCTGTGTTGTTACACTCGACTCTCGACAATTCGAAACTCATGGGGCCTTACAAAAACACAACGAATTAACGAGTGTTCAGATTAACGAAAAATTGTCTTGTTCAAACACGTACTGAATTGCATCATTATGTCAAGAAATTAGTTTTGAACCTTTGCTTGAAAGCCTTACGTAATAAGGGTTAAGGGAGGCGAAGGTTCAACCACAAATTGAACAGTTACATCACTCTGGTTAGGTATCTATGGACGCTATCCTAAAACGATTTGACCTAGAAAGTATTCAAACAACACCGCAGCACAGAGGCACGCGTGCGTTATGGATCCTGAATCCCAATGCAAGGCCCTTGTTTGCAATGGAATGTAATATACAATGCCGACAACCCCCGGAGCGATGAATTACTGTATGAACTCCTCCTTCATTCCTATTGCAGCTCAACAAGATTTGAAATCTCCATACTGAACATCTGCACAACATGATCGTCCTTCCTTACTCCATCTGTCATCTGTCTGCATCCGTATTTTCTTTTGATTTCTAGCTCATCACCGTATTCAATAAGTCTTTCCCTTCAAGCATGCTCCTGACGATGTACTGTCAGTTTACATAACAAACCTAGCTTTGACTTGCTTCTGTTGCACTAAATTGAAACTACTAACACACTTTCATCATCAAATGCCACATCATGCTAAATACTTTGTCAACTTTTTAGCTTTCGCTCTCTTCAAACCGTCCGCTATACGAAGAGGAATGGTTCCACGGAGTTCTGCCGCGAGAGGAAGTTGTGCGACTACTGAACAACGACGGGGACTTCCTGGTCCGTGAGACAATTCGCAACGAAGAAAGCCAAATTGTACTCAGTGTCTGCTGGAATGGTCATAAGCACTTCATTGTCCAGACAACTGCCGATGGGCATTTCCGATTCGAAGGTCCGCCATTCCCCAGCATACAAGAGCTGATCATGCACCAGTATCAGTCGGAGTTGCCGGTCACCGTGAAGTCCGGAGCGATACTGCGACGTCCCATTTGCCGAGAACGCTGGGAGTTGAGCAATGACGACGTCGTGTTGCTGGAAAAGATCGGAAGGGTAAGCGGTTTTTCGATATACCCGAATTTTCATTTCAGTATCACTTCTGTTCTAGGGAAACTTTGGGGACGTTTACAAGGCAAAGCTTAAGTCGACAAAACAAGACGTTGCTGTGAAGACATGTCGCATGACACTGCCCGATGAGCAGAAGAGGAAATTCCTCCAAGAAGGCCGCATCCTCAAGCAGTACGATCATCCGAACATTGTGAAACTGATTGGAATCTGTGTGCAGAAGCAGCCAATCATGATTGTGATGGAACTTGTGCCGGGTGGCTCGTTGCTGAACTTCTTGAGGAAGAATTCGAACGCGCTGACGACGAGGCAGTTAATGGGCATGTGTCGGGACGCTGCTGCTGGTAGGTTCCCTAACATATTCAACGAAATGAATCCGCTAAATTCATCTCCATTTCAGGCATGAGGTATTTGGAATCGAAGAACTGCATTCACAGAGACTTAGCGGCAAGGAACTGCCTGATTGACTTCGAGAATTCAGTTAAGATTTCAGACTTCGGAATGTCCCGTGAGGAGGAGGAGTATATCGGTAAGAACGACTGAACAATGCTGGACTGAGGTGTGTGCTGACGATGGCGCGTTTCTCTTTCAGTGTCCGATGGAATGAAGCAGATTCCAGTGAAATGGACTGCTCCGGAAGCTTTGAATTTCGGAAAATACACTTCATTATGTGATGTCTGGTCGTATGGTATCCTCATGTGGGAGATATTCTCCAAGGGCGACACGCCGTACTCGGGAATGAGTAACTCAAGGGCCAGAGAACGCATTGATACTGGTGAGTTTAAATAATCAAAGTGAAACGGTCGTACACTGTTTTAACGACTCCCGATTAGGACCTCAGACGACACCGTACTCGTATGTCCTTGAAAACTGTATATGATCATACCTTGTCGAATTGAGTTTAGAGTTCCCATTTCCTGTGACAGTACTTACATTTTCGTTCCCTCTTGTTGACCCTTTTGTCTTAGTTTCATATCTGCCCCAAATTTACCTTATTATCGACACCAACTGCAAACCGCTCGAAAGGGTGCAGCGGAGCCATGAGAACTACCCCTCCCAAGCTTTAAATATACTCCTCAACCTTCCGCCGATGGATCTCTTCGGCAGGCAGTTCGCTGTCAGCACGCCGATTACACTAAAATGTGGAAGGAGCTCAGCTCCGGAAACTCTACCATCCTCGATAATGTGGATCCCTACCGGGTAACAACGACCTCACGCTACCTAAACTCATCTTCGAGACAAAATGTTCAACCAGCGCGCCCCCACATTGTATTGGACGTCTGAACAACAGACGCTGGACGGTCCTCTGCGAATTTTCACAGGACCGAAGATGGGCGAAGGAGTGGGTGTGGAAGTCCACTCTAAGGATTGTCTTTCCGACTACCTTCCCACGTCTTCCAGGCAGAGACTATAGCGAGTGAAGAAGAATGTAATATTAAGTACAGATATTGCCATCTGTTCGGGCAGCCATTCAGCGATCTAATCTCTGCGTGTACATTTATCTCGAAGACGTCCGTCAATTTCCGCCTATCTCTCAACGAGAAGGCCAAGTATTTCAACATCCACCTTATGTGGGTGCCGGGACACAGTGACATCCCACAGAATTGCAAAGCAGACAAACTCGCTAGAAAGGGTACCACTTCACCACTCTTTTCGGACGGGGAACTGCTTTCCATGCCTATCGCTACTACAAAATATCTACTCAAGCTTGAAGCGCTTACTCACACCAATCGTATAAAGGTCTTCTGGCACTGGATGCCTCATCACAAAGCAATTATGGCCTACTATCGATCCAAAAGGCAAGCGCGACCTGTTCAGAATGAGTAGTCCGAATCAGGCGACGCAGAGGGTTTCGTCGCTTTGGTCAAGTGGAGGTGTAGCGTCCCGTTTTACGCCTGCAAGTCGCCTGCAGTCTTTTCTGCCGAGAGAATGCCGCGGATTTCTTACAGACAGTCTGTCTGCATCCTGGAGAGTCACGCCACCTGTGACCCGCGACTCAGCAAATTATGACTGCCGATCAAATCAGCTTGGCTGTCACTACAGACACATGCACTTTCCCCCTTCCACCTGTTCTTCACGGCGATACCTTGCTAAGCACGTCGTGAAAGGAAATTTGTGCAGACCTCCCTTGTTTTTTGCTTTATTTGCTATTGTAAATTATATTTAGAGACTATTGCTACTGTGAATCTGCAAAGCGCATAAGTCCTGTGTGTAACGTGTCACTCAAAATAGGAAAAACATCTCAACCCTGTAGTGTGCACGATGGGACTGTAAACGTAAAATTGAGTACTCGGACGTATTCGTTCTATTTTATCTGAATACTCGTTACTTTAACATCGTTACTAGTTACTTTCGTTACTTCAGCTTGCTTGAACCTCAAAAATGATACCGCATTCCATACGCTCTTCACATTCAAGAGAGACATGACAAACCATACCGATGCGATGCGTGATGTGGCACAAAAAATTCTACACCCAAAGGCACAACACAATCTGTGTTGAGAGAAGGTATACTGGAGGAGAAGAGCATGGTATGCACATATTTATTTGTGTCACCACGCATCGCATCGGTATGGTTTGATGGTACCGTTTGCGTGCTATGTGTGTATGCTTCGGTTTGATGGCATATCCTTTTGGTACTGTGTGTCTTGTATGTCCGTGCGAACTACCATACCATGCGAGAGTGAACACACCGATGTCGGTTGTCTGTACGCAAAAAAAAAGTAACGATATTCATTGAGCAGTAACGTTTCGTTATATGGTACTTTATTTAATAGTCGTTACTCAGTAACAGAAAATACATCAACTCGGGGTAGTTTGACTCCATTACTGTCGACTTTTCATGACATTTTGACACCGCATGCTGACTGCTACAATCTTAGCCATCTCACGAACCTTGATCCGACAACCATGCAACAGAATGTCGTGAATTTGACCATTTCTTGCATTGTCTGCCCTGGCGAGGTAATCGTTCGGAACAGAAACTTTTCCGCCACCCATATTCCGGCGTACAATTATCCGCCATAGATTCTTTGCAGAGAGTATCGGACAGATTTGACATTTAACTGACACGAATGTTTGCCAAAAAACGAAATGAACGCAGCATTCAAAAATAGCTGCTATTTGGAATGCTACTTCAAAGCAAAAATCCTCCGATTTGTATGAAATCGAAAAAGTTTTCCTCGTTCCGTATGGTGACCTCGTTAGGGCAGTGTGACTTCTTTTGGACGCCCTCACGCGAGGACTCAGGGTCTCCATAATATTTGTCTGGCTCTCGTCCCTTTTTAATGGTTCTGTCATGTCTTAAATATCACATTTTGATAAACAAATCAAATACTAACATTTTCCCCCCCTTTCAGGTTATCGAATGCCCGCACCCGAGACCACGCCGCCAGAGATGTACCGTCTTATGCTCAAGTGCTGGGCAGCCGAAGCCGAATCACGTCCACATTTCGACGAAATCTTCAACGTCGTCGATGCACTGATTATTCGATACGATAACACTAGCAATTAACCCACATGCTTAGCCACCGTGTGTCTTAATTTATTATACGCCTCCAAACTGAAACAAAACAAAAAAACCAAGCAAAATGCAAAAAAAAAAACCATAAATATGTATCTATACTCAACAAAAAAAAAAGCTAAATATTCTTAAGATAATATACGTGATAAATTGTTTTAATATTGTTTATTTCTTTTCTAACAACGAACAAATCATACACTTGCATACATAAATATACATACACCATATATGATAAACATTTGTACACATAACGGCAAATAGAATAAATGATAAATGATTAAGTAGTAGCTCTTAGTGACGTCCTTGAGGGGATGAGTTCTCCTTTTTTTTGTTTTTGTTTTTCGTTGCAATTAACGCTCGATGTGCCAAAAAGATACATAAATACATTTCTCTCTTCTTGCATGAATCGCTGGCGAGGCGCGATTCGAGGCTGTATACTCGTGTTGCCCATTGTATTTTGTTTTGTTGTACTTTTTGTTTTGTATTGTTAAGTGCACGCACCCAATCGAATCGAATTCAATTTGTTTCAATTTTTTGAAACAACATCAAGAAGCAACGCAACGCGTCTTCAGTTCTTTCTGTGCTTAATTATTCAATTTTCCTTACGATGTCAATTAAACGATGAAAATTTGAACATTGCAGAATGCATGAAATGTGTAATCATGAGTTATTGTTAATTTAGTTCTAAGATTCATTTCAAAGTCTTGTATAGAGATTGTTTAAGTTATCGAAAGCTTGTATATTAGTTTTGAATTTTTGTTTATTTTTCCCTCAGATCATGCTGCGACATGTGCAGTGCGATGGGTTAGGTTTTAGTTTAGCTGATAGCGATAGATTTGCCTCTGATGGGGTTTAAGTCAAGAGAACGAATGAATTTATAAACAATTTCTTAAGTTTAACGTTTAAGCAGAATATATGTTTGCCTTCTGCAGAAATGAGCATAAGTTAAGCTTAAAAATAAATAAAAGAAATTTTAACTTTTGATAGACCTTTAACTAATCGATTTTCGTTTCACGTTTCAATTTGTGACAGCGATTTGCTGGAGAAGGTGGTTTGTTTGTACGTATAGCGAATTTGCATAATACTGAGAAATCGGAGAGGGAATTGTGTAGCTATACAGTCTTCCCCGCTTAATTGAACCGACCATTTTGTCAGATTTTTGCGATCAATTATCCGTGTATTCAATTAACGAAAACTCGCTTAATTGCGTCTCTAGTGCAATTAAACGATATTCGCTTAATTGAACCAGTCAGCTTAAATGAAGCCAGTCAAACGATATGTGACGAAAATAAGAAACAAGCTACACAAAAGTACTTAAAGTATTTTATTGTAAAAAAAAACTCAACTACGAATCGAGGAAGCATTGAATTTCGAAAATCCTCAGCGCCTCCAAAATCAGCAGAAGACAGTTCACCTTGCACTTTTTTCACAACAATTCCATGTCGCTTTTGCCAACGCCATAGCCACCCTGCAAAAAACACATCTTTACAAATAACCCATCGACGATCCAAATCGAGCTTTCCTGCAGTTGGAGTATAATCAAGGTTCAACATCACAGCAAACTGCTTTGCCTTTTCCATTATTATGTTTGGAGAAACAGCTGCTTCAGGGGATCTCATTTGACCAAACCATGTTCAAAGCGCTTGTTCCACCTCTTTGCGCAACCCGGTTCTGTGAGATTTTTGTTCAATTTGTTTCACATACCGTAAGCCCCTATTCATCGTACTGAGGGATGAATAGGGTCTTACTCTTGTCTCACTCTTGTCTTCGAAATCGTTTATTATTTGCAATTTCTGTTTTATGGACAAACTTGTGTATTTTTTGTTGCCACTCATCTTTGATTTGTCAGAAGGACCGCGCTTTTCGAATGGGAATGACAAACTAAAGCTTGCTGTCGTCTTGTGTGCAGTGCTGTCAACTTCAATGTGAAAGCAGTGCTCCCGAGTTACTAGAATTTGCTAGTATTTTTTTTAATAATTGTTTGTTAAATTGTTATTCAGCTTGTTTGGTACAAAACTGTAAGATCAATTAAGCGGGTACAATTAAGCCGTACAAATACGTGTATAGCTTATATAGGAAATATTCGAGCTCACTTTTTTCGTTCAATGAAATGGGAAAATCAATTAAGCGGGCTCTGTACTTCACTGTACTTCCTCTTTACGCGAATTCGTAAATACGCGGTTTTTCGTTTTGGTCATCGCGTGTATCGGCGTGTCCGGTTCGCGACAAGTTCAAACGTGTTCCGTGTAAAATAACAATTTCCATTCCGTAAAGCATTACGAACGCAGTGAAAATTCGGTTTAAGACATTGTACAAACTGATTCGTTAGACCTAGTTGAACCGGAAAATCAAGAAATTAACAGAAGGCCTACACATTTTAGAAAAAATAGTTTCCAATGAAGAGCCCGTGTAGGAAAGTTTTTCAAAAAAAAAACACAGAAAATTCAGAAAAATGCATGAAATTTTTATTTGAGTCGATAGTACGGTCCATATAATTTAATGTTTGAAGATTATTTCATGCAAATGTTGACCTTGACTGCGCCTCAAATGGTCCATCCGCTTAGTCCAATTTTGGCACACTCTTTCCAACATTTCGGCCGGTATCTCACGAATAAATGCTTCAATGTCGTCTTCCAATGCGTCAATTGAAGCGGGCTTGTCTGTATAGACATGAGCTTTAACATAGCCCCACAAAAAATAGTCTTAAGGCGTTAAATCGCACCATCTAGGCGGCCAATTGACCGGTCCCGAGCGTGAAATAAAATGTTCACCGAACTCGTCTCTCAATAAGTCCATTGTTGCGCGTGCTGTGTGGCATGTGGCACCGTCTTGTTGAAACCACATGTCATGCAAGTCAAGCTCTTGCTTTTTGGGCAAAAAAAATTGGATATCATCTCACGGTAGCGCTCACCATTCACAGTTACGTTACGATTCGCATCATCTTTGAAGAAGTACGGTCCAATGATGCCACCAGCCCATAGACCGCACCAAACTGTGACTTTTTCTAGATGCATTGGTAGCTCTTGCAATGCTTCTGGCTGACATTCACTCCAAAATCGACAATTCTGCTTATTTACGTACCCATTGAGCCAAAAATGAGCTTCGTCTAAACTGACCATAAAATGGAAGAAGCGCGCTATGAACTTTCTTAACAGAGCACTCATTTTGATAATAAAATTCAATAATTTGCAACAGTTGTTCGTTTGTAAGACGGTTCATGGTTAAATTATAGACCAAACTGAAGATGTTTGACAGGGAAACAAAACACGAAACGTGCCGCAGCTGTTTAAACCAGTGTTGCCAAAAAGATAATATCTAAAAAATCACTCTTTACAAAAAGGGGAAATAAAAAAGTTACTCGCAAGCTACGAGGAAATTCACGTGAGAAGATGAAAAACTTTATTCGTATATGAAGCCTTCGACATCAGAATAACTTTGATTTTCGTTGTTTTATTCAGAAATGAAGTATGATGGAGATACCCAACTTCACAGCTGATTGACCCCTAGTCCATCGACGAATTTGACGGATCATCATGAAAATTTTGACGGTTATTCACGAATTTTTGACAGTTATTCACAGTTATTCACGCTCTTAACCAACCACAATTCTGAAACAGTTTCCAAGATTCACTCAGCAACAGTGCGGGACCCGACTCTTATCCTTTTAGGCGACTTCTACACGCGGTAAATTGGTAGCGAAACATTTATAATATTTTGGCAAGTGAGGTGAAACGTGTAGGGCTAGTCAGAGTCTCAAGGGCTTGAGCATTTGCGTATTCTCTTTTATATTTGGTTAATTCTCGCCCTCTCAGTGTTGAGAGTGCATATAAGAGACAAAATAAAGATGTACTATGTACTTAATTATTGTGTCTGTTGACAAAATGCAAAAGCGAATGCCCGGCCATTGTGTTGTTGGTTACGGTGCTGGGGAGCAGCAAAAAAAGCTGACAGATGTCAACAACACGCGGTGTTCCCAAGCGGTCCCCCATCCAAGTACTATCCGCGCCCGATGCTGCTTGATTTCGGTGATCGGACGAGAACCGATTTTTTCAGCATGGTATGGTCGTTGACAAAATTTTTATTTGCGCATCACGCCCTCCCGACTGAATATTTTGACAGCTGTCATGGTTAATTTTGACAGCTGCCGAAACAGAACTGTCATTACTATCGGGGTCACCCTTTAATTCATTACATCATCGATCCTAGTCCTGATTAAGGTCGTTGACAAGGGGTTGGCTGAAAGAGAATGAGAGTTTATTTCAGAAATATGTCCATGTATGGTATGTGTGTGAGAAAAGGTGAAAAACACAAAAACTAGCCTGATGATTTCTAGGTGTATCATGGGACCACAAGTAAAGTAACTTCACTTCCAGAATAAATTCGACTCTTTTCACCAGAGCTGATGGAGGAAGAGATGGGCCACTTCTACGTTTCTTGCCCTTCAGATTCATCTGACAGCGTTTTTTATAACGTTTTCCCAGACAGACGTCTGTCTCTGCTTTTCACATTTGATGGAGATGTCAGAGTTTGCGAAGTTCACTTATGTATGAGTTGAATCCGCTAAAACAAGATATTGAATCAGAGATAATGGATGTCTCGTGATTGTTTCTGAAAGTTCGCGTTCGCAGTTCGTGGCTCTTAAATTAACAGCACTTCATTTCGATTAAATCACAAAATTAAAAGAAATGTTCTATTGTGTATCACACAAATAACCAACTCCTTTTTATTCGTTGCTCGTGCAAAAGGAATTATAAATCGGCAAGGGCCATGCATGGCGAAAGGAGGAGGTCCCGTGTACATTAGGCTCTGATCTGCTCGTGGTACGACTGAAGAAGGATTTTTTAGCGCAAACTGTGCGTCCCAAAGCATGAGACTTGAGACCAGAGATAATGGAGGGTATAGATATCCATGTTCGGTCATTTTTGCCCCTAGTCCACACCGGAGATGTAGGGGTGCTCCCTTGTATTTCACACAAACCTTGGGTATCAGCTGTTCGCCAGCTGTTCTCAAGAGCTCACACGCATTCACAGACAGGGGTCAAAAATCGTAGAAAAAACGCTGTCAGATGAAATCAAGGGGCAAGAGAGGGAGATGTTGGATATCTCTCTTCTTCATTATCTCTGCTAGAGACTAATACCGAGATATGTAGGCATTGTGGGATAATGCTTTCAATTCATTAAAATAAACATAAAACAGAAACCAAGCGTGTATATTGAATTCTCAGTAAGTTTCTGCTTTTGGATTCCATCTGTTGGTCAGGTGCAGGGTGGTCTTGCGGCACCAGGCCATATATGAGCGTTGTACTCAAGCTTAAGGCGGATATAGCATGCAGGTCATATAAATTGAATATAAACCAGACATGTCCGAAATATTTCTTACATATTTGGGCAAACCTGGATATTTCGCGACATTTTGGCGACCTGGGAAATACTTTGTTTCATCGATACAAGCGCTATTCATAAATAATGCCTGACAACTAAGGGTTCCACCAGCAGTCAGCACTTTGTAACTGACTTCAATGAGCCCAACATGGGCTACCATTTTAATTCTACTTCCGAAGGGGACAGTCGTAAGTATTGGAACGAATAGAAACAAGAAGAGAGTATAACTAGGAGTAGAAGACTGAATGTCATTTATAGAGTCGAGAGAAAGTACTGGGGACAGAACTGAGACTGAACTGGTGAAGAAAATTGGTGAATGTCAGACTTGAACGTATGCGAAAACTGGAACTGAACGGTTGACAAGAAATTACATTTTCGGCAAAAAAGATTGATGCCAAGGCCTTCTAAATTTATTAGCAATGTAAGGTACAACGGTACTGTAGTATTGGTCAAGCTGAATCAATTTTGAAACAGCTTGTTAGATCTGTAATCAGGAAGGCCGAGCTTGGTGTTAAAGCCAAGTTAGCGGCTTTCAAATCAGTACTTTTTCCAACTCTCATCTATGGTCATGAAGTTTGGGTAATGACCGAAAGACTAAGATCGCAAGCTGCTGATATGAGATTTCGCCGTGCTGTTGTGGGAATTACTCGCCGGGATAGGATGAGAAAACTGTGCGAGGAACTCTTCGAACTTCGAACGGATAGGACTATGCTTCATTGGTTTGGTCACATGGCACAAATGTCCCCTTCATTACGACTTCCAAGCCGGGCGTTGAATGCGATTCCATCAGGTAGGCGACCGCTTGGCAGTCCCAGGACGAGATGGTTGGACCAAGTCCAAAAACTCGTCTGGTTACGCTTGGGCATAACTTCTGATGAGTTGGGGCCGATGGCGGAGGATCGATTTGCCTGGAGATCTCTCGTGCGTGGTTTACCCCAGCGACCACTTTAGTAGAACATGAGGCACAACGATCTTGTTTCCACATACATCGTGGAAAAATTTGTTTCACTTTTTCATTACATCACCAGTAGACCTATTGCCATTTATCAGTGTTGGCTTGACTTTATGACGTTTGTATAATTTAGAGACGGACAAAATTCGCTGAAGTATAAACTGCCATGCACAGTGGCGCTTTGTTCAAGATATCAACGACTTCCTGTTTTCCTAGGTATTTTCCTATCCAATCAAAATGTTTAACCACCATTCCAACTATCGGGCTGAGCCCACTCCGAACAAATCAATTCATGAGGATGTGGAGCGAACACACTAAGTGCTTGTTAATTTTAGATCCTAACCACCTGCCCCAGTTAAGAACTTAAAACATTGTAAGACACTGTCTGGATATCATACAAACTCTTTGGCCAGCCTCATCAGCTCAGCACCTGCAAAAGAGAATATCAAACAGGCCACACTTGCTATCGTCATTTGAGTCATGTGCTTAAAATATACAAACCATATCAAACGACATTGCTTTGTTCCATATCTTCGCTCTTGCAAAATCTCTTGCTCCACACCAAGTTCATACGTTATTCAAATGAGCTATCAGCAATCTCTCCACACCATATTCTCCATCTGTTGCTATTCCACTTGGGAGTACGTCTTTTCCGCTCTCTCATTCTCCAATCAGATTGACATTTGCGTGGGATTGTTTTCAAGCGGGCGGATACAATGCAAAAATCAGAACACACACAAGACCGCGGAGGCAAAACCGACTTTCGTCGGATTGATTTATAATTTAATTGATTTGTTGTCAATTCGTGTGCACAGTTTCATAAGCTCAAAGCTGTTTGTCGGTATAGGTCGGTGATTTTAATTGTCGCTGATTCTTTGCGTTCCACCAGCTGTCGTTAAATTAAATTCTCAAACACCCCCCATTGCCACTCAGTGCGGAACAAAGAACAGATTTTGCGCGTTCCCCTATCAGTGCTGTGACTTGCTTTCTTGTGTGTTTGTTTCGTAAAATAATATTTTCTTGCTTAAGTGAAAGTGTTGTTAACCGATTCGACATCTTCCAGTTGGAAGTTTGTTTACATTCCAGTTGGTTGCAAGTGGTGCCAAGTTACACGTGTTCAGTGCTCAAACAAAATAGTTGATGTAATTTGTCGTTTTCATTTCACTAGGTTTCCTCTATGGTCAGGTAAGAATTATTTCTGTTTTTATTCAAATAAGAGTAGATAACCCAAATACATATATAAGCCGAGCGAGAAAAGTAGATACCTATGTATAAGTAGATTAAGTGATAAGAATCTTCAATTGTGCCATCAGACCAATTAAGTGATAACGTGAATTCAAAATATACGGAATAAAAGTGATAAAAGTAAACCGTGTGTTTGTCGGCAAATTCGCGTCTACGTTCGTGCTCTTGAATATTGCAGTCAGTGCCTGTGGATTGTATTGAACTCAAAGATGATAAGATGCTCCTGCGTCGTCGGCGGAAATGTTTTCTTTATTTCGTTGCCAAAGTTTTGATAATTTTTGGTGACCCAGAAATCAGTGAGCAATCGGAGCAATTGAATCGGAATTACCCATATTTTTATTATTACCCGTTTGTGAATTTGAATAATGAGAGAGTAATGGAATTGCCTTGGATTTCGCGCATGATAAGATTAAATGGATGGAGGTATAGTCTGATGTGAACCTGGGCCTAGCTTCTACACCAACCACTCGTGTTGTGCGTGGTTTTGTTGTCATAGGCCGCTTTTACACGGTCGTCAGACTATGTCGCATCAACTCCGACGTCTGTAGGCAAGGGAAGTGGAACTTGCGGGAAGATCCCAAGTCGTGAGTGAATGTCACGTGTTAATTTTCAACGTTAGAAGCAGAATCGAAGTATGATAGAGATCAACAACTTCTACTTCCCTTGTCTCTTAAAATATTTGACAACTATTTTTATACCGTTTTCTATCGTTTCTATTTCGTGAAGAACTGTCAAAAATGCATGAATAAGTGTCAAAAAACCTCCCAAATGCATCGATAGGACCAGGATATGTAACGGGAAAGAGAGAAAGAAACACACAAAATTGTGTTTGATGACAGCGGAATTTGACAGTCTCAAAGCGGACTTACGAGATGTTTACAGAATTTATATGATGTACCTTGGCAGCTCTGGTTTTCAGTTAATTTCATTCCATTGAGTGTATTTTTGGTAGGACGACTTCTTGCGAGCGACCTGGGCGTTCGGCGTCATTTTGGCTGGTAACACAACGAAATCGATGAACCACTTCTTAATCACTTTTAAAATTGATTATATGGCACTGTACTAAATTCTACACTTTTGAGTTAGGGTCAAATATTTAATCGGGTTAATTGCATTAGGGTTTTTAAATTAGGGGTCTAGTGTGACTTTTGTTTGATGTATGCGAATAGTGTCCCCACAGAATTTATGTACTCGGGTCTTTTCAACTCGTAACCAACACATAGCGTACACATCACATAGTCTGCTGGGCCTCAACAAGCCCGAATGAATAAAAAAAGAAACAGGCCTTGCCATAGATTGTGTCAAATTAAATACAAGACGCATCTGACTGTGGCCGAGTTCATAAACGTCACACTGCGGCAGCCCTGCAAGAGTTGCGTTCATAAATGTTAATAAACTGCAGTGACTGTGCATGAGAGCAGTCGGCAAATGCGGTTATAAAAGCTACACATGTGAGAGTCAAACTGCCATCAAAATGGCAGCGATTTTTGTTTTTTTTTGCAGCATTGCAAGGAAACCAAAAAGTGGACTTTTTCATGGTAAAATGGTTCCTAAAAACATCATACGGAAATTATTTTCAAGAAATTTCGGTTATTTGGACAATGTTTTGAGTGTCAATTGTTTTTATTTAAAAGTATGGCCATTTTGCTGCATATTTTGCTACTGCTTCTATCTTTAATATTTTTTCTAAAGTTGCTCAAGCCAAGCTTTAAATTTTTTGACAAAGATTTTTTAAATCATTTTTTAAAGCCAAATTGACCAATCAGAGAACGGTATTTACGTTATTTCGAAAGTAAACGCCAAAAATGAATGAATAACTATCAGAAAGCCTGTCAAATTCGTCGATAGAGTAGGGGTCAATCAGCTGTGAAGTTGCGCATCTCTATAATACAGCGTCAAAAGTGAGTGTACAGCATATAGTTGTTCTGTGTTTTAATTAATATTTAATTCCAACTGGGCCCCAAAGAAAAAAGTCTTGAATGCTGCTTTCTTAAGCAATTACTTATGTACTTACAAGGAAAATGAGAATATCTCGAAAACTATGCGCACGGTGGTTCGCTTTTGAACCCGTGGACCGATTTGAACAAAATTTGAGACAGTACATGTTCATTTTTCCGTGGTTCAGAAATTTTGATGTAGCACACTTTACTCCAGAGATAATGGAGGAAGAGATGTGCCACTTCTACGTTTCTTGCCCCTCAGATTCATCTGGCAGCGTTTATATAACCTTTTCACAGACAGGCGTCTGTGAATACGTGTGAGCTAAGCAAAGATGATAACTCCCGCCTAGCACCATAGCGTTGCTCTGTACTCCTAACAAGTGTGCGTGAAAATAAAGTAGCTTGAGTGACTTAAGAGCACAACCGTCAAAATCTGAGGTGAACTGGGGGTTTCCACTGGAAAGACGAATATCTCTTCCTCCATTTCTGTGGTTGACTCTCAGTAAACTTAAGTGAAAAAAACAAAATAAATAATAGATCACTTTTTGAACCACGAACAAATTTTCTAGGCACTTGTACTATGTTTCAAATTTCTTTTAGATCTGTCCGGGTTCAAAAGTCACATTTTCTGCAGCTGCACTTACAAGAAAAAGTGGCCGAAGTGGTCGGTAGGCTGATATGATCTTTACCTAAACTAGGTCTCCCCTTACTGTCCAATAAACATTAAAATACACTCCTTGGAAAAGTTTGTTTTATTTAGATCCTCGTATAAAAAATTGAATATCTAGGAGCTGCGTCAATGGATTCACTCAGTCCTTGTAGTTCTTGTTAAAATAAACCATTAATAGCCAAGAAGTTAAAATTTATGTACCATGACTAAAGTAAAAGCGATATTTTTGCAATAAAAACCGATTTACCGAAATAAACGAATAAAAATGTTTGTTCCGGCGGGTCAGGGCGGGTACCATTCTTTATTGCGTTTTAGTTAGCTGAATACCGTAGTTTTTTACAGATGTAAACCACCCGTTGGAGCTTTGTGGAGCTAAAACTGTAAGCCAAGGGACAAAAATAATACAAAATTAAATTCTAGTGCACCTGTTATAAACCAGCTATGGCACACAAATTGTATTTTTATTTCAATTTTTTTAAACTTAGGGAAGATAGTATTTATTAAATAAATTGGGTCTGAAAAAGCAGTTATAAGTATGCCACTTTTCATACCAACGAGTGACTATGAGCAAATACATGAATTTCAAAACGAAAAGACTGGGCAACTGGGGGCTCTTTATTTCGCATATTCCTCGACGTTGCTTGGCCAAATTTTGGGAAAATATAGGCCATGTATATGCATATAAATAGAACAACTCCGTTTCCAAATCCAAATTTCATGTTTGGTATTTTTGTCCGCTATTGAACCACTGTGCGGCGGGTCATAGACCAAAAACGTAACGAAATTTAGATCATCGATAAACAGCCCTTTGCTTGCAAACGCTTCTGGAGCAGTTTACGCAGTTCAAATAACCAAACACATACATTTTTTTTTAAGTGGACACTGAATTGACCTCTTTACATCCTAACTAAAACCCCATATCACGGCAGATTTCCATACTTGTAGAACATAATGCCTTCCGTGCCGCACCCTCTGCTCCTTTACCAGATTGAAGAAACCACACGACGGCCCTATGAAGGCCCCGAAGTCCATGAGCCGAACTGCATGGTGAATCACGCAGGCGGTAGTGCGATATAACCCGAACTCGACAATCGCCTCGCATAGTTCCTTGGATGAATGCCATCATATGCGGCTTCAAAATCCACAAAAGATGATGGGTATCGATTTTGCTATCCTCTTTCCCATTATTTGCCCTAGTGTGAATATTTGGCCGCTTATAGTCCGAGCAGTACTCAAACTTGAGACGGCTTTAGAAGTTCCAACAGTACGCTGAACATGGTCCTATGAAGAAGTACAGGTAGAATCTCCTTTTTTTTTGTTAAGTGTTCCAAGACAAGCGTCAACGTCATCTTATCAACTTTGGGAACCGAACTATGTTGCTCCAGTGGCACTTCGTAGGCTAGTCCATGCTCCAACCTACTCCAGCCAGAATCATGGCTAATTGAGCGACTCTCCTCAAAGAAGTGGATATCGAACGTCTTTCCCAGACTACTTGGCAAAGTTGCGCTCCACCAGTGTCTCGGTCTACTCAAGTCAGTCGAGCGTCATTAAAAAGCCATCAAAAAAGTAACATCTCTTATCTGCGAAGAATTTTGTCATTCCTCAACTGGTCTCTTCGTTGGGCTATAAAAAAGAGAAAGAGCTGATGAAACACAAGCCAACTATTACCAAGGCGAGGAAAAAGACTCCTCGATGGACCCTTATCATCTCCGCTGATTGATAAAACAACACAAGTCATCACTCGCCCAATTTAAACACATCCCTCAATGCGACCGAGCATTGCGTCAGTCTTGCGTTACCTGGTTTGGTTGCCACCGAGACCCAAAAACCGCGTCCACTTCCCCATACATCAGCTAAAAAATGCTCAATCAAAACAAAACCCAACGCGAGCCACAGCGAAAGAAGCAACGAAATAATTCACCGGCACTGCTGCATAATTCAATCCAACCTGTCGTCGCGAGATCGCCGTAACCTGCAAAAATTGCTAAGATCACCGATGGGTGATAACCGGGCCACGGCATGTGAATCGGGTTGACATGAAAACAGAGCAAAAAACACGACACACAAACTGCTGCTCGGGTGCCGGAGCCCCCACTCCACGGCTCACTGGAGGAGCTGGGCCGGTCGATACTCATTTGGCATCAACTATCTCTGCGTTCAGTAATCGCGTTGCCACCAGACTGATTGGTGGAGCTTTAGATCCGTCCTCGTCGTCGTCGTCGTTGTCGTCGTCATCAGCACCGATTGTGAACACCCGTGTGCGGGGACGCTTGCAGTTTTGTATCCAAGTTAACTTGATCGTGTGCGATAATCCGTCTTAGAAAGTGAGATACAGATTAATTTTCTTTTCTTTGAACTTGTGCTAAATTGTAGTGCAGGTACACGTTGTCTCATCCGCGGACTCTGGTAAGTACACTGCGAACGAGATTAATCACCGACTGCGTGAATCCCCCTTGAGAGGTGCCTTGTCAGAGGCAATTTACTGTCGATTGCAGCCCGGTGTGGTTTGGACTTGGCCGTTTGGCCGTCTCATGTGTACAGCGTGTTTTTTGTTTTTGGTTTTACCTTATGAACAAGTCAAGGTTATCGTAGACAAGTTGTTGTGCTGTGCTGACTGTAAGTGGCCGACGTTTGATCTTCACTTTGGTGATATTTTTGAAGGCTTCCATTGCCATTCGGCGACATATTATCGATTAAATTCATTGTTAGACGCTGGGATTAATTCCGATCAGGTAAACACAAGTGAACTCCGGTTGACGTGCTGAGGGCGGGGCGGAGGGGTGTCACCACCACCTCTGAATTGTAGAACAGTATCACGTTTGTTTTTGCATGGAAATTCGAAGTTTTTCTGATCACATTGAAGTCACGCTCATGTGAGGACGGATCAGCTGTCGGAAGAGTTTGGACGGGTTTTGCGAACTTGTCGCGGGTAAAAAGTGCAAACATCTCGACTGCTGTCGAGTATTCGGATGTGTTACGCGTTACACCTTTTCCGGCAGCATGTTCGAATTGCTGATGGAACCACGTACGGGATGGAATCAAATGAGCAGTTTTGACCGGGGGCTAAGGTGTTTTGGCTAGAAAAAGTACTTGTTTACTTTTCTTAGGATTGTGCATTTGGATCGTACGTCATTCGCCGGTCTTTTATTCAAATTAAATTTTTAACGGGAACCGCTTCATTTGACAATGTGCTTGCGTTCCAAAGAAGAAGCTGTAATTCTTGGAATTCCACAGGGTGGCTTGGAAATTTTATTATTTGAACGTTTATTTAAGAAAGACATGTACAATAGTATTATTCAAAGTATTGCCCATCTGAAGCTATGACTTTTTGCCATCTTTCTGGCAATGTGTGGATCCCATCCCAGGAGAACTGCGCCGGCTTGGCAGCCAAGACTGAACCAAGCCATTTTTTGATATTCTGCTCTGATATGAAGCGTATTTCAGTGAGGGCGTCCTGCATGGACCGGAACAAATGGTAGTCAGAAGGGGCAAGGTCTGGGCTATAAGGCGAGTGGGGTAAAACTTCCATCCACTGTTCTCCAAATAGTTCTTAAGCGGAGTAGTAACGTGGGGCCGAGCGTGGTCTTGATGGAAAATTATTGCATCGTGTCTGGTCGCATATTCCGAGCGTTTTTCGGCTACTGCTCGCTTTAAACGGATTAATTGTGTTCGGTAGCGTTTTCCATTGATGGTTTCACCCGGTTTTAGCTGCTCGTAATACCGCACACCCTTCCGATGCCACCAAATACAGAGCATTACCCTCGCGCCATGGATATTCGGTTTTGCCGTTGATTTGGCTGGTTAGCCATGTCAAAATCACAATCAAATAAATAGCGCAACCCACTTTTGGCACGTTCGCTGAGGTAGCGCATGTTGACCATAAACTTCCACCAAATACGATGACTTTCGGCAGCAGTTTTCTTCATATTTAAGTAATGAAGAAAAACTCCCCACAAAAACTTTTTCAAGCCCAAAGTTCGACATATTTGAGTGAAAAAAAAAGATTGTTGCTTACGCTTTAAATGAATGACATATACTGAAATGACGTACAATGACCGTAGCTTTCCAACGCATGTTCCAATGGAATAGTACATGTTACGCCATCTCTTAGCAAACCTCACGAATTAAGTTATAGACCCAATACATAAAGTAATTCACTTAACATTTTCTGTAATTCACACAATTTTGTTTGTAATTTAATTGAAGCCATTTTTTTTTTGTAAATCAATTTTATTTAGTTCTTGCATGCGTATAGTCCAAGATAGACGAGGGCTTAGCTTCAAGAGCGACCGGCCCTGATGAGTGCAACGTTGCCACTTTTCTGCAAGTGCACCTTTTTCCAAAATGTAAATCTGCTGAAAGAGAATTATATCCACGTAATGGGATACACTTAAATCCATTAATTGAGGAAATATATAAATTCTTTCACAAAACAAAGTAACTAAGCCCAGTGTTGTCAAAGCACTAATATTCATACCAGGGCTCAATCCGTTGTGAAGTTGGGTATCTCTATCATGCTTCATTTCTGATTCATACTATGGTGGGGTGTGATAGCCACGGCACTCTGGAGAATATCACACATCAGGTATGCTAGCCATGGCAGCCAATGTGTTAATAATCTTTTGTTTCTTCACCTTTTTTTTGGCGGCGAACCAGTCTGTGTGCCAGCTTCCCAAGTTAGCACAATTGTCTGGCGCGCTCCCTCATTTTTATTAAGGTCCTTTTCGACTTGTGTGGCTTAACTTCAATGCAGATCCGTTGCGTTGTCGTTCCAGGTCAAATACTACTAAGACAACTTTTCAATTATGTATCCCATTAAGGGCCTCATTAATATGTTGCACTAGTCGCATATCTAGATCAAAGTAAGGTTGACTTCTATCAGCTCGTAACACACGTAACCCCGTTCTCGCGTCAGCCCTAGATCAGTAATTGGAACCTTGAAAAAGAAATAAATGTTTCCCTTTAGACCCTTAAAAGTCGATGATGACATTACCCAATCCGGACATAATTTAACTCGGGTTTTATGTCCACGCTCGTAATCTAGATCATCTGCATTCTGTTGATTGCCTTTCTGATGATCGGGATTACGAGCGTCGACATAAAACTCGCATTTCTGTTGATTTGTTTGTTGACGGATGCGCATGTTTCCAACTTTTATTTACAGTCCAAAGCCGGGTCGGCTAGATGATGTCGCAATCTATCGTGATTAGATCGGATTGACTGAAGCTAATAATTTTTGGTTCAGATCCAACAACATTTTTACGATGATCTGTGCTGTCATTAAATCGAGTACATGCGTGCTGCCCTTCAACAGCCTTTCTTCAAGAACCTTCGTCGCCTTTTTTGGTATGTTTTTGCCAAAATGTGCTCTCATATCTAAAACCAATTCCGGAGTGAGACGCTTACTTGAATGTGCATTTGTGGTTCAATGCCTGCTTAGTCATACAGCCGTAAGCTTCGATTGCAAAAGGAAAGCCGCATGACAATCAGCATCTTGGCTGAATTCGGCGACACAAGTCTGAGCAGATGGATGACAAGATCAGGCGTGATTTGTATGATCTCCAAGAGAGGACGAACGATCGCAGGTCGATTGACCTGATACGGGGTGCCGTCTATGATGCGTGTGCTAGAGTGGTAGAAAATTTAAGTACGTTATTATTTCCTTAAATCCTCAAGAAAGGAACGTCACAATGAGTTGCTTCGAGGTAGTCTGTAGTTAGAGGCTTCGTCTATCCCGGCTCCGCTGTAATTAGCACAGAAAATCGAGATCAAACGCAGATAAGGGGTAATTGAGTAATAGAGGCATCTTCCAAAGCATCAAGCTGACTTTATCTAAGACATTGATTTCCCCAGTTATGCAACACGGACCGTTTTAAATGACACAAGCGGATGAAGAGGTCTTTGGCCATCATCATCATCACCATTTTCTGACCCGCATGCTCCTCTAAAGGGGTTGCGGGGGTAAATCACACACGAGAGAGATCTTCAGGCAACTCGATCCTCCGCCATCGGCTCCAACTCAACTGGAGTTATGCCAAGTGTAACCAGGCGAGTTTTTGGACTTGGTCCAGCCATCTCGTCCTGGGTCTGCCAAATTGTCGCCTATCTGATGCAATCGCATTCAACGCCCGCCTCGGAAGTCGTGAAGGGGACATTCGTGCCACGTGACCAAACCAACCAGAAAATCGTGTGCTTGCCATTCTTGGTCTTGTTTATGACATTTGAGAGGAGAAATTCAACCACAATTTGTACGGACTGTGCATCGTCATGAGGCTAGTCGGACAACGGTTTTAGTGCCAAACAAAAAAGATAAACGTAATATTTTGGTTTACATAAATGGTTATATTTTCGTGTTTGCCTAAAATCCAAACTCTGGATATGTGGAGTACATTACTAGCCGTGTGACCCATACAGGTTCTGAGGAGGCAATAGCGAGTCCTTAACTCAAAGCTGTCACGTGACCGCTCTGACTTGGGTGTGGTCAATCCAGTGCAGTCGATGGATTTTTTTCCTTCCGGACTACATCCACATCTTCGTATGGCTAGCAGAGTTCGCGTTTGTGTCTTCTCCTCCATTCACTTTTTCGATGAAGACACCAAGAAATGTCGAAATATTTCGCGCATAATGGATTATTGACTTTGACGTCATCTTGATGAAAGAACAAATGACGATGACCAATTTTGGAGGGTATACACACTACTGGCTGTGTAGCATGTAGCGTCGTCCTGCATCAATTTTAGGCAATAATGTAGGCAATGTATGCAATTTTACTTATTTTTTAAGCACAATATACACAATCGACAACTCCTAGAGTTCGGAGTCGTTCCGGACCTGCATAGTTCCTGGAACTATGTCCACTGTCGGAACTATTTCCGATCGTTCCGCATTCTTCAATTAATCTTGTTCATTTCATCTAAATAGTTCCCAGTTCGCAGAGATGTGTATGAATGAAAAGGAACATATGCTTGCATAGACTTGTCAGATTTGAAAATAAGATCCGAACATAGAAATACTTCTCTAGCCCTACTACGAATTTCGATGTGTTATTAGATGGAACTAACACGAAATTAACACTGGACATTTCATCTCTTGGATACCGTCCGGCGCCAACATTTAATGTATTATCTGTGATGTACACTTCCTCGGTAACGTATCAGAGGAACTAGTTCCGACCTGAAAACAGAACCGTTCCATGTTCGTTCCGCCATTGGAACTATTTAGCACAATTCTATTCGGCACAACCGACCTCACTCTCACTATCCTTGCATATACATTTTGCCGATCATTATTGTTCATCACAGATCAATGCATGGGTGTTTACATGGATACCACAATAATACAATCAACTTTATCCGGCAACGTAATCCACTCACTAAAAAGGTCGCAACAACGTGACATCGTGTGACGAAAACACGACTACTTGGTGATACATCTCGTCAGAAAAACGTCCTGAACTGGCACATGATTGGGGATGCTCTGGTTGGCTTAATTTTTCTCTCTGGCACAAAATGATGAAACGCTTCGCTTGTTTGAACTAATCCACTAGGGTCTTCACAGGCTGAGCGATAGCGACAGAAAACGAGAGTCATATGTGACGATACCTCTTTACCAGCGATCAGGTGTTAGTGGCCGAGTCTGGAATTATTTGAGCCTACAACGAGCGAGCGACGATGGTGCAAAAGCTGTCTGCCCATGTTTATAGGACCACAAGCACATATCTTTCTGAACAATGCCTTGCAAGATCGTTGCTGGTACGCTCAATTATTGTGAAGTCTCTGGGAGTTTTAGCTAGGACGGTGGTATTTTCAGCTGACCACGGCTCTTCGAGGGTTCTTCACAGATAACTAAAGCCTTCAAGACAGACAGAAGCTATGCTAACAGAAGCATAGCATTACTTTATAAATTGGTGCTCACTAAAGGGTATTTGCCAGGCGATGGTCGTTGAAGACCACAACCAGTACAGATTGACGATATTAACACCAATTTAATAGAAAAATGTCTCTAGGTTAGTTTAGGTTTTGGAAGGAGATTCTGATGATTGAGCATCACTTCAAGTCGGAGCCGATAGGGTCCATTGCAGAATGAGTACCCCACAAATGAAGGGATGTATTTGTGGGGTACTCATTCTGCTAAACACGTGTCACGTGTAGGCTTAAACCACCCCGTGCTCTAAACGAATCTGAGAAGTATATCTGCGTGCGCTAAGCCCGCATCTCTGCGAAGAATCTTTGGACCAGCAAAGCTAGGCGCCGATTCTGGAGATCTGGTGTTGGATGGTCTCTTCCTCATCACCACAACTATGACAGAGTTCGCTGGATTCTGCATTCCATTGCCGGAGCATGGCTCCTATGGGGCAGTGTTCTGTGATCACTCCGACGAGCACACCGGTCGAGTTGCTGTCCAACGGCAGAAGCTATAGCCGCGTTGAACTTGTCGCGTGACGGTCATCTCTTGCGAGCCAAAACTTCTTATGGTGTCACTTATTATCCGGTATTTTGCACTCACATCGGTGGTCGCAGTGATGTCTCCGTTTCATTGATGTCAATTTCAGTCCCTTGTCTGGCCAGCTCGTCCGCTCTCTCGTGCCCTGCCATTGTGCTATGGGGCGGGACCCAGCAGAGTTTGACCTTTTGTTGGCGGATGAACCTTAGTGAGGAGTCGCGGCAGTTCAGCCCTCGATCATGACTTCCGTGCAGCCTGGCTGTCAACAAAAATGGTGGTATCTGATGGTCGGTTGTTGGAATGTGCTTGGCTGCTTTCCCTATTACCAGAATCTCTGCTCGGGAGACACTGCACATATCAGGGAGCCTAAATGATTCATCTTTGAGAAAAGTGTCCGAGTAGAATCCGACCCATCGGTGAAAAGGGCAATATCATGGTCGTTGATAACAGCGTTTGAAAGCCACTTGTCCTTGTTGGGAAACGGAATTTGGGAGACGGAATTTTTTGAGGGAGAAGTCAGTATAGAGAGATATGAAGTCAGTTGTAGCCGCGAGGACTGGAACCATATCTCTTTTCCAAGTCGTCTTTAAATTGGATTATGGCCGCATGCCCATATTTGGCTTGTTTACACAGAGAGGTCTCCCTCCCGTGCTTTTTGCGGCGCAGCCTTTTATGAATAGGTCCAGCGGGAGGAGATGAAGTATCATGTCCAACCTAATTACAGCTTCCGTTGTACAAACAGTGGACGCAGTGGAAGTGTCTCCTTTTCAACACTTTGCGTGAGTGAGTAGTCTTTGAGTCCGAACGTGTAGGACAACACAACAGAGGAAGCCCTTGTTTAAGGTGGCTCACCCAGGTGGAGAAATACCTCAACCGACTTGGCGTGCGACACTAGACTCTGGACACATCTAGCCAGAGATCGTGCTAGTTGGAGAGGCTAGTTGGTTGAGGCCCAGATCCACCCCGGACTGTACCGCCAAATAAAGAAGACGAAGAAGTGCGAGTAAGTTAGACTGTTAAGTCTTGAACTGTGTTTCACCGTGGTGTTGTGGGGATAGGGTGATAAACACGGCAGTGCGCGACGAACCCAATATTGAGGAGCTGCTTCTTCGGAGAGGGCTATGTTTCGTTGGTTTGGTCACGTGGCACGAATTTCCTCTTCATCATGACTTCCGAGGCGGGCGTTGAATGCAAGACCATCAGGTAGGCGACCGCATGGCCCATGATGAGATGGTTGGACCAAGTCTAAAAACTCGCCTGGTCACGCTTGGGCATAACTCCTGATGAGTTTGAGTCGATGGCGGAGGAGCGAGTTGCCTGGAGATCTCTCGTGCGTGGTTTACCCCCGTGGAGCATGCGGCTCAGAAGATGACGATGACAGTGTTTCACAAACTAGTTCGAAAGCATAAATTCCAATCCCAACGTGTTCGTTCGACAAGTCTCATGAAACTGACTAAAACTGGCTCTACGACCACCATAAGGCTCGACTGCGCGTGACCTGATGAACATCTTTATTGCCTTTTCGACGCAATATCTTGGCCAAGTTGAAATAGATTCGTCATTATGTTTTATTATCCTCATAAACGTCCAAATAGCGCTCCAATCGCCATGAATATTCAGATGAAGTCGAACATCTGGAAGCGAGATTGGACTACAATTTGCATGCAATCTCTGCGTGTGGCCCACATATTTCCTGTCACCTGTCGGCTGACAATGGGCATGTGGGCGCAGTTTTGTTGCACTTCTTGTAAGTCGCTTCCATCGTACGGTCGTCTTCGGGATTTGAAATTTCCCTCACGTATCAGACGAGCGGTTTTCGTGTTTTCAGCGCACGTTTGCAGAACCACAGTGCATTCCGACAGACTTTTATTTCACACGTTTCGTTTTTCCAGGCAACTGCCAGACCTCGAATACATGCAGACGGTGGGCGGTGCTCTTTACAACGAACCCTGTATTTCATGCCCAGTCATCGCACGTAACAATCCACTTCCGCTCTGCTGTGCACTCGTCTTTTTGAGTCAACACCATCTAGACAGATCTTAAAGTACGTCTCGTGCTTGGTCATGAAAATGAAAGAGGCTCGCCGCCTGACCTTCACCCAGAACGCTCTGCTATTCTTATCGATGCCGTGTCGGCTTTTTCACCCGGGAAACGTAAACGCACGCCTCACACGACACAGCTACATAAGTGCCTTTGCTGATTACGTCGTCGTGCTCAGTAGAAGCGTGTGAGTGATGCAAGACTGAATTGAGTTGCCAATGAAAGCACTCACGGGGTATGCCTGGCGGAGTGAATCAATCTGTTTTCCTGTCTCGTGAATGTGATTCGGTTTGAACTACGCAGGCACGTTTGTTATCTTGAATAATTTTATTTTTTAGTTTCTGATTATTTTTAGTTCGGTTGAATTGCATCATCTTCTTCTTCGTGGTCCCCAAACACCGAGGCGAACATGGGGCGACAATAAGTCTTCTCCATCTGTGTAGATGGATGTTTGTCGAGACATCACGGTCAGCGTAGGGTAATAACCCTGGTGGTCGTTGGCTTGATCACGCTCACTGAGAATTTAGAGAGAGCACAATTGCCACGCAGATTTTCTACGACTTCCTACGAGCATAGTCGGAATGAAGGCGTAGGCTCACTATGCTCGTGGGCACACGTTTTCCTATGCCTACGAGTGGCTGTTCTCGGTATTCCCGGTCATTCTCTTCTTCGAAGGACTGTTTCGCGATGTGTTCATTTGGTTTCATCTGTGTGTGAGAAGTGCACCACTGTTAGAGTATATCGGACTAGTAGGAGGACGAGGAGTACACGCCTAAACAAAAGACCTCTCCCTCACATCAGAAGGATTTAGATGAGTCTGTGATCAAGCAAAATACGGGCCTTTTATAAAAAAAAAAGCCACAAGTCTTGCTGTGGGCATTTTGTCACCTAGGCTCTCGTCACCTGTGAGGACAATCTTGTTACTGATCAGCACAGAAGAGAGTAAGGAGAGAAAATAAAATGGAAGAAGAAATCCCAATCCCAACTCCATTAGATGTAGTAGTCCCACCACCTAGTCTTCACTGAAAAGGATGAAAAAGCAGACACAAAGCCGTGGGCTCAGATTTCCACCAGAGCTCTCCAAGATGGTGTCGATGTTCTGGTACAGAGCATTTACCAGATCACGGAATATCAGCTCCATATAGGCCATCCACAAAAAAGGTGATCCCTCCTCTTGCAGCCACAATAGAGGCGCTGATTCTCTAGTGGTCAACGAGCTTCGCCTAAAAGATCCTGTCCAGCGCGCTGTAAGTACGCCATACGGAGACATTATCTTCTACAAATCATTTCATACACTCGTTCTGAGCGTGCCACTATGATACCTTTCACGACGATTGAAGAACTTTGGGGGAGAGGACAAGAGAAAATATATTCTGCCGGGCAAAAACTATACCTTCGCACACCACCTTCCAAGAAACATTACGATCGACAAATACAATTTCCCGTCGACCACGGGACAAAAGTGAACTCCACAAATGACAACTTTATTGGAGATTCGACTTAGAATCGCCATTGACAACCCCTGCTACTTCTGTTTGTCAAAACAACTGAGCTCGAAACTGCTGACGCAGATAGCCAAAACCAGGGCTTACAAACTATTATTATTGTTGAGGGTACATTGCACCACGACCTCTAGATCTATTGTGCCCACTTTTGATGTCGTTGCTCTCTCATGAGTTCCCCTTGTTAGGGTTGGTCATGAAATGTCGACGCCCAAAATCTGGAAGAATTAATATGCCGAGAAAGGGAAGACCACATAATTTCGACACTGAAAATTTCAAAGTGTCATTTGACCGAAAAAATAAAAAATCTCTTTTTTCAAAATCTTTTCTAACCCATGGTTAAATTCCGACGATTATTATTGTGAAAATTAATTTTCTAACAAGGAAGAAAGATAGATTGTAGATTCAAGATCTTTCGATAGAAAGGGTCTGAGTACAATTCTTGCACTCTCCCAACATTCTTGCAATGAGAAGTCTACATCTGAATTGTTTAGACAGTTTTTTCGGGAAAGATCCATTCTTATCTGTTGAAAACCCAAGTATTATTGATGATGATGTTTTGTTAGGAACCATCTCTTTTTGTCACTGACGAAGAAAGTAGCGATATTCTATATTCCTTCTAATACAATTCCGTTTATTTAAAACTGTAGAGTTCGGCAATAGCTCCTCTTCTTGGTCTCCACTCTCCTCTGGAGAACTCCCTCTGTCAGCCACTTTGCTTTACTCTCTACCGCTCGTATGCTGTCCGAGAACCGCAGTACACGCTTAATAGGCAACAAAGGAAAGAAGAAAATATAGAAGCAAGGAAAGTTTGTACAACAAGTCAAACTCCTTGTGTTTGATTTTATATTATTTATTGAACAGTAATAATTCAGAAATGTGCGCAAATTCGCTTAGGGACGCAAGTGTGGTGTTTTTCCGTGGACGCTCGGGGAACCGCGTAAGATGAAATACCAAACCTGAGTTGCTGTCCACTGATCGGACGGCGGCTTTTATACTCCCTGTCGTGGTAGTCCCGTAACGGATTTGTTTCAAAAACAAAGCGTTCAGGGTTGCCATGCCCCACAAATTACATTGTGAAATGATTTGCTTCGGACATTGGTATAATATTTAACAATATTTCTTTCTATTCACAATTCAATGAGTTCAAGAAAATAATATGATTGAAAATTATTTAACACGGTTATGACAATATTATGAGTAACATAAAATCATATCGTTGATAATAGGTGTGTTCCCATAGCTAAAGCAAACTGTACAAAAACGGTCCCGTATATATGGCTCTCTCGAGGGAGTAAAAAATGTCCCCACCCTGTCCACTGTAACCACAAATGAAGTATGATAGAGACGCCCAACTTCTACCTCTCTTGCCCCTTAAATGGTTGACAACCATTTTTTATATCGTTTTCTAAAACCAAATTGAACAATAAGAGAACTGAATTTACGTTATTTCGTGAATAACTGCCAAAAATTCATGCATAACCGTCAAAAATTTCATGATTATCCGTCAAATTCGTCAATGGATTAGGGGTCAATCAGCTGTGAAGTTGGGTATCTCCATCATAGTTCATTTCTGATTGTAACACAAGAAATTTCTGCGGGTAGTTTGTTATTCTTCTGTCAAATCAATTGATGGGTTGTATTGGTACCCTCACAAGTGTAATTTAATTCAAATAAATGTATGCGAGATTTCAGTTTTGACATTTCATATATGACACAATTTACACAATTGGTTCTCGTTCTTGAAATTTTTACCCCCCCTCCTTAAAAATGACAGACTTCCCAATTTGGTGCAGAAAGTTTTATTCACGGCACAGTTAGTTTTTAGGAAAATAAAATTTTTGAATCAAGTCAATTATTTTTCGAGTTACAGCGAAGCGAGCCTTACACTTCAAATACACCAGACTTTAGTTCTGACCTTGTTTCCAATAAAATTTGAGCTTATTTCGATTTGGAAATGGAAATAAAGAGAATACCACATAATTTCGACGCCGAAAATGTCAAAGTTTCATTTGACCGAAAAACGCGTGTCAAACATGTGTTTTTCAAAATCTTCAAAATCTCTGATAATCTCGAAAATACCGAAAATTCAAACAATCTGTAATTTTCGTCTTCCAATTATTATCACTTTTTATTACCTTAATAGGGATACCTACATAATACCCAAGTGCGAGAATCTCAAAACGCAGAATCCCCACCTTTTGAAAAATCCTCGATGCTATAATCCCCAAACAGGAAATTTCCGATGCAGGGTCATAAGTCAACTGGCCATAAGTCCACAATGAACTTGGGTTATTTGCCCATAATTCAATGTCTCAGAGTAAATACAAAAGAAATAAAATTTAGCTCCAGACGCCTGCCTGGCAGTTGTTGGCATTCCCTTAGCGGAAGAAAAAGGGTTAAAATCCTGTTAGCCACACACCTCATGCTTCAAATACACCAGACTTTCTTTGTGGTCTTGTTTCCAAATCACATTCGTCTCATTTCTATTTGACCATTCATCCATCATTTCTATAAAACCAATGCCAAGCTTAAGTTCTTTGATAGACTCGAACTGTAGAGGGTTTTGTGTTTGGAAAATTAGGATTTCCTAGCTAAAAACGCTCGTTTTTTTTTTAAATATAAAGTCAATATTTGTTAAATGCTAGGGCGAGATTTTAAAAATATGTGATTGTAATTTTTTTTGGGTATTAACTTTTTGAGATCCCAAGCTTCGAGATTGAGTTTTCGAGGTTTTGGGCGTCGAGACTTCATGATGTCAAACTTAATTTCTTTGATAGATAGACTCGTTGAGATAGACCCGACTGTAGAGGGTTTTGTATTTCGGGAATTTAGATTTCTAAGCTAAAAACGCCAAGTTTTTAAAGTTATATACAACAGTTACGATTTTAATTTTTCTAGATTTTTTTTTTTGGTTTCGAAATTTTTGGCGTCGAGACACCATGACCACCTTTCATGACAGTTTGTTTGAATTTTCGAGGTTTTGAATAAAGTTTTTAAAATGTAATGATATTTCGAAATTGTCTGCGTCGAAATTATGTGGTCTTCCATCCTTGTTCTTGTTCTTTTCATAGTCAAATTGAGTGTAATGAACTCCTGTTGCGCATATGTGGAAGAGATTTGTTCTAGATTATCCTCTCTAGGCTAGTTTCCTTTAGGAATGTGAGAATGAGACATGGTTCTAGCACAATGAGCCTATGTTGTCCTGTCTTTCCGAACAGCAGTCAGCCACTTCGACCTAAACTATGTGTTTGGCCAGATATATTTGTCTTTTGTGGGCTGGTGCGTAGCTTCCTTACTTGTTCCTGAGTCAGCAATGCCTGTTAGGATACCCCTTTCAGTTATTTTGATCCAAGAGTTTCTGCCAAGTTTCTGTCCGATTCTTATTTTTTCTCCTTTTCTGAGAACTTTCCTACAGCGCACAGAATGGCGCGGGGCTTGTAAATAGTTCCGATGCTCCTCTCCTAACGAGAGAGTCGCCCATTTCATTGCTTCGATCCCTATCTGGCCAGGTATCCGCCAGTTTTTCACTCGGTTTCTCCAGCTCACCTCTGTAAGCTTCCTACACACGCTTGAATTTGATGATATATGAGTCTTGTGCCAAGATAGAGGCGCGACTGACCGGCATTATAGTTCTTGTCAAGATTGAGTTGTGCGCATCTGTCTAGTTAGGGTAGGAAAAGGGGCTGCTAGTAAATTCACCAGCACACTTAGACCCTGTTGGTTTACTGCGATATCCACAGTCAGACCACTGATCGACCACTCCAGTGATAGTGCCGTTAATTTGATCCCAGCCGCAAATGGTGACTGGGCCAGGTTTGAAAACCAGATAAAAGCGTATAAACTTTGCTTTCACTGGGATTCGAATCGGGGACCCCACTAACCAGGGGCAGGCACTTAACCAACTGTGCCATCCAGTCGTTTTCTGTCTAGTGCATAGATTTCCACTTAAAAGCTGCCCATTGGTCGGGGGTCCAAAAAACCCTGCCCATGTTCCTTCATCAGTTTCGTATCTATCTGTATACCGTTTTACCGTATTTCGGCTCAGTCTGACATGTTGACTATGGATTCATTGCTTCAGTCGTTTTTGCTGCCGAGTTTAATGGTACACTTCTTCTGGAAATTGAATTTCCTGATCACGTCATCCTTCGGAATAGCCAAGAGTCGTAGATTTTTGACTAGTGCATCGAATAGTCTCGTTGTCTTGTGGTGGCCGTGGCGTTGTGTGTTGGTGCGTCGAGCTTTACGCTCTTGACGTACGAGCAGAATACTTTTCACGGCACCACCTTTTGCGAATCACTGACAACGCCCAAAACTGTTTAGAAAAAGCTTCTCAAATTGGTCGAGTCGGCATAGAACTGTAAGTCTCTTTCACTCGTGAGAGAACAGTAGCACGCACCACACGAGTGGTTGCTGAGAAGCTAGACCCTGGCCCTCTACGGGCTGTAGTGCCACCCATTTTCTATAACATCGAATCGTCCCGTTGTAATACACTTGCCTTTGCCTATCCCATCTTTGGCCATCCTCATGATTGCTTTGTTTGCACATTCTGCAACCAGATGCTCTACAAAATTGGATTTATTGGTGCCTTTGAAAGAACAATTCTAGGCTGCCTACATGGTCGGCAAGGAAGATGAATGGAGGAGAAGACACGAACTGTACCAAGATTTGGCTGCAAAAAAAATAGCTTAGAATTGTTTCCTATTTGTTGGCTAAGATCCATTCCGAAGAGAGAGGCTCAGGCAATCTCCAAACTCCTTTTTGCGGTCTAGCTCAACATTCTGACAGTGGACTGCCCAGCTAAGAAACGTGCTGCTAAGAGGAATTCACACTCACAGTCGACGTTTGTAGCATCCCTTGCGTCAATTAGCACATTGAGGAGCTGATTGTTCGTTCGACATCACTGGCTTCCTGTGTGAAGCTCGTGCTTCATAACAGCATTATTAGGGCACTCATCAGCGGTTAGTGTCCTTAAAAAGCGCCTGGAGTTGATGACCTCCTTGAGGACTTGATCATGATCCAACATCAACAGTTGAACAGTCCCGTTCGACTGTAGGAAGAGCTATCAAACATCAGCTTTGGTTGCGTTTTTTCATAATTCATTGACTTCATTCGTCCGTATGCGTGTAAGCATCCATTCATTGGATTATGAGAGGTACTCAAAGCAGGGCCGCTATTAACGCCTGAATGCGCACTCCACTTAACTCGATAATGCCTACAACTATGCGATGAGTATTTCGCAATTAGTTCGATATGCGTCATTAAATTCCCATTGACTTGTGGATTTAATCGGAGAGATGTGTCACGGGTGGCTTGCACTTGTGCACATGGAAACTTAGCCCCGGGCTATGACGGGCATGAGTGAACTTTGGTCAGCCCACTCATATATTCGTCATGCATTGTGTTCTTCGATAGAGCTCATCGAAAGCAGAACTTGATCGCTCTAAAACATTCTAGAAGCACCATCATAGCTTAGACATGGGAATCATCTCTGATTTACGCTTTTATACCACTCCATTGCCCCATGCTTCAAGCTGGACAAGTATTCAGCCCTTTTTTGTCTTATTTCCCACGCGTCAATGCTTTAAATTTATGTGCATTTTTAAAAAATGGGTTTCCCCTGGAAACGATTTGTTTTTCAAGATAAAACAAATAAAACAGCACTAATATGGCCCATACACGACACAGACACGTTGCTCCAGACCAATATATTTTGTTGCTGTGCACATGGCCGCGCAGACTCTCTGTGTCGTGTGCGGCCATGTGTCAAATGTTTGCAGAGACCGTCCGAGTGAATTCAACATTTTTTGAATTGTACATGGTCTGCAGCGACGTGCCTGTGTCGTTTGTGGAGCAAAAATGGCATCACCGTCCAAATCGCTTTCACTAGAGTCGAGGGCGATCCATAGCACGAATGAATGTTGGCTTGACCAACTATGCTGCTGCCTTGCTTAGCTTGTCGTATCCTCGATAAATTGAGTCTGGATCCATGGTATGGTGGACACTGAGGTACATTAGATCTTTATGGGAACAGTACCAAGGTTTTGCTTTGCACTCCGAGTTCATCAATGGTGGGGACACCGAGCTTACCGGCGAGGAGTCGATGTGGAACCTGTGGATGATAGAACAAGTTTATTCCGTTGCCATTTGGCGTTGGCCTGACACGTACAACTACTGCGCTTCCTCCGTATTCGGTGTCATAAAGCGAGCTATTGACGGTAGCTTGAGCATTCCTCACTCCGTCAAGCGTTTCCCAGAAAAGACAAAGGGCGCGTTCACCGCGCCCTCATTTCGTTTACGTACGCACCTTTGATAAGGGGACGAAGGCTTCAAGCGGCAAATACATCAACTAGGGTACCGCTCTGATGGTCTTCAGGATCTCCGCAAGAAGGCCTATTCCGCAAATAGATCTGACCCCACAGTAACATCCGCCAAGTGTTCAGTTCCCAGCTGACGTCAATCCTTCGAAGTGCAGCGGTTTCCCAATCTGCAACAACGACAGCACAACGATAAGCTGGAGCTCTCAAGTTCCGTCCTAGAATCAATTCGAAAATACTCGGTCATCTCTTATGAGGTAGCTACTTAATGGCCACCTGACTATGAGTACATTTTATGACGATATCTGGCCTTGGCTTGATCGGCATAGTTTCCGCCCGAATGAATCGTTTGGTAATACAGTGAAACTTATCTAAAGCGGACAGCAGCGGGATCATCATGATTGTCCGTTATATAGGGGTGTCCATTCTGGAGGGGTTAAAATGTATGATTGACGTCATGATTATCTTCATGACGGGACGAATTGTGTGCCATATAGAGGGGTATCCGTAAAGAGAAGTTTCACTGCAGCAGAATAATTTTATGTTTGAATCTTTAGTGTAGACCTCCTCGCTCACTCGTGAAGATTCGCAGAGCCCAGGTGATTAGGCTTCCAGTACGAAATGTCTTCTCAATGAGGAACTTCAGTGGCAGGCTATCGGTGACATTAGGTATTGATCGAAGCCTGTCGAGGATTAAAGAGTGCCCATGACGGAATTCCTTCTACATATGGAGGGGCTTCAGCATAACTATCGGATGAAGTTCTCCGAAGTCACCCGTTGCACACCGTGTGGTCGATGTGCTTCTCAAGCACTGTCCGCCATATCGAAGTATGCGAGGCTGTAGTCCCAATTTAAATTGGGCCTGCCTGCAGTGATACAAGGCTTTAGAGGCTTTTGGGACAAGCTCTTGAATGTGTGTGATAACAACAATATGCGTTGCCCCTTTGCTCTTAGAGTGCAGGGACTAGCTACTCAGCAACCACTCTTGTGGTGCATGCTACTGTTCTCTCACGAGTGGAAGGGACCTCATTTTTTTCTCAATTTGAGAAACTTTTTATAGACATTGTTAGTGACTCGAAAGAGGTGGGGACGTGAAAATAACTTTGCTCATACCAGGAATCGAACCTAGGCAACGTAGGCTCAAGTGCGTCGGGGTCGACCCCACAACTCCACGACCGTCACGCCAATGATTAGACCAACGAACTTAGCGCTGGTATTCAGTCGTAGCGCATTCCAGCACAATAAGGAAGAGTCAATGGCAGGAATCTTGTATTTCCCAGTAAAGAAGAGTACTAGGGATATTTTGTGCAACACTTGGACCACATTATTTAGCCTATTTTGACGGCCGACTGCGCACTATCCTTGATTGTGAATATAAATGTCCATGATGCCTCATTTGCAAGATCATCTGCGTAGGCAATGACTTTACAGCCAGTCCATTGCAGAGATAGCAAACGTTGATTTACTACTAAACTCCATAGGGGAGTGGAAGGCACACCGCTTTGGGGTGTACCTCTGGCAGCCACTCGGCTCATCCGAGTGGTATCCCAGAGCCTGGAGTTTAGTCCCTCATATGAGCTTATGAAGGCTTGTGAGTTGTAAATTTGCCCGCTTGTACATGGTCAAGCTTTGTCGCATTAAATAATGCCTTTTATCGAAAGTAATCGTGCAATGTTTTCAGGCGGTGAAATTTGATTTCTTGTGTGTCTCTCTCATGTTACATGCTGTCGATTCCAATAAATGCAAAAAAAAAAGCGAAGGAAAAGTGTGGAAGCTCACTCGAAAGCTGCTGGGATTCGTGTGCAGAAATCCGATGCATTAGCTTCTCGTGCTTTTAGCGATCATCAATCCTCACAGTTGATG
This sequence comes from Eristalis tenax, assembly GCA_905231855.2. Classification (NCBI taxonomy): domain Eukaryota; kingdom Metazoa; phylum Arthropoda; class Insecta; order Diptera; family Syrphidae; genus Eristalis; species Eristalis tenax. The sequence goes on along the minus strand of HG993124.1, from coordinate 12,705,795 downwards.
CGACGGAATCTGACGAAATTTGACCGCTGCCTTTTTTGACAGAACATAACGTACGCCACTGTTTCTATGGATCGGGGCCTTTCATCATCATCATCATCAGCTCCAGTAAAAGCGTCGCGGGGGTAAACCACACACGAGAGAGATATCCAGGCAACTCGATCCTTCGCCATCGGCTCTAACTCATCACGAGTTATGCCCAAGCGTAACCAGGCAAGATTTTGGACCTGGTCCAACTACCTCGTCCTGGGTCTACCAAGCGGTTGCCTAACTGATGGAATCGCATTCAACACCTGTCTCGGAAGTCGTTATAAAGGGCAACAGGTTTGGGGTGTACAGAAATAAATTCGACTCGGATATTGCCTACCCTGGTGTGCCTGAGCCCCATTTGGAGCCATGGCTGAATGTTGCCAGTAGCTTAGCTTAGCCCTAAGTAACTACGAACAACCAGTCAGTGGCCTCGTGAGCCGCTATGGGCGTGGTGGGTGAGTCATGCCATGCCCTAACAAAAGGGCCTTAACATACCGGCAACACTTTGCGTGAGAAACGTAAATACGGAAGTCAGCTAGGTTGCCGTCAAATAAAGCAAACACTTGTGAGTGCTCACAAACACATTAAATTTATAAATGGACATTCAGCGATTTCTTTAGCTTTCTATTGCGTCATCCATTGCGATCGAGATTTTCTCTCTCGAACAATTCAAAATCCTTTTCAACGGATTTACCTACGGTTTATTAGATTCATTCGTCTGATTGCACAAACGTGTTCGCTATGTCAAACATTCGCGATCCCGCAAAAGGTAAACACGAGCTGATGGCATCGCCCGGATCAGATGGTGTTGCCGACGCCCAAAGAATCTCTAATGGGGTACCTCCTGCAGATTAGGATTTGATTTGGAATTTCTGGCATGCCACTCTGAGTCTCGCTCCGATCAGGCAGCCCTAGCCAAACACAAATAGGCTTTTGTGTTCAACGACCCACAGTGAAGTTAGTGGAATTTTAATACACTTACCGACGGTCATTAAAACTCCACTAAAACGAGAAAAAAAGCAAACAAAACTTCCCCTTTTGCCTCATTTTGTTCATTTATTGGGCAATTCTTTGCAAAAGCGAAAAACGAAGGAACGATCAACACGAACATCTATCGGCGACGTCAATCGAAACACGCCGCCGCCCGTTCACATGCTTGCATGCACACATGTAGCTCCCCTTTGGAGCCGACAGACACACAATGTCATGCAAAATATTTAAATTTATTTCTTCTTTTGTTCCTCAATGCAAATAAGTGTACTCGCGACTAGATTAGGTTTGAGGGAATCGCTTCGCTTTTATCTACGCAAACGTGCAAAACGAATTAGTGAAGTGCACTTCGAAGCTACCGGGTGCGAGAATGTGAAGTTGTTCTTGGCAAAAAGGCAAGGAATTTCATTAATTTGTGTTCGAATTTTGTTTTGCTTTCAACTTACATTTCCTGACCTTCATGTTGGAGAGCACGCACAGACGAGTGAGTTAAGTGCTTAGGAATTCTTTTTCAAGAGCAACAAAAATCCCACGAAACTGTGAAGAGTTGAAAGGAAACGATATACTCAAGGCTGTGGTAAGAAATGTGTATTTTGAAGATGATGTGCGGATGAGCAGGGTGACCAGATACGAATGATAGGAAAATACGTTTCATTTATATCACAACAGTGTGAGGTATGCAATTGATTCTGACTTCATTTTTAAGCCACGTTTCTGCCATTTTTAATGAAACAGCACATCATCCAAATGGCTGCCTAAACTTCGCTGACACTGCTTCAAGTCATTGGTCCAAATTGTGGATGACTCTCTGTTGTGCAGTTGTGGCGTTGTTTGGTAAATAAGTTTAAAGTGGTGGCTGGATATAGCAGACTACGGAGTTGACGTAGCCCGCAGGAAAGAATCCCATGATTGGCTACAGCGTGAACCTCAGTTTATTTGGGTGTTCATTTTCCCCTTTTGATGAACACTCGCCGTGAAATGACCCTGTAACCAAACTTTCCTTCGCAGCCTTAAGCGTTGGTTCGGTTGTTTGGCAAAGTCACGCCTTCAGCTCAGTCACACAGAAAGTCGAACGAAATCCCGAGATTTCATCACATTCATCCAAATCTCAAACATTATCGGGAAACCCCCTCGAGTTTATCCGCTCGTCAAGAGTTGTCAAACCGAACAAGCCTACAGCGTGAACCTCAGTTTATTTTGGTGTTAATTTTCCCCTTTTAAATCTCTCTCCGTTTTCTGGAGTTCTCACACAATTATGACCTGTCCACTGTTTTTGACGGCCATTTAAAAATTAAGAGCTAATGACATTTGAAATCACTTCAACTCGGTGGGAACGTCGTATTGAGGTTTCAGCAAGAATTCATCCAAATCACGCGATTTCGGTTCGGTGAGAACATGGCATAACATTGGTCTGTATCTGAGACCATTGCCGATAACGGTGTCACTTTCATCATTTCGAAAGAAACAAGGTCTGATGATGCCGGCACACAGTCGGTCAAACCCACAAAAAATGTATTTTCCTGTCTTGACTGTGTCAACAAGGCCCATTGTTTTCATATTTTGTTAAAGAACTCAGTTCTGTTTCGTTGTTTTTTTATTCAAATTTTATGTTCGTTATTGACACTGGGGGGCTCAGGAAGTTGGAACTTTGTGCTTCACCCAAAAATGGTCCGTATGAAAGTACATTTTTGTTGCTCTTTAATTCTTAACGGTAAAGATAGAACAATGAGTTTCCCGAGGTTTTCGCCTCATATATACATTTATAAAATGTCCCCGAAAAGAAGTATTAAAGAGAGAGGAAAGATTAACAAGACTCTGTGACATTGGCAGTCCCTTAAAAAACAGCTCCGGTCAAAGCGTGATATTTTTTGAAAGCTTACACCAATGCCAACCATTCCTACAAACTTTGACTGACATCTGTAGACAACTGTGAAAAACAGGCCACAGAAATTAAAACAACAGGCACAAAAACGGAGAGTGCAATGGCGGAACCTAATAACCCAAACAATGGACAAATTAGATACCGAAAGTATAAATGATTTGGAGGAAACGTCGTTACAATGAATGTCAACTTATTCCTGTGTCAATTTTATTTCATCCCATATAGGACTTAATAACAATAATAATATGGGCGCTACAGCCGGTAGAGGTCTATGGCCTAGCTTCTCAGCAGCCACTTGTGTTGTGCCTGGTATCCAAATACCTACCGACTTCGAACGGCCAATTTGAGAAGCTTTTTCAGAGCGTTGTCAGTGACTCGAAAGAGTTGGGACGGTGAAAATTATTTTGGTCCTACCGGGAATCAAACCCAGGCAATGAGGTTCGCTTGCGTAGGGGTTGACACATATGCCCTCAATGTTAAGAAATGAAGTGTTAAAGAGATAACCAACTTCTGCCTCACTTTCCCCTTCCCCTTAACATTTTGATTGACAGTTCTAAAGCCAGATTGACCAATAGAGGACAGCATTCACATTATTTCATGAACAAAAATTCATAAAAATTCATAAATAACTGTCAAAAAACCTCTCAAATTGGTGGGTCAGCTAGAGGTTAATCAGCTGTGGTCTCTATAATGCCACGGCCGTTATATTTGACTTGTTTATCGTAAAAATAGTTAACGTCATACAATTTTTATTTTTTTCCTAATTGAGACTATTTCCAATAAGATTGGACTCACGGGTCTAGATTTTTGTTCTGTTTTTTGACTACTCCGCCCCACTGTGCGGCAGCCATAAATCAAACAGCCGATTTTTGTGGATGCATTGGTGCTTGGTTGAACACTTGTGGATTTCCCGTGGATAACCTCGTTAAAAAATATGATTTTGCAGCCAAAATCCGGATCTCCGCCGCATGTACAGCACCAAATTAGCGAACTCACGGAGTTGTCTGGGGTCACCCGGTTTCAATTCTTGGTTAAGCACGGACTGGATTTGGGCCTACATCTGCATACGATTGTGCTGACGCAAGAATTGAAGCACAACAGGTCTCTAGAGAAAATCTCTAGTGCTGACAGTCCTCGTCAATAACTGCCGCTATGCCGGCTATGTTTTGGTACCCATTCCTGTCTCGTTGGTGGCTTAAGGTCAATAGAATGTAGTCTTCTTGCACACTGAAGTCATGTTGACGGCCGACATCACCACCAAACTCACGTTGCATATTTACAACTCAGCGGGAATTTCGGAAATATATATTTTTTTAATAATGTCCCCCAAATTAGCAAGCGATAAACGATGAAATGTGAAATTTCAAGCCCAGAAATGAAGTAAGATAGAGATGCCCAACATCACAGCTGATTGACACTTAGTCCATCGATGAATTTGAGAGGCTTTTTGACAGTTATTCATGAGTTTTTGACAGTTATTCACGAAATAACGTAAATGCCAATTCGGCCTTTAGAAACGTATGGTTGTTAAAAATGTTAAGGGGCAAGAGAGGTAGAAGTTGGACATCTCTATCATACTTCATTTCTGGTCAAGCCTCTTCCTCAATATCTTGACAGCTGGATGCCATTGGCAACTTTGGCAGCTGTCAAAACATAGCAGCTGCCAAAACTACAATCGCTATCAGGTCACCTTTCAGAGCTGTAAATTACCAGCAATCGGATAATTCCTCGAGTCCCGCGATTACTTCACCTTCTGTGAAATCAGACTCATCTCTGTCACTCTCATTGCATCGATGCGTGCGTCAGCGTCAGTCAGTCTCGGAAGTGTAAACTAAGGAAGTTCCTTGAAGTCGTCAAAACGAATGATTAGCCCTGATTCAGCGTTAATTGCACTGGAAATCTCTACTCACATTGACTTTCCTCGTAAGCACATGCTGAAGTGATGACAAGTCCACGCAAGTGACAAACGTCAGAACATTCCCCAAATATGACAGATTCCACTGTCGGCTCTTCATTCAATCGGCTAAAGCTTCCCAAACAGAAGCCTACTATATTTAATTACTTTTTAATTGAACCGTCAAAGCCATCCTTGCGCGTGGCCGAATGAAAAAACAGATCCAATTGCTCCCAAGAGTTGCTTTTAATCATTCTCCTTGAACTTAATGCAAACGGAAAACATAATGATAAAAAATCATCCTGAAAGTTCAACACGAGATGGCGCACACTGAGTGCCGACACAGTTGATTGCCACTTTTAATTGTTTCTTGTTGAAAATTCTGTGATATAAATCTCTTGCTCGTATCGGCGCCGAACAATCGCGTGCTTTCGGAGGGGAAAATAATCGCGAGTGCAAAAAAGACTGACGCAATAGACTCGTGTACACGAGCGGTCTATTAGTCACACTGGGTTTTTGCAAGTCACAGATTTACCTCCGCATTTTTAACGCTGACTTTCTTTAAGTTTGACTTACGAGCTGATGAATCGGTTCACTTTTAATTGAGCGAGGCTTCGAGCTGGTAGCTTGACCTAAGATCAGTGTTTTGTGGTGTAAACTTGAAGTGTGAGTTAAGTTGTGCGACCAGATTCACTATATTTGGTGGACTAATTCTAAGCTCCTGACGAAATAAAGGTTTGTAGCATTTGTATTTCTAATTGTTTCTGGCAAATCCTTCGAAGTCATGGATTTATTGCCGCCTGTGCTGTGTTGTGGGCTTATTATTTGTGTGTCGCCACAGTTGGAGGTAGACCTGGGACTCAACCAACAAGGCTTTCAATCCGGCTACCATCTCTCACTAGCTGTCTTCAGTTGTTCACTAAAAGTTGGCTGAGATCATACAGTCCAGGGTGGACCTAAGCCTTAATGAACAACCAACCAGGCTGTCCAGTTGGCGCGAATCCTCAGTAGCCGTCTTCTTGTGTACGCCACCTTAGACGCGGGTATCGTCCGTTTGTCTTGTGCATCGGCTCGGAATCGACGACTTTTCAGGCCGGAGATAAGATGTTCTTGAGTCCTACATGACCTAGCCATTAGCCGCTCAATCCATAAATGCCTAGCTAGACTTACATCGCTAGGAGAGCTTGAAACATAAGCAGAATTTTCTGTAGATGATTAACTTGAATTGATTGAATTGATAATGAGTAGTGACTATAGAGTCACACAACACGGCGACCACATTTGGTCCATTGTGTCCCATTTCCTCATCTACGGCTTCAGAACTCCCTTGAGAAAGTTGATGATCTCTTTAGACGGGATGTCCTGGTAGTCTGTTCCGGTGAATGTGACTCTATTGGCCATTTTGTATTTGCTTGGCGTGCAGATTTGGACACTCGACTAGTAGGTCTTCCATGGTCTCCTTTGATTGTGCACAGTGTCTATAGTTTTCTGTGCTGCTATTTTGTAGTTGCATAAGGAGGGGCCAGTAAGTGCACTGCATAGTATCCTAAGGCTTGCTTATGTTTAGAGCCTCCTTGGTTGGTTCTTCTGGGATCAATCCTCGTGCATTTTTTGGAGTGTATGCTGTTGATCATCAATGTTGCTGAATCCATAAAGGAGAAAAGGCGCGATGAAAGGAGCTTCAGCCCCTTACTTTGCTTTGATGTCTGTCCTTTCATTTTTCTCGGGGTTGTCATGTCCTGGCATCCATATCAGTTTTAACCTCTTTTCCTTTGCCAGCGTATTGAGTGTCTTGTGACGTTCCCAGAAGCTCTTAAGAGCTTCTCTGTTTGAGAGTCTGCATATTTTTCTATCTATTAGATTTCTGTTGTTGATGCTATTTGCTGTGTTTCATTAATGGCGAAGAGTTCTGCTTGGAAGATAGTGGAATCTCTGTGGAGGGGCATGTATCAGTCCTCACAATGCATGCTCCCACTCCACTTTCGTCTCGCAGTGTTTCCCTGGTACATGCAAAGTCAAGAAATTCAACGTCGTGATTCTAGCTGATTTTGAATGGAAATGGTTAACAACACCCTATGTGCCAAGGTTGCAAAAACAATGTTTACTTAAGTTCTGTTATTTCGGGGAAATATTCAAAGTTGTCCAATGAATGAAGTTCATTTGCACACATTGTTAACTGCTTCAACTGCATGACCTCATCTATACAAGAACAATCTCTTTCTAGTTAATGTAGTTTAAAAAGAGACAATAAATTGCGATAACCCACAAAGTGCAAAAAGATACAAAGAAAACACAGAAATTACAAAGGACAATAAAGGACTTCTTTTTGCGGTCTGATCGCCGTTCCTTATTCGCTTACCGTCTTTCGAAGAATGCCATTAGTACCGATCGTCGATTTTTACTACCCTGGCTATCCTTCTCCGTTATCTCTGCGCACAGGCTTATGGCGCGATCACATCCTACATCTTTTGCATCTTCATTGTTGAAGAAATTTGTATATTTAAGTTTGGACTGATGAATTTTACTAGTTACTTAATTTTAACACAGTACAACATATGTTTTTTTTTAATTTTCAAAGTTTTTTTAACGAATGGACGGCTGTAGCTTTGTGCGTATGTGCGTCGATTCCCGGCCGGCACGACCAACAATTATGTTCACGGCTTCACCTTTTTCGAGTCACTGAAAATGCTCACAGTGTATCAACTGTCTAGAAAAAAGCTTCTCAAACTTTGGCCATTCGGAGTCGGCATAAAACTGTAGGCCCCTTCCCTTCCCTTGTGATAGAACAGGACGAGTGGCTGCTGAGAAGCTAGGCGCAGGCCTTCTACGGGCTGTATCGCAGGGTTGCCGCAATGCGACTTTAGTAGCAATTTGAGCCTTTTTTGAGGTCGTGACGCGACGACTGTCCATAAAATGACTTCGGCGACTATTTTATATAAATCAGATTTCTTTCACGAAAAACACATTAGGTTCCTCATAAGCACTAAACTCAACACCAGTTACAATAAAATGCAACTAAATGACTGCACGAGACACTTTTTTGTGCGGCTTTTTCCAATTTTTCAGCGGCGACACTGCTGTAGCGCCATTGCTATTATTATTATTGTAACGAATGGGTTGAGGATATTACCATATTCGAAAGATGTTGAGATGTGAGTATGTTTCAACAAAATTCGACTTGTGTGATGGTTCAGATGAAGTAATAGGCGTGTTTTTTTGAGAAGCTGTACTCAGCTTAGTGTTGCATTTACACGCAAAGCAACAGCAAAACAAATTACTGAGCGCGTTGAAGAATCTCAATGACAGGTGACGGCTCACCTACGATCCAGATAACACCACTGAATCACATCGTCTTATAAATAGTTCAACATAGGATAACGTACCCCAATTTGTAATACATCCTTTGCTTAATATAGAAGGTACTCATTTATACCCATCATTAAATTTACTGTACTGATTTGTAGACGTTAGCTTAGAAAATATACGTTCAGCGGCTGCCCTACTGCATGGCAAACAAATTAGGGAGGCGACAAATTTACAAACGTTTTCAAAATCGAATTCCCCTATGGGTTCTTCAGCTTTGAGTTGGTTTTTTGTAGCCATGGGGCTAGCGTTATTGTGGGGCAATACAATTTATTCACATCAAGATTAATTGCTGATATTCCAGACGTTATTGTAATAACATGCATTTGTCATTCAGCTGCAATTATTGCTGATATAGCTTGTATGGCTTTCCCTAGAGCTCCAGAAGAATTGCTTCGGCAAATTGGCTGTTACGTTTCTGGAAGCTCGAAAAGATGCCAGCAAGTGGCAGAGAAGAAGAAAAGGATTTCAAGAACATCTGCAACGAGATGGCTTTCTTATCAAAAATGTATTGAAAGAATTTCGGAGAACTGGGATGTTCTCTTAAGCATGCAGTTGCATTAGGCAAACTAAAATCAGCAGAGTTAATTTTTTCAAAACTTTCAAACGAGTGCAATGAAGTCTATTTGTTGTTTCTGAAAAAAGTCCTTTAATAAATATAAGAACGTCATCACTTCCGTTTGACAAATGTACCTGTGTTTGGTCACGTGTAGGCAAAAATTGGGATGTCGTCAATCGACTCTAGGTATTTTTTTTGATTTTGTGTTACCCTGCTCGTCACAACCTCCATTCAGTGCAAGTCTTTTCAATGTCGAAAGTCCCTAATGTTGAAGTGTGTGGAAATCCTTTTACCAAGCACGCAATATTCAAATTACTGGAGGGAGAGACATCATTTGGACATAAAAGTTCCTAGTACTTGGGTTATTTGTCTTCAAAATTAAATATTTTGAGATTTTCGTTAGAAAAAGTTTATACAAAATTTCAAAATATTATTTTTAAATTTATTAACATCGGCATCATTACAATCCCATTTGTTTTTCCATTCACATCATTGTTCTCATCGTCCACATTGTTTCTAAAAGTACTTTAACCCCAGGTCCAGCATAAATTTCAGCCAAAGGCAAACAAATATTCATTTATCCATGTTCTTAAGGGAGTTGGCTCGAACCAAATAAAACGGCTTTGGAAAATTTGACAAGCGCTACTTTATGAATTCGAACGCAATTATCATGAGTTCAAGGTTCATAGCTTTAATTGCTTTGAGGATATAACGGAAATACAAGAAATACACAAACAGCATCATCTAGCTGTTCAGCCCTAAGTCGAGTTTTTTCCTTAAGGTCCTCTCCAACATGTATGAGGCAAAGTAGTAGGGAAAGTAGTTAGTCAAGAAAATGTAGTAGACTCAGCAGTTCAGGTAGGGACATTTTTCGGAAATATAGTAGAACTACTTGATATTAGCACAACGGTAACGCAGTTAGTCACACATTCACCATGATTTGATTCTCTTTCTCCAGAAGGTGCCATACCAGTATAGATGAGTCCTTTACTGGAAAATAATACTTCAAACAATTCTAAGCCACAATTAACAGAAAAGACCAACCCCTTCCAACGGCCGGGGACATACAGAAACGTTTGACACACCCGGATGTGCTGGGTCTATGTTTACGTACAATTTTTATGTGTTGACAAAGGGTTGAAAAGTGGATTGCACACACCGCACTCATTGATCACTACTCCTTTGTGCGGCGGAAGAGGGGGTTTTGTGTGATCGCCACGGATTCTGTATATCGGAGCTTTAAAAGCACCAAGATTTTCCTTTAATGAATCGTTGGCTAAGTAATAATGTAGACTTGATCTTTAACATAGCTCTCCAATCAAACAGTGCATAGCCGCACGATATCGTCCATTTCAAATTATCCCGAGAATGCACATGTCCAAGATAACTGTCACGCAATAGAGTCATTAGTTGGCTGTGTGACGTGCAGCATAAATTCACATGTTTCGGTGACGATAGTTCAATGTCAATTTTGCACAGCTCAAAATGCGCGTCAAATTGCCACTCGCTGTGGATGATGGGGGATGTTCCAGTATTTATCTCGGGTTCTTGGAGTCACGCACAAATCACCAGACAGACCCCCATCACTCATATTAATTTTCTGTAAGCAATGATGAACTTGTTCATTGGCTTCAACCACCAGACAATTGGCGGAAGTTCGGCCTTGTGCTTGATGATACTGTCTTCAATTCTTGTGTCAACCAGATCTGATAAGCATGTAGTTCAAGGCTTTGTCGCTGAAGGAGAAGACGTTTGATTTCGATCAAAAAGAGTGCGAATTTTGCGGACTGTTGTTAGAGTGTTTGTCTCGACTTATTTCAGGGCCATGCTGCCGCAGTTACAGGTCTGCATTGATTTTCTCTTGTACAACCGCTCAGATCTATTGCATCGAAGTTTGTGTTCCCATTGACACTGCAGTTCAGTTCGGGACAAATAAACGCAGATTCAGAGTCAGTCCTAGCGAACTCCTCTGCGGATTCATTGCCTTCGATCCCCTTGTATCACGAGTCCTAGCCGAGCTTCATTTTGTTGTTCCTGGCAAGGGATTGTTGTGTTTTTTGTATAACATATGCGCGCTCAAAAGTTTACTACTACCCTCAAAAGTGTCTGGGGTCAAGACACATTACGGGCCGAATGTGTAGTGGAAGAAAGGCAGAGGCGGTACCTCACCTCAAATATCTGCGGGGTGGTAGTCTGCGTGAAATAGTGGGCTGGGAAGAGCATTCCATATTCGTCAAGTGCGACTAAAAATGAGTCTAAATTTAACTATGCGTCCAAAAGCATGGTAAACTGATGGTTAGACGAGTACTGCGGTTGCATTCATGGAGAGGAGGAATGCAATTGGCTAGCTCACTTGAGCAACTTTTCTTAAAACAGCGATATAACACGGACAAACAAGAGACTGTACGTCGATATTCGACTGGGTCTTATGACTCAGCGATATTCTTGTCTCCTTTATGTTCTATCGCTCGCTTTTAGATCCCATCTAGTAGGCGTAGGGAAGCCTTGAGGGCACCAAACCAGATATGAGCGTTGTACTCAAACCCGGGGTGAAATCTTTCCTGCCTCGATTAAGGGAACCTAAACATTTCGTAAAATGTTTTGCGATCAACAAGGATGGACAGCTTTCTGGTTTCATCGACGCAGGCGCCTTTTATGGATGATGGCAAACTATCAACGGTTCGCTTGAGTGACAGCAGACAGCAACGGCATGAGATATCTTTTTCTTCTGTTCAGATCGTGGTTGCAATGTTGGGCAGAAATATGACCAGTGAAGATGGTGTTTTAAGAGGTGCCTGACTGTCTGAGAAGATTAAAATCCTAGCGGTCTTAATACCTTGGGAGGAGATTGCGTCTGGCGCAGATCACGATGGCGTGGCTTTGGCCGTGGAACATGGTTTGGGTTTGACGCCAGAGGTACCGAAATCCTTGTATTGTCTCTAAAGACTCCGGGCCCAACTCCAGAGTCTTTGATCCATCTGCTTGCCATACTTCTAGAGTCAAGTATTGGACCACCATAGACCAGTTCTCACGATCCAATATTGAAAAAAAAAATGCTGCATGGACATAAGTTATTTCGTTAGTTTAGTTGACTATTTATTTCACAAAAAAGAATGGATTTTAACAATAAAAAAAAATTCTTAGTCTGTATGGTTTGGCTTAGGGCCGTCTACCAGATTAACACTTAAAGTATGTGTTTCTAAAAGTTCTCCTCCATAATACATTTTCTATAGCGCAGTGCGTTAATTGCATACTTGTACAATAGATCCCAGCCTCGGTCACCGTTTAAGATGTTTGTCGCTTCTTCAAGCGAGAGTACCTGAATTCTTTAAGAATGGGACATACAGCGATACGTCCTCTCGTTCCTGAAGGTTGCAAAGGTTGCACAAAAGTGGGAGTTCTGGGCGATGCGGTATAAAGTTTAAACTTATCAGTTCACCTCCTATTTTAAAGATGTCATATTCGTTGTGAAACTTGCCATGAAATATGTTCTTTCTTGTAAATTGTGGTTCAATCTGCTGTAATATGTCCTTGCGACGACTTGGCTTCATCTACAATTTGGTTGAAGATTCTGTGCCTTGTTTCCTCCAACAGTGTGTAGAACTTATGCCTTAGGTGGATTTGCTGCTCGTCCGTTCCCATTCTCGAACACACTTTCCACCGTTAACCAGCATTTGAGTAAGCACAATTTTCGGAATCCTTTCTTGATTCATTCCCAGGACTCTTACCAAATAGTCGAAGTGGAGTTTGAGGGTTTCCAAAAATAGGGGCGCTACTCCAGTTTCCAGGTGAAGCATATAGTTGGGTGAGCCACTTGGTAATTAAAAAACTCGCCTGGACATAATATCCGGCATTATACGAAACATGTCCCTTTTGCGGGTTGAGTTGAGTACACTAAGGTGACCCTTTGAGTCGCCTGGTTGGTACTTATACTCTAGCTGTTTCCTTCCACCAACAATTACTAAGGGAGTCAGTCAGACAATAGCTGAGTTGTTAAGGTAGGTGCGCATGGCAATTCTTTGTAACTTCTTTGTTGTATGTTGGAGTTTTTTAGGTCACCGATAGATGGCCGCGTATGTGATAAAGGGTCTCGCTATCACCGCCAATGTCAGTTTTTTTTTTGACATACATTTTTTATATTTGAAAAGATCAGTTACTTGAGCCTCTTCGACCGAGAGCACTCTTGGTCCCCATCGCTCGCGATCAATGACACGCACAACGCAAGTAGATGCTGTGGACGCTATGTTGCCAGCCAGCATCTACATTTGACCAACACCATTCGGAAATATTTGCATTGAGCAGTCCGAATCTTAGCGTTTTAACACGAACTCACGCCTCCAGACAATGCCTCCCCTACAACGACTTCTACAGAAGCTGCAGGATGAGGAAGAAACCATTGAACACTTGCTATGCAACTGCAGTGCTCCCTCATCCCGTAGATTTAGACTGGGAGCCTGTTATGTTGATAACCTGGCTGAACTTATTAGCCAACGTGTCAGCCATCTTCTTCTCTTTGTTAAAAGCACTAACTGGTGGCGCTTGTGACGTTGTGGATATGTGCGTCGACCACAACCCAACTGAACTCGCTGCCTGGGTTGTGATTCCAGACCGGGACAACCAAAAGTACTTTTCACGGCTCCACTTCTTTCGAGTCACTGGCAATGCTCAAAGAGTAGTTACTGTCTAGAAAGGCTTCTCAAACTTGGCCGTTCGAAGTCGGGTAGGTCCCTTCCACTCGTGAGATAACAATAGCACGCGCAACACGAGTTCTTACTGAGCAGCTTGGCCCTGGCTCCTTACGGGCCGATATGGCGACCCATATACCGTAAAGGGCCTCCACTGGCCTAAGTGTATCTGTTGTCTTCCCATACACCAGTCAGCCACTTCAACCTAACCCAATTCTTACACAAAGATCAAGACCTTAGGACTACCAGGTAGTCTCATGTTCAAAACTTTAGAAAAATGCCTTCAAAATGCAGTGACGTAAATTATGCACCTTCTAGTTCTTCGTCTTTGCATTTGTGAATCAATTTCCCATCGAATTGTGTGCAAAATTATGCGTATTATCTAAACTTCGAAATGGAATGTCTACATATTATATTATTCAGTGAAAGTAGTGAAAGCAAAAGTTTGGCACTGCCTCTACGCAGTTATGCGATCCCCGTCATCTATTCACCGTCGCTACCTGCTCTCCGCCAGGAGTGGTGGCCGCCTCAAATTGCTGCGTTCGTTTTTTCGGCAACTTTAAATCAGAACCAGTCAGATTGGGTTGCCAAAAATACTGGTTATAGCGATGAGAGAAAAAAAAAAAACACGGGACGTGATTTTCGCACACACCCGTTCGGCGAATAATAATTGATTACAACAAAAGGAACAAAATGATTGAACCCTGTTGCCAACAACAACTTTCTTAATTTCTTTTTTCTTCGACTCTGCTTTGATGTGGTAGCGCGCTCTTGTGGTGGTGAATGAACTTGCGCCCAGTCGGTTTGAGTGATTGGCTGCGTTCGACATGACAGAATCCACAAAGAACTTACGTCAATTTGAAATGACGAAACAAGGGCGCGGGTGTGAGTGCTGAATGCTGTTCGGTAGGGGAGGTCTGGCTTGTGCTTTTTTTTTGTGGATGGCGGTGATTCCCCAGCTCACTTTGAAATAATCCAACCGTGGATGATTGAGTTAAGAGCAATTATTTCAGATTGTTCAGCATTTTTTGTTGTTTTGTTTTACAGTGTCTTTTTTGTGACAGCGCATGCGTCTTTCGTGACATGTGTCAAAGTCAGAGGAGGACAGTTAGGCTTGGAGTTGCCATTTCATCAATGCTTGCACCCGAAGAAATAGATTCGTGCCCTGTGAAAAAAAGTCTTTAAATTAAGCGACCTAGACAGCTTCAGCATAAGCCAGCTAATTACCAACTGGTTCCATGGTTAGCAGTAGACAGACCGCGTGGGGTCACAATTGGGCTAATTTGGCCTAGGTGTGACTGTCCCGTGGCCGTGGCATTCTTCTTGTTCTTCTCTCGATATCCCTGTTCTTACCTTGGGTACATGAAGGGAATTATCCAAGTCTTTGTGGGCTTGGGAGGTTCGAGCATCACGAGGAGGAGTGGCTGATGTCGAGTGCTATTTTAACAATCTGCTTGACGACTGATTTGTCAGGGGACTGCTAGGAACTTTTATGGATTCTGAGGTGCGTAAATCCTATACTAACTCGTCTCCCCATCTAGATGAAGTCAAGACAGAAGTCTAACAAGCCTGCCGTTGTGGGCTGCTGAGAAGGCAGTCCACCATAGACAGATCTTGACAGGTCATGGAAAAGACCCAAAAACTTCAAATCGACTATGTTCGACAATCCTGCTGACTGTTTGCCGATGGATCTGGTAAATACGTCCGCCATAACAGCTTACCGTTGAGTTCTCCTAGACCGATGTTGGTGTCGAAGTTGGGCCGGTAATCGTGACTCCGTTGAAGAAAATCGTATAACGTCGTCCTTGCTGCTGTCGGGGCCTGAGCACAGATCAGGTTTGCCTTGTTTGCCTTGTGGTGTCTCCCTCGAACAATAAGTCGACAACGGTAAGGCTCCCTTAGGCTTGGAAGAGCATTCCATATTCGTGTGGTGCGGCTGAAGAAAGAGTTTCGAAATTTAACTGTGCGTCCGAAAGAAGGCTCTAGGATAAACTGATGAGCATTCCTGGCGAGACGGGTATTGCGGGTGAATTCATGGAGAGGAGGCGCAACCAGTATAGAAGACGGCTTTTCTTGAACGGACAGTGCCAGTGCTGCAGTCTGGGGCTCTGCGTTTTCATCGGATGGACGTGATCTAAGTGTCGTCTAGCTCAAAGGGGAACGTGTAGAATTAGCTCTAAAACTGAGTGCGCATGTAGCTCCTGCTGACTGTAGGGCATCGCTGTTTGTCAATCTGTTGATCAGCTTCTTCTACGCCATCTGAAGAAGACGGATCAGACCTAGTACAGGCAGACAGTTTCACCATCTCTTTCAACAGTCCCTTGGAATCTCTCCGTTTATTCCCCCGCGGAACTGCCGCTAAGTATTACTCTGCGAGGGATGGATTCGAGTTCTTTGCTTCGTCACGTGGTGCTCAGGGATCCGCTGCCGCTCTAAATTCCTTAGATCGCACTTTATTCGTACTGCTGCATCATTTACAGCAGCCCAAAGATCTTTGGATTTCAGCATATATTGAACTATATTTTCTGGTCTTGGTCGTTCAACAAATTCTTCACGAAATAAAGCTCTTTCGCTTTCATATCGAGCACATTGGAAGAAGACGTGCTCCACGTTCTCTACTCTCGCAGGTCGACTCGAGTCACGGCTTCGATTGAATAGATATTCCCGGGAACAACCGTGACCAGTCAAGAATTAATTTAGTTCGCCGTGTTTTCGATTTACCCAAATTTCAATCCTTGGGACTAGTCGGTACGTCCATCTCCCATTTTGGGACTCGTTCCATTGTTGTTGCCACGCTTCTAGACAGCGGCTTCTTTCGACTTTTTACGCTGGATTTACGGTTGTGCCAATTTGCACTCGATTGTCATAAAGCCGCCTAGCTTCTAAAGCTAGGATGTCGATTGGTACCATAGAGGATAGTACCAATATCGCGTCGTGGGATACCGTTCGAAAGGCACTGCTAATTCGCACTGCGCATCATCTGTTCACAGATTTGATTCTCTTCTTGTGGGTCTTTTTACTCGCGACGTCAGGCCATATTTGTGCCCCGTACAGCTGTGTAGAGGCTACAACTCTCGCTAGCACCAACCGCTTCCCTTATTTCGGACCACCGATATTCGACATGAGTCTCGAAAGAGCGCCTGTCGCTTTCGACGATTTCTCGCGAGCGTGTGCTAGGTGATGCTTGATATTAAGGCGAGCATCAATCATCATTCCCAGGTGTTTTATAAAAGGGCTGGAAATAATGGTCCTCCGACTCTTATCGTTATTGTCTCTAGCACCCTTCGACTCGTTATGAGCACGGAGACCGTTTTATGATCCGCGAGGTCTAAACTCATAGACAGTCCACAGCGTCGGTTCAAGGTCCACTCCCAAGTTTCACTAGGAGTAGGAGTCTGTTGACTGAGTGAAGTCCTTAATCGCCCTTATTCTCTGTCTTAGGCACTGTATGTGACATTTAAGTGAGTAATTGAATACAAATTTGTCACAATGACATGTGACACGACTACACGAAACTGTCGGCTCGCCTTTACATCCGCGCCTATCGTTGGTTGGATCACAACTTCACTGCGACATCCATTCAAGACAGCAAATAAATGTGAGCTAAGTTGCAGATGTCATGAGTATTATGACATACAGCGCCCCACGCTCTACCGTAGTGTTGCCAATGCACTACATTTATCGCCACCATTAAAAAATAACCTCTATCGTCGAAGCAGACTTTTCAAACACAAAACAAAAAAAAATGTCAATTGCCACTGACTTATCTCCGATTGGAGTCTAATTAGGGAAACATTTGTCGAACATTCCGATATGCGTAGGCCAATAAATTGCCCGCAATATAAGTGCGTTAGATTGTTCATATAGAGAATGAACTAGTTCACACGTCACACATTTCCGTGACAAGGTGCACGTGAAGTACCCCTGTCAATAAAAATAAATACATTTGGCGGGCAGGCGTCTATATTTGACAAGCTACGATTAAGTTATGCAGAATACATGATTTGATTCACGCGAAATTATGCTCATGATCGTCTTTAGCCGCATCTGAATCGTTTAAGCAGATTTGTGCAGTGACGTTAGGTAATTAGAAGCAGCAGACTGATCGTAAAGATTGGTCGGAAGAGGTGATACACTGGCGCAAGACCGACTGCGACGTTGGAAAACGAAATATTACTTGTAGATTTCTCAAATTCTCCGCCAGTCTGGACGTGGTCTAATTGATTGAATTAGTGATTGTGGGTCGGTTATAAAATCGATTGATTGTTTTAAAGCCACTTCATACATGTTATACGTACGGTGACAGATGACAATCAAATGATTTGTTTAATAAATGATTGTGGTTAAGTGGGCCTCAGATATGGACGGACATTTGTTGACGAGCCCAAGTGAATTCTACGGTTCTGCGGCGTCTGTTCTGTGTTGTCTCTTGCCAGACTAGCCGAAAGAACTCGCGGAGGACCGGATGCCATGAAACAGACATCAAAGCAAACCACAATGGACCACGCAGTGATAGGGAGAAAAACTGCCACATCTCCTACGATAATTGCGCTTATTTTGATTCAGATTTGTTCGGCTTCTCAGGGGGAAACAGAAAGAGCACAAGAAGCGGGTGATCGAGGAGAAATAATGCCTGAACGTTTTACCAGGTGGTGGACAATTTGTTGTCCAATTGATATAATCTTCGAACTGGACCCTATCAGGACAAAAATGAACAACTGGCCTAAGTACCTTAGTCGGCACTGAGAATTTCGACCGCTATTAAGCAGAGTGTTGTAACTAAATTGGTTAAGAAATAGACGAGAACTCCGCCCAAGTAGTATCGTAACTAAAGTCCAACAAAGTCCATGATGCGAATTGGTTGTCCGCTGAAAACTTTGAAGCAGCTGGTGAAGTGTCTCCCGCTCACGAGAAAGTAGACCGTCTTTACTGGACCACCGATCGAGAGAAGTGTCCCATCATGTCCGTTAGATACTTTGATAGTCCAAAACGGACTATGGCATATCAAGGAGTGCAGAACGACACTCACCTGTCCACCTGTCCATGGAGCTTGCATAGCGACCAGCTACATTCTTTCCCAACCTCATCACCATCTTCAGGATGGAGAATTCTGGCTACCAAACTACAACGCGCTGTTATGTAACGTTCTTGAGAATATCGAGGAAAACTCCATGTGGTGTTATTTAATAACGATATGGAAGCGGCTAAAGTTATACGCGTCGCTTGTGGCGCTCCTTCCAAGGGAAGAATGCTGTGAGTCTCTTTTTGATTTTCGCTTTTCCCTCGATTTATAGAAGTGCAGGCATGAGCTTAGCCACAATAACACCGATTGCTTATTCTGAGTCTCTAGACACCAATGCATTCAGGGGAGGGAAACAGCTGATGTGCTAGATAGACTAGAAACTGAGAATATTCCACTACAGTTTAAGAACTATTTCTCAGATTTCGATTCACAAATATGTATGACAGCTTACATAAGATGCGAATGCTACAAGGTATTCTGGCCCAAATCAAATTTTGTATCGTTATCCAGGGTTGAGTGTAATCTATTACTTGGCATCACAACTGTACCTTGTCTGGTCCTCTTATGGAGTACATTGAACTCTCTCATAAGCGGACACTGACGGTACCAAGACAATTGTCCGCTTAAAAGAGGTGTCCGCTTATAAGGGGTGCCCGCTTATGCGAGGTGCCCATTTATAAGAGGTGTCCGCTTGTAAGAGGTGTCCGCTTATAAGAGGTGTCCGCTTATAAAAAGAGGTGGCCGCTTATAAGAGGTGTCTGCTTATAAGAGGTGTCCGGTGGTGTATTTAAAGTACGGGACAGCATCTTTACCCTCTCACGCGATTTCGTTGCTCCACTAAGGGTATGCCAAATCTGTCGGGCAGGCGCCTGGAGCTAAAATAATTATAATTTCAAAACTGGGGGCCATGCTGTTCCCATACCAATTTCACTGGTTATTTAAGAAAATAATATGATGGTCATGGAAATTGCAATACCCAAAGTGACAAAGTGCCAAACTGGTTCTATGACGCCAAATGTTAATGTTCACCCCAATGGCACTTTCAAACGCGTCACTGAACCAAATGTTTCGATTTGGCACAATGTCACGATACCTCGATAAACCGTTGGTCAGAATCTGATTCTCCTATATCAGGCGGCTTAAGGTATAGGTGTCCATTTTGAGGTTTCGCCCAAGGCAGGAATGCTGTGTCCTTTCTTGCTGGCAGCCTACATTCGCTTTTCTCTCGTTTAAGGCAGCAGTTTATCCACAAAAACACAGATTGCAGAACCTTAGACAGAAGCTACAATAACACAGGACAGAAAACAGAACGTTACACTCCTACCCATCCTTCCTGTTAACCGAAAAAACAAACAAAAATAGACAAAGATTAAGTCTTGGACCTTTTGCATGTAAAGTATCAGCGTCGACTCCTACTATGATGTCTAGTTTTTTTATTCCCGGTACGACAGACAATTTTTCTTTCGAATCACAAACAATGTTCATTCAGACTCTGTGAGCACGCAAGACTCTACAAAACGCACGCACAGCGCAAGTGGTTCCTGTAGAAGCTTGGCCCTACCCCGGTTGTAGCGCCACCCATATTGTTTCTATAAGTCATGGCGCTTTCGCTGTGGCTTGGCTCTTCCCAAAATCTGTCAATCTGCAAGCAGCTTAAATGGGACAGTGGTTGTTCTCTGTTCTGTAGATTGTTCCTGTTTTCAGAGTGTTTGTGGCGATACTGCGGTCCCTTGTTACTCTTACCTAAGCTAGCCCGATCTACACTCTTTCAGAGTTGTTAGTGAGCAGAAAGAGAACGTAGTGAAGGATGAACTCAAAGATGAAGTCGAGAAGATTTTTTCGGGTTATTTATTTGAATGACTAAACCAGAAAATGCGGTGGAAATTGCAAAATTTGGGGGATACCCTATCGCACAAGATTGCAAAAATCTTGTGAAATAACTTTCTTTTCAATTATTAAGAGACAAAAATGTTTAATGAGCAAGTTCGTAAACAGAGCTATGCTCTGTTTTTTAGTCTTTTTTTTCCTTCACAATTAGGGAGTACAATTCAGTGTTACCACGGGAGCACAATTGAGTCAAAAGGGGCTAATTTCTTTCCGTTTGACTCGGGGACTCATACTTCTTAGATTTGACTCGTTTTTTCAAGTAAACCCCTAACGCAATTTTATTTTACATTTTTCAGAAAATAAATCATTTTTATAACTTTGCAATGTGTGAACTCCGTTTTATTATATAATATTTATTTTTTTGTGTAACAAAATTAATAAAATATTTAAATGAAAAACATGTTATCGAAAACGTTTGTTGGGACTCATTTATTTTCAAAATGACTCATTTTTGAAGCTCCTGAGACTCATAAATATTTATAAATAATCTTCGAACTGAATCCTTTCATTACAAAAATTAACAACTGGCCTAAGTACCCTAGTCGGCACTTGGAATTTCGACTGACTCTCAAAATACCGCTATTAAGCAGAGTGCTACACTCAATCGGGTAGATAATAGACGAGAACTCCGCTCAAGTAGTATCGTAACTAAAGTCCAACAAAGTCCATGATGCGAATGGGTTGTCCGCTGAAATCTTTGAAGCAGCTGGTAAAGTTTCTGTCTGGTCTCCCGCTCTCAAGAATGTAGACCGTCTTTACTGAAAAAAATGTTATCGAAAACGTTTGTTGGGACTCATTTATTTTCAAAATGACTCGTTTTTGTAGCTCCTGGGACTCATAAATATTTAATTTTTTTCATACAAAATTTTTAAATATGAAAAATTAAATAAATAATAAATGATTTGCCAGAGACTGACTTGCCATATGGCAAGTGGCGGTACTTTCCACATCAATTACTATATAATATGCGAACAATAAGAATTTGTAAACCAATATTGCTAGCACACCTAATATACAGAAACGATGATAAAAAGTATACCACGGAACGAAAGGTGAATGATGATCTATTGAATTACGGTCAAAAAGAAAAGCCAGTTTCTTGTATTTTTTAAAAAAGCAGATTTCTTTCTCTCACACCTACAGATTACTGGCAACACATTAAATAGTCGTGGAGCAGTCACATAATACGTGTGTGTGTTAATAAATCGCTGGAGTGTTTTATAAATAGCTGGAGTATTTGCCAAGTTCCTCGAGTTAACGCGTAGATAGTCATTTTTATAGTATCTGACATAATAAAATCCCGATTTATCAAAAACCATTTTTCACACTGGATAATAATACAAGTGCCTCAATGGAAGAATTCCTGATGATTTAAACAATGGAAAACTAAACCACACACTATCTTAATGATAGTTACTGCGCCATTAATAAATGGATCAGTTAGACAGAAGAGTAAGCAACTTGAACAAGGGGAAGTCTTCACACACTAAGCCCATGATATTAAATTCCATACATTTTGTCTTGGTACTGATCATATTAAGTTGTTTAAATCATCTGCCCTATATGTCTAAATCGTCATTAACATGTAAATATAAATTTAAATAATTATTGTTGGAGTATGTGCGGGTGATGGGTTGAACAAATAACGAATAAGGAACAAAATCGGACCCAGCACAGATCCCTGGGGAACGCCAACGTATAATTGTTTTTTTAAAATATTAAGTAACCCATTCGTGTATGAAGCCTTTAAAACCTGCGTAAAACTATGGTTTACCATATCGAAAGCTTTGGTAATATCTATAAGAGGCACGACGGAATTTGAGAGCTATTCAGGCTGGTGTAAATTTCCCCTACTAATATAAGAGTCAGAGAGTGTATTAATGTTAAGATCACCAAATAATGCAGCATTTTTTGGCTTTAGTTGTTCCAGAAAGCCTGTACTCACTTGGGTTAAACCAGTTTTCTCACGCTGAATTTATGATCATGAATGGCTTCCTTCCTGCTTGTCACGCATATTGCATCAGACAAGCAGCTGACAGCTGTTAGCGCGGTGTGACACCTTTGACAGAATGATCGAATGAATGTCGCCATATTTTGCTCAGAGATCCAATTGTTTGCCCATAAAAACAAGAGAAGCAATAAAAAAAATGAAATTCATTCCACGAAGCATCTAAATTTAGATTCACTTGAGCATTCAATTGGCGAGCGACCGTTAGAAGTGGCAAATTCATCCGCCATGCCAGCCACCATCTTACATGCCGACAGATGAATGTCTGCACACGGTCCATTTCAGTTGAAGAAATACCCATCTACGGTGTCAGCATCTTCAGTGTCCAGCATCGGAGTGGCAACTTTCCCCTTTGTACCCCGGATGAGGGCTAATTTACTTTCTTCTTCGAGATTTCGTGCTCGCTTCGCATGTGTCTTTCACTCTCCGCCGGCTGCACACAACCCGCGCGCACACTTGCTGCACAGTTGACGCGCGCTATTGCCGTTTGAAGACGTATCTTTCGAATCAATTGTCTGCGATACTCTCCAAAGTTGAGACACTCTACGCAAAAGAGTCCCTGTTTTGGGAGCGATTCTTAGCCGTCCGATTGGTTTTCGCTCATGCCATCGTTCATTTATTTATTTATCACCGTTCAATTGTCGTCAATTTAAGGCGATCGCCATCGGATCCATCAGTGCGTGTGCAGCTTGCCGCTACAGCCGAATTTACTCGGTCATTGTCATCGTCGCGTGAACACTTGCCGGAGCGCCGCAGTGCCGTGCGCCAGCCGACATTCGTTTAGTCGTTGACGTGAGACCGGTTGTGTGATTTGTGTGCTTCGCTGTTTGATTTGAAGCAACGCGATAAACCGATTGTGGCGTTTGGCGTGTAATTATCTTGATTAGTATATCGATTTGGCTAGGTCGTCGGGACGGATAAACCTAACCCGCCAGTTGAGCTGCAGCCGGCATACGGTGCGTATGAGTGATTTTGTTTTGTTTCCTTCGGTCACGATCTCGCTGGTTGAGGTAAATACAATTAGCACACGAATTGTCGTGCGAAACAGACGCAGTATTGTCCCAGGGAAGCGTCTGTTCTGGTTTACCCGTGGCAACTGTTCAAATAGTGCACGGTGACGGGTTTGGTTGAAAGTGAAATTTGAGCCGGAGTGCTCCGTGCGACCGCCTATTGATTGATGGACGGGTGTGTTCAGCTGGCTTTGGGAATGAAATCGGGTTGGTTGCCGTGCACTTGTTGGTTGCAGGAGTGTATTGTTTCAAAATTGGTTTTGTCGCCACCAGCCGATGTGTGTTTGTCCGGTCGATATGTGAAATATGTGCTCTTTTTCAAAAGTTTTCGTGGAATGTATACAAAATACCTGACGTTTCCATGGCCCGCGTTGTTATTAAGCAGCCGTTGCGCTGTTGTGCAAAAGAAGTGTAAACGTCGCATTAAACGTGAGAAAACATATGGAATCGATGTGGAAAAACACCGAAAAGATTATCCAAATAATTCATACGACTTCTGATTGACGAAAGTCACGAGTTCTGATTGTTGGTAGAGTTAAGTTTTAAGGAATTTCAAACAGAGACAGAACCAATTGATTTTGGGGAATAGGACCGATTGGATCCGCGTGGTAACACACCGCGCCTTCTCTAGTCCAAGTGTGACTGGTGCCAACCAGCAATGACCTAGAAGCCACCCTCTCTTGTGTGTGCTGCTAGATTACGTTCAGGGCGTTCCTCCACAAATGTGGCAATTGCTCTGTGTGACAGTTTAGATAAAATATTGTCCAAAATGACATCATGCATCACGCGAGCGGGTGCTTACCAATTGTCACCAATGCACTCTAAATGAATGACATTGCTAAACCTGACACATGTCAGGTTCTTAAAGTGATGGGCTGTAGTAATTTTGACTAGATTCAGTGAAATTGCGTTGCTCTATTGTCGATGATACTTATAGTCAGATCCGCAAGAGTGCTTCTGGACAATTTAGTGAGAGGTGAAGGTCTGAAACTGTTCCAAAGAGAATCTTGTTACGAAGTGCGCTGTTTTTCAGACGTTTGTGTGATGTTAAGACTTCTTCAGATTGATGAGTGCAGTCCGTCCTCGTTAGTCCTGCTCAATTATTTTAAAGTTTACTTACAGTAGCAGGTCGTAGCAAATGTATTTTATTATTATTATACCGACTATAACTTAATTCGTGCGGTTTTTTTTTTCAAAATTTTAACGTTTATTTAAAACAAACATGAACAATAGTATTATTCAAAGTATTGCCCATCTGAAGCTATGACTTTTTACCATCTTTCTGGCAATTTGTGGATCCCATCCCAAAAGAACTGCGCCGGCTTGGTAGCCAAGAATGAATCAAGCTAATTGTTGATATTCTGCCCTCGGAGTGAGGGCGTTCTGCATCGACCGGAACAAATGGTACTCAGAAGGGACAAGGTCTGGGCTATAAGGCGGGTGGAGTAAAACTTCCCATCCACTGTTTTCCAAATAGTTCTTAACCGGAATAGTAACGTGGGGCCGAGCGTTGTCATGACGGCAAATTATTGCCTAGTCTCTGGTCGCGTATTCCGGGCGTTTTTCGGCTACTGCTCTCTTCAAACGGATTAATTGTGTTCGGTAGCGTTGTCCATTGATGGTTTCACTCGGTTTTAGCAGCTCATAATACAGCACACCCTTCTGACACCACCAAATACAGAGCATTGCCCTCGCGCCTGGTGGGCCAGCTAGCGTATGTTCACCATAAACTTCCACCAAAACACGATGACTTTCGGCAGCAGTTTTCTTCATATTTAAGTAATGAAGAAGAACTTCCCGCAAAAACACTTTTTCAGGCCCAAAGTTCGACATATTTGAGTGAAAATAAATGTTTCTTGTTTACGCTTCAAATGAATGACATATACTGAAATGACGTACAATGACAGTAGCTTTAAAATGCATGTCCCAATGGAATAATACAAGTTACGCCATCTATTAGCAAACGGCACGAATTAAGTTATAGACCCAATAGTTCATTTGTTAGAGATGTTTTTTTGAACTAGTTCTTTCGTGAACTACACAGGCCTAGTGGGAGGGGCCTACAGTTTTATGCCGACTCCGGCTAATTTGAGAAGCTTTTAGGCAGTTACCTCTAGACAGTTATAGTCTTTGACCATTTTCGGTGACTCGAAAGAGGAGGGACCGTGAAAGTATTTTGCTCGTACCGGGAATCGAACCTGGGCTGAGTAGGCACTATAATAAAAAAAATCCGTTAATCTTGTCTAATTGTTCATCTCATAGAACCCTTCATATTTCCGAGCTTGAACTGTATATCAGATCATTGTCCAGTAAATCTTCCCTTGCCATTTTTCAATTCAGAGCTTCATTACGAATGCATTACATTTCTGAACAAATGTTCCCAATAATCTGTGCCCAGACTTGGGCTGAAGCTCGTAGGAAATTCAATAAATTTAATAGAAATTGTTTGAAGAAAGTGCGCCGTTTAATATTTAAAATTTATATTTATTTTTCAAATTCTTCGCGCAAAATACTACACAATTCTAATTTTATATTTATATAAGTTATTGATAAAGGCATGGCAAAATATCCCCAAACACAACAAAACTTTTTTAAATCCGAGTACAATGAGATCAAAACTGCTGCTTCATCAATTCGGTAAACTGACAAACCCAAAGACTTGAGTCACTTCATAAATGGTGATGCCTCCATTCATACGTTAATTGTACATTGTTCGCTTGTAGAGCACGTCTGCCTTTGCAAATTCACTCAGAAGTTCACTTCTGTAAACAATGCAGACTCGCACAGACTTTGCATTAGCTTCCAAATGCGCTTCTGCCAACAATGGGCTACACTTATGTATTCAGCATACATGATGTTCTTTAGAATTCAAAACCGGTGTGGACATTTTTAGTCCACACATTGCATTTACTTGAGCTTCTTCTGAAGAAAACGTTTTCGCTTTTACACCAAATGATTAGGTAATCTGAAGAAAAAAAATGTCATGGAATTTAATTGTATCAAGGGCAACTACGTGAGTGAACTCTGCAAGTATTCACCTGAAGCATGCGCAAATTTGTATTTTTTCTTAAATGAGTCTGACATGGTGATTCACTTACGCATTTCAAATTAAGACACGCCACTTCACACTTCACGCCACGTCTGTCACATGGAATTTCAGTGAAGCTCTGTGGTTACATTTTGGGCTTTAAATTCAGAATGCCTTGTGCTGACCGGCTTGAGAATGAAGATCACGGTAGAATATGCAATAAACTACTTGCACTCTAATGCAAATGGTAAGTCTGGTAATGACTCGAACCTTGCTACAGTCATGAGATATACTCTCAGGGCCGGACCGGTGTGCACCAGCAAGTGCACAGGGCGCCAACCACTTCGGGGCGCAATGTGTGGCCTAAGTAAGATAATACTGCCTCTGAATTTTGATTCGTCCCATCAGCTAGCAATAGCGGTGTTCACACTCAACAATTTGTCGCAAGGATTTGCGTGCTAACCGTGGTTGATGGGCCAAATCGTCCAAGTGAACGCTCGTTACAACCAAACCGCAGACTTGTAGTGCGGTAGACAAAACATTTTGACTTTTCAGCTTGGTTGATCGACTTGTAGCTAGGTATGAACACGTGTTGTACAACTTCTGTAAACAGAAAGCAATACGCGGTCGCAGTTATATGCAAACACTTCGAAGTTTCTCTCAAACCTGAAGTCTGCCAACATCTTTTGCGTGTGTACGCTAAGCACAAATTTGTCGCCAAACAAATCGTCACGACAAATTGTTAAGTGTGAACACCGCTAATGCCGTCAATACAAATTACATGATTTCATCTCTGTAGACAAGCAACTAGTTCGAAGATAGTCAAAATAAAAAGTCCCGCCGAGTCTATGCAAGCGAATCTCTCTGCACAAACACTCACAAATGTTCGGGGAGACATTTATTTTAAAACAGATCACGCGATTCAATCAATTACAGAAAGGTTTGAGCAGCTTGAAGCATATAACGCAAATGTTTGAAAAATGAGAAGAAAAGTCTGATGATGACAGAACTTGCTAAGCCAATGCCAGGAAAGTGAGTTTCCTAAATTGCATGGGGTCGGGCTTGCGGAGGGCGCCTATTTGCCTCAGGCCGCCCCTGTATTTACTTGAGAAATGAGCTCCACTAAACTTTCACTCCATATTTTCCATTCCCTAGCCAACTAAGAAATAACTTTTGTCAATGTGATTAAACACCATTAATCCTACGCCCTTTTTACTAATAAAACCCGCTCACATCAGGGCCCCTTGCTTGTCTCTCAGAGTATGTTGACAGAGTGCTATGATCGAATTGTTCTCTGCCTGTATGGTTTCCCATCTAGTCGCAAAAGCTTTTCAGTTATAAGTTCACTTCGCGGACCCATGACACACATGCCAGCGCAAATATCCCAGGCCTGGTCTTCATTAAAAGGCTGGCGTGCCTTAGTGGGTAGATGCGTCGACTGTTACGTGTCTACGTTCCAATCCTAGAAAAGCATAGACTGCGTTCTGTGAAGGTAAGGTCTCAACAAGTTTAAATGTCATATCAGATGTGCCACAGGGCACCGTTTTTGGTCCACTCTTATTTATAGGCATCAAAACGTGTGAATACCCTACTCATGCAAATGACGCCAAGGTTTTGAAAACTTTCGAGAAATCTGAAAAACTCTGCAAGTGACGGTTTTAACAGAGATGTTCATGCCATTTATGGCAGATCAAGCGAAGCCCAAATATAACCAAAGACTCATTGGGACTCACATGAAAATCACATTGTTTCAAAAATCTATGACATCCTCCATGGATTAAGTGCAAGCAAGCAATATCTTCCATCGTCCTGTTTGTGTGACGCTATATTCTGGGGTGGAACTGGACTTCACCCCAGACAAGCCTCTGCTGCTAGCGACATCTACTTTTGATTGTCCTAACCATGTTGGCGGTCTTCTAGGCGGATGTCCTCAGCTGCGTTGAGCCACAGGCTGCGAATAAAAGACTCGTTCAACCGGGGTCAAGTTGTCGATGCAGTCTACAGGGACCAGCTGCCTTGGGCTTTGGAACCATAGACGCATGGAAAGACATCTCAGATTGTTCTCCTCTAGATGCCATCAACACAAACAGGGCCGAAGTGGTCAGGTAGAAGTTTCTGTTTTGAAGAGATCAATGACTTCTTCGCCCGCTTTTGAAATTGTCCAGGGATGACCAGTGGCGTGCATAAAGTATCTATTCTTCGTGTGATGACACTTTTATTAAAGCACGTCTTGTGTCAAAAGAGACCGCAGTTGCATAGACCAGGGGATGGGGGCCACATTTTTTTTTGGTGGCAAGTGACCCACCTTGCCCCCCTCTGCGGCGCTATGACCAGTTGCTTAGCACAACAGCTTTCTTTCACATCATCGACTTCCACTGTAGGTTCGACCGTTCAATTGAGCACTATTTTTGCACTTGTTCAAGGCGTGTGGTTACTCGTCAGTCTGTACGTCCATTCTTCATTTCTCCATTCCATTCTCACCTCGGCTCCATCATCATCTGTATTTGAACAAAAAAAAAAAAAAACTAAAACAATACCCGTCCCAAAAGAACAATCAATCAAAGTGATTCGAGCCAAAGTAAATTGACTTACGTCCGTCGGCCTTCGCATCAAGTGGTCCCATAAACTATTTCCATCGGTCTCGTCACAATGATTTATTGCTTTATCGCATCGCGACAAGGCTTAACTGCCGGATTGTGTAAAGATAACCAATATCGCCGGCACCATAACCGTGCAGGGTGACACCGTGAGACACACTTGCACTCGTTGTGCTGATGACTTCTAATGGGATTACAAGTCAGCGACCCAAATCGATTTCGCGAGTCGTCAAGAGTGCGCCACTCCCCATTTCCCCAGACACCGCCAACTGAAGTCGACAGTATTTCTGCAAAGCACTCATCCAGACACAGTTTCATACCGCCGTTCTTTTCCACTCTAACTCATTTCTGTTTGCGTTCCAGAGCACAAGTGTGTACACTAGCTGAAGTCGAAGAGAAATAAGTCTTAATTAATTGGCCAAAATGATAAGTCGGACGAGAATGGCCGTGGACTTGCTGGCGGCGGTGGCCTTAAGTTTGGGTGAGTTCAAGCCCCTCTGTCGCAAGTGCGCTCTCATCTAATCCCGCAATTTCCCCGCAGTTGTCAGTGGCAGTGGCCAAGAGCACCCGTTCTCGCTGTCAGTGCCTGAGAAGGACATCACAGTGCTCATCGATCAGAAGCAGGAATTCAATCTGCTGCTCACGTAAGTACCACATGATTCCTTGATTTCGATCATTCGATAACTCCACACATTGCAGGGGCACACTGGACCAAGACATCAGCATCACGTTCATCAAGCAGCACGATGAACTCATTGATCTGGATCCAAACTCGGTGGCGTTCGCGGCCTACAGTCCGAACAATGCGACGATCGAAGTACTTGGCCGCAAGCCAGGACACCTTGAAGTCACCGCCGCGGCTACGCCCAACGAGACGTGGATGTAATTCAAATCAGCACTCGACAAAAAAAATCTCGTTCAAACACCTTGTTTTCTCCCACACAGCGTCCAAGACATTTTCCTCCGGATCAAGGTAGCCAACTCGATGGCCATCATCTACCTGTCGAGTGTGTTCGGCTGGATTTACTTCGTCGCCTGGTCAGTGTCCTTCTATCCCCAGATCTACTACAACTTCCAGCGCAAGAGTGTGGTCGGCCTGAACTTCGACTTCCTCGCCCTCAACATAGTCGGCTTCCTCATGTACAGCATCTTCAACATCGGCTTGTATTGGATTCCCGAAATCCAGGACGAGTACTTCAGCCGGCATCCGCGTGGCCTGAACCCGGTTCTGCTCAATGACGTTGTCTTCGCGCTGCACGCCGTATTCGCCACTTGCATCACGATATTCCAGTGTGTCATATATGAGGTCGGTTGGAATTTAAAATGGAAAAGTTGTCCGATTGGTGACCTTGAGTGTTTGCTTGTTTGCTTGGTTTTGTTTCAGAAAGCAGAGCAGCGAGTTTCGCTGATAGCTAGCGGTATTGTGGGGATATTTTTCCTCGTCGTTGTCGTGTCGATCGGCCTGGCTGCTGGCAGTGTGGTGCATTGGCTTGATTTCCTCTACTACTGCAGTTACATTAAGCTAACGATAACCTTTATTAAATACATTCCACAGGTGAGTGATACTTGATGAAATCGACGAGTGAGAACGCGGTCGAGTTTGTGTGTGTAGTTTGATCTGGTTGCGATTTAATGAGTAGCATGTGTAATTTGTGCTGCGTTGCGCTGGAAGGTGAAGACTTTCAAATCTGCTGCGAGTGTGGATAAGTTATCAATATTGGGGGCGATAAATTGTGCAGGTTTTTACTAGATTTTTGGGACAAACCTCTACCGGAAGTGGCCATAAGCTGAGCACAGTCTGGTGGGTGGAGAGTAGATCGCCCCCGCTGAACAGACGTTGAAAAAATTCGATAAAAGCGTGCTAGAAGTCAATGTCTAACGTGCAAGCTGACCTGCTTCAGTGTCAAGGAGCCACACAGAGCGGTTGGTCACTTTCGATCGTCGGACGTGGCATTTCTTGTCCAAATCGCAAACAACCAACATCACGTCTGTAGTTAGTTAACCGAGAAAATGGGACGAAAGGCGTGACAAAGAAGAAAGCCTTACACCCTAACAGACATCAGGCGGACGCCTAAAGAGAAGTGAAAGAAAAGCCAGGACAGATCAGAGTTCGAGGAGTCACAGTAGCGTGCGTACATCCTTTCAACTGAAGCTAATCATTATGAAATGCCTAGGTTCTTCAATCGATGTGAGAAACAAATCGCCTTAATTTATAAGGTCTGTCTATCCGCCCTAAGCTTGAATAGCGGGCGCTTGCGTGGTCTAGTGCTCGCTGGACCTCCTCGCAGTTACTAGTTCGAACCCACAAGCAGTCAATAAACTTAACTTATAGGAGTACTTCCGTGAAGAGAATACACTCGCTTGATATTTTGTCTGCTCAAGTTAGCTGACCACTTTCATTCCTCCGTTGAAACTAGTTTCGCCCTCAATTAGTGGTGTGCCAACCCGAACGTGTTACAATCCGAGCTAACCCGCGTTAGAATGGAAGCCCACCGAGTTGTAACTCGGGTTGACGAACTCGGTTTGAAGATGAACCGAAGGCAAACAATATGGATTTTGGAATGGGGCATGTTGTATTATCCAGTTAAATTTTGTTTCGGGTTGGTTTCGGTGTTCTATGTGTACCTTAAGACGAGTGTGTCGGCAAGGAAATCAATAGGCCCACGATGCGTCACACAAAAAAGAGAGAATATGTGTATACATACAAAGCACACAATACGCAAAAAGTTACCGGAATACTGCAGGTGGTGGCAGAATGATACAGGTCAGGGCGTCAGGTGCACCAAACCAGTTTGGAATGGGCCAAATCGAGTTGTATTGTCAAATTCCATTCCGTTTCCGGTTGCTTTCGGTCCGGCATCATATTTTCACACCGAGTTCAACGGTCTGTAAGTTTTGTATTGTATTCGGTTCGTTTCATCGGTTTTGCCTGTAACTCGGTTTGACTCGGTTTGGGTGTAACCCGAGTTGACACACCTCTACCCTCAATCTTGCTTTCGGACGTACAGTTGAGACACCCTTTTCTCTCATTTCACCCAAACCAAGACTCGACACAACAACTTCCTTAAAAACTGTTCAAGTCGGAATCCAATACCTGCCTATTTATGACTGTCCGTTATGTAGATGTGTCCGTTCTAAAGGGGTTCAAATATCGTCATGACCGGACCACGAATCGTCCGTAAGGAGAAGTGCCCCTCGAGGAGGGATGCTGGTTCACTAAACCCTGGTAATGATTTATTTTACACCCCGCCCTGTAACTTGGGGGGGAGAGGAGGACATCTCCGAACAGCAAAAAAAATGTGTTACACGGCCAGATCAAACTACACTACATCAGAAGTCACATGCTTTTTGTCACGAAAAATAAACCCTTTAAATTTCTTCCAGGCCGTGATGAACTACAGGCGGAAGAGCACCGTGGGCTGGAGCATCGGAAACATTCTCCTGGACTTCATTGGCGGCATGCTGAGCATGTTGCAGATGATCCTGAATGCGTACAACTATGGTTTGACCCAACCCCCATCACACAGCCCCTGAGCACCGATCTTCACTAATGCATTTCCTTCGTCTCGTTCTCTTTCAGATGATTGGGTGTCGATCTTCGGAGATCCAACCAAATTCGGTCTTGGTCTCTTCTCAGTATTATTCGACGTGTTCTTCATGCTGCAGCACTACGTCTTTTACAGGTAGGCCTTCGAAATCCCCAAACCCAACCCAATTACATGACTAACAGCGCCAACAGTCGTCCACAAGTCTCCTCCCCCCTTTCGCCATTCGTCATTTGTGGATATTGTTGAATCATTTGAATTTATTTCTTTTGTTTACTTTTAATTATGTTTATTGTTTTGTTCTCATCACAACTCACACATTCTCATTCTCGAAAATCCGCCCCTTCCCAACCCGTCTAGCGAGCAAGTATCAATCGCAGCAAAATTCAAAAGTCAACGATTGAGGCAATTGAACAATTGCTAATCCATTTGCCATGACTCCGAGCCGCCGAACTGCGTGGACGCGTGTATCCGTAGAAGATAACATAAAACAATTTGATCAAAAAAAAAAAAAACTATGCAATTTCGACTCAAATTCAATCATTTCACACGCACAATCCACCAGCATTGCTTGTATTTTTTTGTTCTATTTATTTATGCGTACAACGAACATTTCTCGAAAATCTCTTACAGACATTCTGAGGAAATAACTATTTCCCAAGTGACCACTGTCGAAGATCTCGCTCAGAGTAAAGAGGACAACTCTGAGAAACGATACTGAGATAGACTTGTGTTGTCATCTGGTCTCTTTATTTGTTTGTTATTTAAAAACAAAGCCACAAGACACCATTTCTAGTTCGTAAGGATTGTATTACTTAATTTAACTTTTGTTTTATTTTATTTTATTTTATTTTGTATTCTTAAGCTTTCGTAGTCCTATGATAGGTTTAAGTGAGAAAAAAGAAAACATGAACAAAATAATGGATGAAAAATGTAAAATAAATTTTTTTATTATCTGTTGCGTTGTAGTTTGTATTTATTTTGCAAGACTTACATATATAAATATTTACACACATTCATTCATGCGTTCGCAATATTTGTCGCTTATGTTTTGCACTTTATTTGTGTCGTTTTGTAGAGTTAAGTGTGCACTTACGTATGGTTTTCTGTTGGGGAAGGGGTATTTTAGAGAAAACAAACACTCCGACTTACCATTGCTGAGACTGTCACAAAAGGGTAGACGCTGGACGGAATCTCTGTTTATCAAAGGTTAACCCTGATCAGCCCAAGTCAGGTTGGTGTCTCCTTAAACTTAAACCATCCAGGTTATAGCCCAAAGTCAAAGTATTAGAAATGTGCTACTTGAAATCGAATTGAAAAATATCATCATCATCATTTTCTGCCCCGCATGCTCCACTAATGGGGTCTCGTGTGCTCCACACACGAGAGAGATCTCCAGGCAACTCGATCCATCGACTCATCAGAAGTTATGCCCAAGCGTGACCATGCGAGTTCTTGGACTTGGTCTAACCATCTCGTCCTGGGTCTGCCAAGCGGTCGCCTTCCTGATGGAATCGCATTCACCGCCCGCCTCTGCAGTCGTGTTGAAGGGGATATTCGTGCCACGAGACCAAACCAACGAAGCATAGCCCTCTTCGTTCGAAGAAGCAGCTCCTCAATGTTGAGTTTCTCTCGCACTGCCGATGTTTCTCAAGAGCACGGAGAAATCTCATCTCAGCATCTTGTATTTCTAAGTCTTTCGGTCCTTACCCAAATTTCATGACCAAAGGCGAGAGTTGGAACATATACTGAGCTGAAAACCGCTAACTTGGCTTTGACACCAAGCTCGGCCTTCCTGATTACACATCTACCAAGACCCAGGTTGAGCAAACCTACAGGAAAGCTCAGCATCACTCCCCCATCACTCGAGAAGAAGACCCCGAGATACTTAAACTTCTCCACCTGCTTCAATGGGACTCCACTAACCAGTACATTGAACAGCCCCTCTGCAGATGACCATAACCTCCGATTTGTCCACGTTGGCCTTCATTCCAGCATCAGCACATAGGGCCACAAGCCTATCGAGTGCGCGCTGGAGCTCCGTCTGGGAAGATGTGAGGACAACCAAGTCATCTGCCACAATATCCAGTCCATATATACGCCGAAAAGAAGAGGTGACAAGACGCACCCTTGGCGAAGTCCAGCGCCCACAGTGAAAAGTGTTGATTAAGCACCGTCAACCCGAACACAGCTACTACAGTTTTTGTATAGAGACTGAACGGCTCTCAGAAGGGAACCGTCAATCCCATACTCCTGCAGAACACTCCAGAGCTTACCTCGAGGAACACGGTCGTTTGCCTTTTCCAAATCCAAAAGCAGCTGTAGATGGGCTTGGCATACTCGCAAGTATTCTCAAGTTCCATTCTTAGAGTGAAAAGCTGGTCGGCTGTATCGGGGCGAAAGCCGCACTGTTCATCCCCCATCCTGGGCTCGACCATAGCTCTAGAACACGCTTCCAACACCTTAGAGTAGACTTTCCCGGGGAGATTTAAAGGAGATAAGCCCCTGTAGTCGGAGCAATCTCTTTTGTCCCCCTTCTTGAAAAGTGGGACAATCACCCCAGTTTGCCAGTGTCTCACCACGTTCCCAGGTCACTTTAATGACACGAGAGAGCCATAAAACGCCCTCCTCACCCTTGCCTTAAGCATTTCTGGCCGGATTTCATCCAGACCGGCGGATTTGCCAATTTTTAGCGATTCAATCGACAAAATGACTTCCTCCACCGTTGGATTATTCTCAGCCCACTCAAGACCATCGGGATTGAGCAGCTCCGAAAAGTGCTCGCTCCATCTGCGTAAGATGCTCACCTCATTGGAGCAACACACCTTCTTTGGATTTGACTCCTTCGATGTTGAATTTCCTTTCTCTGAGTCGGTTTGCCAGAACATCTTTTTCGCAAGTCTATGGTTTGCTCTCGCCGAACTCCTGTCAAGACTGCTCTTTAGCTGCTCGCACAACCAATTTGCAAGTTCTTCGCGCCTCAGTGTACCGGTTGCGAGAAGCAGAGTCCCCCAAGTTCTTTTCTCACCACCAGCCGCCACTCCAAGCCACTTCACTCCACAGACAGAGGCAATGACAGCTGCTGAAAACAGTCGCCTTTCCTCCTCTATACGCGATGGAACAGTTGGAAGTCGCTCAAACCTTTCAGATATGTACCGCGCAAAATTTAGTCGCAACTCACTGTTTTGTAGTTTCTCCCACCGTATGCGTGTAACCAGTCTTGGTTTCCGCCTTGGCTGGAGAGGTACAGCGTTTATCAGTAAGGTACAGAGTACACAACACCAAGTGATGATCAGTTGACAGTTCAGCCACTCACATCACAAACCATCCGTTTCACACACGTTGGTACCACAAAGAGATCTATCAACGACTTCTGTTGAAGACTCTGACGGTACCATCTGCATTTAGGGATGCCTTTGTGTGGAAAGAAGGTGTTCATTATGGACAAGTTTAACAACTTCTCTCCGTTCGCGTTCTGGTGAGGATCAGCGTTCCTCCCAATCACACTTCCCCATGTTGTCACATCCACACCCACGTGAGCCTTAAAATCACCCATCAGGATATAGGAATCCATTTCCGCTAACCCATTTCTGAAAGCCGCGTACTCTGACTCTAGATTTGGTGCATACACCTGCACCAGAGCCAAAGTGGACCTTTCAAGCCTGAGCTTTCAGATACCGACTCTCCCTCCTAATGGTATCCACTCCAATATTCTACCTGCCAACCTAGGACTTGTGAGCAGCCTGACACGGCTTTTCTGTCTTCGGAAACGCCATACACTTTTACATCTAGAAAGACTTGCGATGCGCTGGCTTCCTTGGCCATGCTTCACTCCCTTGGACGCCTCTTTAACCCAGTTAGTTAACTCCAGCTTACTTTTCATCAGTCATTACATCTAGTCATTAAAACGAACTGCTCCAAGGCAAAAGTGAGAGTCGGCTGCAGGCTTTCAGATCACCTCCGTGGCCTTGTCCGTGACACTAACATGACTGAAATGTATTGTTATATCAGCTCGTGACGTCTGCATATCCATAGATAGCAGGCTGCCATCAAGACTATGGGGATGATGTCTCTAAACTCGAAGGTGGGGGGCACCTCTCGACGAGATGAGGGCGCTCAGTTCAAAATACATCCGCGTTAAGTGTCTATAGACACATCCGACTAACCGGTGTAGCGGGCGAGCTCACGAGATGGTCCAGCACTCTGCCCTTCACCTTACCAAGCCGTAACTCAACCAAACAGACGATCACCCTACGCATCAAGGCAAAGGTAAACATACTAAAAGTATCTCACCTGTCTGCCTGGAGGGCGTGAGGCGTGGTTTAAAATTTCGTTAACGACCTGTTGACACCTGACATCTGTTACAGCTTTTTGCTCCAAAAGCCCCCCCCCCTCCCCCTTTCTACCCCCTCCCCCACAACCACAACCAACAAACCAGTACCCATGCTATAAGATATCTCCTTTAATTTTTTTAATTCTAAGCAACGATTTTATTGCACATGACATGTGTCAAATGACTCCTACGAGCATCCACACCTTGCGACTTAAGGTGATCATTGATCTCTTCTTGCTTAGTGTCCAGCCATAGAAACCTTGTTGTTACTCCAACACCCAACTCAAAACGTATAGTTCTGGCTCTTCCTAGAGCTTCGTCCTCCAGTTTTTTTTTTTTTTTCTTTGTGGAGCTAAGCTTTCATGCATAAGGAATATTAGAGCATGCCCTGGTACCCAACATAGGGTCACCTGGCCTTTATTATTATTAGAAAAAGTTATGATCGATTTGTCAGTGATTTATCAAAAGTTAGGGAGTAATTCAGGGATTTGCCTGGAATGTGACTGCACCCTGAACAGCCGATCGATGATTGGAGTCAAGAGTTCTTGAGCCACGACGAGTCTTCTTTGACCATGTCTACGTTATACTTCGTTTTTTCCCTCACTCACCGCCAGACCCATTTACGTCTCAACGATAGCAAACGCCACATTGACAGCCCGTTTCGTTCGACCAATACATCAATGTCATCCGCGTATGCTCACAGCTGGGCAGACTTCTGAAAGATCGTGCCTCTGGTGTTGGTCCGTGAGTCTTCTTAAGAAAGATGTTGAAAAGGTCACGTGACCTTGACTAAAACCTCTAAAGTCCTCTGTGAGTTTTCTAGCGATTTTGATGGAGCCGCGAGGATTATCCGCAATGATCCAGTTCAGCATTAATGTCAAAACTAGACATGGCGGACTGCAGCTCGCCCCCCTCCACGCTGTCAC
Source organism: Eristalis tenax (assembly GCA_905231855.2). Lineage (NCBI taxonomy): Eukaryota > Metazoa > Arthropoda > Insecta > Diptera > Syrphidae > Eristalis > Eristalis tenax. The sequence continues at coordinate 12,668,038 of HG993124.1, read as the reverse complement.
ATGCGCCCTTGAGGAATAAATGGCGAGTGTATGTGCACATCTTCTGCTTGGTCTCTGAAACTCTGTTGGGAGTATTTAGGTGCTGTCTGTGGTAACGACGAAGAGTTACCGACCCTCTACTCAGATCCCTACCGTGACTCATGAGCGCCCCAATTTGGCAAGGTTTTCGCTTCGATTTTTCACCTAGCCTGTTCGCTTTATATACGCCAATTGCATCTTTTCAAAGAAAGAGGTCAGCTTTTGCTTGGCGACGGTGATTTCTTGGTTGATTCACTGTTTTGTTGTTTTTTCCATGGTCCATCATAAGCCATTTCGCGTTTCCGCTAAATCTGCACTGAAACTAACAGAGTCCAACAATTTTAAATTTAGATCTTTTTGGCATTGTAACTGTATGAATGGATTACCAACAGCCCATCACCCGCTTCGACCGTAAATTTCCTGTAATGATCCCGACAGCTGATATCTGAAGGCTTCCGATACACAGACGGCTGTCGGTGACATTAAAGTCTGATACAAACTAGACGAAAGAAGCAACATCATTCAGGCGGAGCTGGTAGCCAACCAGACAGCAGCGGAGAGCCTGAATGTTGCAGCGCAAACCACACCTGCATCTATGTCTTCGTTGCCAGTCAGGCAGTTCTCAAAGCACGCAAAAGTAACATAATGAGGTCCGAAACGGTAGTCAACTGCTGCGCTGCAGGACCTCTGTAAAAACAACGCAACGTCTCCCTCCGATGGGCTCCTGGACACATGACAATCCAGGGAAACGAAACAGCTGACGAACTAGCTAAGTGTGGCGTCACGATGTCATCTGACAAACTAAGCATCGCAGCTCCGATAAAATTGTTCTTTAATGAACTCGTGTTTTCTAACCTCAAGAAGAAACCGTGACCGAAGAACCACACTGTAGATTGACGGGCCAAAAAGAATTTATCCCATACTAGATTTGACAGATTAGTTCACAGACTAATTCACAATTACAAGATAGAAATTCATTTGGTATAAAATTCACAATAATCATCCATGCCATGCAACAGCGTGGAATAGTAGTAATTCCTGGCAAAAAACTAATTTCGTCTGCAATCTCGCCAAAACAAAGCTAATAGTCTCGCTACCCAGTGATGACTGCAGTATACTCGTAGGGATGGTTACAGGCCACTGCCTGGTGGGTCACCATGCTCAAGGACTAGGCCTGATTGCCACACGGTGGTCGAAGCTCCGGAGCATCTTCTTTGTTTCTGGTTCGTAATTAAACGTAGAACATAAGTCCATCGCATGTCATTATCGAACATGTAGAAAAAATATTTGACAGAGAAGTGCGCTGTGAGCAGTGCTGCCAGATGCCGTTGTCCGTTGTCTTTTGCTCTACGTACCACTGGTTTGTACATGGCGTGACTACTCTCCCACCCCCCATAGCGGCTCACGAGGCCACTGCTGGACTGCACGTAGTTCCTTCGGGCTAAGCCCGACCGGCTTCCGAGCGGGACAGACCGGCCACCAGACGCTCGCATACTGCCACCATTCAGGCCTGGCTCCAAATGGGGCCCTGGCTCGCCCCCCTCGTCAATAAAACCTCGCAAGAAATTTTGCACACCAAAGATTTGCTAAAAATGCAAGAGGCTCCATCATCATCATCTTCTGACCCGCATGCTCCACTCGCGGGGGTAAATCATGCACGAGAGAGATCTCCTTTCAACTCGATCCTCCGCCATCGACTCAGGAGTTATGCCCAAGCGTGGCCGGGCGAGTTTTTGGACTTGATCCAAGCATCCCGTCCTGAGTCTGCGGTCGCATATCTGTTGAAATTGCATTCAACGCCCGCCTCGGAAGTCGTGATGAAGGGGACTTTCGTGCCACGGGATCAAACCAACGAAGCATAGCCCTCTCCGTTCGAAGAAGCAGCTCCTATAATTGAGTTCCTCTCACACAGCCGTGTTTCTCATCCTATACCGGCGAGTAATTCCCACAACAGCACGAAGAAATCTCATCTCAACAGCTTCTATTCACTCTCTTATTCTTTCAGTCCTTACCCAAATTTCATGGCCATAGGTGAGAGTTAGAACAAATACTGAGTTGAAAACCGTTAACTTGGCTTTGACACCAAGCTCGGCCTTCCTGATTACAGCCCTTCCAAGCTGTTTCAAAATTCATCCAGCTTGAGCAATCCTACAGGAAAGCCCAGCATTACTCCTTCCATCACACGTGAAAAAGACTCCGAGATGCTTAAACTTCTCCACCTGCTACAATGGGACTCCACTAACCTGCAGAGTGCATTGACCAGGCGTTCTGGAGGTGACCATAACCTCCGATCTGTTCATTAACGGAAAGCTAAACGCTCATTACCATGCTTCGTTTGTAAAACGCCTTTCCAAAAAGAGGTTACATCTATGGAAGGTCGAGGTTAATAATAAAACTTTTCTAAATTTAGGTTTCTTCGAAATTCGGAATGGAATTTGGCAAACTTTTGAACAGTGGACAAAAATACTATACTTTCTTTGCAATTAAACAAAACTTTGCACGAATCGTCAAATCTTTTTAAGATGTTTTGGACAAGGTTTATGTTTGAATGCTTCAACATCGTTGCTGTTCACATTCAAAGAATCCAATTGGTCCCATATACACCGAGATACAATTTGGCAAGACGAACAATATTCAGAGTCAAGCCGAATTCATCATTAACAACACAATGACAGATTGTTCACAACACAAGTACAGTTCCTCAAAAATGGGTGTGCATGATCAGAGCGGGTTTTACTTCCCTTCATATTTCGTTTGGAATATTTGTATATTTCGAATTTGTATACAAAAATTTGGAAACTCGAAATCTTCGAATTTTATGATTTTTTAGCTCAAAAATCTGGGAAATAATTTATGTCAAAAAATCTTAAAAATAAGATAAATCTTGGAATCTGGCAGCGCTGTCTGTGAGAGCGAAGTTGAGAGTTTTTCTTCCAAATTGAGAGTTTGTCTCCCAAATAGAGCAAATTTTTTTGTTTTCTTGCGAGGTTTTTTTGTGTCGATTTACATTTGATAAATGGAAACCAGAAATGGAGTATGATAGAGATGCCCAACTTCTCAGCAGATTGACTCCTAGTCCATCGACGAATTTCAGAGGATTTTTGACAGTTGGTCATGAATTTTTGACAACTATTCACGAACTAACGTAAATGACAAAAGTAATTTGAAATGTTTTGACATTTCAGAAATTGTAATTTTCATCTGGTATTTGAGAGGGAGAGAGGAGGAACGGCTTATTAACGCAGTGTGTCATCACATTCTCTCCGTAACACGAAGTCGGCTATGGCAACGCATTGTTTTGTTTCAGCAATTGCTCTGTTTAGTGGTAGCACTGTGGACCTACAGGTGTATGTGAGGCTGAGCCACCAGCCGATTTTAATCTATCTATGGTCTATTGTGTTCGCCCAAGGATGTGGTAGTGATTTTTCCAACTCTGAACCTGCTATTTTTCTTCTTTGGATGCTGGGTAGTTGTGATGATACTGCGTCAGTCAAAAAGACATGAAATCTCCCCAAGTTGTTGTCGAGTTCGTCCTAGACCCCTCAAACAACAGGCCTCTCTGGTCAGCCTAAACCTTTACTAACTGCATCTAGCGCAGCACCCTAAGTTAGTCGATAGGCATTTCGGCTTCTACGCTTCAACGAAGGGTGAGGCCGCCGTCCATTCCTGTGTCCCTCAGCATTAGGGTCATTCTAAAAGGCAGTCTTGGATCTACCTTAACACCCATATCACAATGTCACGTTCACGCTATCGTGCTCTGACATTTTAAGTAGCATACATGTAAATCCACAAGTCAAAATGCAGCTGTCGCGCTTTGACAGTTCACATACCGTAATACCGTAAGCGCGAGCATACATTTCTAGGTGGAACTCCTTCTACAAACTTGGGCTTTTGACAGTTGTGAAACAAATTTCTTTTATTTGCTCGTGATGCTTTCATTTTTGGCAGGTTGAGGCAACTATTTGTGTACGCAATTAATTTTTTGTAGACATTTTTTTATTTTTTTTTTATTTTATATTTATTTATATTTATTTTTTTTTTCTTATATTTATATTTTACATTTATTATTTTATTATTGCTTTTTTTCTGGTAAAATTAATTTCTGACCATTTTACTTGTGAAACGCGCGACTTTCATTGTGATTTCGAAAAGTGAGGGACCCTCGATTTGACATAACATTCTCGTAAGCTCGATAAAACGCGCACTGAAGCCTATCAACGCCCGACCGCGACGTATTGATTTGGCCATAAACCTTAAAATTTCAAACCTGCAACAACTCTCTATCCAAACATCCACTAGCAACTCGCTCATAGAACCGAAGCCGTCGCAAATTTAGCGTTCGTTGTACTTTTGCGTTCGCGTCCCTCACCATTTACTTCTATTTCTCGAAACAATCACTTGGACAGCAACGCATTCAGCGTGGAATGGACTTCAAATTCTGATTATTTCCACATAACAAGCAAACAATTGTTGACAGTCTTCTTTTGTTTGCTTTTTTAATGAATGTCGGCGTGAATCTTCATTCAATCATTGATCGGCGCTCTGAGTGTATTTTGACATCGAAGAAAATCAGTTAAATTCAGTTTATTCTGCCGATATGCAAACGTGTGTACGTGATGTGCGTTGTGTAACATCTACGATTTGACAAGCAGACGAAAATACGGAACCGACTGAGAAAGATTTATCGGCTCCGCTTTATGTCGTTATCGTGAGTAGTTTCGGAAAAATGTTACCAACTTCTGCAGCTGACATTTGGCTAGTTCAACACATGCCATGAATGCTCTTACTAATCGATAATTGAGTTTGTCTACACTCGCTAATCTTATCGTGTTCAACCAGAATCTCACTCAAAGTGCTATAATCCCGTCGTAGAACCGGTTTCGGTCTGAGGAAGGCGTTCTGTTACATTTTCTTGCATAGGGTGGCAAGGGTGATCACAGATCACGTTCAAACAGTCTGCGAGTGTAAACGAATCGGTTGTTGTGTGGTCGCTTGATGGTTTTAAATGATTTGATGGCATACCCTCGTACATTGTTTAAGTGACAAACTAAGCAACAATTCATTCACGCACCTTACTGCGATGAGTTGGGGTACAAAATTGTCAACTTTGGACAATGATCTCTAGTTTTAGTTGATCAAGAGACATATGACGTTGGAAGCAATTGTCATTCGTCTCGGTTTGCTTTTCACTCTAACGAGTTCCATTGCTTTTTCAAAGTGTGCCGTGTAATAATTTGTGTGGGCCTACAGACCGGGTTGCATCGGAGATCAACCACCAACCCTCTAATATAAATGAGCTTAGTCAGAATGACTTCGGATAGAAAGCATGTCGGTACGAAGAGGTACGAAGAGACAACACATCGCAGTCGATACTGAGAATCTGGAGAGATACCTTCTGTAGACTGCTAAACGGCGCGGCGCTGAAGGCACTAATACAGCTGTCAGACAGAATGTTCCACTCTATACAATGGACGATGATAGAAGAGAATTCCATCCCCCGACCTATACGATGTCAAGATAGCGATATCGAGACTAAAATGGAATAAGGCTGCTGCAGTCCATCTCGAGAAGTCTTTGAGGCCGCTCGAGATGAGTTGGGTACACGAGCTGGAGGAAAGCATACTCGACAAGTTGAATCTGGGTATCGTTTGCCCGATCCACAAGAAAGGAGACCCCTTCAACTGAGCCCTCCACTGAGGGATAAGTCTCCTAAACGTCGCTTGCAAGATCGTCGGCGCCATTTAGTGTGAGCGCCTGAAATAATTAGTGTCCTTATCCACCAGGCGGGTCGACTAAATCATTACACTACAGCAGATCATGGAAAAAAAACAGAAATGCGACCAAGGCCGTATAGGACAGCATGCATAGAGACAAGCTATACAACAACGTGTCTAGTTTTGACATTACTGCCAAACTCGCCAGGTTGCGCAGGTTGACGTTGGAGAATTCTTGCCGCTTTATCAAAGTTGCTAACGAGTTCCCCCAGACCGAACAAAGGATTACGACAAGAAGGCGAGATGTCATGTGACTTCTTTAACATCTTCCTGGAGAAGATCGGGCAAGACTCACACGCCAACACTAGACGCACGATCTTCCAGAAGTCCGTACTACAGTTAGCAACAGACATTGACAGAAGACAGCTAGCCATCAATGAAGCAGGCATTGAGATGGAAGCGGCTAATGTGGGTCTGGCATTAAACGAGGGCAAAACAAAGTACGCACAACATCGACGACTCGGCCAGAACGTCACCGTAGGCAACTTCGATGTAGTGAAAGATTTCGTCTACCTACGGCGCGTCGCTAAACAGTACGAACAACATCGGAACCGAAATCAAACGCCGCAAAACTCTTGGCAATCGCTGTTTCTATGGGCTCAAGAGGCGGTTGCTAAATTGAGCCATCTCTCGACGGACTACGCTGACTTTAAATAAAACCTTGATCATCTCATTCCTGTTGTACGGCCCGGGGCATGTACAATCTGAAAAGCGGATGACGAAGTCCTTGGAAAGAAACGTTTTGCGTTCAGTCTTTGGTCCTGTTTGCGTTGACGGTATTTGGAGGAGAAGATTCAACCATGAACTGTTGGGGCTGCGACATCCTGGGACAGTCTACATGGCTTGGATAACCTGATCAGAGACAGAGTCATATTTGATCCCGAGCCTGTGGGTTAGAGCACTAGAGGACGCCCGCTGTTAAGACGGCGTTCAACAGAGAATAAGGACCTCCAACTACTAGGTGGTCTCCATCAGTCTCCATCTGGAGAGACTTGTTGGTTGATGCGCAAGTCTTTCTCGGACAGTAGTTCAACAACATTGGAGAAGAAGGAAACTTGAGCATTAGTTCTGACTGAGAGTAATTCGAGATGTTTCTATTGCTACCGATAGAGGGATATTTTCAAATACGCCTTTTATTTTTTGTCCGAGGTTTTTTACACTACCCTGGAGCACTCAGGCTCAAGAACTGGTCTACTGTACTGCCAGGCGGCAACCTGCTGCTTGCAGGAGCTTCTGTGATGGGGATCAGCTCTCTGCCACCAGATCCTACCAAAGGCGGGACAGAGGAAGTGCTCTGCAGTGTCGTCGTCTTCTGCACAGGCGTCGCAGAGGGTTTCGTCGCTTAGACCAATCACACGTATCGGGGTCCTAACACCCAGAGTCAGGAAAACGTCGACCAACGCCTTGAGTTGACCTCAAGTACCAAATAAGTTCATGTCTTAAGGGACAATTCCTCCCCCTTGGTAAGAGTCGAGGACTATCTATCACCTCTGCTACTCTAAAGGTCACAGCACCCGGTTGTAATGCAACTCCACACTGAGTTGGGTCATAATTCCATGCACATCTCAGAGTCATTTGCGATCACCGCGAGTTATAGTCGCAATTGACTCCATGATACGGTGGTATTTATTCTCAAATCTCCCCGCGATTTGGGTCTAAACCAAGGATACTCCCACAATGGAGCCAACCGCTTGGTCGGGCTGAATCTATGTTTCAGGAGCAACTGTCCGCCCGTGGTACCAGAATATAGCCTCCGGTCGAGCTTCACAACCAATCGGTTACTACAGTTGGGCTCCTTAATACCCGGGACTGCTAGCCCTCCGACCTACCTACGAGATAAAAGATGTCTCTAATCTGCCTATCTACCTATCAAACTACCTGCCCTGCTTGTGCGCCTAGTAACTATTTGTTTGGCAAATATACTAAGGCTATTTGTACTATCCGCTAAAATCATATGTTCCATCAACAGCTCGGACGTTCATAGCTGTGAGGTCCCTAAAATCTGAATACAGTGTCCATATACACAATACGTGATCGCAGTCCTCCAATTCGGAGCCACAGTCACATGACTCCGTATTCGATAATGATCTTTCGTAGAGGAAGGCGTTCAAGGACCCGTGTCCGGTCAGCAGAAAGCTGAGAAGCCTGGCGAACGTAAATCCTCCTCTATCTTCGACAAAGGACACATTTCTTATAAAACGGTGAGTTGTTCCTCCGTTCATGTGTTCGTTCCATCTAACCCGCCACTTTCCTATGAAATTTCTTCTGAGTAATGCCTTACGATCGGCAAGACCCAGTTCAGGCAGTGCCAACCCTCTTTTGGCCGCAAAGAGTATACCTCTGCGAAAAAACTCAAGATCGAGTGGCATCGCTCCTAAGAGGACCTGTGGGGCCTCGGTAGACACCGTGTGATACACCGGGAGGCATGCTAAGAGTGCTACTCTTTGACACGAAAGTATCCTACGGAGACCCCAAGAGGTTCTTAAAGTTTCGCACCATATATACGCTCCATATGTCGCACAAGCCAATACCGACAGACAAGAGGGACGACGTCAAGGAGGAAGCAAGTTTTCACTAAATGCACATCTGATGTTTATCCCTCTTTGATAATCCTAGAAGCTTGACCGATTGGCTGGGAGCCCCGAATGGAACAATTTGTAACGAAGGCAGTGAACGACGTGTATTCAGCAGGAGTCTATTATATCGGTTAGGATATGTAGCGCCTACCTCATGTTACATAAATAAGAGCTAATAATTCAAGTTAGGACATTAGTTTACCATCACCTCTCATCAATCGCCACCATAGTCATCCCTTTCCTGTCTCCTTACTTCAAGAAATAACAAAATATTTGCCAAACTGTCACACTCAATTTTATTGCAATTTTATTTCTTCCAGGAACTTGGAACCATACGAAGTCATTCCTGGGGAAATGCTCAACCAACGGAATCTCAATCGACGGAATTCCAGAGAGGCAACTGATTCCTTTCGCCTTCAAGCTGACGCATGAGAAGCTAGAACATAAGAAATTATATTAAATCCTTATTCAATTGGTTCTATATGTATCATACAACAACAAGACTCTAGAGTACAATAATTTATGAGAGAAATCGTAAAATTGTGATATGTACGTACAGATAAGTGTGAGCAGATTTTTGAACACAACTGTATCAATTATTGTAATCGTATGCACAGATGTATGTTTATTCTTTGTTAAGTTTAAGTGCAATGAATTTAATGATTGTAATTGAATTGAGTCCAGTGAAGTATCCATACCAAATATAGTTGTTTTTAAACCAGTTTCCTGTCAATAATCTCATTCACTTGTCTGTAGACTTGCTCACGGGCGCTAATTTCAATAGTTATGTGGCATAGATTTGAAACTGATTGCGGGCACGTTCCAATGTCGTCGATAGGGTTAAGTCATGGTACTGGACATGAACCATGCCATGTCCATGAACATGACTTGAAAGAATTCAGTGGCTGTCTCCACACATGTGTCTGAACTAAACACCAAAGCGATGGAGAATAACGATTTTGGGACATGACATGAGCTCTGAACAGCTGTTGCACATGAGGTTTGAAGCCGGAAACGAATGTACATACCTTATACACTTAAACACAAAAATACGTTGTTTTATTGGCATCTCCCTGCTCATTATACGCATATTTGTGTATGGCCGAGTTCATAAACGTCACACGGCGCAGCCCTGCAAGATTTGCGTTCTTAAATGTAAATAAGCTGCATTACCTTTGCATGACAGCAGTCGGTAACTGCGTTCATGAAAGCAATGTCAAACTACGATCAACTTCGCAGTGATTTTTATTTTCTTGGAAAATATGCAAACGAAAACACGTGAGTAAACAGTTTAAAACTAATGTATTTGATTGATAGATTTATTGATATTTTTGCCATCTTTTGTTTTACTGCAGAAATGTAGGTGAACAGCCTTGGTGTGATGCAGACCAGAGAAAATAGGTCTGTTCCCGTACCCAAAATAAACAACACAAATCTACGAAAGTCTGTTCCCGTACGCCAAAAATTGGGGTTTTATGTCAAATGAGCGTTCTCTCTCGAGAGTAAAAAATGTCCCCACCCTGCCCATTTTAACACAAGAAATTTCTGTGGGCAGTTTGTTGGTCTTCTGTCAAATCAGTTGATGTGTCAAATACTCAGATTTGTTTTCCTGTGCTTGTGAAACAGATGATAATGAAAGATCAAAACGGTCGGCTAAATCTCTGAAACTACATGCTTGGTGACCAGCAAACCATTGGAAAACTGCAGGGTGCTTATGAACCCTGCATCTTTTATCGGGCCGTAGATCAGCATAAAAGGCTTTCAAATAAAGATCTTTTAATACGGAAATGGGTTATGAATTCCCTTTCAGAGTAGAGTGATACAGACGTTTCTAAATAATCCCTCACACACTTTCTTTTTGACTTAGACGAAGACACAACCGCTAGCAACAATTCTTTTTCAATGTCCGGTTCATTAATAATTAGTTCCATGACGTCGTCGTCGTCAGTAATCATGTCCAAAAATAACTTTTTAGCAGAATTTTTTAAAGTTTCCATTTTTTACACAGCACTTAGAAATCACAAATGTAATTTAATTCAAACCAGTATGTACCATTTCTTATTTGACATTTCACAAATGACATAATTTACACATTTGTTAAAACTGCGTTCCAATACTTTCTTGAGATTTTGCTTCTCTCTGAGAGATTTTTCCCCCACTCCTTAAAAAAATGACAGTCTTCACAATTTTGTGCAGAAAGTACGGGAACAGACCTAATGGAGGGATAGAGATATCCATCTTCTGCCATTTTTTCCCCTAGTCCACACCGGAGATGTAGTGGTGTTCTCTTGTATTTCACACATATCACACATCGTCACAGATTCGTGGATTTTAGTGGGAAAAAGTTGCGACAGATTCCAGGGACATTCCGAGGGGCGTTCAATATATTCTCAGTATCGGGGTGAAGCTGTGGTTGTATATATAAATTGACTTATTTATCAAGTAATACTATTATTTTATTGCATTCATGTAAAATTTCATATAAATGTGATCATTAATTCGCGTTTTATCTCTAGTTAGACAGAATCATAATGGCAACTGAGACGATGATGGTGAAAATTGAGCATCGCGCTGTAATTAAATTTCTCACTAAGCAGGGAAAATGTCAAAAAACTATTCACTATTCAGATGGTGGCTGTTTACCAGGGTTCCGCACCTTCATTATCAACTGTGCAAAAGTGGTCAAGTGAGTTGAAGAGAGGCAGAGAGAGCATTCAAAGCGACCCTCGCTCCGGCGCCCCGACTACTGCTTGTACGGGAGAAAGCATCAAAGAAGTCGAAAAACTTGTTCTTGAGGATGTGAAAATGATGGCAGAGATCACCAAGCTTTCAATTGGTACCATTCACACCATTCTTCATGACCATCTTAACCTTTCAAAGGTCAGTGCAAGGTGGGTGCCACGAATGCTCACAGCGCCTCAGAAAAAAGTGAGAATCGCATGCTGTAGAGAGCTTTTGGAGATGTGTAGTGAGAACGCGGATGGTGTTATGGATCGAATTGTTACTCGTGACGAAACATGGGTCCACCACTATGATCCTGAAAGCAAACAAGAGTCCATGCAGTGGCATAAAAAAGGAACAGACCCCCCGAAGAAGTTCAAAGTCACTCCGTCTGCCGGGAAGCTCATGGCCACAGTTTTTTGGGACTCAAAGGGAATCTTGCTCATTGAGTACAAAAAAGAAGGTGAAACCGTCAACGTCACATCCTACGCTTCCACTTTGCATAATTTGCGGGAGGAAATTAAAAAGAAAAGACGGGGTAAACTCGCAGCGGGTGTGTTGCTTCTTCATGACAACGCTCCTGTTCACACCGCGCGAGTTTCTAAGGCTGCTGCGCGAGATTGTGGTTTCGAAGAAATCCAACACCCACCCTGTAGTCCAGACCTTGCCCCTTCTGACTACCATTTGTTCCGGTCGATGCAGAACGCCCAATAACGCATAATACTTTACATTATGTTAACTAATAGATCGAATTTAATTGAGGTTTGAATTAACGAAGCAAACGATACGAAAATCTGATTTTCTATTTCATCTACGTTTCAACAACTCAATTTATTTTGGTCCATATAAGATCTTACAGTATCCAGACAACGCACAGCCTCTCGGCGCGTAATTAAAGCCTCTTAGAAGTGACGTGAATTCTCATCAGAATCTTCTGATATAGACTCAGCAATATTTTCGCCATGAATTACACTGGCCACCAAGCTCTTTTGACCATTTTAAGCGCGCCCAAAAGCGAATCACATTTTTTGAAATCACACAAGTTCATACCCTTTTCTGCTGCAAAAATCTACCTTCGCCCAATTAGCTGCCGTTTATTTCTTTTGTGCACAAATGTAAAAAAATTATATTTGACATCTGCATTTATCCGTTTTAATAACAATACAAAACTTAGTTAGGGGTTTTGAAAGCTGTGAATTTGAAGGAAAGTTGCAGTTAGACGAACAAAGTTGTATAAAAATCGCTTGAAATGGCTGTGCGCATCCGAAGTCGTTGCACTTACGCGGTTTTTGCACTTATCCGTTCTCGACTGTACAAATCCACATTTTGCATCCTCCAGGTTTGACTAGAAAACCCCTCAAACTGGGGTGCCAGCACGTAACTTGAAAAAATCGAGCATTGTTCATCGTCATTCAACTCGAAGCAAATAGTATTTTCTGGCAGCATGTACCTTGAAACGAGCTTCGTTGTGACTTCGACTTAAAAATGTCATTGTGAACTATACACTGAAATGTCAAATTGGTTATCTTCGACATTACAGTCAAACTGCATTTAAAATGATATTTTTTGATTCGGAAAGCGAAGATGAAGAAGATACTTAATGACACAACCAAAAGAAGGTACCTTCGGGATAATCCAATAGAATTGTGAGAAGGAGAGTAAGTATTCATTTATTATGCCTTTTGCCAAGACCACTCATATAACTGGTCAACATTTCAATTTGTTTTTTGTTGATGGACATATTTTGCTTCGCTTCCATAATGACGATAACTTTTTTCTATCGACTAAAAAATTCTGTTTCAAGCGTCATATTCCAATTTGTATGCTGCCTACTTTGAGGAAGCAATCGAGGATACTCGACTGAACCAAAATAGGTGCTACCCATGTTCGATTGTATCGAGTCAACTCGGTTGTTTCAAGTTACGTGCTGGCACCCTGATCTGGTCACTTCTTCAATTCGTTCCTTTGTTCCGCTTAGTCGGACAAAAGTTGCTTCAACCAGCTCTTCGAAAAAGGATAAATATCTACTTCCTCTTCTATTCCCAACATCACGAATAAAACAGATTTTTTTAAATTTAATTTTAGACTTATTTTATTTTCTTAACTTTAGATTTCTGCAATTAGTGAGATGGATATGCCCCTAAATGCTACAGTCTCTTGAATCTCTCATCCGACTTTCTAAACGCTTTAATCAACTTCCTCGACTGTTGGTCCTGCTCGCCCGCCGAAACCGCCAGCTTGTTGGCCACAACCTTGTGCACCACCACTGGCTCCTCCACTGTGGATCTTCGTCATTATTGGACTGCAGATGGCCGACACGTGCTTCATCTTATCCTCGTACTCCTCCTTGTCCGCCAGTGAGTTCGCATCCAGCCACTTGATGGTCTCCTCGCAGACATTCCGCGCCGTGTCCTTCTCCTGTTGGCTGATCTTGTCTCCGGCCTGCTCCAGGGCTTGCTTCACTCCAAACACGTAGCCTTCCAGACTGTTTCTGGCTGCGATCTTCTGGCGCTGCCTCTCATCCTCCTCTTGGAACCGTTCCGCTTCGTTGACCATTCTGTCGATCTCGGCTTGTGAAAGGCGGCCCTTGTCGTTCTTGATCGTGATGTTCTTGGTGTTGCCGGTGCCCGTCTCCTTGGCGGAAACATTCAGGATACCGTTGGCGTCCAGGTCGAATGTGACTTCAATCTGAGGCGTCCCCCTCGGCGCTGGTGGAATGCCGGAGAGGTCGAATGTTCCAAGTAGATTGTTGTCCTTCGTCATCACTCGTTCTCCCTCGAAGACCTTGATGGTAACTCCCGGCTGGTTGTCGGCGTACGTGGAGAAGGTCTGCGTTTGCTTGCATGGTATCCTGCAGTTGCGTTCGACCACCTTGGCCATTACTCCTCCCGCGGTTTCGATGCCCAACGACAAAGGCGCCACATCGACCAGGAGAACGTCTTGAATCTTGCTGCTGGTGTCGCCACTCAGGATCGCTGCCTGGACTGCGGCTCCGTAGGCAACTGCTTCGTCGGGGTTGATGGACAAGTTGAGCGACTTTCCACAGAAGAACGACTGGAGGAGGTTCTGAACTTTCGGGATTCTCGTAGATCCCCCCACCAGCACGATGTCGTGGATCTGAGACTTGTCCATTTTCGCGTCGTTTAGTGCCTTCTCTACGGGTTGCAATGTGGCACGGAAGAGGTCTCCGCACAGTTCCTCGAAGCGTGCCCGGGTGACTCTTGTGTAGAAGTCGACTCCCTCGAACAGGGCGTCGATCTCGATGGTTGCTTCTGTGCTCGACGAGAGTGTGCGTTTCGCCCTTTCTGCTGCTGTCCTTAAGCGACGAAGGGCTCGAGGGTTTGATCGAAGATCCTTCTTGAACTTGCGCTTGAACTCGTCTGCCAAGTGGTTGACCAGCCGGTTGTCGAAGTCCTCACCGCCCAAGTGCGTGTCTCCAGCTGTGGCTCTCACCTCGAACAGGGAACCCTCGTCGATTGTGAGGATGGAGACATCGAATGTGCCACCTCCCAAGTCGAAGATGAGGACATTTCGTTCACCGGAGAGGTTCTTGTCTAGACCGTAGGCCAAAGCGGCTGCTGTTGGCTCGTTGATGATTCTCAACACGTTGAGACCAGCGATGGCTCCGGCGTCTTTTGTTGCTTGGCGCTGTGAGTCGTTGAAGTACGCTGGCACTGTGATCACTGCATCTCTGACTGACTCGCCCAGGTACGCTTCGGCTGTCTCCTTCATCTTCGTCAACACCATCGAGCTGATCTCCTCTGGGGCGAATCTCTTCTGTTCACCCTTGAACTCCACGCCGATCTTCGGTTTTCCTCCGTCGCTCACCACCTTGAATGACCAGTGCTTCATGTCCTCTCGAATCTTCGGGTCGTCGTACTTGCGTCCAATCAGCCGCTTTGCGTCGAAGACTGTGTTCTTGGGGTTGATGGCAACCTGGTTCTTGGCGGCGTCTCCGATGAGTCGCTCCGAATCTGTGAACGCCACGTAGCTGGGTGTGGTGCGGTTGCCCTGGTCGTTGGCGATGATTTCCACCTTTCCGTGCTGGAAGACTCCAACGCAGGAGTAGGTGGTGCCCAAGTCAATACCGATTGCTGGCATGTTGATTGCTGTTGTTCACTTTGAGATTGAATGCTTGTCTTGGTCTGTTTTCAACTTTCTGATTTTCAAATTCTTTGTCTTCTTAATTTCACTGTTTTACTGGAAATATTTCTTATCACTTTATGTTTCTCTGCTGTGCACTCAGCAAGTTGCTGCTTAACACTCTTCTCAGATGCTTTTCACTTTGTTGGTTGAATAAATACTGAAGAGAAGAGCGACGAGCTCGAGTATTTATATGATTTCAGGGGAAGGGAGAAATTTCTAGAAGGTTGGTCTAGAAAATTGTGGAAGTTTGTAGAGGAAGAGAGCACTGACTGATGAGTTAATTTGGGTTTTGTAAACGTAGGAGAAGAATACAATACTCTTTCATAATGAGTAAAAGAGAAGCCACATTCAAGTTCTCTTCCCTCATTTTCTCTTCAGCTGCAATAGGGGAAATCATTCGGCATTCGTTCTGTGTTGATTTAAGAGATAATGTCGCTTCTCTTTCGAAGTGCTTGTTTGAGAATTGCAGTGTTATTGTTTTGATTACTGACCCGTCCTACTGTAGTCTCTTGAAAATGTGTTTATGTTTTCTAGAAAATTCTTGGCGTTGGATGAGTGCGTTGGACGATATTTTCGGACGCAAGATTGAAGAATTTTCTAGACGAAGGAGGGCCGAATTCTTAAAATAGATTTGCTGATTCTGTACATAAAATAATTTTCATATTTTCTGTGTTAGTAAAATAGCCAACAACTGTGTACTGTGTGACGTTCGTGTTGCATACGTGTCCACTGTGTGATATGGTTGAGGTGGCTTTAAATATTAATCAACCCCCATTTTAGCACGGATAGTACGGATAGTATGTAATCTACCCAGATTTCTTGTCCATATGGGGAGAAGTGATGAATGAAAACGAAATTGACGAAAAAAGCTACAAATTCAAATCAGATTCAGAGCAGTCAGAGGAAGCTCCTTCTGTTTGATCACCCTTCATCAAACGGATACAAATCAGTCACTTTTACGCTTTTCTTATCTTCTCATACCCAATCTCAAGAGCAGACACAATTTATTTTATTTCGTGGATTCATGGATTTTTCAAGGAACTCGTTCAATGTTGCTGAAATAATGAATATCGAACTTCTGAACGTATCGGCAGCTTTAGATAAAATTTGAGACCACATAATCAGTTACAGCATATGTAGGGTAATATTTTTCTTGGTCCATGAAGTTTGACGGAGGTGGACGGAACCCTTTTTGTGAATTTCTTGATATCGCCGACCGCGCTGTGTGATATTGTTCTTGTGTAAATTAAACTATTAAGAGTTCAAATTGTCTAAAAAAATATTTTATATTTTCTTTTCGGGCAGCAAAACCCCTTACACGATAAACTTAAGACTAACTGGCAAAATTCTTACAACTACCTTAAACACTACTTCGTGCTGCTGGAGCGATGTCATGTTCCCACGGGTGCACTTAGATTTCCGGATGCCGTACGTGATGGGTTGCGGCTTACCGTAACACGGTGTCTCCGGTTCGCCAGACGCTAGGTCAGCGTTTCGCTGTTCGTGGGTTCGTGGGACCGTTGTTGATGCCGTGAGGTGACCACGTGAAACATGTGTGGAGGAGGGAAACATTTTGCGACTTAACTTGTACACTCGCACAACACGAGTGGTTGCTGGAAACCTAGGGCCCGGCCTTTTACGAGCTGAAGCGCCACCCTTATTATTATTATTAGTTACGTTAAAAATGGGTACATTCCATTCCATATGCAAATCAAGCAATCGTCTAAGAAAAGCAGTCAAAGATTAGAGACCGACAGACAATCACCTCTCTGCAGTAAATATCCTTAAAAGTGCATTCCTCACAACGAACGTACGAATAAACGAAGTGAATACGGCATATCCCAAGCAAACCCCGATGACACGAGGGAGGGGTTACCTCTAGACCGGCACACCTCCCTTGTCGACGAGTGTATATGAAAGCGGCCTTGCATGTCCCAGCACACGAGCGAGCGGAGTGGGGAAAATGAAAAGGCCTTATTTGTTGTAAACGGTGTTGATGTTGATTTTGAATAAAACACAAATTATTTAGGAAATTACTGTCATTTCTTTTTATTATGATAATATTGGTATGGTTCAATAATGTATGGAGCAAAATATCGGCCAAATGGCCGCCGCGACCTCGGTGGCACACCTCCATCCGATGGTCCAAATGTTCGATGACGCTGAAGCATAATTGAGGTTCTATGCCGTCAATGTGCCGAATTATCTCATCCTTTAGCTCCTGAATTGTTGCTGGCTTATCGACGTATAAATAACCCCAAAGAAAAAAGTGCAACGGTATCAACTCACGGCCAATTGATATCGCCACCACGTGAGATAACACGGCCATTGAATTTGTCGCGCAAAAGAACCATTGTTTCGTTAGCTGTGTGGCAAGTGGCACCGTCCTGTTACAACCACATATCGTCCACATTCATATCTTCCAATTCGGGCCATAAAAAGTTCGTTATCATTTCACGATAGCGAACACCATTCACAGTAACTGCCTGACCGGCCTCATTTTGGAAAAAATACGGCCCGATGATGCCGCCGGCCCATAAACCGCACCAAACAGTCACTCTTTGTGGGTGCATTGGTTTTTCGACAATCGCTCTAGGATTATCATTCGCCCAAATGCGGCAATTCTGCTTATTGACGAATCCACTGAGGTGAATACACCCAACTCTTTTTTTACACGGTAGATACGTTCCTCAGAAATCCGTGTAAAAAAAACCGTGTAAAAAAAAGGCGTTTTCTATAGTAAAATGGGGGATACGTTCCATGTCATCTGAAAACCGTGTAAGTTGAAATAAAAAACTATATTTACTTCGAAAAACCGTGTAAAAAAATTGTATGCGCATGTGGCATTTTATTGTACATACATTAAATCTTAAAATATATAATTCATACAGATGAAAAATTGGTAAAGCAAGCAAAAAAAACAAAAGAAATATGTTAATCCAGAATTCAAAAAAATTAGAATAGAAATAAAGAAAAAATATTTACATAGCTACATAATTATTCGTCGCTACTTGATAACAAGCGCAATTGTTTGCGACGAACTGGACTAAAATCGGTATCATCACTGGAGATTTCCATCAAATTATCCAATGGTGACTTTCGTCCGGTAATAGAGTTTTGAACTGTCGGACTACTTTCCGAAAGGTCTTGCGCCGTCGATTTTTTTATTTAAAAATCTTTTATAGAAAGTTGAACTTTTGGTTTTTTAAATTCTTTATACAACTCTTTATACCCAGCAATACAATTATTAATATCTCGTTCGAATTTCAGGGCACGTTCCATATTAGGATCATTTTTTAAGAAATGATTCACCATACTTTTACCAAATGATAGACCGTCATCTATTAAACTAGCAGTTAGTTGGCATATTTCGGTCTCTTCGTCGTTATCGCTAACATGGTTCTCAGTTTTTCCGTCATCTGTTATTAATTGAATCAGACAATCATCATCTAGAGGTTTATCTATCATTAATTCGTCGACATCTTCAATTTGTAGGTCCTCAAATCCTTCTCCTCCGATTTCGTGTGCCAAGGCTATAATTTCAGAAGTCTCCATCGATGCTTGCGGCACTGAGGTACCACTCTTGACGCATTCTGGCCAAAGTGCTTTCCAGCAGGAATTTAATGTTGATACCCTTAATTTTTCTTTGGCCATTGAAGCATATGTAATGCAATCCAAAATAGAATATTTTTTCCATGCATCAACGATCGTAAGGTTGTCCTGCTCTACTGCATCTAAAATATGTTGGAATGCTCGTTGAATATAATAAAGCTTAAATGTAGCAATTATACCCTGATCTAATGGTTGAATCAAGGAAGTAGTATTAGGTGGCAAAAATATTACTTGAGCATTTGGATGCTCTAAAACGGGATGACTTGGCGCATGATTTTCAAACCGTAATAGATTAAAAATATTTACAAAAAAATTATTTTTTTTTCAACCGTGTAAATTCAAATCCATGTAAAAAGAAACCGTGTAAAAAAAGAGTTGGGTGTATGTGCCTCATCACTGAAGATGATCAGCCACTGTTGCCATTTCTTGCCACCATTTTGACCACTGACCACGCTTGAAATGGTCAAGAGGCTTTAGTTCTTGAGTCAATTGCACCTTCTAAGCGTGTAAATGCAAGTCTTTATGCATAATGTTCATCAACGACGAGCGTGAGAGGTGCAATTGTTGGGCACGACGACGAGTTGAGGTGGACGGCTCTTCAGCGAACAGCAGCAATATTTTCTGCAGTACGAGCCGTACGAGCATGCACTGGTGTTTTCACATCTCCTACAGACCCGGTTTGCTCAATTGTTTGCACGATTTTTCCGAGTGTGTACGCACATTTGGATGACCGAAAAAATCACGAAGTGCACGATATGCATGATTTGAACGCCCATTTTCATATTAAGCCTGAATAACTTTAACGCGTTGCTCGATTGTGTATCTTTCCATGGTTCAAATTGAGTTAATCTGAAATTGAGAAATGTCAAATGAAATGCAGAAAAAAATTTGACGTTTAGGTGTGGTTCACATTCAACATCGGCCCTTAATAACGACTCTTTATTTATTCTGAAAACTCTTTGTCTGCCAGGACCTTGTCCGCCACGAAAAAGATATACTCCATCATTTTATGTTGGAGTGCCACATCTGGGTAGTTTATTCACCCAGATTACAAAAGTCGTTTAACGCCTTGCTCGAAACGCCTCTATTTTTTTTTTTTATAATTTGCGCGCGCTGCTGGTATTGTTAGTACCCTCAAGTGTCCGGGTTCAAGAGGAGAGGAGGTACCTGTGCACAGTGGTTTTAAACATCTGCGGATTGTATTCTGGGGGAAATATTAGGCTGGGAAGGGCATTCCATATTCGTGTCGTGCGGCTAATGAACGAGTCTCTAAATTTAACTGTGCGTCCGAAAGTAGGCTTAAGGGTAAACTGATGAGCATTCCAGGCGAGACGGGTATTGCGGGCAAGCTCACTTGAGCATCGTTTGATGCTCGAGACGGTACGAGCGAATCTAATGACTCTGCTGATCTGCTTATCTGTTTTATCGCTCGCTTTTGGGTTCTGTCTAGTAGGTGCAGGGTAGTTTTGGGGGCACCAGACCAGATATGTGCGTTGTACTCAAGTTTGGGGCGTATATAAGCCTTATAAATTAAACTCAAATCAGAAGGGATGAAGTATTTCTTGCATCGATTGAGGAAACCTAAACATTTCGCAGCATTTTTGGCGACCTCAAATATGTGATTGTTCCAACTATGTGCTGTGTTGATGCACATACCAAGGAGGGAAAGCTTTCCGGTTTCATCGACACTGGTGCCATTCATGGATAATGACTGATTAAAAAGCGTTCGCTTGAGTGACAGCAGGCAGCATTGAGTTTTTGAAGCATTGAACTCCACACGGTTGTTCTTTCCCCAATTAATTATGCTTAACATAAGCTGCCGTTCCAATTCTACGGCCGAAGGCCGGGGTCGTGAGCCTTGGAATGAATATGAAAAGCTGAGGGTGCTGTCATCAGCGAAGGAATGACTTGGATTAGAAGTAGCAGGCAAGAGATCATTTATAAAAATGAGAAAGAGTGTCGGAGACAGAACAGAGCCTTGGGGGACACCAACATTTATTTGGTGGATATCAGACTTGAACCCATCCAAAACCACTTGAATTGAACGGTTCGAAAGGTAATTTCTAATCCATTGAAGAAGAGATTCATCGACACCATAGGCACGCATTTTCGACAAGAGAGCTTGATGCCAAGCCCTGTCAAATGCCTTGGAAATATCAAACGCAACGATCTTGCTTTCGCCTGCATTGTGAAAAGATTGGTTCCACTTTTCGGTAATATAAGCTATCAGATCACCAGTGGACCTGTTGCTGCGAAACCGTACTGCCGGTCATTAAGAAGCTTCCGCGATTCGAGATATTTCATAAGCTGACGATTTATCAGCGTTTCCAAGACCTTAAAAAGAAGGGACGTAAGTGCTATGGATCGGTACGAGGTGGGTGACGAAGATTCGCCCTTTTTAGGGACGGGCTGGACAAATGCTGTTTTCCATCTGCTCGGAAAGAGACCTAAAGAGTAGGACAGATGAAAAAGCTTACGCAGTGGTTTTGCCAGCGCAGAAGAACAGCTCTTCAGAAGAATAGGGGGAATACCATCCGGGCCAGCGGACTTGTGCACGTCCAGATCTTTAAGTACTCTTGCAACTGTACGAGTGCGGAAGTGGATTTGTCCCATGGTGAAATCACCGCTCTCAAGTACAGGTGGCGACATATTGGAATCTGGCAGTGTTGAGCTAGCTGAAAAATGCAGCTAGCTTTGTCTAAAGAGCTGACAGCTGGGATGTCATTGTAAATTAGCGTGGGAATTGAAGAATAGGTGGAATTCTTTACGTTTTTTACAAATGACCAAAAGTGTTTGCTACCCTTGGGACATTGTAGCACTTTTTGCCTCAACTTTTGCTCATACGAGAATGTCATACGATTCGACTTTACTTTCGAATTTTAATCTGTTCTTTATCCCCTTTGGTCAGAACTATGCTTCAACATAATACAACTTCACGCCCCACCACAAATTCAAATCGCACATCCCTCTGCCAGCAAGGTCAGAAATGCGAAGCCAAGCAGTGAAAGAAGAACACAAACATTTACTTCAAATAAATAACTTGTTCGCTTTTATTGACATTCCTTAAAAACAAAGACTTATTCCAAATTATTAAAACTACGCAACAATGATTTAATGTAAATCAACCATAATTGAGGAACTCAAATAATGTCATGAGGGAATGAGATCTGTCTGTGGCGGCTTAGTCAACTTCCTCCACGGTTGGGCCCTTGTAGCTACCGCCGCCGAAGCCGCCTGCTTGTTGTCCGCAATTCGGCGCGCCGGCACCACCGGTGTGGATCTTCGTCATGATGGGACTGCAGATCGTGGTGAGCTCCTCCATCTTGTGCTCGTACTCGTCCTTCTCGGCGGTTGTGTTGTTGTCCAGCCACTTGATGGTCTCGTTGCAGTGCTGCAGGGCCTGGTCCTTGTCCGACTGCGGCAGTTTGCTGCCGGCCTGTTCCACGGCTTGTTTCACGTTGAACACGTATCCCTCCAGACTGTTGCGGGCTGCGATCTTCTGGCGCTGTCGTTCGTCCTCTTCTTGGTACTTCTCAGCCTCGCTCACCATTCTGTCGATCTCAGCCTGAGACAGGCGACCCTTGTCGTTCTTGATCGTGATGTTCTTCGTGTTGCCAGAGCCCATCTCCTTGGCGGTTACGTTCAGGATTCCATTTGCGTCCAAGTCGAAGGTGACGTCGATCTGCGGGACACCTCGTGGAGCCGGCGGAATGCCCGTCAAGTTGAATGTTCCCAAAAGGTTATTGTCCTTCGTCATCGCCCGCTCCCCTTCGAACACCTGGATGGTGACTGCCGGCTGGTTGTCGGCGTAGGTGGTGAATGTCTTCGACTGCTTGCAGGGGATTCTGCTGTTGCGCTCGATCAACTTCGTCATCACGCCTCCGGCTGTTTCGATGCCGAGTGACAGGGGCGCCACGTCGACCAGGAGGACGTCTTGGATTTTGCTGCTGGTGTCTCCACTCAGGATGGCTGCTTGGACTGCGGCTCCGTAGGCAACTGCTTCGTCGGGGTTGATGGACAGGTTGAGTGATTTTCCAGAGAAGAAGTTCTGGAGCAGGCTCTGGACCTTTGGAATTCTCGTGGAACCTCCCACCAACACGATGTCGTGGATCTGAGACTTGTCCATCTTGGCGTCCTTCAGCGCCTTCTCCACCGGATCCAGAGTTGAGCGGAAGAGGTCTGAGCAGAGCTCCTCGAAGCGAGCTCGACTTATTTTAGTGTAGTAGTCCACCCCTTCGAAGAGAGCATCGATCTCCAGACTGGCCTCCGTGCTGGATGACAAGGTGCGCTTGGCCCTCTCTGCTGCTGTCCTCAGGCGGCGAAGAGCTCGAGGATTTGATCGAAGGTCCTTCTTGTACTTCCGCTTGAACTCCTCTGCGAAGTGGTTGACCAGCCGGTTGTCGAAGTCTTCTCCTCCCAAGTGTGTGTCGCCGGCTGTGGCCTTCACCTCGAACAGGGAACCCTCGTCGATTGTGAGGATGGAG
The DNA here is from genome assembly GCA_905231855.2 of Eristalis tenax. Taxonomy (NCBI): domain Eukaryota; kingdom Metazoa; phylum Arthropoda; class Insecta; order Diptera; family Syrphidae; genus Eristalis; species Eristalis tenax. The sequence goes on along the minus strand of HG993124.1, from coordinate 12,644,707 downwards.
ACATCGAATGTGCCACCTCCCAAGTCGAAGATGAGGACATTTCGTTCACCGGAGAGGTTCTTGTCCAGTCCGTAGGCCAAGGCGGCTGCTGTTGGTTCGTTGATGATCCTCAACACGTTGAGACCAGCGATGGCTCCGGCGTCTTTGGTTGCCTGGCGCTGTGAGTCGTTGAAGTACGCTGGCACTGTGATCACTGCATCCCGGATGGTTTCGCCCAGGTATGCCTCGGCTGTCTCCTTCATCTTCGTCAACACCATCGAGCTGATCTCCTCCGGGGCGAACGTCTTCTGCTCTCCTTTGAACTCAACACTGATCTTTGGCTTTCCTCCGTCGCTCACCACCTTGAATGGCCAGTGCTTCATGTCGGCCTGGATCTTATCGTCGTTGAACTTTCGTCCAATCAGCCGCTTTGCGTCGAAGACTGTGTTCCTGGGGTTCATGGCAACCTGGTTCTTGGCGGCGTCTCCGATGAGTCGCTCCGAATCCGTGAACGCCACGTAGCTGGGTGTGGTGCGGTTGCCCTGGTCGTTGGCGATGATTTCCACCTTTCCGTGCTGGAAGACTCCAACGCAGGAGTAGGTGGTGCCCAAGTCAATACCGATTGCTGGCATGTTGCTCTGCTGTTATTCACTTTGAGATTGAATGCTTGTCTTGGTCTGTTTTCAACTTTCGGATTTTCAAATTCTTTGTCTTCTTAATTTCACTGTTTTACTGGAAATATTTCTTATCACTTCGCGTTTCTCGGTTTTGCACTCAGCAAGTTGCTGCTTAACACTCTTCTCAGATGCTTTTCACTTTGTTGGTTGAATAAATACTGAAGAGAAGAGCGACGAGCTCGAGTATTTATATGATTTGGTGTCAAATGGGAAATTTCTAGAAAAAGTTTGTCGAATATTGTAGAAGCTACAGGGACTTAAGTTAAGAGAACTCTGAAAGAGGCTAGGAAATTCAAATCGTGGGAAAATATAAATTCTCGTTCCGATTTTCTCTTGTAAGTTCCGTTCTCTTTGGGAATGATTTTTGGTTTCTCTTTAATGTGTCAACAATCTGAGCCGTGGCGCAGAGCAGTCGTCAGAACAAACAACTCTCCCTTGAAGAGAAATTCAAAGAGTTCGACTGCATTGTTATTGTTTTTTTCGTTGACCTACCCCACAGCTCTTGCATAATATTTGCTGTATTTTTCGAGAATGTTCATGGCGTCGGTACTTTTATTCGGCTGTTGCTGATTCGTTCGTGAGGCAGAGAATGTTCTAGGCAGACAGTTGGGCATACGGAATATTGAGGCGCAATAGTTTAAAATAGACGGAGGTGACTTGGTGCATTTGTTTTTAGAAATTTGCTTTATTTCCGGCTGGTTGATAATAAAATGACACAAGCTCTCTGTGGGAGACGTTTTATGTTTCCGGCTGGTTCGTAATAAAATGACACAAGCTCATTGTAGATGACAAAGAAAACGGGTGCGGGCGAAGAAGAAGAATTCCACCCAACGTGATTTTAATTGAGTAGACAGTGTGAAATGGAGGACTTTAGTTAAGATGAATAGGAGGTTTAATCTGGAGTCTTTCGGAAACCTGCAATGTGTGGGGAAACATTCGTTTGTTCCCTTTGGGACGATGAATTAGCATTATTCTTTATTTATTTTGGTTTTGATCCTTCTAGTTTCTTCTTTTTCTAAACAACTTTCTTCCTCCACATGAGTTGGTGAGCGAATAAATTTTGGAGTCTGATCTTGTGGACCACAATGAACGTGGTGCCACCAAAAAACCGTCGCCATCCAACCTCAAACGAACGCGAGGTGGAAACGACAAAAGAAGCAGATTTTCGAAAACGTTGTCGGGGCAGGCAACTACGCCATCAAATTTAAGAAGCCATTGAAATGACTGAAATTTTCCTCTAGAATCTGGACATTTCTTCAAATGCCACGCTCAACAGGCATCGCCGCTGATCGTTCGTTGGACCTAGATATGGAACACTCTGCTTGCCCTCTCAACGACCACTGACTGACGGCTTCTACTTTAAAACAGTTCGGTTTTATAGAAAAAATGATCCGTTGTCATTGCAGTAATAACAAGAGTTGTGCTACAGTCTGACGCGAATGAGGGCATTTTTCCACGAGTGTGTGCCGCCCTTCTTCCACGAGTGAAGCGGGCCTAAAGTCGGATGTCGACTCTGAACGACGAAGTTTGAGAAGCCTAGGCTAATTCTCTAGTGACTTGAAAGAGGAAAAGTCATGAAATATGCTGCCTGTTCGTGTCGGAAATTGAACACAGATTGAGCTCCAGAGTAGGATTCTACGAGTCAGTTCTTATTCCTCGTTATTCACTGTAAGAGAGAAGAGGCCTCAAAGTCTCTAAGGAGCGGAAAAATAACAATCCGGGATGATAAGCCACCTGAACACACATCTGCCCCACGTCGATGAACAGTACCAGTACATGGTGCATACAAGGCTTGTGTAGTTCACGAACGAACTAGTTAAAAGAAAAAGCGCTCACAAGTGAACTATAGAACTAGTTCACGGTGTCACTTTATTTCAGTTTTCAATTTAGTTCAGTAGTTCACCAGAGTCAGGTACTCTGCAACATGTAACCGAACTAAATCCAGAGATAATGGAGGTTGGAGCAATGGAATAATAGAAAACGCTGTCTGATGAAATCAAGAGGCAAGAGAAGTAGAAGTTGGATATCTCTGCCCTCCAGTGTCTCTGACTAAATCGAGCTGAATTGAGGGGTTTGCTTTGTGTGTGTGGGCATTGGGCCTGCTTATCAGGGTTGTTTTTGTTTAAGGTGTGTTAGGACATTGTGCACATCAGGGTCGTTGCGCTGCAGGTGGTGTATGTGAAGGGAATTTTTAAAAAGTATGCCCAAAAATTCAAATTCAAATTCACATTTATTGAACAAAAACTAAACAATTGATCTTATATGCTAAAAGCTTAAACTATGGGAGGATGTTGGCTCAACAATAGGGGCCCAACGGATGTGCAGTGTTTACAGAGCTTACGGTGTTTACAAGTTTTCGTTACAATGATTGCTATATTTAATAAACTTAATGATGATCCATGAATTTGACATCAGGGTGTTCAGGTCCGTGTGTCGTTGTTGGTCCTCTCGGGATGGGGTGGTGGTGCTGCAGCCTATTTAGCCGCCATGCTGACTACTATCACTACTTTGGTAGAAGTGATACGGCCCGTTGGTTGATGTTCGTGGGAATTTCTGCTCGTTGAGCAGATTCAATGCGTTGAGGAATCGTTGTCCGGGAGTCGTGTTTCTCAACTCTCTGATGCCCCTGTTTGGATGGTTTCCGATGTCGTGCAGTTGCCTCTGGAACAGTGTCACCAAGTATTGCTGTAGGGGAATGATGCGAGCTTCTTCGTAAAGTCACCTGTTGCTGGGATACTTCTGACGGTCTCTGTCATAGGTGAGACCGGTGCATATTCGGAGTATCTTCCTTTCGAAGACCGAAAGATTCTCCATGCTGGTCTTGGAGATGGTATGCCACACAGGGAACCCATACGCTATATTCTGGCTTAGTCCATTTTGTTTTCGCATCAGGGGGTATATACGATGAAGTGCAAAGTTGGCCTTCCTAAGTGTCAACTTCGAATGGTTGTTGAATTTTAGTTTGTCGGTGAAGTTAACGCCGATATACTTCACGTTCTCGTCTGTTGTTAATTCGGCACCATTGGGGAGGATTATCTTGATGCTGCGGCATGCGGTTGCTGATCTGCATCTACTTCCAGATGGTCTTCTGAAGCACATGAGTACCGATTTCTCCGCATTTATTCGGATACCCCATTTGATGTAGTGATCGTACTTCCGAGCTGTCTGGTTTTCTACCCTCCGTGCCGCGATTTGTGGTGACATTGACGTGGCGTACATCAGTGAGTCATCTGCGAATAAACAGCATTTGACTGTGTCGGCTAGAGGTGGAAGGTCTGCCGTGTAGATGACGTATAGCTTGGGTCCCAGCTTTGATCCCTGTGCAACTCCTGCTTCGATGCTCCGCTCCATTGACCGGCTGTCTTCTACCTGGACGTAAAACTTCCTTGAATAAAGAAAGCTGTAAATGATTTTGATAAGGTTAGCGAGGAATCCCATAAGATTCATCTTATAGACGAGTCCCTCTATCCAGACCGAGTCGAAGGCTTTTTCCACGTCCAGAAAACAGGCGACAGTGACTTGATTTAAGGTGTGTTAGGACATTGTGCACATCAGGGTAGTTTTGGATTACGACGTCATGTTGAAACTTCATGAGGGGGTGAAGCGTTAAAAAGTATGCCCACGAATGTTTGTATTTAAATATGCGTTATACGGTTTCTTCTAATGCTTCTCTGATGTGATTAATGGATGAACTATTGGAAATATCTTTCTGCTAAAGTTTTGCTCGTGTAATCCGTATGACACGTTTTTCCCATATGTCTGATACATTAGGGGTCGTTTTATTTAAGTTGAGAAATTGTGAACAGAACCACTCTAAATCACATATTTACAGAGGGGACAGCAAGTCTTTTTTGGAAAGATACAGCAATTGTTTCGCAAAGGATCATACACTGTCTGTGTTTAAGGTAAATGTACTTGTATATTATCTGTACGTCGTCGTCTGTATGGACTTGATTTTCATTTAGATAAAACGAATGCCAAGTAACAATCTGCAAAAGGCTAAATAATGTGGATGGGTTACAATTTTCAATCAACTGTGTTTGACTTTACCCAATTTATGGGGATACTGCGTACACACTCACACTTAATGACAGTTTCATTAGTGAATTTTTTGCACTGCTCTATTTTCCCATTATACTCAAGAACAGTATAGAAAACACTTCGTGTCTTATGCTACGTTCCCACCGAACGAAACCGCGAGGTTCCATCAATTTTCTCCGAACCTACCATGTTCTGCCATACATTTGCGGGGTCTGAAAACCTCGCGGTTTCTGATAAAACTCGTTTAATCCTCCTCGAGTTCATCCGTCCGTGAGAGGCTGTGAATTTGAGTTTATTTTTGGTGTTTAATTTCTCATTTTGTCTCTTTCTATTTTCTTGAGTTCTCACACTATTATATCCTCTCAACAAACAGCTGTTCTGGCGGATATTTAAAAGTTGAGAGCGATTGACATTTCTTTTGGCGGGCACTTATAAATTGAGGTCGAGCGAAATATGTCCGTTATATCGGATAGCAAGTTTGTGCGACCGTTCGCTATTTAGAGATGTCAATGCAATTTTAATAACCGTTCATTGTATAGAACGGACGTCCACTGTACGATTAAATATGGTTCACTGAACGGATGCACCCGGACCCTTCGTGAGACTGTTAAAGAATAGGGCCACTTGTGGATTGTGCGTGCGGTTAAACCCCGCACAATGTAAAATTCATAACCAATGGCCTCGGATACGGGACGATTTCATGCTGACGACCCCAGCAAACGTAACAAGGACAATGATTTTCAGTTCAGCACGTGGAATGCTAGGGCCCTTAACAGACCACCTATTTGTTTATTCGGTGAGGGGTGGACTTTGTTTGCATCTTGTCCGCGTGCCTAGATATTCTTTGCACTAGAGTCATCGGGAAACGCCGCCTGAACGACACCACATCCGATAACGGACTCAGGCTGGTGGACTAAGTCACAGCACCTGATCTCTCTGTAGCTAGCACGCGGTTCCTACACCTCAACATCCATAAAGGAACCTGGCGGTCCCCCGATCCATCAACCGTCAACCAGACCTTAAATGCTGCTTGGCTGTCTGGAAATATTTGAATTCTAGCGTCCTTAATAACCTTGAGGAGAATGTGATCAGCGCAGATCTCGCAGTTCAATAGCGTGGATTTCAGCTTTAAGCTCGGCAGGACCCGAACCCGTAGGTACAGAAATCCTTGTGTTGGGTCCAAAGCTCCAACTCCTGAATCCATTTTTGACCCGTCTGTGAATCATACCAGACTTCTGGGGACAACACTAGTCTTCTGGGGACAACACTAGAACTTTGAACACATTCCCAACTATGCTCTTCAGCCCACATCAAACCTATATTCCTCATACCTGCGGAGAGTAGTCTCTTTTGTATGTCTAAGGGTTTGAAGGTCCATTTTATTTGCCCGTCGTTGAGCGCTCGTCGTGTAGATGTTCGAAGGAAAAGTCTGGGCCAAGTATAGTTGCAATATCCTGTCAGTTTCGAACAGGTTCAATCTTGTCGCTTTTTTTTCTTAGTACTCCCTTAAGGCCTACATTTAATTCCAAAGCCTTCTCATTTCACAATATTTGTTATACGACGATTTTAGATTTGTCCTTTACCCGCTTCGGTCATAACTATGGTCGGCGACAAACACTTCACCATTGGGCATCGCATCCCATCATTAAATCAAATCGCACATCCCTCTGCCAGCAAAGTCAGAAATGCGAAGCCAAGCAGTAAAAGAAGAACACAAACATTTACTTCAAATAAATAACTTGTTCGCTTTTATTGACATTTCTTAAAAACTAAGACTTATTCCAAATTATTAAAACTACGCAACAATGATTTAATGTAAATCAAGCATAATTGAGGAACTCAAATAATGTCATGAGGGAATGAGATCTGTCTGTGGCGGCTTAGTCAACTTCCTCCACGGTTGGGCCCTTGTAGCTACCGCCGCCGAAGCCGCCTGCTTGTTGCCCGCAATTCGGCGCGCCGGCGCCGCCTGTGTGGATCTTCGTCATGATGGGACTGCAGATCTTGGTGAGCTCCTCCATCTTGTGCTCGTACTCGTCCTTCTCGGCGGTTGTGTTGTTGTCCAGCCACTTGATGGTCTCGTTGCAGTGCTGCAGGGCCTGGTCCTTGTCCGACTGCGGCAGTTTGCTGCCGGCCTGTTCCACGGCTTGTTTCACGTTGAACACGTATCCCTCCAGACTGTTTCGGGCTGCGATCTTCTGGCGCTGTCGCTCGTCCTCCTCTTGGTACTTCTCAGCCTCGCTCACCATTCTGTCGATCTCAGCCTGAGACAGGCGACCCTTGTCGTTCTTGATCGTGATGTTCTTCGTGTTGCCAGAGCCCATCTCCTTGGCGGTTACATTCAGGATTCCATTTGCGTCCAAGTCGAAGGTGACGTCGATCTGCGGGACACCTCGTGGAGCCGGCGGAATGCCCGTCAAGTTGAATGTCCCCAGGAGGTTGTTGTCCTTCGTCATCGCCCGCTCTCCTTCGAACACCTGGATGGTGACTGCCGGCTGGTTGTCGGCGTAGGTGGTGAATGTCTTCGACTGCTTGCAGGGGATTCTGCTGTTGCGCTCGATCAACTTCGTCATCACGCCTCCGGCTGTTTCGATGCCGAGTGACAGGGGCGCCACGTCGACCAAGAGGACGTCTTGGATTTTGCTGCTGGTGTCTCCACTCAGGATGGCTGCTTGGACTGCGGCTCCGTAGGCAACTGCTTCGTCGGGGTTGATGGACAGGTTGAGTGATTTTCCAGAGAAGAAGTTCTGGAGCAGGCTCTGGACCTTTGGAATTCTCGTGGAACCTCCCACCAACACGATGTCGTGGATCTGAGACTTGTCCATCTTGGCGTCCTTCAGCGCCTTCTCCACCGGATCCAGAGTTGAGCGGAAGAGGTCTGAGCAGAGCTCCTCGAAGCGAGCTCGACTTATTTTAGTGTAGTAGTCCACCCCTTCGAAGAGAGCATCGATCTCCAGACTGGCCTCCGTGCTGGATGACAAGGTGCGCTTGGCCCTCTCTGCTGCTGTCCTCAGGCGGCGAAGAGCTCGAGGATTTGATCGAAGGTCCTTCTTGTACTTCCGCTTGAACTCCTCTGCGAAGTGGTTGACCAGCCGGTTGTCGAAGTCTTCTCCTCCCAAGTGTGTGTCGCCGGCTGTGGCCTTCACCTCGAACAGGGAACCCTCGTCGATTGTGAGGATGGAGACATCGAATGTGCCACCTCCCAAGTCGAAGATGAGGACATTTCGTTCACCGGAGAGGTTCTTGTCCAGTCCGTAGGCCAAGGCGGCTGCTGTTGGTTCGTTGATGATCCTCAACACGTTGAGACCAGCGATGGCTCCGGCGTCTTTGGTTGCCTGGCGCTGTGAGTCGTTGAAGTAGGCTGGCACTGTGATCACTGCATCCCGGATGGTTTCGCCCAGGTATGCCTCGGCTGTCTCCTTCATCTTCGTCAACACCATCGAGCTGATCTCCTCCGGGGCGAACGTCTTCTGCTCTCCTTTGAACTCAACACTGATCTTTGGCTTTCCTCCGTCGCTCACCACCTTGAATGGCCAGTGCTTCATGTCGGCCTGGATCTTATCGTCGTTGAACTTACGTCCAATCAGCCGCTTTGCGTCGAAGACTGTGTTCTTGGGGTTCATGGCAACCTGGTTCTTGGCGGCGTCTCCGATGAGTCGCTCCGAATCCGTGAACGCCACGTAGCTGGGTGTGGTCCGGTTGCCCTGGTCGTTGGCGATGATTTCCACCTTTCCGTGCTGGAAGACTCCAACGCAGGAGTAGGTGGTGCCCAAGTCAATACCGATTGCTGGCATGTTGATTGCTGTTGTTCACTTTACACGAATTTGTACTGACGATGAGATTGAATGCCTGTCTTGGTCTGTTTTCAACTTTCTGATTTTCAAATTCTTTGTCTTTTTAATTTCACTGTTTTACTGGAAATATTTCTTATCACTTTGCGTTTCTCGGTTTTGCACTCAGCAAGTTGCTGCTTAACACTCTTCTCAGATGTTTTTCACTTTGTTGGTTGAATAAATACTGAAGAGAAGAGCGACGAGCCCGAGTATTTATATGATTTCAGGAGAAGAGAGACATTTCTAGAAGGTCTGTCTAGAAGATTGTGGAAAATTGTAGATGAAGAGCTCACTGACGTGTAATTTAAGGTTTGGAAGAGATAAGTAGTTACGGTTGGAAAAATATTCTCTTTAATTTAGTCTCTTTTGTAAGGTGAAGAGGAAAGAATGTCGGATTGAGAAGAGAGTTGTTGTGAGATTTTATTTAGTTGTTAAAGTTCTCTTTGCAGTCACATATTTTTTATAAGCGACACATCTCTTGACAGAGAATAATTCATACTCTCTCTTGCATGGATTGTGTTGTGGACCACACAATTTGTGGTCTGTGGTCGATTTTGTTATATCGGAGAGTAGGCCTGTCGCGAGCGTGACTCTTAGTAAAAATTTGTTCAAAATTTAAAAGAGAAAGCAAAGCTAGTGCAGTCTGCCCTCTCTTTAACGCTATATTGAAAAGAGTTGGTTTGAAATGGAATTGAATTGTTTTGGTCGGTGACTGGTCGGTTGTCTGTGGGTTTCCAGAAAATTCGAGTCATCTGGAAGGTCACCAATTCATCATAAACCAGCTGTTATGTATCGATTTTCCCTTCGTTTTCGGGAGCATATGTACATACATACTAGGGGCGTTCAATATATTATCGATATGGATGTGAAGGAAAATGCGAATTCAATTTAAATTGTTTTTATTTTTCAATATAATCTCCCCTAACATCAATGCATTTACATCTTGAGATAAGCTTTTTTAAACCCTCAAAAAAATAAATTTCCTCTTTCTCTGCAAAATACCCATTTATTGCCGACTTAAGTTCTTCATCATCCGAATATCTTTTTCCACGAAGACATTTTTTCAAATCCGGAAACAGGATATAATCACTAGGGGCAAGGTCTGGACTGTGGGTGGGTGTTGGATTTCTTCGAAACCACAATCTCGCGCAGCAGCCTTGGAAACTCGCGCCGTGTGAACAGGAGCGTTGTCATGAAGAAGCAACACACCCGCTGCGAGTTTACCCCGTCTTTTCTTTTTAATTTCCTCCCGCAAATTATGCAAAGTGGAAGCGTAGGATGTGGCGTTGATGGTTTCACCTTTTTTTTGTACTCAATGAGCAAGATTCCCTTTGAGTGCCAAAAAACTGTGGCCATGACCTTCCCGGCAGACGGAGTGACTTTGAACTTCTTCGGGGGGTCTGCTCCTTTTTTATGCCACTGCATGGACTCTAGTTTGCTTTCAGGGTCATAGTGGTGGACCCATGTTTCGTCACCAGTAACAATTCGATCCATAACACCGTCCGCGTTCTCACTACACATCTCCAAAAGCTCTCTACAGCATGCGATTCTCACTTTTTTCTGAGGCGCTGTGAGCATTCGTGGCACACACCTTGCACTGACCTTTGAAAGGTTAAGATGGTCATGACGAATGGTGTGAATGGTACCAATTGATACCATCACATCCTCAAGAACAAGTTTTTCGACTTCTTTGATGCTTTCTCCCGTACAAGCAGTAGCCGGGGCGCCGGAGCGGGGGTCGTCTTCAATGCTCTATCTGCCTCTCTTCAACTCACTTGACCACTTTTGCACAGTTGATAATGAAGGTGCGGAACCCTGGTAAACATCCACCATCTCTTCGTGAATAGTTTTTTGACTTTTTCCCTGCTTTGTGAGAAATTTAATTACAGCGCGATGCTCAATTTTCACCATCATCGTCTCAGTTGCCATTATGATTCTGTCTAACTAGAGATAAAACGCGAATTAATGATCACTTTTATATGAAATTTTACATGAATGCACTAAAATAATAGTATTACTTGATAAATAAATTATATATACAACCACAGCTTCGCCCCGATACCGAGAATATATTGAACGCTCCTCGTATGTAGATTAATAAGTGGAGAATGTACACATGCATGTATACAATCCATACGTACAGCTGTGTTCAAAATAATAGTAGTGCACTTTTAATTTGCATGTCCCAAGCAATTCCATGCCAATTTTTTAATATATTTTCCCTTCATGTCCCGAGCAATTGCAAGTATAAATAAAATATTTTCCCTGAATGCAGCCTGCAAAAACGTTTAACGGTAATTGACAAAACAAATACTAATCATATTTTCCACCGCATGTCGGTTGTAGTATCAGTCAGTCGTTAAAGGTTTGGCGAAGTGCTTATGCAGCTGTTCAAAAAAAATAGTAGTGTTCTAATTAACTGACTTAAAATTTGATAAAAAATTAAATTTAAAGGTAGAAACATAAAAGTAAGAACAAATAAATATTTTTGATTTAGATTATAGTAAAATCTTGAACATTTAATTAAACAGTGGGCCATCCTAAGCCCGAATCCCGTGGACGAGAAAAAAAACATCAGCATTGGAGGACAGACGAATTGTAAGATATAGCAAGACGCACCCCTCTGCACCTTCAAATGCCATCCAAAAGGAGTCGGGGCTAAGTATTAGTGCTGTCACAGTCCGCTGGCGACTGTTAAATGAAGGGCTATACACACGCAGTCCCCGCAAGGTACCATTACTCTCTAAAAAGCACATAGCAGCTCGGATAGCTTTTGCCAAAGAACACATCACCTGGCCTGTGGAAAAACGGCGCAATATATTAGGGACTGATGAGAGCAAAATTGTTCTTTTTGGGGCATGTGGGTCCCGTAAATACGTTCGTCGTCCTCCAAACACGGAATACCTTCCTCCAAATACACTTCAAAGACCATAAAACACGGCGGTTCAAAAATAATGGTTTGGGGCTGTTTTTCCTACCAATGTGTTGGGCCTATCCATCTTATTTCTGGGATCATGGACCAGACTGTTTATCGCACAGTCACCAGACCTTAACCCCCTAGAAAACTTGTGGTGTGACTTAAAGACAGCAGTGGCGAACGCAAAGCCAACCAATAATAGAGAACTTTGGCAAGTAGTGCAAAGCTCGTGGCGGAATATTACAAGCAAGAGATGCCAGGATTTGGTGGACTCCATGCCACGTCGGTGCAAACCAGTCCTAGAGAATAAGGGGTTTACAACCAAGTATTAAGGTTATCTTTCGTTTAAGACCCAGTTTTTTGTTTGATGTCTAATGTTTTTGAACAGGGAAATTCTGTTAGTAGTTTTTTGTTGCTTTATATTTTTAATTTCCAAGCTATGAATGTTGTCAATTAAGAATGAATTATTTTGTTAAAAATACAATTAAGAATAAAAACTTTGTATGTACATGAAATTCAAAAATAAGTTGTTGTCATTCGACAGAGCGAAAAAATAACCAATATAACTAGGCGCACTACTATTATTTTGAGCACTGTATTTGCTGTATGTATTATAATGTGACAGTGTCGTTTGCTTCATGAAATGAACATTTACATTGAGCTGGGGTCGCATCACAGCATCCGTGAACGAGTAAATGGTTATCGCAAAAGATGTCGAATCCTTTCGACCCCGGTTAGAAGGGGTAGTTCAGACTCCCGTCTTGGGACCGACAGGGACCGACTACTCTCCATTAGGGGATCTGAAATACCCTTACTGCCCGGGGTCTAAAGGATTCGAGAAAGGAGTTCCCTCGCTCCCCAGCCACCACAACGTTCGATGTTACATAGCCTTGACACCGCCGTACTGAACCGGAGGAAACCTTTCTCAGCTCGTTGTGCGACGGAGCGGCCGTGGTTGAGCCGCCCATCCACAGTTTATCTGGCGATGTGATAGATGAGCTGTACCGCATCTAAATAGAGGAATACTTCTGGGGGAATGAAGGCCATCGACTCTGACTCATCAGGACGTATGTTCAAGCGGAACCAGGCGAGTTTTTAGACTTGGTCAAATCACCTCGTCTCGGATCTGCCAAACGGTGGCCTACCTGATATAATGGCATCCAAAGCCCGCCCCGGAAGTCGTGATGATGGGGACATTCGTGCAACGTGGCCAAACCAAAGCCTTCGAGGAAGCAGCTCGTCAATGTTCAGTTTCTCGAGCATTAGCGTGTTCCTCACCCTAACCAGGGGAGTAATTCCCACAACAGCACGAAGAAATCGCATCTCAGCAGCTTGATGTTATTCTTTTGGTCATTGCCCAAATTTCATGATCATAAGTGAGAGTTGCAATAAATACCTAGTTGAAAACCGCTATCTTGGCTTTGACACCGGGCTCAGCCTTCTTGATTACAGATCTTCCAAGCTGTTTCAAAACTGACCCTACTTCTTAAAGGAAAGCTTGGCACCAGTCCCCCTATCACTCGTGAAAAAGCCCCCGAGATACTTAAACTTCTCCACCTTCTTCAATGGGACTCCACCAGCTTGAGTGCATTAAACAGGCGTTCACCACTAACCCCAAAATTTCCTTATTAACCTTCATCCCAGCATCAGCGCATACGACCACAAACTTTCGAGTGCGCGCCGGAGTTCCTTCTGGGAGGACGTGAAGATAACTAAGTCATTTCCAAAAACAAAATGACTCACAAAAATGAAGTGAACGCAACTGGTGGCGGACAATGCCGACTACATTCCGTCTTAAAAATGGATGAAAACGTGATGCAACTTTCAGTTCTTCAGACATCCAATTCAGGAATAAAATGTACACGTTCTTCTTGATCTTGAAAGCCTGCTAAAGTCCAACGGCCAAAAAGTGATGCTCATGAGTTTGAAGACACTCTCGACGTGTCTATGTCATCTGACCAAGGACATTCGTCTGAAGGATTCCGCTTGAGCAGCAGTAATTGCGGAGCTAATAGTTTCCATTTTTTATGATTTTATATTTAATTTTAGAATAAAACCACGTTTTTTAAACTATTTATAAGCTTAACACACCACTTTATTTTCAATTTTCACACAATAAACAGCTGATTTCGAAAATGAGAGTGAGACAGTTCTATGTGGCAATGCTTTTTGCGATTCCATTTGGATCGTGTGGTAGCATTTATTCGTAGTTCGTATAGGAACAACGTAGATTTGCTACGATTCTGTGCTAGGTCTGATTATGTAGCGTGGCTTTACTGTAATCGGAAAACGAAGATTTTAATTATCAAACATCACAAAGTGCTCGCGATCAGGGAGAGAAAAATAATAAAAATAAATCTTAACAAACTAGTCGCTGTGAAAGAGGAAAACCAAGAAAGTACAATGGACGGAAATGCTACGGTATGAGAATCCACTGCAAATGATTTCAGTTCAAAAATGGTTCCTATAACCGAAGTTCTTGAGATTAAAATGGGAAAACTTATGTAGACTCTCCTTAACTCAGTTCAAGACTTAAGCGAACTGTGAAACTGATTAAATCGTTGAACTGAAGTTTGAAAAAAAAGTGGAGTTTAAAGTTCCACTGTGAAACTTGGCAGTGAAAAAAGTTAAACACAACTTTTGGATTTTTCTCTTCAACTTCTGGATTTACTTTCATTCACTCAACTTTTATGGTCTTAACTTTCAAATTACAACCCATGAGTTTATCAACTCCTCATTTTTTCAACTTCTGGAAATAGTTAAGAAAGTTAAATCAAATCGGGGATTTTGCTCTCTCTCTCTCCCTTTTCTTCCATTTCTGTAGTTACCTGTTCACATTTGTATACAAAATGGAATGATTGAGTGTGTGAAAAAGGTGCTCGAACTATTACCGGATTGCCGTGAAACGGGAGAAAATACTGGCCCTTTGATTCGACATATTGACTTATAGGGTTTATAACTTAATTCGTGCGTTTTGCTAAGAGATGGCGTAACTTGTACTATTCCATTGGAACATGCGTTGGAAAGCTACTGCCATTGTACGTCATTTTAGTATATGTCATTCATTTGAAGCGTAAGCAACAATCTTCTTTTTTTCACTCAAATATGTCGAATTTTTTTGTGCCTGAAAAAGTGTTTTTGCGGGGAGTTCTTCTTCATTACTTTACTCGTAATATGAAGAAATCTTTTGCCGAAAGTCATCGTATTTTGGTGGAAGTTTATGGTGAACATGCGCTAGCTGAGCGAACGCGCCAAAAGTGGTTTACACGATTTAAATGATTTTGGCTTGGAAGACAATGAACGTCCTGGGCAGGTTTGACGATGAAGAACTGGAAGCATTACTCTAAGAAGATTGTTGCCAAACACAAGGCATTTCAAAACGTTTAAAAGCAACTGGATACATTCAAAAGCAAGGGAATTGGGTTCCACCTGAACTCAAGCCGAGAGACGGCGAAAGGCGATTTTGTATGTCCGAAATGCTGCTGGAACGCCACAAAAGCAAGTCATTTTTGCATCGGATTGTTACTGGTGATGAAAAATGGTTCCATTACAAATCACATGTGAGACCCGGCCAACCACTCAAATCAACGGCAAAGTCGAGTATCCATGGCGTGAAGGTAATGCTCCGTATTTGGTGGTATCAGAAGAGTGTGCTGTATTATGAGCTGTTAAAACCGGGTGAAACCATCAATGGACAACGCTACCGACAACAATCAATCTGTTTGAAGAGAGCAGTAGCCGAAAAACGCCCGGAATATGCGACCAGACCAGACATCATGACAACGCTCGGCTCCACGTTGCTACTCCGGTTAAGAATTATTTGGAAAACAGTGGATGGGAAGTTTTGCGCAACCCACCGTATAGCCCAGACCTTGCCCCTTCCGGTCGATGCAGAACGCCCTCACTGAAATACGGTTCACATCAGAGCAGAATATCAAAAAATGGCTTGATTCATTCTTGGCTGCCAAGCCGGCGCAGTTTTTGTGGGATGGGATCCACAAATTGCCAAAAATATGGGAAAAAGTCATAGCTTCAGATGGGCAATACTTTGAATAATACTATCGTACATGTTTTTCTTAAATAAACGTTCAAATTTTGAAAAAGAAAACCGCACGAATTATGTTATAGGCCCAATATTTGAGAGATTCTTTTTCATTTCTTAAAAGGCCCTGTGAATTGCGGGCAACTACGCACTGACCAATCGTCAACATTATTCGGTCGGACTAATTCAATAGGCGAATGCAGACTATAGTGTAAGCATTACAAATGTGCATAGTCGCTTGTGCTGTTCTCCATAACATGCCGCCAGCGACGGAACACCAGACACAGGAGGTTCCGGAGGATAGAAATACGCAACCATTATCTCTGCTGAAAACATTCGCTAGCAATTCTCCTTATAACAGCGCACACGAAGTAGAATATGCCATTGCATTTGTGAATTGTCAAAACTATCACAGGGGAAATTTAAAAAGAGAAAGTTGGTCAACTTCTGGATTTTAAATTTCAGACTGTGTGTTGCCATAGTGAACAAAATCAATTTTCAAATTTCATAAATAACGAGTTGAGACCAACCCCGAAGTTGACCAACACACAGTTTTCCGCGAAGTTGAGCAATTGTGCACAAAACGACCCTAAATTGCGAGAACTTTCTCGACACATACTCTCCTTATGCACTTAGTAGTCAAAGAAAATCGATAGCAACTGGAAACTAGGTCAGCAAGCCAACCAAATCAGTGCACACAAACTCTTACGCACGGCGGATTAAAAAAGAGCACATATTACACACGCCAATTTAAGAGAGCACAATGCTACCTTTCTGAAAGAGGTCAGATATCTGACTCAGATACTAATCTCTTACAAAAGAGAATATAGCACAGAGACGAGACCTTGCTTGAGTCGGACTCTTTCAACTCTGACAAAAATTCAATAAATCGCAGAGTTCTCTTCCTCTACAAACTTCCACAATTTTCTAGACCAAGCTTCTAGAATTTTCTCCCTTCCCCTGAAATCATATAAATACTCGGGCTCGTCGCTCTTCTCTTCAGTATTTATTCAACCAACAAAGTGAAAAACATCTGAGAAGAGTGTTAAGCAGCAACTTGCTGAGTGCACAGCAGAGAAACATAAAGTGATAAGAAATATTTTCAGTAAAACAGTGAAATTAAGAAGACAAAGAATTTGAAAATCAGAAAGTTGAAAACAGACCAAGACAAGCATTCAATCTCATCATCAGTACAACTTCGTGAAAAGTGAAGAACAGCAGAGCAACATGCCAGCAATTGGTATTGACTTGGGCACCACCTACTCCTGTGTTGGAGTCTTCCAGCACGGAAAGGTGGAAATCATCGCCAACGACCAGGGCAACCGCACCACACCCAGCTACGTGGCGTTCACAGATTCGGAGCGACTCATCGGAGACGCGGCCAAGAACCAGGTTGCCATCAACCCCAAGAACACAGTCTTCGACGCCAAGCGGCTGATTGGACGCAAGTACGACGACCCGAAGATTCGAGAGGACATGAAGCACTGGTCATTCAAGGTGGTGAGCGACGGAGGAAAACCGAAGATCGGCGTGGAGTTCAAGGGTGAACAGAAGAGGTTCGCCCCAGAGGAGATCAGCTCGATGGTTTTGACGAAAATGAAGGAGACAGCCGAGGCGTACCTAGGCGAGTCAGTCAGAGATGCAGTGATCACAGTGCCAGCGTACTTCAACGACTCACAGCGCCAGGCAACAAAAGACGCCGGAGCCATCGCTGGTCTCAACGTGTTGAGAATCATCAACGAGCCAACAGCAGCCGCTTTGGCCTACGGTCTAGACAAGAACCTCTCCGGTGAACGAAATGTCCTCATCTTCGACTTGGGAGGTGGCACATTCGATGTCTCCATCCTCACAATCGACGAGGGTTCCCTGTTCGAGGTGAGAGCCACAGCTGGAGACACGCACTTGGGCGGTGAGGACTTCGACAACCGGCTGGTCAACCACTTGGCAGACGAGTTCAAGCGCAAGTTCAAGAAGGATCTTCGATCAAACCCTCGAGCCCTTCGTCGCTTAAGGACAGCAGCAGAAAGGGCGAAACGCACACTCTCGTCGAGCACAGAAGCAACCATCGAGATCGACGCCCTGTTCGAGGGAGTCGACTTCTACACAAGAGTCACCCGGGCACGCTTCGAGGAACTGTGCGGAGACCTCTTCCGTGCCACATTGCAACCCGTAGAGAAGGCACTGAACGACGCGAAAATGGACAAGTCTCAGATCCACGACATCGTGCTGGTGGGAGGATCTACGAGAATCCCAAAAGTTCAGAACCTCCTCCAGTCGTTCTTCTGTGGAAAGTCGCTCAACTTGTCCATCAACCCCGACGAAGCAGTTGCTTACGGAGCCGCAGTCCAGGCAGCGATCCTGAGTGGCGACACCAGCAGCAAGATTCAAGACGTTCTCCTGGTCGATGTGGCGCCTTTGTCGTTGGGCATCGAAACCGCGGGAGGAGTCATGGCCAAGGTGGTCGAACGCAACTGCAGGATACCATGCAAGCAAACGCAGACCTTCTCCACGTACGCCGACAACCAGCCGGGAGTTACCATCAAGGTCTTCGAGGGAGAACGTGTGATGACGAAGGACAACAATCTCCTTGGAACATTCGACCTCTCCGGCATTCCACCAGCGCCGAGGGGGACGCCTCAGATTGAAGTCACATTCGACCTGGACGCCAACGGTATCCTGAATGTTTCCGCCAAGGAGACGGGCACCGGCAACACCAAGAACATCACGATCAAGAACGACAAGGGCCGCCTTTCACAAGCCGAGATCGACAGAATGGTCAACGAAGCGGAACGGTTCCAAGAGGAGGATGAGAGGCAGCGCCAGAAGATCGCAGCCAGAAACAGTCTGGAGGGCTACGTGTTTGGAGTGAAGCAAGCCCTGGAGCAGGCCGGAGACAAGATCAGCCAACAGGAGAAGGACACGGCGCGGAATGTCTGCGAGGAGACCATCAAGTGGCTGGATGCGAACTCACTGGCGGACAAGGAGGAGTACGAGGATAAGATGAAGCACATGTCGGGCATCTGCAGTCCAATAATGACGAAGATCCACAGTGGAGGAGCCAGTGGTGGTGCACAAGGTTGTGGCCAACAAGCTGGCGGTTTCGGCGGACGAGCAGGACCAACAGTCGAAGAAGTTGATTAAAGTGTTTAGAAAGTCGGATGAGAGATTCAAGAGACTGCAGCATTTAGGGGCATATCCATCTCACTAATTGCAGAAATCTAAAGTTAAGAAAATAAAATAAGTCTAAAATTAAATTTAAAAAAATCTGTTTTATTCGTGATGTTGGGAATAGAAGAGGAAGTAGATATTTATCCTTTTTCGAAGAGCTGGTTGAAGCAATTTTTGTCCGACTAAGCGGAACAAAGGAACGAATTGAAGAAGTGACCAGATCAGGGTGCCAGCACGTAACTTGAAACAATCGAGTTGACTCGATACAATCGAACATGGGTAGCACCTATCTTGGTTCAGTCGAGTATCTTCGATTGATTCGTCAAAGTAGGCAGCATACAAATTGGAATATGACGTTTGAAACAGAATTTTTTAGTCGATACAAAAAGGTTATCGTCATTATGGAAGCGAAGCAAAATATGTCCATCATCAAAAAACAAATTGAAATTGTGACCAGTTACATGAGTGGTCTTGGCAAAAGGCATAATAAATGAATACTTACTCTCCTTCTCACAATTCTATTGGATTATCCCGAAGGTACCTTCTTTTGGTTGTGTCATTAAGTACCTTCTTCTTCATCTTCGCTTTCCGAATCAAAAAATATCATTTTAAATGCAATTTGACTGTAATGTCGAAGATAACCAATTTGACATTTCACTGTATAGTTCACAATGACATTTTTAAGTCGAAGTCACAACGAAACTCGTTTCAAGGTACATGCTGCCAGAAAATACTCGTATTTTGGAGTCGAGTTGAATGACGATGAACAATGCTCGATTTTTTCAAGTTACGTGCTGGCACCCCAGTTTGAGGGTTTTTCTAGTCAAACCTGGAGGATGCAAAATGTGGATTTGTACAGTCGAGAACGGATAAGTGCAAAAACCGCGTAAGTGCAACGACTTCGGATGCCCACAGCCATTTCAAGCGATTTGTATACAACTTTGTTCGTCTAACTTAAATTCACAGCTTTCAAAACCCCTAACTAAGTTTCTTATTGTTTTTAAAACGGATGTCAAATATAATTTTTTCACATTTGTGCACAAAAGAAATAAACGGCAGCTAATTGGGCGAAGGTAGATTTTTGCAGCAGAAAAGGGTATGAATTTGTGTGAGTTCAAAAAATGTGGTTCGCTTTTGGGCGCGCTTAAAATGGTCAAAAGAGCTTGGTGGCCAGTGATACCAACGATTAAAAGGAATTGCTCAAGAAAAAGCGGGATTTGTTAAAACGACACCGACTGAATTGCAACAAGAAGTTCTACATCTTCACCAAGGCTGAGTTCATAAACGTCAAACATTACCGCAGTGATGGGACATCACTGCTTTTTTGCGATGCTGATGCGATGCATACCTGATGCAGATGCAATGCTGATTGAACTGATCGTCGACGTTTCAGAACACATTGTTTACACATTGTTTAAACATTTTGGAGCCAACATGGACATTCTTCTTGTGAAATTATTAATCGATAATACTATTCCGAAAAACGATAGGTTTTTGTTAAACTTGTATGAAACAAGAAGAAAGCGCTTAAGGCTATCCAACACTTTCTGCAATATTTCTTTGAACTTGCGCATTTCCTAAATGCTCTCTTTTTCGGCGGATAGCTTTTGCCGCTCCAGCTCCATTATCTCGTTGAAGCGCTTTTCCTCCCTTTCGGCTTCATTTTTTAGAAAAACTAACGTTTTGTTTTGCGATGACTGTGATGGCTATGACTGCGATGGCGATGACGATGAAAATGTTGCTCTCAAATTATCTGCTGGAGGTGCAATGGAATGTTTGTTTCATCCAATTGGGCATAGTGTTCCCAATATGTGCTGTCCCTCCCAGTTTTTTTTTATTGCGATTTTTGATGCGTTTGTAGGTAAACATCATATCAAGGAATTTTGTGTGCACCTGGTCCTTCGAAAATTGTATGTCTAGAGGAAAGAATTTAAAGATTTATTGCAAATTTATATTATATTACCTGCACATTCCTCCTTCATTTCCACCAGGACCTTGCCCCAAAGTACGGAGCGCGATTTTTTCCCGGAACACAATTCGGGTTCATATTTAATTCCAGTAGCTATCAAAAGCTTCACTTGAGCATTGCCAAAATAATCTCTGCAATAAAAAATATATACTTTTACTCACTTTTATTTTTCCGCCGACATTTTAGCCGCCACAATCAACCACGCATCAGCAAATTTGATGATGCTCAAATGTTTGACATTTGCCATTGCAACCTTTGACGTTTGCAGTGATGCCCAAATTTGCGTTTATGAACGTGATGCCAAGGTGATGCTGCACCGATGCCGCAGTGATGCGTTTATGAATTCACCCGAAGTGCTGCACATACTGCACATGAGTTTCATAACTTTGTAAAACTCGACGAAAATGAGGAATCTTATGCTGTGAGCTGACTGAAGATGATATGCTGAGCCTATATCTGAAGAATCTGACGTCTCTTGGAAGAGGCTTTAATTACGCGCCGAGAGGTTGTGCGTTGTCTGGATACTGTAAGATCTTATATGGACCAAAATAAATTGAGTTGTCGAAACGTAGATGACATAGAAAATCAGAAAATCATTTCCATGACAAACTTCCAATCCAAGAGAAGTTTTCCGAAAAACCAAGCGAACAGAATGGTTACCAACTGACATTTGTGTAAGAGTTGATACGCATACAATGTGGACATAAACTTATGATACATTCCGATACAGTGGTTTTGTAAAGTCTGTATCTGTAACGACCCCCGCTCCGGCGTCCCGGCTACTGCTTGTACGGGAGAAAGCATCAGAGAAGTCGAAAAACTTGTTCTTGAGGATGCCCGAATAAAGGTGAAAATGATGGCAGAGATCACCAAGCTTTCAATTGGTACCATTCACACCATTCTTCATGACCATCTTAACCTTTCAAAGGTCAGTGCAAAGTGGGTGCCACGAATGCTCACAGCGCCTCAGAGAAAGTGAGAATCGCATGCTGTAGAGAGCTTTTGGAGATGTGTAGTGAGAACGCGGACGGTGTTATGGATCGAATTGTTACTGGTGACGAAACATGGGTTCACCACTATTATCCTGAAAGCAAACAAGAGTCCATGCAGTGGCATAAAAAAGGAACAGACCCCCCGAAGAAGTTCAAAGTCACTCCGTCTGCCGGGAAGCTCATGGCCACAGTTTTTTGGGACTCAAAGGGAATTTTGCTCATTGAGTACAAAAAAGAAGGTGAAACCATCAACGCTACATCTAACGCTTCCACTTTGCATAATTTGCGGGACGAAATTAAAAAGAAAAGACGGGGTAAACTCGCAGCGGGTGCGTTGCTTCTTCATGACATCGCTCCTGTTCACACGGCGCGAGTTTCCAAGGCTGCTGCGCGAGATTGTGGTTTCGAAGAAAACCAACACCCACCCACAGTCCAGACCTTGCCCCTAGTGATTATATCCTGTTTCCGGATTTGAAAAAATGTCTTCGTGGAAAAAGATTTTCGGATGATGAAGAACTTAAGTCGGCAATGAATGGGTATTTTGCAGAGAAAGAGGAAATTTATTTTTTTGAGGGTTTAAAAAAACTTATCTCAAGATGTAACAAATGCATTGATGTTAGGGGAGATTATATTGAAAAATAAAAACAATTTAAATTGAATTCGCATTTTTATTCAATGTTAACCGATGTTTCGAAATTTGATTGCATCTCCAATGTTTTAAAATTGAAAGGGTTTAGAAAAGAATGAATGATTGAATATGTGTAAAAAAGAATACAGAAACGATTAATATCTTTGAATTATTGATGGATAAATGTAATATTAAATGATAATAAAGATAAATGATTTCGATTTATAAACTGAGTGCGTTTTGTTTCGTAATTAGATTAGGTTTGGTTGGAGTGACTGCGATGGTCAATGTCGTGCTCATTGCTGTGCTGTCACAGTCCTGGTCGAAGAATTCTTAGCTAGTCCCCAGTCAGCCATTTTATCGAACATGTCGTTGATATGATGTCTGCGATGGCGCTACAACCGGAGCTGGACCTGGACCTAGTCGGCAGCAACCACTCGTGTTGTCTTTTATCAGGAGTGGAGGGCGCACCACCTACAGTTTAATGCCGATTCTGAACGACGATGTTTGAGAATATTTTTCCAAAGAACTCAAGCATTGGAGGTGCAATCGTTATGCTGGTTACTCGTGCCGGTGATTGTCTACATCACGGGGACCACATTTGATCTTGGGAACCTTATCCGATAATTCGACTACGCTATTAAACGAACAACATCCTAGGTACATCTTCCTGGCTACCACAAGAGTTGGACAGGTGCCGGGATGTTTCTCATCGGGCGCTCCCATTCTTCGAACTTGATTAATTAGTTAGTAAGCCTTTACTGTGTCTTTGATACACCCCCTAGTAGGTAAGTCCAGGATATATTTGTTTTGGTGTCCTTCTGTTATAAAGGTGCAACCATCTCAGATGTTTTGCCTAAGACGGCGACTCCTGTGGCAAAGCTGCCTTTATGAATTAATTAGAATTCATTGCTTCTATTGATGCATTTATGGGATGATGATGATGCGTATATATGATAGTAAACGCACAGGCTTTTAGTCTGCCTTTCACCAACACTAAGTGCAAAAGACCAGGGGTGGTGCTGCATTCGTATCGTTTGGTTCGTTAATTCAAACATCAATTAAAAATGTGTTATATTAGTTTACATAATATAAAGTATTATGTATTACTAATGTGATACTAGAGATAACATCTACATATACTTACATATGTATGTACACAGATGTGCAATGGTCTATACTTAATTCTTACGGTTTGCTTCGAGATGGCGTAACTTGTACCATTCCACTGGAATATGCGTTGGAAAGCTACTGTCATTGTACGTCATGTGAAGTCATTTTTTGAAGCGTAAACAACAATCATTTTTATTCATTCAAATATGTCGAACTTTGTGCCTGAAAAAGTGTTTTTGCGGGGAGTTCTTCTTCATTACTTTAATATGAAGAAAACTGTTGCCGAAAGTCATCCTATTTTGGTGGAAGCTGATGGATGATTATTTGGTCAACCAGCCAAATCAATGGCAAAGCGAATATCCATGGTGCGAAGGTAATGCTCTGTATTTGGTGGGATCAGAAGGGTGTGCTGTATTATGAGCTGTTAAAACCGGGTGAAACCATCAGTGGACAACGCTACCGAACACAATTAATCCGTTTGAAGACACGGCATTAATTTTCCATCATGACAACGCTCGGCCCCACGTTCCTACTCCGGTTAAGAACTATTTGGAAAACAGTGGATGAGAAGTTTTATCCCACCCGCCCTATATCCCAGACCTTGCCCCCTCTGACTACCATTTGTTCCGGTCGATGCAGAACGCCCTCACTGAAATACGGTTCACATTAGAGCAGTACATCCAAAATTGGCGTGATTCATTCTTGGCTGCCAAGCCGGCGCAGTTCTTTTGGGATGGGATCCACAAATTCCAAGAAAGATGGGAAAAAGTCGTAGCTTCAGATGGGCAATACTTTGAATAATACTATCGTACATGTTTTTCTTAAATAAACTTTCAAATTTTGAAAAAAAAAAATGTTTAAGCCTGATCGTTGTGCACCTATCCGTTCTCGACTGTACTCTCCAATTACGGTTGGCGAGTCGAACGTTCTGTGAGAGATGGTCTCAGTGGTGAATTAACGCATTCGAAACCATTGCGTGTCGTGTAATCTCTTACATTTCGAAACATTTTTGACATTTAAGTCGATTTAGAGATTCTCAATTCGCCAACCATAATACAAACTACTTACCTACACGCACGCGTTTATCCGTTCGTAAATTGCTGCCATCAGTCATTGACCATTCATAAACGTCAGAAATTGCCGTGAAACAAATTATTCTTAAAGCGTTTTTTCCAGTCGCGCCCTTTTGCAGCCAAAAAATAATCTGACCTAGCTAGGTATCCATTCGGAACGAAGAGTTTCCCATTTTCATGCGAATCGGAGGATTTTTGTTTCGAAGTAATATGCCGAACAGCTGACCGGAACATCATTCCGTGGAATGTAACGCAACACAGAATTCTGCGTTGCGACGCGTTCAATTTCGTGTTTTGACAAACATTCGTATCTGATACTCTCCGCAAACCATTGAGATGACAGTGAGTGCACAATCTGCCCGACACCGACGACATATCGACATGTATGAATAGTATACACTGAGGTTTATACTGCAACTCGCCTGAGTAAGTACGATC
This sequence comes from Eristalis tenax, assembly GCA_905231855.2. Lineage (NCBI taxonomy): Eukaryota > Metazoa > Arthropoda > Insecta > Diptera > Syrphidae > Eristalis > Eristalis tenax. The sequence goes on along the minus strand of HG993124.1, from coordinate 12,619,837 downwards.
GTTATACCCATTTGACAAAGTCGCATTCGCGCGTTCCGGCTCTGACATTTTAACTAGGATACACGTAAAGCTATTAAACAAGTCACAATGCAGCGGTCGCGCTCTGATAGTTCACAGAGCGTAATATCGGAAGCGCTAGCACAAATTTCTAGGTAGAGCTACTTCTATAAACTCGGGCTTTATGACAGTTGTGAAACAACTATTTTTCTATGTAATTAATGTTTTTGTAGACATTTTATGTGAAAAAATTGCATTTCTTTGTCTGGTAGGATTTTCGACCATTTTATTTGTGAAACGCACGCCTTTCATTGTGAGCCGCGCTTTGGCATAACATTCTCTTAAACTCGATAAAACGCGTACCAACGCCTATCAACGCCCGACCGCTCGACCGCGCCATTTTGATTTGGCATTTGATCTGCATTAATGAACATGTCTTATAGCACGTTTACACCGCACCTAAGTCCATCATTTCGGGAAATAAATTCCGAAATCCCATTTTGCGTTCCCACAGGAATTTCCAGATTTCAAATGACAGCTACTGTCAGAATTGATTACTGTTATTTTGTTCTAATGGGAGTTGAATTTTGAGGAAAGGAGTGGGAAAGGATCACGCCGTTGGTCTGACACAATCCTCTCTCAGTACAATACTTACAGATTGATATTGGACATTTTGGATGTAAAACTTTGACTAAACTGTTGAAGAACAATTTAATGAGATTCACTCTCATTGCCGTAACATAATCCAAAGAACAAGTGGCGTTCCAAAAAACAGGTGGAGATGCTTGTAGAGCTAGAGAATTGTACTACGCCCCATTGAAGCAGTTGAAAGAGTCCAGAGTATTGGATCAAATTTAAATGTCAAACAAAACGTACACATTCACATCTTAACATTCATCATATTTCTGCAGATGTTCTCAGTTGTCGGCGCTCATTATTGATCGTCCTTAAGTTAGTAATAAGCGCTTGTGGGTACTATTTATTCTTTGTGTTTTTATTTTTTTTTATTTTCGTGGATTCATGGCGATGCGCCACGTTTTCTCCCGGATTTGCTGTTCGCGATAAGAGAATTCTTTCAAACATGGCACTTTTTTTCACGCGATTTGTAGGCGAACAGAAAAGAAGGAAATATTTCGGACGACATTCATGATAATGCTACGTTTCCACCGAACGGGGTCTGGAAACTTCGCGGTTTCTGATAAAACTCGTTAAATCCTCCTCGAGTTCATCCGTCCGTGAGAGGTTGTGAAAACGGATACGCCTACAGCGTGAATTTCAGTTTATTTTGGCGTTCAATTTCTCATTTTGTCTGGTGCTCTGACACTATTATGTCCTGTCAACAAACAGTTGTTCAGGCGGCCATTAAAAATTGAGAGCGACTGACATTTCTTTTGGCGGGCACCAGAAATGAAGTATGATAGAGATACCCAATTTCACGGCTGATTGACCTCTAGTTCATCGACGAATTTCATAGACTTTTTGACAGTTATTCATGAATTTTTGACGGTTATTCACGAAATATCGTAAATGCCGTCCTGTGATTGGTCAATTTGGCTTTTAATTTTTAGGGGCAAGAGAGGTAAAAGTTGGGCATCTCTATCATACTTCATTTCTTTGCGGGCACTTATAAATTGAGAGCGAGTGGCATGGAAATCGAGAGCCAAGACACTTCATGGTCGGTGGAAACGGCCTATTGAGGTTTCAGTAAAAGTTCATCCGGAACTCGCGGTTTCGGTTCAGTGGAAACGTAGCATAAGACTGATTTACTGAAAACGTCATTACATGTATGAAGTGTCGATGAGTTGCGTTTTCCATAATAGCATTTTTTTACACTACTCTACAGTCCACCTTCTCGATTGCGTTTCATCATTCAGGCAGGCCTCATTTAACACGTGGGTTAGGTTCCTGAAAAATATCGTATTAAACAAAAAACTCAGTAAATATAGGAAACAAGGCTCTGAACCGTGTCAAGGCTCAACTATAATAGTGTACATCAGCTAGTGTCAAATTTTAACGAAATGTTTCGTCACTTTTTCGAAAAGCACAAGGCTAGCCATTATGAGCATATGCGTGCATAGCCCTATATCAGAAATTCTTCCCGTGTTTGCTTGATTTCTTTTAATATCAATATCATTCAATTTCTAAAGCAAACACGCATTATAGTTCAATGTCAGCTGAATTGCCCATCTTTCATATTCATCGTTGTGTTCCAGTTGCCAAATTCGTATATGGTTAACGAAATGCTAGCGATCGTAAGTGAACTACAATATAGGTTTGCTCATAGGGGTCTGTGTGCGTTTGACACTAGCTCATGCACATTATAGTTGAGCCTTAAAACGAAAATACGTGGCAAAAAGTGAACCGTGTTAAAACTAGGCCGTGATTCTTATATCACGTGTTAAGTGAGGCCCACCTTGTAATAGGAAAACAAAGGGATGCGAATATATTCCCTCAGCTGGTCCTTCCATCAGACCTACATGGCAGAGCGAATCGAAGACTGTTTTAAGGTCAAGTGACTGGACATGCCACTGGACATCGTTTGACTAGTTATTGAGGATTTAATTTCTAGGTGAAGTATTGCATATCCCGCGAAGTGGAAGTGGATTTGAATCCAAACTGTTGATATTGTGGGATTCCTGTCTCAACTGAACTGATATGTGATGTGATATTTTTATGTACAACCACGTTCACACAAACAATCCCATGCTTGACATAATGAACTGTGACAGATGCCAATAAAATGGTGTCTGTGTGTACGAAGTATGCTATGCCCAGTGTTGCCGCTTTTAATTCTGATTTTTCCTTCTATCGAGTGTTTAAAGAAATTCGCGCTTCTATTTTAGTTCAGTCGATTAAAACCTAAGCATTCCTGACGTCGCATGCTAATTTTAAAATTGTCGCAGTATTTCTAAAAAAAGTTCGTCATCTAAGAATAGCCGTCAGTTGAGAATAAAAGTTTTAACAGGATCTCTTTGAATTGATTCTAGAATTTTTAGAGATTTGACTTTTATATTTATTTAATGTATTTATTTGATTGATTTATATTGATTCTTCCTCCCTCGTTTAGTTTAGTTTTATGGTTTTGTGTGACAACTCGCGGCCGATCGAAGACAACTTTGCCAAGCTTAGCAACCTCCACGCACATATCGAACACAAAGCACGGGATGAATCTACTTTTTTCTTTTTGAATCAGATGATCGGTGAGTCGGCGAGCTCCAGACTGCATTTTCTTAGCAATTCCCTCTCAATGGTATTAATCGAAGGGATCAATGACCTGATAAATTAAAGGGTTACCAAATAGCAATGATATTTCTGTTTCAGCAGCTGTCAAAATGAACAATGACAGCTGTCAAAATATTCAGTCTTGAGGGCGTGATGCGCAAATAAAAATTTCGTCAACGACCATACCATGCTGAAAAAATCGGTTCTCGCCCGATCACCGAAATCAAGCAGCATCGGGCGCGGATAGTTCTTGGATGGTGGGCCGCTTGGGAACACTGAGTGTTGTTGATACTGACACAGCTTTTTGTGCTCCAACCAAATATACATCTTGGTTCTTCGACAGAGACTTTAATTCCCCTTCCAAGCCGAGACACACAAAAATTGTCAAATTCAAAGACACACAAAAATACATAAGTGAAATAAGATATATATATGTATGTTGCGAGCAACTATGCTCGCGCCTTGGGAATAATGAGTAGGTGCGCCCCTGTTACCTTGGAAACAAAAGTACCTAATTCCGTCATTTGTATTGTTGGAAGACAGCCGGGCAGGACGTGTAACATTTTGTTCAATTCAACTTAAAAATCCTAATTTATTAACCTTATCTTACCATCCGTGACAGTAAGTCCTGATTTTTTATGTTAACGTATTGAATTAATTGTAACCTTGAAATCAATAAAGGTAATTTTGAATTGACGCCCAAAAAACACATTTCCTTATTTCCCTAGCCGATGGGATCACTCGTTTGTATACCACCAGGACGACGGGACGTTCGGTCACCAGGCTGAGATCGGCACCGAATTTTACATCCAGACAGACGAATAGTTAGGCTTTCAGAAAGCAACTCAACGACGGCTCGTTCGTGTGTTGGGTCTTTGATAGGCGTTGCTACGCTTACCTTACGAGCTTAGGTGAGTGTTGTGTCGAAAAACTGCAGGCTCAGTTTTCCATATCGAAAAGAACACACGCGTTTGACTTTCTAAAATGATCTGGAATACAATTTCCGAGAAAAAATATGAGCTTGCCGTAAATTAAAACCCCTTAGAAAAAATTCATTACTTGCATAAATATCGTCTCAGCCAACACTTCAAAAAATTGATTCCCAATTGTCAAAAAGTCCGAGTGACTGGAGAGTAGCTCTACCTACAAATTTGTGTTCACACTTACGATATTATGGTCTGCGAAATTTCACCGCGCAACCGCCCCGTTTGAACTTACACAAATTATTTTTATTATTATGTAACAACACGGCAACACTGGGTGAGAGACGACTCCACGGTGAGAGTGCGAGACGCATGGCATTCTGAAGTAAGCGATAGAAGTGTGGAGACGTGTGAGCTCAGAATTAAATTAAGTGAAATTGGAATATAACAAAGAAGTTGAATTGTTTAATTAGTAGATTTGGATTTGAAATCACATTGTTAATAATTGTAAATTTAAAGCTGGAGCTGTTAGGGCTTTCAGCTAGAACTGCAGTCTGTATACGATTTCCTACATTAAGTGCTGACATCAGGCTAAATGCATTATTTACATTACCGTACGATGTATGTTCCAAAAGGTCAGATAAATGTGTATGAGTTAAGATGACTTATGGTAAGCGTTTGGTTTTCGTGGCAGAAGGGACAAAGCGGTGGCGCTTTAGTGTACCCTACTAAAAATGGCAAAGTCCGATCGCGCGAACTCTGCATGGGGATGTGTGTATCCTACATTTATGTACTTGCAACATTTTCAAGAGAATTACTCACGACTTCACAAGAAGCGCCTGACCTATGTGGAGGTCTTTCGGAGAATTAGTTAATTACTGAGACGAAAACAAACAGGATGATACAGAATATGAAAATGACGCTACTGATCTTAACACGTAAACAGATGGGAGAACGAAGGGGAGGTGTAACAATTCGACAAAGACTCGTCATATGAGCAATGTTGTCGATGGAAGGTGCTCCAAATACAATGTTGCGGCACAAAACTCGCGGCGTATTCCACGGTAAGGCTCCCAAAAGGACCACCGCGGACACATGGAATTGAACAACCCGATGTAAGCATTAGACATTAGTGGGATATAAAATGAAGTCAATCAACCGACAATAATACGAAATGTTGAACTAAACAATGTACGCCAGTTGGCCCCTATTGTTGAGCCAACAGTCTAACCTTTAGTTTGTAAGCCTATACAAAGCCGTGCATGTCTCCAAATCTTTTTTTCTTTTCGGCGATACAATTAATTAAACCACCCAAAACATTTTCTGCACACAATCCGACAGCAGAATAGTTTTCGAATGCGAAATGAAAGCCGTAAGAGACAACAATCATGACATCCACTTTCGGAGTACAAAATACCAAATTTTCACAAGCGAGCTGGCAATACTTTTGATTTCCCACAGATTGTGTGCGGTTGCTATAGAGACACAAAATTCCAATTTCCGATTTTCGAATGCATTCCCGATACCAAGAATGAAGTATGATAGTGATGCAATCACAGGACGGCATTTACGTTATTTCGTGATTAACCGTCAAAAATTCATGAATAACTGTCAAAAAGTCTATGAAATTCGGCGATGGACTAGGGGTCAGTCAGCTGTGAAGTTTGGCATCTCTATAATACTTCATTTCTGCCCGATACTATAGCCACACAATATATCTACTCGTATTTCAAGAATTTCGCTCGCCGCAAGTTTATTTTAGTGGTAACCGAGGAGAGAATTTCACACATTTGCAGGCGGAATCCCAAAGAGCCACGCAATCAATCAATGATCACCCCGTCACCGACCACCAGACAGTGTTTAAATGAATACACAAAATCTATTCCTTTTGAATATTCACCTCATAACAATTTATTCAAATGCTTGTCCCTCACGCAGAACTTATTTGTACTCCTTAAAACTAATCTACTGTCTTAGTTCTAGGAACTTGCTAGAAAGTACTTAAATAACTAAACTCAGTCTTCGCTCTAGTCTTAGTCCACCTCTTCCACAGTTGGACCGTTATAGCCGCCGCCTGCCTGCTGGCCGCAGCTCGATGCTTGTGCTCCCGCACTAGCTCCCGTGTGGATCTTCGTCATGATGGGACTGCAGATCTTGGTGAGCTCCTCCATCTTGTGCTCGTACTCGTCCTTCTCGGCGGTTGTGTTGTTGTCCAGCCACTTGATGGTCTCGTTGCAGTGCTGCAGGGCCTGGTCCTTGTCCGACTGCGGCAGTTTGCTGCCGGCCTGTTCCACGGCTTGTTTCACGTTGAACACGTATCCCTCCAGACTGTTGCGGGCTGCGATCTTCTGGCGCTGTCGCTCGTCCTCTTCTTGGTACTTCTCAGCCTCGCTCACCATTCTGTCGATCTCAGCCTGGGACAGGCGACCCTTGTCGTTCTTGATCGTGATGTTCTTCGTGTTGCCAGAGCCCATCTCCTTGGCGGTTACGTTCAGGATTCCATTTGCGTCCAAGTCGAAGGTGACGTCGATCTGCGGGACACCTCGTGGAGCCGGCGGAATGCCCGTCAAGTTGAATGTTCCCAAAAGGTTGTTGTCCTTCGTCATCGCCCGCTCCCCTTCGAACACCTGGATGGTGACCGCCGGCTGGTTGTCGGCGTAGGTGGTGAATGTCTTCGACTGCTTGCAGGGGATTCTGCTGTTGCGCTCGATCAACTTCGTCATCACGCCTCCGGCTGTTTCGATGCCGAGTGACAGGGGCGCCACGTCGACCAGGAGGACGTCTTGGATTTTGCTGCTGGTGTCTCCACTCAGGATGGCTGCTTGGACTGCGGCTCCGTAGGCAACTGCTTCGTCGGGGTTGATGGACAGGTTGAGTGATTTTCCAGAGAAGAAGTTCTGGAGCAGGCTCTGGACCTTTGGAATTCTCGTGGAACCTCCCACCAACACGATGTCGTGGATCTGAGACTTGTCCATCTTGGCGTCCTTCAGCGCCTTCTCCACCGGATCCAGAGTTGAGCGGAAGAGGTCTGAGCAGAGCTCCTCGAAGCGAGCTCGACTTATTTTAGTGTAGTAGTCCACCCCTTCGAAGAGAGCATCGATCTCCAGACTGGCCTCCGTGCTGGATGACAAGGTGCGCTTGGCCCTCTCTGCTGCTGTCCTCAGGCGGCGAAGAGCTCGAGGATTTGATCGAAGGTCCTTCTTGTACTTCCGCTTGAACTCCTCTGCAAAGTGGTTGACCAGCCGGTTGTCGAAGTCTTCTCCTCCCAAGTGTGTGTCGCCGGCTGTGGCCTTCACCTCGAACAGGGAACCCTCGTCAATCGTGAGGATGGAGACATCGAATGTGCCACCTCCCAAGTCGAAGATGAGGACATTTCGTTCACCGGAGAGGTTCTTGTCCAGTCCGTAGGCCAAGGCGGCTGCTGTTGGTTCGTTGATGATCCTCAACACGTTGAGACCAGCGATGGCTCCGGCGTCTTTGGTTGCCTGGCGCTGTGAGTCGTTGAAGTACGCTGGCACTGTGATCACTGCATCCCGGATGGTTTCGCCCAGGTATGCCTCGGCTGTCTCCTTCATCTTCGTCAACACCATCGAGCTGATCTCCTCTGGGGCGAACGTCTTCTGCTCTCCTTTGAACTCAACACTGATCTTTGGCTTTCCTCCGTCGCTCACCACCTTGAATGGCCAGTGCTTCATGTCGGCCTGGATCTTATCGTCGTTGAACTTTCGCCCAATCAGCCGCTTTGCGTCGAAGACTGTGTTCCTGGGGTTCATGGCAACCTGGTTCTTGGCGGCGTCTCCGATGAGTCGCTCCGAATCTGTGAACGCCACGTAGCTGGGTGTGGTGCGGTTGCCCTGGTCGTTGGCGATGATTTCCACCTTTCCGTGCTGGAAGACCCCAACGCAGGAGTAGGTGGTGCCCAAGTCAATACCGATTGCTGGCATATTGTCGCTTGTTCTCTCAGTAAATTCGCCAAAAAATATTCACTTCTTTCCTTGAAATGTCGCAATTTACTTCTCGTGTATTGCCTGTGTTCTTCTTGTGATTATGGACTTTTCTTTCGCAGTTGAAATTATTTCGTCGGTTGCTCACTAAGCACTTGCTCAGTCACTTCACTGCACTTTGAAATTTTCACTTTGGGTTTTCAATGAATACTGAGGCGAAGAGAGCCAGCCCAGCTATTTATATGATTCTGCGTTGAAAGAGAAAATTCGAGAAAAGTTTACTAGGCGCTTGTAGAAAACTCTGGTTTTAGCTCGAATCGTGATGTGTGGTTGTTTAGAAAAACACTGAAAAGGTGGAAAAGAGATTGACTCGTGCGTAAGAGAATCGCATGTGCGTACTCTCTTCTCTTTTGCATTAATCGCTCCGTTTTCTCTGAAGAGTAAAGTACAAAAGGTGACCCGAAATTGAGTCATTTGTGTTGTTTATTTCACAATCATGTCTGAATACAACATCTGGACAATTCGGAAATATAATTCTAGAAGCTTCACATGTTCATTACGTGCGGTTCGCAAATACGCATATGTATGCATTAGGAAAAAATGGATACCTATGGATGTGTTTAATGTTTATTGCATATGAATAACTACAGCAGATTTGAAGATGACAATGCGTTTGTATTTAAATGATATCCGCAATCTTTAGTGCTGTTTCGGAAATTGCAGCTTTGTTCTACTTCACTGGGCGGTGGAGAATGTGTGTATGAAAGCGGGTTTGTACATATGGCAGCGAAGCTATTTGCACAAGGTTACTTATTTTTGTTTACAAATTTGGAAATTGAGAAGAGTGAATGCCCTTAACACAGTTGAAAATACGATGTACATACGTGGTGTATTACAGAGTGTGGCTCTGGAATTATAAATACAGCCTTTATGAACTAATGAGATGATTGCATTTTTTGTGTTTCTTAAGGAAATCGGATTGGACGGAAGGTAGAAGGTACCTCAGACGCCAAAAGGCTAAATAAATGGATCCCAGGTGCACTTCTGGTGTACTCATCGCATTGTAGAAACCTACGTAGGCTAGTCACTAGTGATCGTCCATTTTAATCCATTTCGTCCTGGTTAAATTTTAAGGGCCGATGTTGATTTTGAATAAAACACAAATTATTTAGGAAATTATTGTCATTTCTTTTTATTGTGATAATATTGGTATGGTTCCATACATAAGAACAAAATATCGGCCAAATGGTCGCCGCGACCTCGGCGCACACCTCCATCCGATGGTCCAAATGTTCGATGACGCTGAAGCATAATTGAGGTTCTATGCCGTCAATGTGCCGAATTATCTCATCCTTTAGCTCCTGAATTGTTGCTGGCTTATCGACGTACACTTTTTCTTTCAAATAACCCCAAAGAAAAAAGTGCAACGGTATCAACTCACGGCCAATTGACATCGCCACCACGTGAGATAACACGGCCATTGAATTTGTCGCGCAAAAGAGCCATTGTTTCGTTAGCTGTCCTGTTGTCCTGTTGAAACCACATATCGTCCGCATTCATATCTTCCAATTCGGGCCATAAAAAGTTCGCTATCATTTCACGATAGCGAACACCATTCACAGTAACTGCCTGACCGGCCTCATTTTGGAAAAAATACGGCCCGATGATGCCGCCGGCCCATAAACCGCACCAAACAGTCACTCTTTGTGGGTGCATTGGTTTTTCGACAATCACTCTTGGATTGTTATTCGCCCAAATGCGGCAATTCTGCTTATTGAATTCTGCCTCATCACTGAAGATGATCAGCCACTGTTGCCATTTCCTGCCACCATTCTGACCATTGACGACGCTTGAAATGGTCAAGAGGCTTTAGTTCTTGAGTCAATTGCACCTTGTAAGCGTGTAAATGCAAGTCTTTATGCATGATGTTCATCAACGACGAACGTGAGAGGTGCAATTGTTGGGCACGACGACGAGTTGAGGTGGACGGCTCTTCAGCGAACAGCAGCAATATTTTCTGCAGTACGAGTCGTACGAGCATGCACTGGTGTTTTCACATCTCCTACAGACCCGGTTTGCTCAAATTTTTGCACGATTTTTCCGAGTGTGTACGCACATTTGGACGATTAAATTGACCGAAAAAATCACGAAGTGCACGATATGCATCTTGATTTGAACACCCATTTTCATAATAAGCCTGAATAACTTTAACGCGTTGCTCGATTGTGTGGGTTTCCATGGTTCAAATTGAGTAAGTCTGAAATTGAGAAAATGTCAAATGAAATGCAGAAAAAAACTTGACGTTTAGGTGTGGTTCACATTCAACATCGATTATGAACATTGCATTATGAACCGTTCGAATGTGACGGCGCCGATACAAGCAGGAACGTAATTACTTTAGCAGTAGCCAGTTATCAGTCAGGGCGCGTTTGCGAAAGTGTAAGAAAGTGGTGATTTTGTGATTAGTAGTTCAAGTTTACAAAAATGTATGTTCTTGCTATAATTTGTCTGACACTTAAATGGTTTGCCATAGGTACTGAAAGCATTAGTTATGAAATGTTAATATCAGCGGATGTAATTGGGGCTGACTAATAGCACTCAATTTAATGCGAATTTCAGTCGCCGGCCGTTGATGATGGCATTATGACACTACGATTTTTTTGGAAAGAGGCAGCAATTATGCTCAAATTTGCGAAGGATCATACACTGGCTGTGTGCCGGGTACATGCCACAGATGGTATACATCTTCCTCGTCTCTTGTCCATGAAATTATTTTGACAGGTTGTTGTTTTGCAGCGCCTGTGAATACATGAGAGGGTTTTCGAACAGCTGAAAGTCTTCCCCTCCGACATAATGAGGTGAACTATTTGTTATTAGGTTATTTGTGGTACAAGCATATGTGTATTATTTGTACCGTTCAAACAGAAAAACCCGGGAGAAAAGAGATGAAATGTCAAAACACAAGCTGCCTGCGGCTGAATAATCTGGATGAGTTACAGTTTTAATCAATTGTGTCGCTCTTTTTGCAATTTATGAGGCTAGTGTGTATGCACTAGCAATTAATAATAATTTCAGTGATTTTTTGGCACCGCTCTATGTCTCATTTAAAAAAAAATGAAATATAATAATATGAAAAAAATTCGCATTGTTATATAGCCATGACCGAGCACTATTTTGATGAACTTGTAAGTGATGATGATATACAATGGTTGTGATTGTTGTCCTCTGAGATTCCACCTCAAATGTACTTACTTCCTTGACATAACTGAGTTATGCATCAAACTCAGATTTTGACAGTTTTTAATGTGTAAACCAGAAATGAAGTATGATAGAGATACCCAACTTCGCAGCTGATGGACCCCTAGACTATCGACGAATTAATAGACTTTTTGACAGTTATTCATGAATTTATGACCGTTATTCACGAAATAACGTAAATGCCGTCCTGTGATTGGTCAATTTGGCTCTAGAAGACCATATAAAGAAATGGTTGTCGAAAGTAGAAGTAGAAGAAGCAAGAGAAGTAGAAGTTGGGCATCCCTATCATACTTCATTTCTGGTGCAAACATCTTATCCCTCGCCCCTGACACACGAATACGGAGGAATTTTGGAAATGACATCGTAATATAGTTGCGCGACCGTTAGCAGCCGACCGTTTGTTATGAGGGAGAAGAGCCCTGTTACCGATGGTGGAAGTGTACTGTGACGTCTAAATGATTATAATAAAACATTTTAATAATTATATCCAATGCAAGCAGTAGAACGACGTCTATTTTATGTTTGAGTTGTAATTAGTATTATTTTGATACTTGCATGATTATGATTAAGTGAAGTGTGGAAGTACCTGTAAAAGTATATCAAGGATAAAATCTCGTTATTTGCCTTTAACTGTCAAAGTTTACGAGCACATTGCAACGACCTCAACTAAGACGTAACACAAAAATGCACATTACTCATGCTCTCCGAGACATGGGTTAATGATGAAGAGATAATTGACATTGCAAACTTTGATTGCTGTTTCCAATACAAGCGACCAGAAAGGCGCGCTGATGGTGTTGCTATTTATAAAAATGGACGCAGTTCTCATGTAATTGCTCGAAATATGAAAATTAAATATCGCTACATTTGCGGATTGGGTATTGCAATTCGAGATATCGGGGATAAATGTGCAGCTGAATGCATTCTTCCAAATGGCCAGAGCGTAATTTCTGTTGTTGTCTACTACTCTCCAAACCAGTCCATGGATAAAATCATCGACTTCCTTCACTTCGTACTTTTGCCATTCACAGAAGGTGGTCCAGCTCTACGGGGAAAGAACTATCATCTGTGGCGGTACTCTACAGCTTCAAATGAACTCTAACTCAGAAATTTCCACCACTCAAAGTGGTACAGTCATAGACGCGATATTGCAACTATGTCTCAGTACATTGCAGTCTCATGTATACGTTTTATATTTCAGCTGTCATAAGCTCATTGTATCAACGTTACCATAAATTGAACCTGATTAAATATTCATTCACGGCTCATTTTTTTAAATAAAATACTTTATATCCTGTCCGTTCAGATATCATCGATTGGCGGGACACTACACATAGATCTCGAGTACGTCTACTGCCCGCTCCCTTTTGTTTGCATTTAAGATTACTCTATACCGAACATTTAGCTACAAGTAGGTACTCCTTCTAAAGGATTTTGTTTGTTGAAGTAGGTATGAATTTGTTGTTGTTTTGTTTTTAAACATTGTTAACCGTGTAAGCTTAGCAACTTGGATTATATATCGTTTGGCGACAAATTTGAAAGGATACAATACTGTGCATCCTTCCAGGGGTAACTACGCAGCCGACACAGTGTTTCGTCTAGTACATGCTAGCTGGACAGAAGTCAACAAATTCAATGTCGTGATTTTAGCTGATATTGATGGGAAATTGTTAACAATACTCTATGTAGCAGGATTACAAACAAAATGTTTGGCAAAGCTCTATTATTTCGGGAAAAAAAAACATAGTCGAAGTTGTACAATGAAGGAAGTTCATGTGCCCACATTTGTTAGTTAGAGTTCTAAGGTCGAGTTTTAACTACACGTATCCTAATGTATACGGTCTAAATTGTACATACATATGAGGTAGTTTTATTGGTGAACCTAATTTTAAGGCATGCCCCATACAGCACAATGCTGTTCAACCTTGTTTTTTCGTCGTTAGATAGCAATGTCCAAAAAACCCCAATCTGTAGGCAATGACTATATCCGTTGTGCGGACCATTTCGATGATAAGCAAAACCCTTTATGCACATCAATAAAAGCAATTAGTTCAGTTTTTTAGAAGACTTGCAGATAAGAAAAGATGCTGACCCATGCCGTTTTAGATACTTCGTCCGACAAAACAAAAGGAGGTAGATAGGTACTTTGGTGACGGAGAAGCCTAAGAAGCGCGTCACAAAGATTGTCGTTGGTTTCGTCAGCATCATACGTACTGAGACACGAATCGTGATTTGGTGAATATGATGCTGATTACATCGGACTCTCTGATCTCCAGTTTAACAGAAGGGCACAGAAAACAATTTGCTGCATTTCCTAAGGGAAGTGCTTAAGTTAATAATGCCACCAGATAGCCAATCAAGTACAAGTGCATGATTGAACATGAGTCATCTGATGATGAATTGAGTACCTAACTGCAAGTTAACACCACAAAGTTACAAGTCGCATTCCACCAGCCGGGTGCAATACTCTCACCTGACTTAAAACACTCGCACTTCAAGCACAACAATTAAAGTGGGCCAACGTCCGATGTACCTGTGCACCCAAAGGATCACGCGCTTCAGACACTCCAGCAAATTTCGAGAAGTTCGATTTTGAGAATAAAAATGCTGATCCATGCATGTCGCATCGATGATAGCGTAGATATAAATGTTAGATCTTAAGTTCATTTCGATTGAGCACAATAAAGCGGACGGTAATAGTTCTAAAAGAAAAACGTACGGTTTTCTCGAATTCACCACGAAGGAAACTATATAGAATGTTCAAAGTTTGCTACGAAGTTTTTTAATTTCTGATGAGTCTTCTTAAGGTGGTGCTACAGTCCGAGGTGGACCTGGGCCTCAACCAACAAGCGTTTCCAGCCAGCTCGATCTTTAGCTAGCTGTCTCCAGTTCCGCACACATAGTTGGTTGAGGTCCCTTTCCACTTGCGTGCGCCACCTGAGTCGCGGTCTTCCTCTACTGCGCCGTCCCTCGGGGGTGGATTCGAAGACTTTTCGGGCCGGAGCATTGGTTTCCATCCGCTCGACATGACCTAGCCACCTCAATCGTTGGATCTTCACTCTTTCGGCTAAGTCGATGTCGCTAAACAGCCCGTATAGTTTTTCATTATATCTCCTCCTCCACTCACCTCCAGACGGGACCGAAAATCACACGAAGAATTTCCCTCTCGAAGCAACCAAGAGCAGCTTCATCCGCTTTTGATAAAGTCCATGCCTCCGCGCCATACAGCAGGACTGGGACGATTAAGGTCTTGTAAAGCGTTAACTTGGTTGTTCGAGAGAGGGCTTTGTTTACCAATTGCTTTCTTAGCCCAAAGAAGCAGCGATTGGCAAGAGTTATTCTTCGTTTGATTTCAGCGCTGGTGGCGTTGTCTGAATTGATAGCGGTGCCTAGGCAGACAAAGTTTTTGACTACCTCAAAGTTATATCTGTCTGCTGCGACGTTCTGACCGAGACGTCGGTGTTGGGTGTCCTTTCTCGTTGACAGCATATACTTGGTTTAGTAGAAGTACTCGTTTACCGCTAAACCCATCTTCGCGGCCTCCGTTGCAATACCCACAAAAGCGCCATTGACATCACGCTGTGTTCTTCCGATAATGTCAATATCATCGGCATATGCGAGTAGTGGGACGGACTTCTGAAAGATTGTTCCTCTGGTGTTGGCGTTCGAGTTTTGAACAATTCTTTCAAGAACGATGTTGAAAAAGTCGCATGACAGCGCGTCGCCTTGTCTGAATCCTTTTAGTGACATCAAAGGTCTCGGTTAGGTCTTTACCGACCTTGATGGAGCAGCGTGCATTCTACATCGTCATCCTACACAAACGGACGAGTTTGGTAGGGATGCCAAAACTAGACATTGCTCTATAAATGCTGTCATACGCGGCCTTAAAATCGATGAAAAGGTGGTGGGTATCGATTTGTTGCTCCTGAGTTTTCTCCAAAATCTGCCGCAGTGTGAATATTTTTTTTTTTCTGATGAGTATAATAATCAATAAGCGTTAAAATATTGGCCAAATTACAGGGCCGCGTTCGCACGGTCGGGCGTTGATAGGCTTCCGTTTTATCGAGCTTACGCGAATATTGTGCAAAAGCGCGGCTCGCTGACTTTTCGTTGACTAACTTAAAATCCATTTTATCACAAGGAAAATGCAACTATTTCACATAAAATCTCTACAAACATGAATTACGTACCTACACAAATAGTTTGCCTGCCAAAACTGAAAAATCACGAGTAAATAAAAGAAAATTTGCCCACAACTGTCAAAAGCCCGAGTTTGTAGAAGTAGCTATACCTAGTAGATATTTGTGCGATCGCTGCATTGTGACATGTTTAATGGATTTACTGTATTCTACATAAAGTTCCAGAGCCAGTTCGAGCTCTTTGCGCGAACCCGACATTGTGATATGGGTAGATCTAATTCTGTCCAGTTAGCATGTACTAAACGAAACACTGTGCTACTCCTCGAAAAGTTTGATGACCATTGTTTCCTCGTCCTCTCTGGTCTGCATCTTCGTATGTGTGTGGTTTTTGCGTCGCAGGCGAATTTTTTCGTGCATGTTGCGTTCTACCCGGGCGTTGCCTCACATTCCTTGCCAACAAGATGGAAAAGTCGCAGACAAATCTAGCAAGTGTGAATGCGGCCTAACTATTCTCTTCGTTGACTCGTCTAATCGTAAAACGTTCGCTCTGTCGCGTGCTTTGTGTTCTTTGGTCACAACCGTATGATCTGCTTAATATCGTATCATGTTATTCGTCTGTCTGTCTGACACCAGTCCCGCACTTATATGAATATGTGTGTACGTGGCCTCAATGTCCTTCATACCGATGTTACACGGAGGGGTCATCTGCAGTTTGGATCTTAACACAGATAACGATCATTCCACTGGAGATGCTGCCAGAGCATCCCCTACGAGGAGCTCTAAACCAAGAATCTCGCCCCTTCAACTGAGGGGTCTTCTCCTAGAAGCAATCTCCTACAGTTAATCTTTGCTAAACAATTAAAAGCTCTTGTTGACCTTAAAAGTATAGTTAGACAAGTTAAAACACACATCCACTTATTAACGGCCACTGCCGTACACTCGCAAGGCTTTAGGGCGTAGGGGACAGCACTCGCTTTCCGGAATCTAGGGGCTAGGTGAACCGAGCTATGTCTTCACTTCACAAACTAATTGAATCGCTTCGTAGCTAGCGCCGAAAGATTACGAGAGTAAAAGGCTAGGAGCTTCCCCATTAGCGTGGTATCAGAATGGATCTACTTTTGACGTACGTGTCAGACACTCAGCTCCTTGTACCTACTTAAACTACCCGAAAAAGTGATTTCACGTACATTACATATATTCAGAACTCGAACGTGAAATTGGTGCAGTGCAACCAACATGTTCAAACGTTTGTGTCAAGTGAACGCGAGCGACGAGATGTGTTTTGCGAATCGAAAGATCTATTCTAAGCTGGATTTTCGCCTATTCTTACTGCAAATGACAAGCTCAACCCAAGAATTTACCTTGTCTTCCGGGAAGAGCACAAAACGGAACCTCATCCGGATGTCAACAAATCTATCAAAACGCAAGCGACTGTGATGACTTGTCAGCTTTTTATCCAATCCTCTTCTGCGAATTTCAGAAATTATTGTAGGTACAGCATATACAACCTTCGCTTGTCATTGTGCACAGTTTTCTTCTCATTCCGCACAAATAGAGCAAACTTGGGCGAGCCCCGAAAAGGCGGCGATGTGGGCAACAAACTGGCAGAACAAATATCGCTCCACCATCCATGCAGCATGTGCACTACATCAAAAGCATCCCCATTTCATAAATCAAACCGCCCACACCAACACACGACCCCATCTAAAGCAATCAATGGGATCAACGATTGAATCCAGATCACTCGTCCCATTGAGTCATCATACCGTGGGGGAGTAACAAATTTGTCCGCCTTGCAATCCGATTCAAGTGAATCCCACGCATGTTCGTTCGAACGGTCTGACTGCGTCATAAATTACGACCAATTTCATTGCATTCGTTCACCTGAGAACTTTCCGGAATAATACTTTCTCATCACTTCACAGTTACACACTCTCCGCAGTAACAAACAGCAAAACAAAAAAACCTTGTTGTTCTGCGTGTATTTTGTGCACACTACTGGGACGCGAAATCTACAAAAGTCAAAAGAGATTAAGAACTTCTCTTCCACGAAGCACACAAGTGGCAAGTATTTCTACGTGAACTCTCTCTACACTCTCTTTTCTCATACTCATTTATACACCCAAATTCAAAATACTATGGCGAGGGGTGACAAATGGTGACTCTTTCCACACATTTCCACAAGGATCTCGAAGCGACATCTCGAATATTCTCTTTCAACGCAGAATCATATAAATAGCTGGGCTGGCTCTCTTCGCCTCAGTATTCATTGAAAAACCAAAGTGAAAATTGCAAAGTGCAGTGAAGTGACTGAGCAAGTGCTTAGTGAGCAACCGACGAAATAAAAGAACATTTTTAATTTCAACTGCGAAAGAAAAGTCCATAATTACAAGAACACAGGCAATACACGAGAAGTAAATTGCGACATTTCAAGGAAAGAAGTGAATAATTTTTGGCGAATTTACTGAGAGAACAAGCGACAATATGCCAGCAATCGGTATTGACTTGGGCACCACCTACTCCTGCGTTGGGGTCTTCCAGCACGGAAAGGTGGAAATCATCGCCAACGACCAGGGCAACCGCACCACACCCAGCTACGTGGCGTTCACAGATTCGGAGCGACTCATCGGAGACGCCGCCAAGAACCAGGTTGCCATGAACCCCAGGAACACAGTCTTCGACGCAAAGCGGCTGATTGGACGAAAGTTCAACGACGAGAAGATCCAGGCCGACATGAAGCACTGGCCATTCAAGGTGGTGAGCGACGGAGGGAAGCCAAAGATCAGTGTTGAGTTCAAAGGAGAGCAGAAGACGTTCGCCCCGGAGGAGATCAGCTCGATGGTGTTGACGAAGATGAAGGAGACAGCCGAGGCATACCTGGGCGAAACCATCCGGGATGCAGTGATCACAGTGCCAGCGTACTTCAACGACTCACAGCGCCAGGCAACCAAAGACGCCGGAGCCATCGCTGGTCTCAACGTGTTGAGGATCATCAACGAACCAACAGCAGCCGCCTTAGCCTACGGACTGGACAAGAACCTCTCCGGTGAACGAAATGTCCTCATCTTCGACTTGGGAGGTGGCACATTCGATGTCTCCATCCTCACAATCGACGAGGGTTCCCTGTTCGAGGTGAAGGCCACAGCCGGCGACACACACTTGGGAGGAGAAGACTTCGACAACCGGCTGGTCAACCACTTCGCTGAGGAGTTCAAGCGGAAGTACAAGAAGGACCTTCGATCAAATCCTCGAGCTCTTCGCCGCCTGAGGACAGCAGCAGAGAGGGCCAAGCGCACCTTGTCATCCAGCACGGAGGCCAGTCTGGAGATCGATGCTCTCTTCGAAGGGGTGGACTACTACACTAAAATAAGTCGAGCTCGCTTCGAGGAGCTCTGCTCAGACCTCTTCCGCTCAACTCTGGATCCGGTGGAGAAGGCGCTGAAGGACGCCAAGATGGACAAGTCTCAGATCCACGACATCGTGTTGGTGGGAGGTTCCACGAGAATTCCAAAGGTCCAGAGCCTGCTCCAGAACTTCTTCTCTGGAAAATCACTCAACCTGTCCATCAACCCCGACGAAGCAGTTGCCTACGGAGCCGCAGTCCAAGCAGCCATCCTGAGTGGAGACACCAGCAGCAAAATCCAAGACGTCCTCCTGGTCGACGTGGCGCCCCTGTCACTCGGCATCGAAACAGCCGGAGGCGTGATGACGAAGTTGATCGAGCGCAACAGCAGAATCCCCTGCAAGCAGTCGAAGACATTCACCACCTACGCCGACAACCAGCCGGCAGTCACCATCCAGGTGTTCGAAGGGGAGCGGGCGATGACGAAGGACAACAACCTTTTGGGAACATTCAACTTGACGGGCATTCCGCCGGCTCCACGAGGTGTCCCGCAGATCGACGTCACCTTCGACTTGGACGCAAATGGAATCCTGAACGTAACCGCCAAGGAGATGGGCTCTGGCAACACGAAGAACATCACGATCAAGAACGACAAGGGTCGCCTGTCTCAGGCTGAGATCGACAGAATGGTGAGCGAGGCTGAGAAGTACCAAGAAGAGGACGAGCGACAGCGCCAGAAGATCGCAGCCCGCAACAGTCTGGAGGGATACGTGTTCAACGTGAAACAAGCCGTGGAACAGGCCGGCAGCAAACTGCCGCAGTCGGACAAGGACCAGGCCCTGCAGCACTGCAACGAGACCATCAAGTGGCTGGACAACAACACAACCGCCGAGAAGGACGAGTACGAGCACAAGATGGAGGAGCTCACCAAGATCTGCAGTCCCATCATGACGAAGATCCACACGGGAGCTAGTGCGGGAGCACAAGCATCGAGCTGCGGCCAGCAGGCAGGCGGCGGCTATAACGGTCCAACTGTGGAAGAGGTGGACTAAGACTAGAGCGAAGACTGAGTTTAGTTATTTAAGTACTTTCTAGCAAGTTCCTAGAACTAAGACAGTAGATTAGTTTTAAGGAGTACAAATAAGTTCTGCGTGAGGGACAAGCATTTCAATAAATTGTCAGAGGTGAATGTTCAAAAGGAATAGATTTTGTGTATTCATTTAAACAGTGTCTGGGGGTCGGTGACGGGGTGATCATTGATTGATTGCGTGGCTCTTTGGGATTCCGCCTGCAAATGTGTTAAATTCTCTCCTCGGTTACCACTTTCATATTTCACTTTTTGACAGTTATTCAGAAATAACGTAAATGCCGTCCTGTGATTGGTCAATTTGGCTTTAGCAAACGATATAAAAAATGGTTGTCAAACATTTTAAGGGGCAAGAGGGTACACTAAAGCGCCATCGCTTTGTCCCTTCCGCCACGAAAACCAAACGCTTACCCTAAGTCATCTTAACTCATGTAATCAAGTTAATTCAATATGTAAGACTATTTCTCATGCACATTTATCTGACCTTTTGGAACATACATCGTACGGTAATGTAAATAATGCATTTAGCCTGATGTCAGCACTTAATGTAGGAAATCGTATACAGACTGCAGTTCTAGCTGAAAGCCCTAACAGCTCCAGCTTTAAATTTACAATTATTAACAATGTAATTTCAAATCCAAATCTACTAATTAAACAATTCAACTTCTTTGTTATATTCCAATTTCACTTAATTTAATTCTGAGCTCACACGTCTCCACACTTCTATCGCTTACTTCAGAATGCCATGCGTCTCGCACTCTCACCGTGGAGTCGTCTCTCACCCAGTGTTGCCGTGTTGTTACATAATAATAAAAATAATTTGTGTAAGTTCAAACGGGGCGGTTGCGCGGTGAAATTTCGCGGACCATAATATCATAAGTGTGAACACAAATTTCTAGGTAGAGCTACTCCCCAGTCACTCGGACTTTTTGACAATTGGGAAGCAATTTTTTGAATTGTTGGCTGAGACGATATTTATGCAAGTAATGAATTTTTTCTAAGGGGTTTTAATTTACGGCAAGCTCATATTTTTTCTCGGAAATTGTATTCCAGATCATTTTAGAAAGTCAAACGCGTGTGTTCCTTTCGGTATGGAGAACTGAGCCCGCAGCTTTTTGACACAACATTCACCTAAGCTCGTAAGGTAAGCGTAGCAACGCCTATCAAAGACTGACTACGCGAACGAGCCGTCGTTGAGTTCCTTTCTGAAAGCCTAACTATTCTTCTGTCTGGATGTAAAATTCGGTGCCGATCCAGTTGCTGCTTATCTTGTTAAAAATTAAAATTTTGTTTGGTTTTGTGACTTTTCAGGGAAAAAAAGTGGAAGTGTTTATAAAAAAGAGCTACTCATGCAGTCAAACACGGATAGTAGCACATCAAATGGGCAATGAAATGTTGTGCCCTTAAGCGGATTGTGCCCTTAATCGATCTTACATACGAACAGTTGAACATGCGAAAAATGCAATGCAAGACATGGTTTCCCAAATTGTAGCAAGCTCGCATACATGTACACAAACGGTTGTGGTGGGACACTTCCAGGATAGGTAGGATGCCAACACAGTGTAACCTAACCATATTAAGTCAATTTGAGAAAAAAAGAAACCTCTCCCTTGGAAGTCACATGTGATAACGATAAGTACACGAGCGCAACCGCACAAAAACACAAAACTCAGAGAATTAAAAACTGTATCTTTATAAAGACGTGGTGGCATAGCGTCGTCCTGGTGGCATATAAACGAGTGATCCTATCGGCCAGGGAAATAAGGAAATGAGGAATTTGGTGATAAGGATGTGTTGGATAGGAGATTGTAGCTCTTTATTTGTGTGGATGGGATGGAGGAACTACGGATTTAAAGGTTTTGCGTCATTACAAACTGTCATCACGATAATGTGACTTTAAACGCTTTGTCCTATTATCCGGGCTCGACTGTAATTACAAAAATATTGAAGCCACGTGCATTCTCTATTCAAAAGCTGAATATCGGATTTTTAAGGACCAAGTGATACAATAGAAAAAAAAAAAAGTTAAAGGGCTGACTATTAGTACCATCACCCAATATAAAAACAAAAGTATGCGTATTTCCTATTGCCGGAAGAAAACGACTAACCGGGATCAGCTCAGGGAGCTGATTAATTCAATAATGCTGAATCCCGATATTGCAAACGTCGAGAGCAAGCAAAACGCCTAAGATGTGCGGAAGATGCTGAACAATAGAACTACAGTAGAACGAATAAAATTGTGTGTTTCATTATGTACATTGTTGGCGCAGCTTTTAGCGTCAACTATCGGCGCAGCTATGACGGCCGCGTGCGAGTCTTTTTTGGAAATAAACACCGATTTGGGCTTGAATTCCAAAATACCTTTTTAGACTTCAAAGGACTTACTGTCACGGATGGTTGAAACAAGTTACGATACAATTCAGATAAGAAAAAGTTAGTTAATTAGGATTTTTATTATAAGTTAAATTGAACAAAATGTTACACGTCCTGCCCGGCTGTCTTCCAAATCAAAAAGAGAGGAACAATACAAATGACGGAATTAGGTACTTTTGTTTCCAAGGTAACGGGGGCGCACCTACTCATTATTCCTAAGGCGCGCGCATTGTTGCTCGCAACATACATATATGTATCTTATTTCACTTATGTATTTGGCTTGCTTGATTTAAATTTGACAATTTTTCCAGCATTAGTTGATTTCACGTTTCGCAACACAGCTGTTTTGCGAATTCGAAATAGTCATCGGTAAGGTAGTCCATTCAAGGATGCCATGTGCCAAGGGAGAGTGAAGTGGATAGAGTAAGTGAAGTGTCCGTCGCAATTGAGTTTCACTTCACCTATTCGTTTCTGACTCTGGTGGAATCCGCCGGTGTCGGTAAAGTGTATGAGTTGCACTGTAAAACGTTCGGTATGGATCTTTCCGGAAGAAAATGACATGTATGATGTCGAAGTGAAAGAGTCAAAATAGCAGCGTTGCCAGTTGTAGACAATGAACAACCATCCTGCTCTGAATAATCTTCAAATACCCACAGTCGCCAAACAACAACTAAAATATGGCTTCTGGAAAGACAGGTGGACACATGTTAAAGAAATAAATTGAACTAAATTGATTTGCTCTGATTGCTCTTTAATTTTGACACCTCAATTCTCGGAAATGGAAGGAAAGCAGTTGGAAGCATTCAGCTCTGCTTGCATAGGCCGATGGCATTGGCATCATCGGAAGGACACAGCGGGTTGTCAGTGGGTCAGTGGGTGTGCATCGAGACGCCGACTAATATGGGCCTTGCGGTGAATGAGAATGTATCCACCGAGTGAACGACTATGTCAACCTAGACTCCAAAGTGAATGCAATCAATGACTCCTGGGCAGCGAAGGTAAAATTAAGGAGCATCGTTGTTGGGGGGATGGGGAATTACAGTCTCTGTCGAAGGACCAAGATTTTTTTGTTTTATAATTTTTTTTCTTTTTTTTCCCTTAATAACTACCTTAAAACCTATTTAAGTTGGCCACCATGGTCAACTACCGGGTCGTTTAAGAAGGCCAGCGGTGGCGGGGACTGGTTTTGGTGTAACCACCAGTAAAATTGCCGATCTTTGGCAGACTGCTTCCTATCTCGAGCGGGGATCGCTCGACTAAACCGAAGAAGATTCTCGTGGGTGCGAGATATTGGAGTCGCCTGTCCACAGTTCGGCATACGACATGGAAGATTACAGGGCATCCGTCTGTATCCTGTATTAGGCCAATCGTGTCTAAATGTAGGAATGCTTCGGGAGGAATAAAGCCGTTAAGACGCACCCTTTCATAGTACATAATATTGGGGTAGTAAGCCCCGAAGATCAGACTGTTGGAAGAGGTCATAGCTCGTGCAATGTGCCTTCTGATCAGCTTAATAATAAAATTATCTATCCTGTTCACGTTTGCCTCGTTGTACAGGACCTCGTTAGGATAGTACCTCTTGTACTCAGACTCGGGGGTAAGCCACAACCGGAGATAGGTCCGAAGACACTGTCTCTCGACCAGCCTCATCTTTTCCATCTGGAAAGACTCACGTTGGACCACAACGGACAACCGTACGCCATAATTGGCCTGATGAGGGCCATGTAGCAGATTACCTTCACCCTGGTATCAAGTTGGCTGCTGTAAAACAACCTCCTTGCCGCAGCAAAGGCCTTTCTGGCTTTCGTCAGAGCAACATCTATATGTTTGTCAAAATAGCCAAATGCCAAGATATCTAACCACACTTTTCACATCTAACGGCCGTCCCTGCGGGTCAACTATGCCGAACTTGCGCCAGTTTAGGCGAGTATCCAGCGAAGCCATGTACAGCGGGGTCCTGAAAAGGGTAGTTTAGCACTTCAGGAAGTTGATAACCAACTTCCAGTCGTCGCAAAATCGCTGAATTTTCTCGGAGTCAAGCTGCAACAAGATATTTATGACCTCAACCTTCGGACCTGATTTGTACGCTACTAGGTCGTCGGCGTACGCAATTAAGTGCGGCATGGAACCTATAAGTTCTGCAGTGAATATTGAGAACAAGATCGGCGAACCAATCGCCCCCTGTTGTAGACCATGACTATCGAATGACTATCTTTTCAAAAACCTTGCTTATGCAAGGAAGAAGACTGATCGACCGGAGATTTGTCGGAATGGACTTGTCTTTGTCCCAGTTTTCCAGTGCGAAGGGTAATATGCATTACTCAGCGCATTGTTGAACAACGTTGTGTAAATTTGGACTGCTGCGGGGGGAAGGTGGCGAAGCACAATATTCGAATTCCATCGATTCCCGCTGACCCGAGAACCGATTTTTTCAGCATGGTATGGTCGTTGACGAAATTTTTATTTGCACATCACGCCCTCGGACTGAATATTTTGACAGCTGTCATTGTTCATTTTGACAGTTTCTAAAACAATGATGCTAACTGGTAACCCTTGAAAATTCAATGCTGTCTGGATCCTTTCGATTAAGACCATTGACAAGGAATTTTTTTCGTGCTGTTGCGTTGGGTATGTTTGTGGAGATTGCGATGTCTCCGATCGGCCATTTGTCTTTACCACGAGACGTCATACAAAACGACATATGTAACGTCAGTACCTCGTAACCAAAGACGGCAGAAATGTCACTTTTTTGGGATAACTTCATTCGTTTCGCCTGCTACTCATTGGGGGAGTTAAAAATGTAGTTGAGATGTCAATTTAAAGTCAGATCAGTTTTGTTTGTCAAATTCGTACAGAGAAAAAACAAAAGGCCTAATCAATCCGCGGCAGGAGGAAGACAACTCCATAATTATTGGAACGAGGGCCAGGATATTGATGAATGTGGAACAGAGATGGCAGAAATGACACTTCTTTGGAAAAACTACATTTCTTACGCCTTCTACTCACTGTGGTTATTAATGTAGTGCATGTGAGAAAATGTAGTAGACGCAGAAAAAAAATGTCAACATGTAGATGAGATGTCAATTTAATGTCAGTTCAATTGTGATCGTATGTGAGGAATGTGAAAGCATTCTAAAAACATTGCAAAATCCACATGTAACAATTGCATACAAACCGGGGGTGTAGTTTTTTCGAATAACTACGCGTAATTAATCGGAGTAGATTACCTCATGCAGTCTACTCTGCCGTCTCTATTCGAACTCTGCCGTCTCTACTCGTAACTCGTTGGTTAGAAATGAGCAAAGCAACGGGGGAAGAATCTAGAAGTGCCCGAAGAGTTCGCAAACGGACACATCCAAATAACTCAAACCCATCTAAGTCTAGTCAAACCCACAAAAAATTCTAGCAGCTATTCAAAGAGACGTTGCTAGCATTGCTCTCTTCAAAAAATGATCATTTTGAGAGATCTAGTTTAATTTTTAATCGCATCTCACTTCTCTTTTCCCATTCCGCCGAGGCCGAGCACAGTTGACTGAATCGCTCTCGATGTATGAGATTCTGTAGGCATTCAAGGAATTGGAAACCTAAAATAATGCAGACTGTCGAGTATTTTTAGATTGGCGCACTTTTTTTTAGAAATGCTGCCAGAAATTTAAAATTGGCCTCCGACGTCAGGACTGCTTACACTTTATGCTTGCGCTTTGTATTGATTGATTCCGCACAGCTGACTTTCGCTTATTTTATGGATTATTTGATAAAGATTCTTCGACGTGAATGCGAATGAGATCACTTGGAGATTTGCGGAAACTAGCTAATTGTTTGAAGTCATCTAGGAGTGATCTCACAACGCTTGTTGGTCAAATTAAACGATGAGTCAAGGCATGGATTTTATGGCTTCCTTTTTAGCTCGATGTTGTTGATAGAAAGCACACGATTTAGGAGTTTGTTGGGAGGAGACGCTTTCAGTTTGGGGCAGCTAAACAGTTCCGAGCGGGGTCGGGAATTGCCCAACGATGTTGGAAGACGCTGTAGGAATTGAGACAATTTCAGGTAGTTTGCTGGTAGGCATTGATTCTCGAAACAATGGCTGCAAATAATTGAAACTCACCCACAGTTGTTGAAGGCGCTGATTGAGAACTCCTCGGGCTTCATTGATGAGGGCACTGCCTGCCCCAGACCGATGAATATCATGGTTAGACAGCTTACATTCACGGAACAGCTGTTTAGTTAGCGTCATGGTGACATCCCGTGGGTCTAAAAGCTAACCAGCTCTTCACACAACCAATTTCTATTCGTTTATTTACTGCGACATAGTATATTCGACTGTCCAGAATTCACGTCAGGTTATGACCTAGGGCAACAATATGCGACGATTCGTGCATACATTGCACCCATGCCCAGTCCAATCGAGACATGTTAATGAACGAGGTTTTGCAATGCAAGCAGTTCAGCATTCCCTCTAGCTTGGGGTGAACATGTGATATCATCGCCCATTCGGTCAAGGTATTCCTATGTAACTCGGGCTAGCAGATTCTGCTTATTATCCGGCATTCTAGTTGCCCATCGAAGGGAGAGGAAGATCAAGAAAATCGGCAATCGACTGTAGGCCAAATATGCATATACTATCTGAGGTTAACAAACTTCAGATGGAGACGCAGTATCTTCTTGTCCACTTCAAATCGGAACTACTCGAGGGGAAGGTTGCCCGAATTCGGGATCCCGTGGGTTGTGGAGCACCACTCTACACACACTTCCAAGGAGTTTAAGATTTTCAATGGATTTTGGGAAGGAGATGCTCTGGCGTGTGTTTTCTTCAATCCGCTTCTAGATAAGACAGTGAGGCGGGCCAAATCAGACCAATTCTTGTCTTTCGCAGGTGACGTTCGCGGTAACGTCGTTCGATCCCAACGTTCCGTGACTGAAGCATTAACGGCAAGCGAACGAAAAAGCATCCGTAAACACACATCAATAAATGAAATAAAGTGAATATGAAAGAAACGAGGTGGTCTTAAACTCAATGCGGAAACAACAGAGTCTTGTTACCTGAGAAAAAAGTCACTATTGATTGCTGCGAGGACAATTTTGAGATACCTAGTCAAAAACATTGTTTATCACGAAATGTGAACTCCATAAAGCTGATCCTTGGTAGCTTCGAAAGAAAAATCAGTCCTATATGCAATGGAGATGGCGACCCATGAGCTATGTTCAAAAGACAAAAATCCGTCGACCCATTGGTTCGGCCACAACGAACACATGGACACCAATGCTTCATAAAAAAGGTTCTTCGATTCCGAGTCTTCTGGTTCAAGACGGAGATGAAGTAAAAACACTTAAAAGTCTGTCAATATGACATTATGGGGCGAAAAGTTGCGTACCTGAAGTGAGTACGTGCGCATCAAGGACAACGCAAACAAAAAGTGAACAAAATTGATGCATATTGGGACATGGTTTCAAAAAAAAAAATAAAAATCAGGCAAATAACAAAATGAAACAGCGAAAAAAGTGGTCCGATTGTCATTGCTTCAACTGTCAAAGTTAACAACTCCCACTTGTCAGCAACATAAGAGATGTCATTTTATCATGCATCGTTCAACACTGGCCGCAATTACAGTGGATCAAAGTCAAAATGGGACAGTCTGCAACAAAGATTTCCAAATGGAGTAATAAAACATAGAGTGTAAAGGGTGATTTTTTAAAAGCAATAGGAAAGTTTTTCAAAAAAAAATACACATAAAATTCAGAAAAATGCATGAAATCTTTATTTGAAGCGATAGTACGGTCCATATAATTTAATGTTTGAAGATTATTTCATGCAAATCAAGACCTTGACTGCGCCTCAAATGGTCCATCCGCTTAGTCCAATTTTGGCATACTCTTTCCAACACGTCGGCCGGTATCTCACGAATAAATCAATGTTGTCTTCCAATGCGTCAATTGAAGCGGGCTTGTCTGTATAGACATGAGCTTTAACATAGCCCCACAAAAAATAGTCTAAATGCGTTAAATCGCACGATCTAGGCGGCCAATTGAACGGTCCCGAACGTGAAATAAAATGTTCACCAAAGTCCAAAGTCATTTGTTGCGCGTGCTGGGTGGCATGTGGCACCGTCTTGTTGAAACCACATGTCATGCAAGTCAAGCTCTTGCATTTTGGGCAAAAAAAGTTGGATATCATCTCACGGTAGCGCTCACCATTCACAGTTTCGTTACGATTCGCATCATCTTTGAAGAAGTACGGTCCAATGATGCCACCAGCCCATTAACCGCACCAAACTGTGACTTTTTCTGGATGCTCTTGCAATGCTTCTGGCTGATATTCACTCTAAAATCGACAATTCTGCTTATTTACGTACCCTTGAGCCTGACCATAACTGACCATAAAATGGAAGAAGCGCGCGATGAACTTTCTTAACAGAGCACGCATTTTGATAATAAAATTCAATAATTTGCAAGCGTTGTTCGTTTGTAAGACGATTCATGGTTAAATTATAGACCAAACTGAAGATGTTTGACAGTGAAACAAAACACGAATCGTGCGTCAGCTGTTAAAACCAGTGTTGCCAAAAAGATAATAGCTTAAAAATCACCCTTTACAAAACTCAATATAAAAAAAGGGTAATAAAAGATAAAAAACTTATTAATATTTTGTTGGCAAGCCTTTTTTGCTTTTTAACAGCTGCTAATCGTCTTGGCATGGATTCAACCAATTTTCTGCAGAAAGAAGGCTCTATAAGGTTCCATTCAGCCATTCCATTCCATTTTTAAGTCGTTCCTATTTTTAATCGAATACTTCTTCGAGATGAAACCAACAGGTGTTCAATCACGTTCAAATCGGATGACTGGGGTGGTGTTTCCATAACGTGCTTACAGTTGTAAAGAAGCCAGGACCTTACATTGTAAGCTTTGTGTTTGGGATCATTATCTTGATAGAAGTAAAACCCATTGTCCAACCCCAATTTCCGTGCACTTGGTGCAAGATTATCCAAGTATGAATGTCCAAGTACATGTATTGGTCCATTATGCCTTCAATAAAATGAAGGTTCCCAACACCAGCAGCTGACATTGACCCCCACACCATTACTGAACCACCACCGTGCTTAACAGTGGGACGCAAATTTTTGTCTCGGAGCTATTTCATTGGGCTTTCTCCATACATAACTTCGACCATGTGCGAAACACATTAAACTTACTCGTACTTTTATCTGTAAAAATTACCTTTTCCCAGAATGAAAAATCTTTGTTCGCGTGCTTTTCTGCGAACTGCTTCCTTTTCGACTTGTTGACTTTGCTTATGAACGGCTTCTTTCTAGCTACTCGTCCATTCAAATTGTGATTCCTTAGCACAATCCGTATTGTTTCTGGGTGAGCCTTTTTCTTAAGGACTTCATACACTTCGGTGGCTAGTTTTGGTTTACTAATGTGTGGGTTTTTATTCACTTGACGGACTATCCAACGTTCATCCGAGTCATTAAAAATTTTTCTTGACGATCTTCTGGGAATATTCTCATAACTCTTTGTTGAACACCCTTGAGTGCGCTCTGTTTACATTTTGCCCGATATCACGAACAGATTTTCCCTTCTTGTATTCCTGAATCACAAGCTTCCGCACTTCGACCGACGTTTGCTTCTTACGTGACGTAATTAAATTCTCTTGTTCCCGAAAACCGCGTCAATCAAAAAATTTCCTTCGAAATTCATTTACCGTTATGCTCACATGTAACGAAGTTGTCAACACTTGGAATGCATCCCGAAGTTGTCGTGTATTATGGGGTGTGTTCGGTAACTGTCCCATTTTCATTTTGGCGTTATTTTCGCACATCTCAATGATTTTGATCTTAAATTCAGTATAAAATTCATCAGTAATTTTTTTTAAGGTTTTTTGGTTCGCATCTAAGGAAGCCTAAGAATTTTCGAATTTCAAAATTCTCTATTTGCATCGTGTCCCATTTTGACTTTGATACACAGTATATTATAAAAATATTGCCGAAATTCTGGATCAGTTACTGGACATCATCATGGCTTCAGTGTGCCGACTTTATGTGGCCAGAGCTTGACGACATCGATATCTGATCTACGGTTTCAACAAGCGACGGAACGAATTGTAAAGGAGAAATTTGGCGACTGCACGAGATCGGCGGCTACAATCAGAGCGTGAACATCAAAGAGTATATTCCAATACGAGCCTCCTGGTTCGAGAAGGAGAGACAGCTTGATCAACAATGCTCATCAAAGGGTATCTTCGAATCCATCAGAGCCTCCTGGTTCGAGAAGGATAGGCAGGTTGATATCAACGACTGGAAGTAGCATGCACTTGACCGTCATCAATGGAACGCAGCTATTCGTCAGGCTCAGACATTCCATGGGTCGCCGGCCTGAGAACGAAATAAGTAAGTAAGAAGAACATTGATACCACTGCGGTCGACAACAAGCCCCATTAGACCTCGCTAACAAGCCAATAATTTCTCCGACATTGTACAATTCTTCTCTTACCGTCCCTTCTTCCATAACTTGCCTCCAGAACTAAGCAGCTTTTTGCCTCAAATCTGTTCTCCCAAGACAGTCAAAGTGATTTCCTGAAGGTCTCTCTCGCACTCAGATACAATCGGATAGTTGTGGAAAAACTATTTTCAACGACCTTCCACCTGGCGTCCACACGAATTCTCGCGTGTTCTAATTAAATTGCCTTTTAAAGTCCGATTATGATGCAATAATAAGTCCAACATTTATTTGGAGCTATTAATAGAATTCATCAAGTAACGTGTCCCACCCGAAGACAATCTCGTGTAGCATCCCCTAATTGGATAAGAAACTATTCTTTTCGTCATATTCTCACTTCTCGCTCGACGACCGCACACACCCAGTCAAAGCAGCCGCCGCGTTAAGAGATCTCTGTATAAAAATATCCATAGCTGAATATATCCAAGAGCATTTCATTTGCAAAGCTGCGAAAGTATTTGTCCATGCATCTTCTCTTCGCATATTCACATCGCACTCATTCTCCTACCTCCACACATCCCCCAAAGCGAAGAAACTACCCGTCCCTAACCACATGCACCAACGCCAAGTGAATCATCCACAGGCCAGACCAGAGTGTTCAACAACAACCTTCTCGATTCTTTTCGATTATTTTCTCTTCGTCCAAAATCATATAAATACCCAACCTGATTCTCTTCTGTTCAGTATTCATCGGACGAACCAAGTGGATGGAAGTGCACCAAGTTAGCAATCGCGATAAAGTTAATACACACGCATACATATACAAAACTATAAAGAACTCAAGCAATTATTTGTGTGACATAATTCAAACTGCGTCGTAAAACCTTTTTGTGATTTAATTTCGTGAAACCAGAGATACATCACCATGCCAGCAATCGGTATTGATTTGGGAACCACCTACTCCTGCGTTGGAGTCTTCCAGCACGGAAAGGTGGAAATCATCGCCAACGACCAGGGCAACCGCACCACACCCAGCTACGTTGCGTTCACGGATTCGGAGCGACTCATCGGAGACGCCGCCAAGAACCAGGTTGCCATGAACCCCAAGAACACAGTCTTCGACGCAAAGCGGCTGATTGGACGTAAGTTCAACGACGAGAAGATCCAGGGCGACATGAAGCACTGGCCATTCAAGGTGGTGAGCGACGGAGGGAAGCCAAAGATCAGTGTTGAGTTCAAAGGAGAGCAGAAGACGTTCGCCCCGGAGGAGATCAGCTCGATGGTGTTGACGAAGATGAAGGAGACAGCCGAGGCATACCTGGGCGAAACCATCCGGGATGCAGTGATCACAGTGCCAGCGTACTTCAACGACTCACAGCGCCAGGCAACCAAAGACGCTGGAGCCATTGCCGGAATAAACGTGTTGAGGATCATCAACGAACCAACAGCAGCCGCCTTGGCCTACGGACTGGACAAGAACCTCTCCGGTGAACGACATGTCCTGATCTTCGACTTGGGAGGTGGTACATTCGATGTCTCCATCCTCACAATCGACGAGGGTTCCCTATTCGAGGTGAAGTCCACAGCCGGCGACACACACTTGGGAGGAGAAGACTTCGACAACCGGCTGGTCAACCACTTCTCTGAAGAGTTTAAGCGAAAATACAAGAAGGATCTTACATCGAATCCTCGAGCTCTTCGCCGCCTGAGGAC
Organism: Eristalis tenax; assembly: GCA_905231855.2. NCBI lineage: Eukaryota > Metazoa > Arthropoda > Insecta > Diptera > Syrphidae > Eristalis > Eristalis tenax. The sequence continues at coordinate 12,587,402 of HG993124.1, read as the reverse complement.
AGCAGCAGAGAGGGCCAAGCGCACCTTGTCATCCAGCACGGAGGCCAGTCTGGAGATCGATGCTCTCTTCGAAGGGGTGGACTACTACACTAAAATAAGTCGAGCTCGCTTCGAGGAGCTCTGCTCAGACCTCTTCCGCTCAACTCTGGATCCGGTGGAGAAGGCGCTGAAGGACGCCAAGATGGACAAGTCGCAGATCCACGACATCGTGTTGGTGGGAGGTTCCACGAGAATTCCAAAGGTCCAGAGCCTGCTCCAGAACTTCTTCTCTGGAAAATCACTCAACCTGTCCATCAACCCCGACGAAGCAGTTGCCTACGGAGCCGCAGTCCAAGCAGCCATCCTGAGTGGAGACACCAGCAGCAAAATCCAAGACGTCCTCCTGGTCGACGTGGCGCCCCTGTCACTCGGCATCGAAACAGCCGGAGGCGTGATGACGAAGTTGATCGAGCGCAACAGCAGAATCCCCTGCAAGCAGTCGAAGACATTCACCACCTACGCCGACAACCAGCCGGCAGTCACCATCCAGGTGTTCGAAGGGGAGCGGGCGATGACGAAGGACAACAACCTCCTGGGAACATTCAACTTGACCGGCATTCCACCAGCACCCCGAGGTGTACCAAAAATCGACGTCACCTTCGATTTGGACGCAAATGGAATCCTGAACGTCACCGCCAAAGAAATGGGTTCCGGCGCTGTGAAGAACATCACAATAAAGAACGACAAGGGTCGCCTCTCACAGGCCGAAATCGACAGGATGGTGAACGAGGCTGAGAAGTACAAAGACGAAGACGAGCAACAACGTCAACGCATTACAGCCCGCAACTCTTTGGAGGGATACGTGTTCAACGTGAAACAAGCCGTGGAACAGGCCGGCAGCAAACTGCCGCAGTCGGACAAGGACCAGGCCCTGCAGCACTGCAACGAGACCATCAAGTGGCTGGACAACAACACAACCGCCGAGAAGGACGAGTACGAGCACAAGATGGAGGAGCTCACCAAGATCTGCAGTCCCATCATGACGAAGATCCACACCGGTGGTGCTGGGCCACAAGCTGGATCACAATCACGTGGCGCTGGTCCAACTGTGGAGGAAGTGGACTAAATTGATGAACGGCATCTATTTTTAGCTTTTTACGCTTGTTTTTAAGTTCTGCGAATTAGGTTTAAGTTTATACGAAATGAAGAATGTGGGATGGGGATGCTACCGACCAAATGCAATAAAATTAATATTCTTTTGTTAAAATGAACGAACATTGTGTTTTGGCGTGTTTCTCTGGCAGATAATTGTTCTTTGTTGTTTAGGTGCTGTCTGCAGGTGGGGGTTATGGCTTGGAGGGATTACTGAATAATTTAGATGACTTATGAACTTGTTGCGACTGTTAAACTGCATTCCTTGGTAAGTACATCTCATTTGAACTGAGGGAAATGGCCAGATGGTTTGAAAGAGTACGAGACTCTTGGTGGAACATTAAATAAGACCATTCGATTCCAATAGGATTGTACATCGACCTTGGCTCTGGAGGGGACAGTACCATCAACGTTTGCCAATCGGTGTTTATTTGAGCGCAAATAGCAAACGACGCCTGACATCCTTGTTGGTTACAGCCTCAACGTCTAACCCCGGGAAACGTAGGTGAAGAAATCATACGAATGATTTGAATGGAATTGCTTCCGAACAAGTTCAATAAAGCAGGGAAGTCCTGCATCGCCCTCAATCGACGAACTTAATTCGTGCGCAACTAACAATGTTGTCTCATAGCCAGTACGAATTTTTCTCAGCATCTTTCATTCCTACACTCGCATCTGAGGACGATGAAAATGGGGAGTAACTATCACATAGCACTGCGACCACGACAGATCTATCGGCTCCGCTACGTGTTAGCTCGAGCCGAAAAAGTCACGACTCCTCCTCTTCGTTATAGCAGATCCATGGTAGACACACATTTTTGCACTGTCCTACTCTACTGGTCACTTTCCAAACGGATTGAAACCGGCATTTGTCCAGCCAGTTCCCAAAAAGGTAAATCTTCGTCTTCTAAGTTGTTTCTCAGCTCTTTCTTTTCACTCGCACCCTCGACTATCAGATGGTGAACTTCAATTAACTGGCCTCGGCAAATCAAATCAACCATCTAGAAGTCACTGTTTACAAAACCCAATGTTGTCAATTGTCGACGAAGCGGAAGCTACGCCCTTTGAAGAAACAAACGATTTCTATTCTCAGTATGTCCAGTGGGGCCAAAAACCAAAAATGCATCACAGCACTTGGTTTCCCTTCGGTGTTGCCAGAAGTTTTTACCTCCTACTGATTTGGCTGCAATTTATAAAACGTACATGAGCACGCCATAGACCCGAATATAGTCCATCTCCTCCACTGGCCATCCAACTCCATTGAGGCTCTTGGATGCTCATCAGAAGAGACATTAAACTGATAGGTGACCGATCCATAATTGACACACCTACGTACCTTGAAAACCATCCTAATGTCTCTTGTCTCCCCGTATATACAACTGCGCTCTACCTCTGCTCGTTCATCCATGAAAGGCCATCAGTTTTGGTAGAACTGTGCATGGGTTCTTTCCTTAGCCGTACGACACGGACAGCCTCGTTGTGATGTTCAGAGACTCTCATGATGCACGATGTTGCTCTTAACTCCTACCCACAGACACGTCCTTAAATCTAAGCATGAAAACCGTAAAAAAAAAACTTAACTTCGAAAGTCCAGACTCATTCCACACAAACTTCTCAATCAACAAAGAATATTCATAATTGTATCGTTTATTTGTCGGTTATCACGAGAATTACATTGCAATCGAAGATAACCTTTATTCTGTTGAAAATTTCACGTCACACTGACTTAAGAGGATTGTGGTGCATCCTTATCCTTGTAGCCAATTTGTTCCTCTGGTGTATGAGGCCAGAATGTTGGACGATTGATTGGATCCAATGCCAAGTCGGGGAATGAGTCACGGTAGTCCTCCATGGTCATCTGGTCGTATGGCAGGACAGATTTCAGATGAGCAACCTGCTTCTCATAAGAACTGATGAGCGAGTTCGACTCCTTCTTGAATTGATCGATCTCAGATTTGGTTGCCTTAATTTCGTTCTCGATTAGTGGTGTCACATTATCGACTGGGTATGGAACCTTAAGGCTCTCGTACTTCTTCTGGAAATCAGCAACTAAAGCGGCATTTGGGATCAGATTCTTGTAGTAAGCCCAGTCGATTTTTGGTGGAGTCTCTGGGTTAGCCAATACGGCACGGATGTACACATCTGACTTGGATTTGAATGACAGAAAGTTTGGCTTTTGATTGGCAGGCACACGGTCAGCAAGTGCCGACCAGTTGATAGCGGATTTGGTGATACGTTTTGTTGCCATCGCGAAGGACTCCTTTTTTCAATCTGAAATGAAATCAAATTCACGTTAGTTGAGGTTATGTAAGGTGGTGCGATTGAGGATGGTAATGATGTGGTTCCGAAAATCTGCACGAGTTGCATAAGCGAAATTTCTGTATTGTGTTCTACACGGGATGTTGTACGGCTGCTAATTTGTTTGAGACATATTCTTCCAGGGTGATTTCCATTGGGGATCACTTATTATGTAAGCGGACGGTGGCGATTATGGTGGGTCACATATTCAATCGTGATTTTTCGGCTTTCATTATGAAAGCAGGAGCCAATCCTTTTGAATCAGTGTGACAGAATTGTTGAATGTAAAAGCTTACTTTTCAATTAATTACGGCCGAATCAACGAAAAGAAAATTAATGTTTTAAAATTTTTCACTTACCAACGAAGTTGAAGAAAAGAACTTGACAGTACTGACAGATGGGTTGGATGGGTAATCAACGTGAGTGACAGAAATTCGTGTTGCGGTTGCGATTATAGCAACTCATTTCTTAGGGTCAGATGACATTCGGATTTGAATATTTTGAAAGAGCATGTGAAAATATTGTAGTATGCCATGTGACAATTGGATTTTTTATACATACTAAGCAAACGAAAATATAATAGCAATATGGTTAGTGCAACGATATAGCCTAGCTTCCACGAAAGGCGCGTGTGTGGTTGCGGACTTCGAATACTACACTCTGAGAAGTTTTATTCTAGACAAAATGCGCCATGAGTAGAGACAGCAGAGTAGACTACTTGAGGTAATCTACTCGATTAATTACGCATAGTTATTCGAAAAAACAACACGCCTTATATGCTTCATTGATTATCTACATTTGTTACGAAATGTTTTCACATACATACATACGTCAAATTGACATCACATCTATATGTTCACATTTTTTTACGTCTACTACATTTTCTCACATATACTACATTAACTATCACACTGGGTAGCAGGCGTAAGATATGTAGTACTTCCAAATAAACTGACACTTCTGCCAACTCTGGACCATAGACACACCACCTAAAAAGTATTATATGTACATCGATATAGTCACCCCATTAAACATGCCATAACCCCCATAAACTAATTTTCAGCTGATTGACGGCCATTTGACATTTCATATTTCTCACTGAAAACCATTACAAAACACTTGCTCGAGCACACTTATTTAAGTCCTTAAAAAATGATAATTAAGCAAATTTCCCGTCTAATTTCCACCCCAATAAATCAACAGAGATGTATTTCGTCGGCAACAGCAGCAGTCACAAAGCTTCACCGTTCCGTTTACTGTAGAATGTATCCAACAGTGGTGGTCTTGCCGGATGGTTCTTCAATCAACATCAGGTACCATGAGCCAAGGAAAATTATAATGGTTGGATTGTGTATAAGGAATCATATTGGAACTCATTGATGTGATTGTGTTTTCAAATAGCTCCCATTGGATCTGAGTACCTTGTCGGAAGCTGAACGGAAAGCCCGCATCGATGCACGAAAGCCGAGAAAGAAGATCACAGTTCAAGAAGAGGTTGAGGATAACTTCAGTTCAAAGAAATACTTGAAGTATATTAAAAAGAAGAAATAGGGGCAGAGTTTGTTACTTTTAGAATAAATGTTATAGAGAAGCATAAGGCTTTTTACTTTTCTTGTGTAGATGGGTGTATGGCTCTTTAGGAGCATGTGAAGATAACGAACGAGAGGAATGTCAGTATCGTCATGTGTGTAAAGATTGGCTTTCAAATTGGGTGTGCAAAATTCAAGAGGGATGTGATATTGTAGGCTTTTAGAAGACGCCGATGAAATGCTGTCAACTTCGGAGTGCTGGAATGACTGTGAAGGGAACATATCGCGGTTTTTGTTGACTTATGAAGTATCAGAGGCAGTCTTTGAAACGGATTGACCAACATAACTGGTAACATTCAAGGTAGTCCTGTCTCCTTGTCTAACTAGGATGTCTTCTTTAGCATATATGTCTTGCTAGATTTTTCCTTACATTCGTAGCCACTCTAGTTTCATTTGTGGAGACAGAGTTGCTGCATCCTCGCCTGGCTCTTCCGCTGCACAGTCGTCTCAAATACATCAAGTACCAACAGTGATGTAGGGAGACTGTGTTTGTATTTTTGTTTCGTATGTATTACAATCCATTTAAGTTGTTTTCTTCTGCCTATTTTCGAATCATTCATATACAGGCATACCAAGCTCCTGACATGGGTATGATCGTTGTCCCAGATATTGCTGGTGGGTATCGGGCTGTCAATGCTTGTTTGGGCGATGTGTATGATAAATGTTGTTAGGTAAGCTGGTAAATTTTGAGCTAAGAGGGTCCTCGCAACCGATCGTGAAGGAGGGAAAGATGAAGCCAACGTGGATACAAGATACTACTTGCTCTGAGTGACTGGAAGTAGCGCCCCCAGAACCTGCATCGAAGCAAGGCAGCCGTTGCTTAGGCTCAGAACCTCTATGGGTCGCAAGTGTGATAAGAAAGTATGTTTGAGGGCTCACTATTATTGAAAGTCGCACAAAATATGCACATCGCCAAAAGACGAGACAAACAAAATTATCATTTTAAAAATATTTATACTATTATTAAACGTCGTTTAAAATGCGCACAACGCCAAAACCTGAAACAAAAAAAAATAATTTATCATTTAAAAAATACTAATTTTTACTCATTTTTGCGAAATCTACTACTTTTTCAAAAAAAACTTATTTCCTCGAATTTGGCATCACTCACATTCTATTCCATTCCGAAAATGTTTATCAAAGCAGAATACCACAGAAAAGAAAATGTTCCTCTTTTTTATTCGTAAACACATCCCATCCATGTTGCCGTATTTTGTCTTTTTCGCATTCCTCTCCGTGCACTCAGTTTCAGTCGCTTTTCTGTTGTCGTTCCGTTGTGTATCTGTCGGGTGAACCGTTACGCCGCCGTTCGTTTTACATTTTCATTACGCTCTCCTGCATACACCGCCAACAAGAAACCAAAGAAAATGACTTCCGTACTAACAAATGTTGCACTTAATCATTAAATGCCACAAAATAAGGCACAGTCTTGCCAGTGATTGAAAAATAATCTGCTCTTGTCCCTTATTCTGCGTTCAAGTGAAGGGCTCCCGTGCCCAGCCAAGCAAAAGAGAATTCAATCAAAAAAAAAAAAAAATAAATGCACTTTTTTTTATCTTGTTTACTATGAGCCCTCCATTCGTGTGCGTGCGACAAGGACAGCCCTCCAATAAGCGTCGGTAAAGTGCAAACGAGACATCGCAGTCGTCATCTTTAAAGGAATTTTCAATTTCCACAGTCCACACACCGCGCCAAGGGATATTTTCGTGTGTCCAAAAGGGAACCGCAGTAGCACCAAATCGAGCAATAGATGAATAGAATCCCCCTCGTCGAGGAGTGCGCTTCGTTCTGTTTCGTTTTGCAGCAGCAACAGCAAAGCCCCAAGCAGCAGCATCATTTTTTCCCGTGTTGTTGTTAAACGTATTTTACTCTATGGGCTGTCAGAATTTGAGTCGATTTTTGTTGTTGCCCTTGCGTGCAGAAAGAACCTTTTGGATTCGGGAATTCCAGTGTGCCGTGCTACTGAATTGATATTTGAAGAAAATTAAACAAAAATTCATTGAGAATGTGTTAAATAAACCAATTGAGCGACGAGACGAATTGTGCAATAGCGTAGAACATACAATTCTGTTTCCTCCGCTACATACGCAAAAGTTTGACCACGAAGAAGTGCAAGAAGAAAGTGCCAAAGATTCCAATAAGAAAGGTTGTGAAGAAAAATACAGAAAAGTGATAAATGAGAAGAAGCGAATCAGTGATAGAAACACGGGGAATTGAGTGTTGTTTATGTGAATTCTAAAGGATAGTACTAAACAGAAAAAATGGATACATTAACTTGCAGCAGCAGTAATCCCATTCATGGGGCATCATCATCGTCGGCAGCAGCAGTGGCGCTTTGAGAAATGTAAGAAATGCAAGACAATCAACGAACAGAAGTTGAAATTCTTTTCTTATTCAGATTTTGTTCTCATTCTGTATGTTTTATGCCATACGCTACGGTGGTGGTGTGTAAAAATATGTTCGTCTTATGTCTTCGCCTGGCCGATTTCAGTTCAAGAGCCTCTTCTTCGCTTCTAGACTCAAGCAGTGGATTCATTCAAATCCAACTGGAATAATTAAGATCTGGGGCAGAGAAGTGTTGAATTCAGTTTTTTTTTTGCTCGTAAATTGTGCTCCAATTCACCGGGAACAAAACACACATCTCTTGTGTATTTGTTGGTTTCGCCAATTGTGGAGGAGACAAGCCTGAGACAGACAAACAAACTTGCCTTTGCACAGAATAACTGATTAGACTTTGCCGCAGGCGAAGCCATCACCATTGACGGTCATAAATTGAGCGTGAACTCACCTCAAATCTGGTCTCTGGTCCTTCACAGCTTTTCATTTCGTTCGTCTGACAAGTGGCATTTTTTTGTCTTCTCTGTCATTTTGCAAGAGGCTTTCGAGAGAAATTATCAGCATGGACGGTGTATTTAGTTGTGAAAATATTTTTCCTCACAAAAATAACGTCAACATTGGCGTTTGTTTGTTTTGGAAGACGAGCGATAGGCTGTGATTAGGATTGTGCATACACACGAGATACTGTAAACATTTGAGGAGGATTTCAGTGGAAAGTCACAAGCTTATGGGCATTCACAAACTGGTGATGCAGCAAATTTAAGTCAGTGCCTTCCTCATGTGTGACAAGCTGAATACATCAAATGATTCCGGGACAAAGTGATTGGATTTGAAGTAAATTTTGAGCTGCAGTGAATGTGTAGCCACGTCCTTTCCGTTTGGAGAAAAAGCGATTCACGGAAAGATCCATTTTAGAGCAGCTTGAAACAGGTGGAATTATGCGAAATGCATGCGTGGTTGTGAAGCCTTGTGTATGTATCACGTGTTTGTTTTTTGCTCTCCATTGTGGAGCAGGTGTTTTCCCAACAGCAAATGCTTCTGGAGTCGATTAAATATGCAGGAGGTTGGTTTTTTGTTTTGCTCCGATTGTAATCGATTCTGTTTGAGTTTATGTGCAAACGTACATGGCGTGCGTGTCATTAAAAGGGCAACTACTGACTTTGGAGTTGAGTTCATGTTGATACGGTTATGTGATCATTGCTTTGTGTCGGAAAACATTTTGTTCGATATAACAAATTTGCAAACAATTTTTCTTTTTGTGTGCTAATGTCCGTTGTGGACCTACCCATCAATCAAGAAGCCTTCCCAGCTAGCGCTTTCTGCGGGCAGCTCGCGGCAGTTTCTCGCACCAAGTTGGTTGACGTCTTTCTCCATTTGTGTGTCCCAGCCTAGACGCGTCCGTCTTCTGTTGCGTTTTCCCACAGGCTAGCAACTGAAGACTCTTCGGGAGCCAATCTGCAAGAGACTGCAAAGAATTAATTCTTAATGACGTCTATATGATGTAGGTTGAGGAACCTTACGTCAATAAGAGATAATTTGTTTCGATTCACAGAGTTCTCGAACGAACTACAGAGAGATGTAACCTGTACAGAGAATGTTTATGACAGTGAGGGGCTCTTAAACAACCAACAAATTGTGTACCTATAGGTTGCAATAACATGCATTTCCTTCTGAGAATGACACAGACTAATCCCGGATTGCTTGCTGATTAATGCAGTGAGTCTACAGATCAAGAGTCATGAGTTAGGTTAGGAGCCAGGAGCCCATCTGTTATCAGCCCTATCCTTGGACTGTGACAGAATAGTGTTGTCGGTTCTAAAAGTTTGCGAGTGGAAGTCTCGACTCTGTTCATACAAAGTTTCAACCTAATCTCTTGTTGCTGATGGTTTGGTTGAACAGAACTACATTTTAGAATGCTTCGAATTTACTTTGAATGTCTGCAGTTTTCGCACAATGTGTAGCGTATGACGGTGTAACATTCTGTTCGCTAGTCGGTATTGTGCTTTTGGCGTCCCTATTGAAGAGCGCATAGGAATAGGAGCGCCTCAGACTCCAACTCCTTGCGATAGTCGAAGTTTAGTCACCGGCGAAGTTTAGTCAAACTGACCATGAACAGTATTGCTTTGACGCGGATGACTGGGTCGGCTTTGCCCTCTGGATATCAAAATATTCACTGACTTGTTGTATTTGACCAACAATTATTTAGGATAATTAAACGATGGCTGCCCTTCCTATGAACTTTTCCTCACTCACTGCCCAATTTGTTGCTCGATCCATGTGAATGTTCGCCATTTCTGCATATCTTACTCAGACCACTGTATCAGTTGATTGAAATGTAGCAAGCATTTCGCTCGCCTTCCTAAATCCTGGACAGTGTTAGGATATTTCTGTCGATTCCTGAGCTAATGGTGAATGGATTTTGTGACTACCGCATGCTGTTGGTGTCTTATTGGCTTGAAAAGTTGAAAGTCTCTTCAATTGAATCGTAAAATGTTAATGTCACTCTTGTCAAATTTAATGTGTCAAGTATAGGATGTGTCCGTGGTGTTCATAAACAACCGAAATATTTATTATGACATGCAAGCCATGCAAATGATTTTTTCAATAAGACGAAGAGATTTGTTTTTATTCCGTTTGTGCAGACTATTCAATTTTAAATTAGTTGACAATTTTTTGAATTATGCGAATTGCATGAGTGACAGATTAGTGTGCGTGATTCAATTTAAAATTAGTTGACAACTCTTTGTATTATGTAGTGACATTGACAGCTTTAGCGAATCACGGCGTCACAAAACAGTGACTGCATGAGAGCAGTCGGCAAATGCGTTCATAAAAGCAATGTGACAGTCAAACTGCGATCAAATTGGCAGTGATTTTTATTTTATTGCAGGATTGTAGGGAAACCGAAAAGTGGACCTTTTCATGCGAAAATGGTTCCTAAGAACATCATACGGAAATTCTCATATTTTGTTGGCCCTTTTGCTGTGTATTTTGCTACGGCTTCATTATTTAATATTTTTGAAAGTTGGTCAGTTTATTATATTAATTAAACATTAAACCTAGTATCATACTCTTCTTAGACATGATGTAGACCAGAAATGAAGTATGATAGAGATGCCCAACTTCACAGCTGATTGACTCCTAGTCCATCGACGAATTTGACGGATAATCATGAAAATTTTGACGGTTTTTCATGAATTTTTGACAGTTATTCACGAAATAACGTAAATGCCGTTCTCTTATTGGTCAACTTGACTTTGGATATAAAAAATGGTTGTCAAAAATTTAAAGGGTCAAGAGAGTTAGAAATTGGGCATCTCTATCATACTTCATTTCTGACGTAGACTTTCATTTTATCAATACAAATGTCAACCAAGCATTTTTTGAGTCGCCCACTTATGTTGCATTTATGAAAATTTTTTTGAAAATGCTGACCTGCTGCAAACTTGCGGCAGTATTCGTGTTCATAAATGTATTGAGAGAATATTTTGTGCAGTGCAGGGGCAACAATGTTGCAATTATGAACGCACCCCCTTAAGTTCATCCGTCCGTGAGAAATTGTCAAACCGAACAAGCCTACAGCGCCAGCTTCATTTTATTTTGGTGTACATTTTCTCAATTTCTCTCGCTCTTTTCTGGTGTTCTCAACATTATGATAACGAAAAATGTTCTGCCGTCTACTTCAAATTTGACAGCTAGTGACGATTGAACATTTGAAAATTCGGTGGGAACGGCCTATTGACGATGAAGTAAATGTTCATCCAAACCCCGCGATTTCGGTTCGTCGGGAACATAGCATCAAGGATAGAAAATGTAGTTCGTGTTGAAGAGAGCAGGAGCCCGAAATTGAGGGGATAATTGAGCAGATTTTAATGTAAGCAGGCTTGGGTTAGGAAACGGTGTACCTAAATTCAACTTCATATATTCTCACTTATCGATCGCCGAAACTACTTTGGAATCTATGGGTTGGCAATTTAAAGATAATGGTTTATGGTAAAAGTTTTGTCAGGGGCCTGACCAGCGCATTACAGCCCACAAGTTCGATTGAGGCACTAAACTGGATGCCCTTGCCTGTTCAAGACAATCGTCTGACGTGAACTAATGCCAGCAAGCTCTCTACGAATGACGATAACATTCAAAAACAAACTCTTTCCCTATACAAATCATCTCTTGTCAAAGTTCGGCAATCTGAGCGTGAGAAAGGATGGTCAGACTAAAAGAGAAATGACGATAGTCGGCCCGACAGAGTTTTAACGTGTGAAAGGGTGCTTCTTTGGACTGACGAATGAAGGTCCTGACATCTTGTCCCATAGCTTCTCATTTCTCACAAATTCTTTCGCAAAACAGGAACAAAAAACTATTTTCGCGTTTGACAAATATACATTATTTATTTTATAATTTGTGCGTGTGTCAATTATTGGATGCGTCCGTAGAGTTCATAAACATCCGAAATATTTACAATGACTTAAGTACGATTTTTTCAATATGGAATAAATTTGCGGCTTCGTGAAATTCTTCGTCTGTATCGATGTCTACCATGAGTCATGTCACTTGCGGCCTTTATCAAATTCATTGTCAATGTCTGGAACTGCAAAAACAAAAGGGTTTCCCATGGACAACACAGTACATTGCTCAATAGTCTGTTATTAATGCCTTTCTCTTTTGTCACCAAAATCGCCCGCAAGTCTTTCCTTCCAAATATTCACACAATCTCCAATCCATAAACACAACATTATTCTCGAAAGCACTCAACAAAACAATAGGAAACTAACTAAATCTGATTTTCCTTATCTCAGCGATTAGCTAAAACTTACCGTCTACAACCCAAACACAGCCGTCACTTTTGTCACGCAATGTGCGCCATTAATCACTTAATGCGGTACCTAATCTCAAGCAATTGCATAATCGCTTATTATTATCACGCGAATACACTTCAAGGTTCGACCAGAAGCCGCATTGACGGTCACTCTCGCTGAAACCTCAAAGTTCTCCTGCATGCTCGTACTTTCACTTTTCCTTTTTCTTGCGATATCTGCCATCTCGATCACTGCGCGAATTAGTGCAAATTATGCTGTTCATCTTCATAAATGATAATTCACAGCAATAATCCAACCCGCCGGGCCAGTGATCTTTCGGCGATCACAGAGCCACAAGCCCCGAGTGTCCCTGTCACAAAGTGCGCTCGCGCAAACTTGATCGAACTTTACGATCTTAATCAACCGGAATTGGCAAAGAAGCATATTTTGTTCGTTTTTATGCAATATCTGCAAGACTGCTTGCTGCCGTTTGATTATGCAATAAACACAAAAAAAAAAAACGAATAAAAGCGACTGCGAAGGGGCGATAATTATAAGTAAGTCGGCGAAGCCGATTTCTGGTGATCTTTATTGAGTTGAAACTAGCGGTGTACAATGCTTGGAAATGGCAACGTGATGTGTGAATTTTGGAGAGTGTCATTGGGAAGTTTTTTTTTTTTGATTGGGTTGTGTTACGGATTAACTAGGTGATACACTGATGGAGACTCCATTGGCGACTAAAAGTGAGACTTTTGAGAGACACCTGGTGCCTTAAATTGGAGCGAAACTAATGGACGACTTTGCAAGGGCCACGTGGGATGTTTTGCACTGAAACGGTCTGAAATCGTGTGTCGTTCAGTTCGACCAGTTGAGGAAGGATCAGGACCAATGGGACTGTCATTTTCTCGGCTTTTCTTCTTCGACAGGGATGTTCAGTCATTTTTCTTCTTTAAGTGGCGCCACAATCTGCGGAGGAACTGGAAACAGTTTCTGCAGCAACACATGCTGTGAGTGCAGTTGTTCTCCCACGCGAGTAAAGCGTTGGTCCTGGTTTTTGCTAGCATCCATCGGGGCCTCAGAAAACTTTCCGAGTCTTCTGGTCCGAGAGGGAGTGGTAGTCCGAATCTCCAAGTCATCGCATATCTTCGTTTGGATGGCTTAACACAGCGTTCACATCACACTCATCGGACCATACGTCCCTCAAGACCATACGTCGCAGGTCTGATAAGTAAAGGACATCGGTAGAACATAGCCAGGATGTCGAAAATGATTTTGGCGTAAAAAAGGAAGTTGGTGCCTCTGGAATCGAACCGTGGTCCCTCTTGACAGTTCTAAATTCAATCGAAAGACTTCCCCGGTTCGTCTCAACAACGACCGAAAACATAGTCCATCTCTGAACATTGCCAGGGTCTCAAAAAAGGTGCGAAATCGAACCATGAACCCTCTTGAGAATTTACAACTCACGAGATAAAAAGACGATCAAACCGACTTCCTTGAAATTCTTGTCTAGTCTGGCTAATCTTAACTTAGCCACTGAATGACATCCGATAAGACAACGATTAGATAGAGACTTATTTCAGGTATACCTCTGGTCAGGTGAACGTTAATTGTCTTGATTTGCGTGGCATAAGTCTTCCGTCACGTGCCCAATTGACAATTGCTTTTTCAAGCATGAAACAATAAATTACACTTGTTATCGCTTCACATGCAGCCTTGGCGTTGCGACTAGAGTGGCACACGGGTCGTAGAGGTGTCTGTGCTTATTGAAGTTCTGTGGATTGTAGTAATTGCGAAAAATTATTCTAAATTCATGGGGCACAGCTAAAGAATGAATGTCTGCAGTTGACCGTGGAAACAGGCTTAATGATGAACTGATGAGCGTACCTGACCTGAGAGGAGTATTGTGGTCGAATTGAATGCAGAAGGAATGCAGTTGGCTAGGTCACTTCAACATCCTTCGGTTAAATAGCGATAATCACAAGCAGGGGCACTATCACTCCCCGATAATGTTGTCTTTTATTAGACTCACCGCTTGCTTTTATATTCTCATAGATGCAAGTTCGTCTTGGTTGTACCACGTCAAATATGGTGGTTATGGACAAATTTAGGGCGGGTACAGGCATTTTAAAATGACGTAACTGCTGCGACCCATTTTGTACATCTAATATTTTTATTTTTATTCCAACCAATTGACTTTATGATGAACTAACCTCGCCATATAAAACCCTTTCACTAGACAGAAGCGTCCAAGGATAATGATTGAGTATCAATGGTTCCCTTGGGTGATCTCATCGAGTCCTTCAGTTCGAACTCAAATTATTTAGCCAGAGCGGCTGTTCCAATGTCCCTTCCCAAATGGAGAGAGTACTGCCACCAGAGGAGGAGGAGGTAATTGAATTAGGAGTAGCCGACGAAAATCATTCAGAAAAATCTGCAAGAGTATCAGACACCAAACGGAGCATTGGGGAATCAACAAACAGGAGAACGTTTATTTGGTGATTATCAGACTTGAACCTAACGGTGATTTTTAATCCATGCACACGAAGTTCATCTATCCGTCAGTCACTGAATCGCAACAGACTGTTCGCGCGGTTGGGTCTTTGACAACCGTTGGTGGCCGTCTGATCTTGTTTACGAGAACGTTGTATTAGAAAAAGACACTTAGTTTTCCATTTCGAAATAGATAGAGCGCGCGTTTGCATTTAAATGGTCTGAAATACAATTTGCAGAATAACTTCAACTTAAATTCCTACATCTCTCGTGTAGGAGCCCTCTTTCCCTTTGCAAAACCAGCAAGGTAGTCGTTTCACAGGCCTCTCTACAGAAACAGCAAAATTGTTCGTGCGTGGTCCTGATTATGAGCTCCATAAGAACCTCTTAGCCAAGCTTCCGGTGACTCGCCAGACAATCACTATCGATGAGTGTGGCCTTGCGGAACACAAATACCCTCCCATTGGCCAAAGCTGGCGACTGCTTCCTTCTGACAGTCCCATTGTTGACACTACAGGTCCAAATTAAGACTGTTGCTGTTGGGAAGCAGTCCATAACATTCCCTGTCCGCCAAACACACAGCAAAATCTTCGTATCATTTGCACCGGCTCACCGTGATTTGACCACGAATTCGCTTGAGGTTTTCGTATCCACTTTCATCACGAGTCAGAGTCTTCGTGGCGTAGTGTGTTGGTGCGTAGACTCCTACGCAGGGGGTGCCTGGTTCGAGGTTTGCGTAAAGTTTAGAGACGAACAAATAAAGATTACTAACTACCGCTCCACATTTCTTCGAACACCTAATGAAGCCATTACAGGCACGCTGTTACAAATTTTGACTTCAACTGCAGCCCATTATGCCCTAAAATCCGTCTCAAACTTATCTTCCTAACCCACAAGTCCTCTCCCATTATTTTTGATATTATCTCAAAAATATTTCCATCGATTGTTTGATCTGTCAATACGGCCTAATGAATACACCTAATGAAGCCATTACAGGCACGCTGTTACAAATTTTGACTTCAACTGCAGCCCATTATGCCCTAAAATCCGTCTCAAACTCATCTTCCGAACCCACAAGTCCTCTCCCATTATTTTTGAGGTTATCTCAAAAATATTCCCATCGAATGTTTGATGTGTCAATACGGCATTTTTTCTTCTCTCTCACGTACTACCTTAGAACTCTGTAACTCTGGCCACCATGGTCACCACCATCTGGTCACCTTGAAAAGCCAGCGGTGGCGGAGACTGGTTTTCGGTGTAACCGCCAGTAAAATTGCCGTTCTTTGGCAGACTCATTCCTATCTCAAGCGGGAATCGCTCCACTGAACAGAAGAAGATCCTCGTGGGTGCGAGCAACATCTGGTTCAGAATGGAGCCGCCTGTCCACTGTTCGGCGTACGACATTGAAGGTCACATGGCATCTTTCTGCATCCTGCATTAGGCCAGTCGTGTCTAAATAGAGGAATGCTTCGGGAGGAATTAAGCCGTTAAGGCGCACCCTTTCATGGTAGATAAAATTGGGGTAGTAAGCCCCCAAAGATCGGACTGTTGGAAGAAGTCATAGTTCGTGCAATGTGCCTTCTGATAAGCTTAATAATAAAATAATCTATCCTGTTCACGTTTGCCTCGTTGTACAGGACCTCGTTGGGATAGTACCTCTTGTACTCAGACTCGGGTGTACGCTACAACCGGAGACAGGTCCGAAGACACTGTCTCTCGAACAGCTTCATCTTTTCCATCTGGAAAGGACTCACGTTGGACCACAACGGACAACCGTACGCCATAATTGGCCTGACGAGGGCCATGTAGCAGATTACCTTCACCCTAGTATCAAGTCGGCTGCTGTAAAACAACCTATCTGCCGCAGCAAAGGCCTTTCTGGCTTTCGACAGAGCAACATCTATATGTTTGTCAAAATAGCCAAATGCCAAGATATCTAACCACACTTTTCACAGCTAACGACCGTCCCTGCGGCTCAACTATGCCGAACTTGCGCCAGTTTAGGCGAGTATCCAGCGAAGACATGTACAGCGGGGTCCTGAAAAGGGTAATTTAGCACTTCAGGAAGTTGATAACCAACTTCCAGTCGTCACAAGATATTTATTACCTCGACCTTCGGACCTGGTCTGTACGCTACTAGGTCGTCGGCGTACGCTATTAAGTGCGGCATGGAACCCACAAGTTCTGCAGTGAATATTGAGAACAAGATCGGCGAAGCAATAGCCCCCAGTTGCAGACCATTTTTAATGTCAAAGACCGTGGTAGAAGTTACGTCGCCACTTTTCACGACGAACTTTCTACCTGTTATCATGTCATGTCAATACGGCATCCTTGTAAGGGCGTGCACGAGAAAAACAAATACGAATTAGTTGACTTATTTCGGCAGTAGTTTACCCCATCCGAATGTCAAATGTCTTCACAGCAGCCATCGCACATGGACTAACAGACGCCATTCCGTTGCCAACAATTAAGCTCAATCATTTTATTTCCAACTCTGCACTTCTAATTGCAAATAAACAAGCAAAACAGCATTTAAATAGTCCGTCCACGTCCGAAAATAGAAATAAAAGAAGAAATGCAATAAAAAATTTAGCAAATTCCGCCTCGGAACACTTCAAAACTGGCACACGTTGCCAGGGCGCACCAAATCAAGGCAGTCCCGCCACAAAGATCGATTCTCGAAAATAGTCTCACAAATGCATTGAATGCACCCAAACCACGCACACACCAAGCCACTCATGCACACTCGTAGATGGCTCCCTGTCTGCTGTGAAGTGTGGTGCAGTGCAGTTTGAGAAGGAGCTGGGTTGGCGGGCGCGCAACTTCATCGATTGTTTTCTCGTTTTCCTGGCAGCACCGCACGAGAAAGCACATTCGGTCGAAGTGGCGTCGTCGGTTGTGGATACGATTTCAAGTGCGCGCCAGAGAAGGCCATTACCAGAGCGCAAGCAGGTTCGAATGCGCTATGCGACATTGTAGACTGCAACCATCCCCACCTCGGATGAGTGGAAATCGAATCTCGATCGCAGTGGGTGGCCAGCCGGCGGATCATCAGATTGTGCGTCGATTCGGTTTCGAAAGCGAAGTATCATCTGCCCGCAATTTATTTGAAGCAAACATGCAGGCGGCCGCCGTCTCGTGCTTCACGATCGACCCGCTCTCCGTGCGAGGTGCAAAGTAAAGGAAGAGGTCATGTGCGCATTGTGATATCTTGTTCCACTCGGGATCATATTTTAGTGCGTGTGAAGCAATTTATAACCGAGGGGTCTCGAAAGAGGAGCATTTGGCTCTCAAGTGAAGCAGCAGCAGCCATCGCACAAAGGCCGAACAAGAAATCATTGCTAGCTGGCTGGCTGGCTTGGCTGGTGGTGGTTCGACGGAACCGGAATTTCGTAACTAAGATTTATGACAGGCGCACACCAGCGCAACCAGGCACCGCACACAATGCCCATAAGATCTCACCGAGATGCGCTGTCTAGTCGTGGCGAGGGAGACACATATTTTGCCTTCCGCAGTTCCCTCCTCACTCCCCTTGGGAGCCGTAGGAATGGGACTTAAGTGGGCAACAAGATATTAGTTTGGTGTCTGTGCGTGTACATTGGTATTTATTTTTGTTTCTGAAGAATGCCCGGTCGCTTGGTATCCCAGCCCTGGAAGGAATATTGTTCCCGATTGGCCGACAAATTGGAAAAGTCATCTTAGCAGGAGCCATTTATTTTGATTTGGGGGATTATTTTATGGTTTATCATCCATAAGTGGCGGGTGGAGGTGGCGGATGGACGGTTTTAGAATTATGGACGATGCCTACGTGGCGGATACGTGCAGTCGTGCTTGGATGTGGGACTACTTGGGTCAGGGATGAGAATGATGACTTAGCTCAACCCCGTCAATTGAACTCAGTTGATTTGTTGGAAAAAATGTTGGGTTTTGTTTTGAATGGCAGAGAGGCGTTCGGGCTGTCCTTTCCCTGCTTCTTTGAAAAGGTAAAGGGCTGGAAATCGATCTGTCATCAGCTACTGAATGGACTCAAATCCTGGACATTGCCCTTAAAAGCCATTTTCATGGCCAGTGGGTTGAGTCCATATGCTGTTCACAGTGCACATGGTATTGTTCCGATCCCACAAGCTCGAGAATGAGTACAGGACTTCAGATTCTGCACGTGATCACGTGGCAAATTCATATGCCCGTCGCGTCATATTAAATCGCGTGACACCGTGTGCTTCCTAAATGTATAAATTACATCACGTGGCAAGTACGTACGTGTTAAAATACACCGAATTCGTATGACCACTTGTACGCCCCTCACGTCAAATAAAACCTCGTGATACCGTGTGCTTCCTAAATGTACTATTTACACGTGATCACGTGGCAAGTACGTACGTGTCAAAATACACCAAATTCATGTGACCACTTGTACGCCCGCCACTTCAAATAAAATCTGATACCGTGTGCTTTCTAAACAGACTAATTACACGTGATCACGTGCCACATACGTTGCAATCAAATTCATGCGACCACTTGTGCGCCCGTCACAAAAAATTAAATCTCGTGATACCGTGTGCTTCCTAAATGTACTATTTACACGTGAACACATGGCAAGTGCGTACGTGTTACAATACACCAAATTCACGTGAGCACTTGCCCGTCACGTCAAATTAAATCTCGTGATACTTTGTGCTTCCTTAACAGTTCACCTCATCACGAGAACCGAACGTCTTAAGTCCAAAAACACGTGAACACGTACGTGAATAGGAACATGGAAAGTGATTCGAGTTCGTATTACCAAATCGATGGCGCTATACAGCTCGTAAAGTCCTTCAGTCTCATCCTCCAAACAAGAGCAGTGCATACGGGCAGAAAATAATCCGAAGCAGTTGTCTGTCGAGACGACCAAGTAACTCTTCATCCGCTTTTGATAATGTCCCAGCATTACTGAGACTATTAATGTCTTATGTTGAGATCGCTTAGATACGCCGCACGATCGATCTCTTAGCCGCTTCCTTCTCGATGCTCAGAGAAGCCACAATGACAACCAAGTCTCATCTTTCGATGATGTCTGTGTTGTCGGTATATGCGAGCAACTACAAAGACTTGTGGATAATCGTGTACCTGGTGTTGACGTCTGTGATACGCACGATCTTCGAGAATTACAATTCGCCGGTTTGTCTAAAAGAATTTCCACAACAAATGGCTCAGTGAAGGCTTTACCACCTTTGACGGAGTCACGGGGGTTCGCCATCTCCATTCTGCGGAGACGGATGAGGTCTGTCAAAATGCCCAAACTAGAAATAACCCACCAGAGGTCGTCTATAAATTCTGCAAGATAATGTCCAGCAAAGATACTGACCAATCAGGTTGTTGACGAAGGGTTCCTGGAGATATGCAATGCTTAGGATACTTATTCCTAAGCCATTGGCAGAGTTTAGCTGAGATTCCTCCCGTCGGGCATACTCTCATTCAAGGTCGCAGCTTCTTTGAAAATATCGGTAGGCAGCCCATCACGGCAAGCAGCTTTGTGGGACTTTAGTTTGGCGACTGATGTAACTTCACTGAGTTCGGGAGGACGAAAAGCTTGTTTATCATTGAATATGTTGGAAGGACTTTTTGTTGTCCCCGTCGTTATACAGCTTGTAGAAGTTAATACAAATATGCCTGGAGTAAAAGTGCCAGGTGGACCTGGGTCTAACTTCTGCAGTACTACTCACTCATGTTGTGCGTGTGGATGGGAGGCACAGTTTTATGCCAGATTTCCTAGACGGAAATGCTCATTGAGAATTGTCAGAGACTCAAAATGGACAATATAGGAGACGATGCACCTACCCACCACACGGCCACTATTTGTGCGAACGCGAAGTTATCTTTCCGCATTCTTAACACGGACTGCGATCTACTAGTGGATTCCCATCCCTTCATTTTAAGACTGGCTGTGGAATTAAATGACGAGTACGCTATGCGCATGATCATTTCGCGTAAATCACGTTGACGTTTAGAATTTTTTCAGTTCTGGGTAATGCATGTTCATGTGAAGTACATGTGAAAACTCATGCTTATGGAATCCGGCTCTAGGGCGGAATTTATATCGAATCATTGGGTATCTCTGCAACATTCTCTTGAGTTGAAACTTTGTAGAAGTAGCATTTTCCAGACTGAGTACGAAATTGCTGCCGAGAGGAATCACAAGCATACACATGCTGCAACTTAGGGGGACGTACTAGAGTTTGTTAAACAATGCACGGAACAAAATCGATGGCGCATGAGGATCATTAAAACCTAACAACATGTATTTGCAATCTTACATTAGAATTTAATTGGTGGTTAGTTAGTAAACTGTCAACTTGGCCCTGAAAGTTATATTGTAGCTTTCATATCTATTTTGCGGTGTAGGCTACTGCGGTGCTTTGAATCATTTTTACTTAACTCTTTAAGTTTTAGCAGATTTTCAGAAATTCCTACTATTACGTCTCAACATTTCTGGCACGAAATTTCAGCCCTCTTCCGATTTTTTCAAAAATTGCACCTCACACTCCACTTGTCAGCATCAAGGCTCATTGAGACTCTAAGGTTTTCTACTATTTTGGGTTAAATTCCCATGAGAACACGTGCAACTGTTTACTTTTCGTAACGTTGGGCAAGTAATTGCATATTATATGACGATGTCAACGCGGGGTTTTCGACGATTTTGAGGTTATATTGGCATTACGGCACATATTTGCGAAATTTTGGAAGAGGGGAGTATTTCCATGGACGATTCGTCAAAAGCAAATGCTTGACTTATCTTGTTATTTTTTACTAAATTCATATTTACATCGAAAATGTAAATTCACCACCATCTGGCAGCACTGTTTCCAGGGGTGTTATCTGGTACAGATGCTTGCTTTTCGCAATGCTGCCAGAAAATCTAAAACCCTTTGTGGTGTATGTGGATATATTCGCGGATTCTATATTATTCTGGAACAGTGCGTGTCTTTAATGCCCACTATCAGACCCTATCTGGTTGCATTGCAACGTCTAATATTTGACAGATTGGAGCGTGACCTTTGACTTGTCAATATTCAAACAACAATCGAATTTTTCGAATTTTCAACTTCCTTTCTCAGCTGAAGCTGCTCAGCTCCTTGATGTGAGCTGCGAAAGGGGCTGAGAATAGGGGTCTATCAGCTGTGAAGTTGGGCATCTCTATAATACTTCAATTCTGATCCGAAACAGTTTTCTCATCTCGTCGTGCCCGCCGTGGCATAAAGGGTGATCCATTTATCCAATTAAACCATGGCACCTCTCCTTTAGAGTCTCTAGGCGTAGTTTACCTCAGACTTCAGCGACAACATTGTTATATTTTCGTTCTGCTCTCATCGAATGTGTTCTTCTTGTCTTCTAGAAACAACATCCTTTGAACGCTATATGTGGGATTATTGATAGAAAGGATTGGGGCTAGTTAATGCCCCATCAGTCGTTGTCTTGAAGTATTTGGCCATTAATGGCGTCTTCACTAAAAATTCGAGCGTTCGTTGATAAACAGTCTGGTTTTGGTTTTTGATCAATCGGCAGGTTCCACGAAAGTTAACGAAACTTCTAAAACGGAGGCTAGCTGTCAGCTGTCAAATTGGCAGCCGCAGGTTACAGGTTTGCCTTGCAGGGAAATGTATGTTGGGGGATATCCAGACAGTGACACGGCCATCCTGTAACTTTAGGCCGCCCTCATGCATCAAAGGTATAAAATTGTCCCTTGTTCCACTACATGCTTGCACGCAATGATTAGACCTGATGCTGCTGCCTGTTGTACTTGTACCCTTGAGGCTACGTGCCGTCTCAATCACGCTGTGAGTTAATTTGAGTTGTTTCAGTTTATAGACCACAATTTCCCACCGTCAATTCGCTACATGCTCTTGTCTGGTTGAAGTTATAGCTTAATAAAACTAAATTCAAAGACCACAGATAAGATATCCTATCCCTCCCTATCAGAACTTATCGTCGTTTCCATTCACTATCTTATCGTCCAATGACGCAAACGCAATTGTGGTCTTGTGGTTTCGTGCAGAAAAAAAAAAACACACACAATTACTTCGCAACAATTGACAGGCTGTCAAGATAATTTCCTGACAAGAGCAAATTTGCATATGTTTCTGCCTGCACAAGGTCTGCACGAATCACTTGTGACACCCCAAATCCGAATTCGTTCGTCTAACGACTTAAATTGTGATTCAATGACTTGATCTGGTTCAGACCGATATTGAATAGCTCTCCAATCGAATTGCAAAACACACTTGATTATGGAGGCTTTTTGTTTGGGCGCAGCGACGACGGGGGATCTTGTAATTTACCCACGACGAGTGGCACTTTTGGAACGAGACTTACATGTAATCTGGCCCACAGCTGACGCCACTTGCGTCTGGGATTGGAGTTGTTTGTGAAGGGCTTCGCGATGGGTGCTTAACGAGTGATGAAAAGCGATGAGGTTGTTAACATGGTTTTCCTCCTTTCCTCTGATATTTTCTTCGAGTACACGCTCTCAGGGCTGAAATGCCCTCAAGTCGGAGAGTATTTATTTTTCCATTTCTACCGTTCGGATGTTACAATTTACTCAGTCGCGTAACCATTTGCTCGTGATGTCGGCTTACGAGACTGAAGGGCTGTGTGGACAGTGTTTGAAAGTTGAACGATTACGAGGTACGAAGCAACGGGAGAGACTGCCTTCGTTAGTTGCGTAGTTTATGGAATTCGCTTTCGAGAAGTGGCTTCCCTTCTTAGATTTTGACTTTCACGAATTTTGCGACTTTATGTCGTAGACAGGGTGACGGTTTGAGATTCACTGAATGCTTCTGTTTATGTTATTTTTTAAAACTCCCGCCTTGATAGGCAAAATATACATTTGCATGTTTGCTTTGACAGGAAGACTGTTACAACGTCCTCAGGGCCACTTCGAATAGTTGACGCCTTTGTTGATGTTTGCCAAATGGCTGAGGGGCCCATGAGACTGGGAATGGATCGGACAAAGCAGGCTCTTTGTTCCAAAATGAGTGTTATTCAAACTAAAGTTGAAGGAAACATAACGAGTTGAGATAAGATTTGAGGCTGTTTAAATTGAAATGAGATATTTGGTAAACACTCATCTCATCACTTGCGTTATACTGATGCTCAGGTAGGGCCTGCCCAATGGGGTCACTAATAATTCATTTAGGATGACAACTTATCTCGACGAGAGAGTACAATAAAATACAACCTAGTGAACCTAGTGAATGACAACTTTATTCAGTTTCGTTAAGTTTCGTTGACTTATACAACATAACTCGACGAGAGAGCACAATAAAAAAAACCTAGTGAACAAATTAACCAGTTTATTCCGTTTCGTTAAGTTTCGTTGACTTTTTCAACCTCACTCGACAGAGAGTACAATGAAGTAATACCTAGTGAACACAATAATCACTTTATTCAGTTTCGTTGACTTCTACAACTTAAGTCGACGAGAGAATACAATGAAATAATACCTAGTGAATGCAATGACCACTTTATTCCGTTTCGTTAAGTTTCGTTGACTTCTACAACTTAACTCGACGAGAGAATACAATGTGTAGTGTGAACATAATGACCACTTTATACAGTTTCGTTAAGTTTCGTTGACTTTTACATTCTTGAGCAAAAGTGAAGGAAATTAATCGCTGGCAGACCCTCTTAAAATCCTGTTTTGTGACATATAGAATTTTAACGACGAATTTTGTTATCTTTCGTTCAGTTCTGACATGAGCTTCAATTCACTAAAGTCAATAATGTTTGGCCTCGATTTCACTTTCGCAGCAGGAGTTATGCCCAAGCGCAATACTGGACTTGGTCCAACCACCTCGTCCTCGGTCAGCTATGCGGTTACCCCCCTCATGGGATGGCACTCAAGGCACTTCCCGGATGATCGCGACATTCGTGGCCAAAAAATCGAAGCATAGCTCTTCCTCGCTAACTGTGGGGTTTTTCGCAGCGAGTACCTCTTACAACCGGTTCGATTCCTAGTTTACGAATAGAATAATTTGCACGGTTCCATCTCTTGCCAGTCACTGACACAAAGAGCATAACTGTCTCGGTGACACGAGACTCGACAACAACAAACATTCTTGGACATACGACATACCTGCTTTTCATGATGCAACTCAAACGTATATACAAGCTTCTGAACGCTTGGTTTCATGTGACGTCATTTAAACGTGGCTTGTGGTAAACGGTTTGCATGAACCGCTCTTCTTAGGCTTTGTTACAGTCATCGAAGAATTCGGTTAGCATTGTCATACATTCGTATGAACATTTATGTAACTCCTGGTGGAACGACTAAGAAACAGAACGAAAAATCTGATCTTTCAAAATTCTCCGGTCATTACCCAACTTCCATAACCATACCTTCCATGACGCTAACTTGGCTTTAACACCATGCTCGACCATCCTGATTACAGATCTTCCAAGTTGTTTCTTTGTTCGCCCAACTTGGCCAACCCTCCAGTAAAGCTCAGCATTACTCCACTTCTGAAACTCTTCAATCTTCTTCAACGCGTTTCCACTAACATGTCGAGTGCATTGAGCAGCCGTTCTGGAAAAAACCATAACACACGTTTTCTTCACATCAAGCTTCACCAGCACATATGGCCGCAAACCTATCTAGCGCGCGTCGGAATTCCATCTGGGAGGATGTGAGGATAACTAAGTCATCTGCAAAGAGAAGATGACTTACCCGCAACTCTTCCAAGGTGAAACAATCGTCGCCTCAGCTGCCTTGCAACATCCAGTCCAGAAATGAAGCATTATACAAATAGTCATCTTTTACCTCTCTTACCGTTTTCAAAGCCAAATTAACCAATCAGAGAACGTCATTCACGTTATTTCGTGAATAACTGTCAAAAAGCCTCTCAAATTTCAAGTTAAACTGTTTCTCTGATACAGAAATTCTTAACGCGTTAACTGAACTCGAAGTTACCAAGAAATCGGGTGTGGATTCAATTCCACCACTTTTACTGTCCAAATGTGCTTTATCAATTTCCACTGCATTAAAAATAGTGTTTAATGAATCTATTATAAGTGAACATCGATGATTGGATGATTGGTGGTCTCAAACACCAAGTAAAAAATTACAGGCCAATTTCCAAACTTTCTGCATTGCCAAAGTTGTTTGAAAAGCTCGTTATTTAGAGGCTATACTCTTCTGTAAAAAAGTCAATTTCATCAAAGCAGCATGGTTTTGTAAGAGGCCGTTCAACTGTAACTAATTTAAGTCTTTTTTCATATTACTGCTTACTGTTGATGTGTTGTATACAGATTTTGTTAATGCATTTGATAGAGTTCGTCATGGACTTCGAAAGCTGGGACTTAGTGAAAGCTTCTTGAAATGGCTAAATTCTTATTTGCCCAACAGGATGCAAGTTGTACAAATTGGTGGTTTTCATTCATCCATTCTTTATTAATGTAGAGCCTGGTCTTCCCCAAGGTAGTCATTTAGCACCACTTGTGTTATTTTTCTTCGTGAATGATGTGCCTGACGTCATAAAATTTTCTGATTGTTTAATGTTTGCAGATGACATAAAATTATTTAGTGTAAACTCTTCTATTCAGGACTTCCTGAATTTCCAAACAGATATTAACTCATTTTTAAACTGGTGTGAGAACAGTCATCTTATGCTAAATATATTAAAATGTAAAATGTTCCGTGCCCACAGACCATTGTTCCCCGTTAATTTCATGCACAAGCTCGGAGATGATAAACTTCCAATAGTTAGTCAAGTGAAAGATCTTGGTGTTAGGTAGGGACAGAGGCTGCTAGTGGATTCACCAGCAGACTCAGACCATGTTGTTCCATTGTGTTACCCACAGTCAGTGATAGTGCCGTTAATTTAATCCCAGCGGCAAATGGTGGCTGGACCAGGTTTAAAACCCAGATAAAAGCGTATTAACTTTGCTTGCACTGGGACTCGAACCGGGGACCCCACCCCAGGCATCCAGTTGTTATTAAAGAGTCTACTAACCTACCCACTACTCCAGGACGACCCTGTACATTCTTCAAAAATATAGATCGAAGGAAGTGTTAAAAATTAGATCATGAGCTTGTGGTTCCTTAAAAACGTGCCTAAGATGACAAGCACTTGCCCTGATCTTTAATTCGAAATTGACTTTTTCGGCCCACATCGATTTTTATTATATCGAAAGCGAACTTTGAGGTTTTCTCAGACGAACTTCTTTAGTCTTTTTCACACAAGGCATTTTCATGTCATTGGTGCTACCAACATTAGAATATTGCTGTGTTGTCTGGTCCCCATTGTATGAAAACGCTAGCAAAAGAATTGAAAGAGTACAAAAGAGGTTTACACGGTTTGCCTTAAGAAATATAAGAAGGTCCGATGAAATGCCTGGTTGTTATTCAAGATGCACTCTAATCAATTTAAAAACTTAAGAATGCCGCAGACAAACCCATAGCGTTCTTTTTTCAAAGACATTGCTTGTAACAGTATTAAACCTGAAGAGCTTGTCTATTGGCATGCCCCAGAAAGATGCTTTAAAAATGAGCTTTCCATTCCCAATCATAGACCAAATTATAGGTGTAACAATCCAATAACTCGCGCCTTAATGCTACACAACTCTATTTGTTATGAAGTCGATCTACAATTGAACAGGGATAGTTTTAGGAATACAATTATGAATTTATTAAACTCTTGTGATCAAAAGATGAGAATATCCATTGATTGAAATAAAATGAAATGAAATTCGCCGATGGGCTTGGGGTCCATCAGCTGTGAAGTTGGCCACCTCTATAATACTTCATTTCTGATCCAGTTTAAAAGGATAGGTGACAAGACGCACCCTTGGTGTAGTCCCACAGCCCATGGTCCATTTTTGTGCACAACTATGAAACTTGTTAGGGTTCTTCTGTTTCTCTCGTCTTATAGTTAATTCACTGCTCATGCGATGAATGCGATGTGTCCTAAAATATTCGTTAAATTTATTTAAATTTTCTCTAACAATCGCCTTTCTCTCTCTCTTTCTTTTCAGCCAAACTCTCAAAGCAGCCACCACATCTTCTTCCGGAACAAATAAGCAACCCGCTTGCCAATTCTACAAACAAACCCAAGTGAAATATTTATTCCCTTCCCTTGAACAAATAAATATCTGTTTTCCTTCCTCTCTCTGCTTAATTTTGATCACAATCACAAGTGAAGTGTGTGCCAAATTTTGTTCTTTTCAAGAGTAAGAATTAATTTATTCAAAAAGTAGGTTAAAAAAAGAAAGAAAAAAGAATTATCAAAGAATTACCAAGTCCTGTTCGAAGATCGAAGAATCGGGGTGAAAATCAAGTGAATAGTTGAAAAAGTTATGAGCAAATACTTCTCAGGTTTACTCCAAAGCTGATAATAATGAATCTAAATCAACACAGTGGACCTGGTCCGCCATCGGCGTCGGTCGGCGGCACCAGTATCGTTAGTTGCAATGGCAGTCTTGGCGTCACCGGCCAAGCGCCGCCACCGGTTGCCCGGGCCATATCGTCGGATCGTCTTGTCACCGGACCATCGTGCAGGGCATTAAAGACAGCAGTTTCAGCATTGTATTCAGTGGATGATTTTATTAAGGAAAAAATCGGATCGGGTTTCTTTTCGGAGGTTTACAAGGTAAGTCGCCTGCTGCAAGTGGATTCAGATGTCTTTTCATATTCAGATTCGATGGAGAAATGTCGACTCGACTCTTTCTGTCAATTTATCTTGATTTTCGCTTTTATTTTTTCTTTGTTCGTTGACCTTTTTATGCATGCAAAGTGCTTTAATAATGGGAGGAGAAATGTCACCCGGACAATTGGGCAAAACCTGAAAGTGGCAAAAGTTCTGTGTTCTGGCCGAGGTGGTGATAGAAAATGCCGTGGAAAGTAGTGGTTGTTGATTGTTCTTGTTCAATCTGGAATGGAGTGTGTCCAAATTGAACCCGTTGGTCTGGATGTGGGGCATGAAACGCGTCCGCCGAACTGGATCAGATGTCCATTAAGCTTTTTACGGCTTGACTTAGTTTACTTAGGTGCGCGTTGAAAGGGGACATTTTTGGTACTAAGCGAGAGATGATGTCATGTTGTAGTGCCCCTAGTGATTGATCTAAGGTGGTCATATTGCTTGGGGAAGGTGTTGGCGAATGCTCCTGTCTAGGCGCCCTTTTGCACAGAGGAAGCAGATAGGAGTTTGTTCGTCCTTCAAATTTAGTCGAACTTTATTGAAGTCATTTTTAGAGAAGCCTACTACTGAGTCTACTCCGCAAGCAGTCTCTCGCTGGGGAGGATCGTCTTTCCAATCTAACGTAGGGAATGCCTCAGATCAACGAGGATAATACAGTAGACGCTCGATGAAGTGAACTGATAAAAACCGAGCATGTTCACTGTAACGATCTTAGACTCCTTGAAACAAATTGCATCAAATAACATAACATTCTCTAGTGTTCAATATAATGGTGGATAAAATAAACGGAAGTCATCCAGCGAGTCCATGTGCATCTCTTGAGGACCATAGTTGGAATGGTTTTGCTCGAAAGTTCAGCCTTCTTAGATGTCACGAGAGCAGCCCTAGTCCGACTCAGCTTTTGAAGAACGCACCTGAGCCGGTGTTGATTTGACTTTTTTTCTGTTTCCCTCGCAACTAGATGAAAACAAAACAATTCTTCAAAGAGTCATGAAACTAGGCCACCACCTGGGTCGTGTGTTCGCGCGTGAATTGCTCACTTCACTTTCTCTTCTTTAAACATTAAAAAGTTCAACAACAGCGAGAGCATGCACACGCAAAGGATGTGAAGCGAACGCATGGAGTGTTGATCTCATACACCCCGCAGCTATTGTTTGTAAACAATGCACCGCACAGCTCAAACAATGTAATCTCCGCTGGTCTGTCCTTTGTTTCGCAAGTCGAAGTACTCGCTCACACACACACGCACTCACCTCACGCCTCTTGGTGGACCATCGTACACATCATTCATCGCTTCAAAAAGCAATCCGAAACCTCTTATCAGTATCGAAACTTTACCGATTCGGCGGATGTGTCAAATCACACGCTGATCCGCGGGGGAGGGGCTCTGATGGCCCTAACCCCAGCAACCCCCTGAGATATTGTATTACAAATTTTCACACGCTTACTGTACCGCTATGGTTGTCAACAGTACACCCCTACCCACACACAGGCGTTCACAAAAATCACTCGAGTTCACTTGCATGTATGGACGGCTTGTGAGTCGTCGGTCGGTTTCATTCATAAAACTTCGTTGTGGGGACAAGGAAACTATTTTTAGAACCTGGACCAGGAGGCGGAGTGAGAGTGCGCGCTGGCGAGTTCTATTTGAGTCCCATTACGGCTGATTTCGGTTCGATGATTACTTAAACAATGCGCCCCGTTGTTGCTGGTAATTGTATAACAATTGAGTGTTTTTCATATTTTCTTTTTGTTTTACTCTTTATGTGCAAATTGAGAAGAGGGGGGGGGAAGTGGGGGTAGGGATCTGTATGGGAATGGATTCGGATTGAATTGATTTATTGGTTATGAGTCGACAGGGACAGAGTGCGTTTGTGGGGGCAAATGGAGGCACGAATTGTGCACAGTTGCTGATGGAAGTTTACTTCATTTGTTGCTGGAGTGTTGGAATTTTTCAAATTGATGTGAAAATGGTTTCACAGCCTGTGCGATGGAAATTCGATCGTTTCTAGCTAAGTTTGGGAATATTCTGAGAATCAGACTCGACTCGCAGCGTATGCCACGAAGGAGGCGATGTATTTGCCTTCATACTACGACGCCAACAATTGTCTATGTCGTCACAAGAAAAGTATGTTTTTCTAAAAAAGAAAAACAAAAGTCAAAACAAACTTTACTCATGTATACAACGCCAATCTTTGACTAAATTGGCCATAGGGCTGTATTTATGGTGGTCGCAGAGCGTCTCGACAGTCCCACAAGACAATGGGTACCAACGCTTTGAAGGAACAAGCGTCGTTTGGCCCAAAATGTCATGGGACACATGTTTTTCAGCGGCACCAATTTAAACCACAATTTGACTCTTAATGCAAAAATGCTAGACATTGTATGGGACTTAAAGGCGAATTTCAACTCGAACTTAATCCCTTTCACGAGGCTGCTCTGTGAGAGAGTTTGTTTTAAGCGCCAAGACACATTACGATCGGTCACTCTGTTTGGAGACGGCATAAAACGGAAGGTCCCTTCAACTTGTGCACGCACAACACGAGTAATTGCTGAGAAGCTAGGCCCTGGCTCTCTCCGGACTGTAGCGCCACCGATATTACTTTTAAAATTAGGTAAAGTTTTGTTTAAAGATAGAAACTGGCGCAGGTAGTCTGCATACCCGTACACTTCATAATTACGCACTTATTGTGTGTTGCCTTAGAGAAAGGATGCGATGTAGACCTCTGTCGAAGAGCCATCATCTGCGTCTATTTTTTCAACTATTTTAAGGCGGTTAGGATAATTATGTGAATTGATTGAAGTTTAAGTTTGGCTCGGGAAGGCAATGCCCGACTGGACTCCAACAAAATGAAAAAAGCCGACGTACTCGAGGACGAACATTGGATCGTCGCTATTATAATCGTAGGATCCAAACCAAACCAAAGACGTAAGTGGTGTCGGACTGAAAAGTTCATGTTTCTGGCTGGTTTTCGGACTACAGTAGGTCTCACGGTAGTATCGAACTCGCTAGTAAGGGCGCAATGAACCCAACGCAAGACTGTTAGGGCACCCAATTGCCTACTTATCAGGGCAGGCCATGTGCTCGAGATGACGTAGTACGAAGAAAAATAACATTGTCATCCGAACTGTGTTGCTCAGTCGGTCGATGTCCCCTCCCTACTTTTCTTGCAGACAATATGTAACTTGTTTTGCTGAAGGCTCTACGAGTGGATGAAGGTTTCCGCCGAGCATGTCTTTTCGTTCTTTCTGTCAGTCAGAAAATTCCATGCACAACCCGAAGTGGTAACAATTCTACGTCCGGCGTGCACCAGGTTGTCCTGTTTGGAACAATCTGGATACACTCAAGGTTCTCAGAATTTAAGTTTTCGATCGTAAAGGTGCATAGAGCTTTGACGAGAACCAACTCCCAGACGTTAATTTCAAATCGAAGCTCTATTAAAATGTCACACTTTGAGGATTGACAACGCTGAAAAAGAGAGAAGAGTTAAAAGGCGAGCAACGAGAACCGTCTCATCAGTGTCAGCGTTGGTCTATGTGTCACCTCCCATAAGAACGTGTGTATTTTATGTATCTGTCCAAGTATCGCTGACGCTGACGCAAGTAAAACAGTATGTGCAGGAGTCTTAATATTTAGCTCCGGACTGGTTATCCTCTTCCTCGTACATGCGCTCATACAGAAGACAGAAACCGATTGTTGCACCCCTCCGTTCTTGTACTGATTTGGAAGCAATATAGCATCGTTGCTTATTTGAGGCACCGATTGAAAAGATCGCTCACACAACTTGTGTCTTCTAAATTTTTATCCAATTTCTACTTTAGGCCTGTATCACTTTTCGCTTTTGAACGCATCAGATGCCCTCTGAAACCGATTGATTTCTGGGTGACAGATTTAGTACACAGTTCTACAAAATCGAGTCCTATCAAGCGATGAAAATCCGATACCAATTCAACGATGTGGCCGGCACTGGTGCTAAACGCTCGGACATTGATTGACATAACTTGTTAATCTCATAGATGATGAGTGCACGATCGATTACACTTCACCCCTATCATTTGAGGGGTCTTTGTTCGCAGACAATAACTACGGATATTTGCGTATTTAAACGACTGGCACTCATGACGACCGCCAGTGGCGATGCAATCTTTGTTGTGATTTCAAAAGGGGCTGGAATGGGGGAGCTCTTTTTTCTCTGGGTGTGTAAAAAGGTAAAAAAATGCTAAAAATTCAAGTTCAAAGAAAATAAGTACCCTGCTAGTCAGAGCACATAAAGTTTCCCAAAAAAATCCCAACTATGGAGAAAAAGTTAAATTAAGTTGACACTTGACAACTTTTCAAACACCCTTTCTCTCATGTGGATTCTGTTCTTTGCAGCAGCCACTTAAAAACTGCTGCGAAAACTTTCAGTGAGAAATTCAAGCTTGAATCACAAAAATACGTCTCATCCATAAAAGCACTTCAAAATACTGGAAACCAGAAATGACGTATTATAGAGATGTCCAACGTCCATCTCTCACATTCCCCTTAAAGGCATTCACGTTGTTTCGTAAATAACCGTCAAAAAGCCTCTCAAATTCGTCGATAGGCTAGGAGTGAATTGGATGTGAAGTTGGCCATGTCTATAGCAGTTCATTTCTTCTGAAAACTTAACGCAACTGAGAAGGCTCACCATCAGTGTTGCTGCTGAACAATTTGAGAAAGTCGCACAAAAAATGTCTAAGGACAAAAAAAAAAAAAAAAAGTCGCAAGTGTCCGAAATCGCTACTAAGTTATGGTCTTATCCGACGCAGCGTCAAAAAAATGGTCAAATGCGCATAGCGGCAACCCTGCTCACCGTGAATTACATACCACAGGCCAAGACGAATCACCACACACATACGTAACTTTGCAAATCGCAACGGCAGAATGCAACGAGCCAAGTGCTAGCGACAAAACTAGTAGGGGAATTCCTACCATTGTATGAACATGCATAGAACAGAGTCTGTCCGGACTGTAGAGGTAACATTTTGAAAGTGTCCGGGTGAACGAGTGTTATTTCGGAATGGTTGTGAGGAAGGTCAGTCCGAATAAACGAATTTTCCCAATTAATGAGAGTTTTTTTTATTCAAATCTGCGAGAACAGCATCGACTCTAGCCCATGGGAGGAGTCAGGCAATTTTTTTGACTTGGTCCAACCACCTCCAATCTGCCTACCTGATGGAATCACATTCAAAGCCCGCCTCGGAAGTCGTGTTGAAGGGGACATTCGTGTCACGTGGCCAAACCACCGAAGCACAGCCCGTTCAGCATCTGTTCAATGTTGGGCTCCTTGCGCACTGCCGTGTTTCTCACCCTATCCCGGCGAGTAATTGCACAGCAGCACGAAGAAGTCTCATCTCAGCGCAGCGATTTCATTCTATCGGTCATTACCCAACAACGAAAAATTATTTTACAGTGAAACTTCTCTCAAGCGGACAGCAGCGGAACCAACATGATTGCCCATTGTGTAGGGGTGTCCGTTCTGAAGGCTTTGAAAAACGTGAATATCTTTATGCCGGTATCATGAGGAATTGTCTGTAAACAGAGGTGTCCCTTGGAGAGAAGTGTCCGTAAAGAGAAGTTTAAGACTTCTTAGTGCGATTAGTCGGGACTCCACCATTCCCCGCGACTTCTAAATTTGCATTGCCGTGAGACTTCTCTAAAGCGGACGGTACCAACATGACTGTCCATTGTATAGGGGTGTCCGTTCTGAGGGCTTTAAAATACCCGAATATCTTCATGCCGGAACCATGATGAACTGTCCGTAAACAGAGGTGTCCCTTTTTGAGGGGTAAGTCCGTAAAGAGAAGTTTTGCTGTATTAAAACAAGGGGCTTCTAAGTGTGATTAGTCGGATTTCCACCAATTCTTCACCATTTTGATGATTTCATCCGACTTCTACATATTTCAATGTGTTATTTAGCATTTTCTTATTTAATTTAATTTTTACATGAACAAATTTAAAACCCACTCTTATTTATGCGAAACATTTTTCCGAATTAAAGGGCTTTTACACTCAAACCACAAGATTTGTATTTTATGAACGCATTCAGGGACCACTTATGAGCCGGAATAGATGCGATTCTTAAGGCAGCATCACAATAAAATTCCTTATACAGAAAAGTGGGAATAAAATTACAAAATTACGTTACGAATTCGAATGCAAATTGATGTAAGATGAATAAATTTAAATAAATTATTGAAGCCACGATGTGGAGTGAACGTTTGGGTAGATTTTTAAAAAAGTGTAAAAAATATTTCTTGTGTTTCCACCTTCACATTTCTTTTCACATGAAAATCCCTTGACAAGTTGCATAAGTTGTTTTCCTTGCACAATGCTAATAAATGTTCTGTCCCCACATTTAAAAGTTCATCTAAACGGATACAAGGACATTTTATCAGAAGACACGCACATACTTTGTGAACACATCCTCCTTCACTGCTGTGATGTCTGAGATTCAACGCACAATCTGTTATTTTCTTCATGAACATCGGGTCTTCCAATTTGTGGTCCCTGATTTGACATCCCTGTTTTAGGCGTGCACGTCAAACCGCGCTGTCATCAGACGCAGTATATGTTTAGATCCACTATTCCACGCTTGCATAGGCTCCCCATTAGTCACGTGAATTCCTTGGCTTAGTTCAGTGACAATGTCACCCAGTTGATTCCGTCAGCACATCATTTCGCCCTTTAACCGGTCAACAAACTCGGATTCCCTCAAACAGTGCAGCACACCAGCTCTTCAAAGTTCTCCAAGCGCTATCTACCATCAAGGAAATGATGTTCTCGCATATGCTCAGGGAAACCGATTCCCCTACAAGCTGACGAGAAACTTAATTTCCTCAAGTTAAATGCGGAAGTAATCTGGCGATAAATTGAGCAACCCTCGATGCGCCATTTGAAGAGAGAGCACAAGCGTTATTGTTTCTCCGTTTTCTCCTCGCGTCTTCTAATAGAAATCTTAAATTCTTGCTGCAACAATAGACCGTAGCAGAGGTCATCAGCGGCAGCGACAACGCCATACACTTCGCTCCATCGCCAGCATCTTGTGCACTAGTTTCACTGGCTTCAATGGGCACAGCACAACACATTACAGACACACTAATTTAATCCGTGATCATCTTATAAAATTCCTTTTGTTTCACTGCACCCAGAGGCACCCCTCTCTCGGAGCTGGCGCAGCAATAGCCGCCTCTTCTCTTCGGCGAGCAACAAATCTGATTACAATTAAACTTTCAACAGCGGCAGCAGGCGGCGGCGCAGCCACGTCCCAGACAAACGTACACACACAATAGCGCTCGCAACTGAAGCATTAGTCGAACTCATTATTCCATAAGATACTCGTACTTAGATGCATCTCCTTCGTTCGGTGCATGCTCTTGGAATGGGATTTGCATTAAAACGTCTGCATGGCGAGGTTTTCTTTTGGCGGAAAATCTCTCGGCACTTTTCCCCATTTTCTGGTGGGACACTGGGTGCCTCTGCCACGGCGCGGCAGCGTAGTATATCACATTAGCCACCGAATGAGAGATTTGCATTTGAAAGACCCAATTCCATTGTCGGGGTCCCTGACTATCTGCGAAAGACGATGCGGAACGTCCAACGTTGAGTGCAGAGCGGTGTGGTGATGGCAGCCGCGGCGACTGGCTATCGACGGCTGTGATGGGAGTGCGCGGCGTTTCTGTTTGCAGTGTTTGCTGTGGCGTGCGCGCTAATCTTGGCGTTTTCCTCTACCGCTTCCACCAACATGTGCTACATGGGGAGAGTCGTTGCAACGTTTTTTTGCTCTTCTGTTTTTCTAGAGCGGTAGCGGCACTGTCGATGCAGAAATCTTTTAACCTCCTTTTTCGCCATTGCCGACCATCGTCGGTGGATTCTTTTGTCTTCGATGCGTCGAGCTGGCGCGGGGGGAAGCGCACGAGCGGAGATAAAACGAAATGAATTCAAATCCAGTGACCGGACTTTGAAGAGAAAAGACTCCTCTCCAACTCTCAGCAGCGTGCACGGTGCATGGGATTTGAGGTCAAACTATTAAATGGTGTTCATCGCCGCTTTTCCAGCGTGGTGTGAAGTGCATTAAAATGGAAAACGAAAATTACTTGTAAATTAATTGAATTAGAAGAGTGGATCTGATCCGATGGACTGGCACAGTGTGGTGGCTGCTGCGGCGACTACTGCGCCCCGTGCGATGAGGGATGGAATTTTAAGTGTTCCACACATAAAAACTAATTATGATGGATGGAGCCCAAATGCTCATGGCAGTCGAGAGTCTAAAAATGCACCTCCTTCATATCGTGCCGAGATTTCAATTGAAGTTTTCTTCGGATCCGCATTCGATCGCGACGATGAATGCCACAATTTGTTGATCTCGACGCATCTGAGGTCAGCTTGGCGACCACATTCAGTCGCCTTTCGCATTTTAAACTCACATCACGGGCAGCGAGCAAACGGGATTAGACAGGTCTTCTAATTTACGACAAGTGGGTACTCATTTCACGATCTGTGCATCTGCCATGTAGTCGTATTGGCATGCAGCACGCCAGGAGATAGAGATCTTTGGCGGATAAGGTGTTGAAAGTTAAGCACGCTTGCGGTGAATGAACAGACATTTATGAGCATGCAGTGTGAAGAAATCGGTATATCCTCCTAACCAACGGCATTTATTTGTGATTATTCGACAGATCAGTACTGGTTCGGATAAAGATCTTCGATCGATCGTCGTGTGCTGCGATCTGGATGAATATGAGCGGCATCTCTGCAACGGGAATGGCACCCGATTTAATACAGTTATACAAAAACACATGGGATCGTTTTTCGCAAACCATAATTTATTAAACACCATTTCGTTTGTTTGCACCGTCGACTGTGATCGACTCGTATTCAACCGTCAGTAGAATGAGGCACATTTATAAAGAAACGGCGACAAGTTTGATCGTTGAGTCTTGATCCGACATCAGGTATTGGGCCTATAACTTAATTCGTGCGGTAATATGAACGTTTATTTAAGAAAAACGTGTACAATAGTATTATTCAAAGTATGGCCCATCTGAAGCTATGACTTTTTCCCATCTTTCTGGCAATTTGTGGATCCCATCCCAAAAGAACTGCGCCGGCTTGGTAGCCAAGAATGAATCAAGCCAATTTTTGATATTCTGCTGTGATGTGAACCGTATTTCAGTGAGGGCCGTTCTGCATCGACCGGAACAAATGGTAGTCAGAAGGAGCAAGGTCTGGGCTATAAGGCGGGTGGGGTAAAACTTCCCATCCACTGTTTACCAAATAGTCGTTAACCTGATGATGGAAAATTATTACCTCGTGTCTGGTCGCATATTCCGGGCGCTTTTCGGCTACTGCTCTCTCCAAACGAATTAATTGTGTTCGGTAGCATTGTCCATTGATGGTTTCACCCGGTTTTAGCAGCTCATAATGCGGCACACCCTTCTGATCCCACCAAATACAGAGCAGTACCTTCGAGCCATGGATACTCGACTTTGCCGTTGATTTGGCTGGTTGGCCGGGTTTCATATGATTTTTTGGGGTTGTTGTAATGGCTCCAGTAACAATCCGATGCAAAAATGATTTCCTTTTGTGGCACTCCAGCAGCATTTCGGACATGCAAAAGCGCCTTTCGACGTCCCTCGTCTTGAGTTCATGTGGAACCCAATTTCCTTGCTTTCGGATACATCCAGCTGTTTTTAAGCGTTTTGAGGGACACCCAAAGACTCTGCGAGCTCTTCTTGTGTTTGGCAACAATCTTCGTAGAGTAATGCTTCCAGTTCTTCATCTTCAAACTTTTTTGGCTGCCCAGGACGTTCATCGTCTTCCAAGCCAGAATCACCATATACTTCCACCACAATACGATAACTTTCGGCAGCAGCTTTCTTTATATGAATGTAATGAAGAAGAACTCCCCGCAGGCACAAATTTCGACATATTTGAGTGAAAAAAATCATTGTTGTTTACGCTTCAAATGAATGACATGCACTGTCGTACAATGACAGTAGCTTTCCAACGCATGTTCCAATGGAATAATACAAGTTACGCCATCTCTTAGCAAACCGCATGAATTAAGTTATAGAATATCAAAATCACACTTTTACAAGAGAAGCTCACTTTTTTTTTTTTCTTAATTCTCAGTGAAATTCTCATTCAAATTGCCGGCCCATTCTTCTGTAGTCAAGGGCCTCCGCAACTTTTTCTTTACTTAAGGAAACTCAAATTTCACGTCGTTGTCCTAAATCCGTTTGCTGAAGCCGTCAACGGGAACAGGTTGTCTTTCAAACGAACGATTTTTACGCTCAAGCACAACCCTCAAAATTTTCAGTTCCCTAGGGACACTTCAATGACACGCTGCTTCTTGTCTTCAAGTTCGATCTGTTGGCGTCCTCGATGAGTCAGTCATTTGGACAGTCGTGGAAAAGACTCAAGAGATGCAGATCGACACCCACCACCTATTCGTCGATTTCAAGGCCGCTTATGACAGCGTGCATAGGGCGAGTTCCTGCCAAACTCGTCAGGCTTGTTGGTTGAGGAGGATGACGATGGGGAACTCTGGCTGCTCCATCAATGTCGGTAACGTACTCACCGAGACCTTCAATGTCAAAAAAAGGTTTTAAACAAGGCGACGCGCTGTCATGTGATTTCATCAATATCAGCTGTGTTCGTCCAATCACGACTTTTGGAAGACCCTGCCGCCGGTGTTGTCGTTTGAGTTTCGCACGATCTTCCAAAAGTCGCTTCAACTGCTTGCTTCCCGGACGACATTGACTTGATTGGACGAACACAGCGAGTCGTGGCTGGGCTTGAAGCGGAAGCGGCTGATGTGGGTGTGGCATTAAATCAGGGCAAAGCAAAGTACGTGCCGTCATCATTGACGGACGCACAAGAGCAGAAACTTTGAGGTAGTCAAGGACTTCGTCTACCTCAGCTCTGGAGTAAAGATGGACAATAACACAAGAACCGAGAGCAAGCCCTGAATTACTCTTGAAAATCGCTGTTCTTTGGGCTCTAATGAGTAACAGAGCCATGTCTCGAAACACCAAGCTGACTTTATATGAAACTGATCATCCCTGTCCTGGTCTATGGTGCAGAGACATGGACGCGATTGAAAGCGGATGAAGAAGCTCTTTGAGAGAAAAGTTCTGCGTGCGATCTTTGGTCCGGTTTGCGTTGATGGCGTCCGGAGGAGAAAACTCGACCATGAACTGTAGGGGCTGTACAGCGGCAAGCACCTAGTTAAGCGTCTTCGGATCCAACGCTTAGATGGCTTGGTCATGTAGAGCGGATGGACACCACAGCTCCGGCCCGAAGAGTCTTCGATTCCGAGCCATTGGCACAACGCAACAGAGGGCGTCCTCGAACGAGAAGGACCTCAACCAACCTCAACCAGTTTGGTGTGCGCAACTGGAGGCAGCTGGTTGGAGAGGCTTGTTGGTTGAGGCCCAGGTTCACGCCGGACTGTTGCGCCAGTCAAAGAAGATGAGGAAGGCGCGTTGTTGTCCTTGCGCTCGATATGGCTGGGCCAGCAGAATTGACGAATTGTTTCCTCCCCGGACTGCATCCATGTCTCTATATAGTTCCCGGTTGTGTATTTCAGTTCCGACTGTCAAAATGTAAGTTTGACAAGGGATAATGTTTGTCCATAAAGACCAGAGTTTAGCCAAGCTGAAGTAAATATCATCTGTGGAGTACACGAATATGTATCAACTGAAGTTGAGAGAATGTAGAAATTCCGTATCCACTCATTCCTGGTCAAGCCTCTTATGACAATTCACCATTCC
The DNA here is from genome assembly GCA_905231855.2 of Eristalis tenax. Taxonomy (NCBI): domain Eukaryota; kingdom Metazoa; phylum Arthropoda; class Insecta; order Diptera; family Syrphidae; genus Eristalis; species Eristalis tenax. The sequence goes on along the minus strand of HG993124.1, from coordinate 12,547,289 downwards.
CTGGAAAAAGCCTCCAAAAATCTGTTCTCTGGTACTTATCCTCCTCCCTGGTATCCATGTAAGCATAGACGTGCGGTGCAGTAATTAACAGCAAAATGTGAAAAAGTTTATATGATAATGAGAGTTGCGACAGTCTCTCAGAAAAAATCGCCGAGCATGGTCATGGTCGTGTTCGTAGATTCGGTGTATAAATAAAACAAACTTGTAAATAAATTATCTTTTGTGTTTTAATTGATCGCTTGCACATATAATTATTTTTTTTGTCAGTCAATTCAACTGAGGCACTTCGGAAGGCAATGACATGCACCCGGTTGTTCTGGCCGACTCAGTTTGTCGATCGAGGTGGATGTCCCCATTAATTAATCATTAAAACGCAAGGCACGTTCGTAAGCAACCTGACCTGCTGATAGCAATGTGATGATAAAAAATGATTTGCTGCTTTCACAAAGAACAACCAAGTCGGTAGGATGCGAGGCAATTTCGTGTTGATGATCGTTTTATTGGTTTGGTACTGGTTTATGCAGGGTTCTTTGGCGGCACCCTGTGGCGGAATTTTCAAATTAAATTTAAGTTTGTGACGCCGAAGTCCTGGCTCGGAAAATGATCATTCGCTTAAATCCAACGAAATCGAAGTCAATGAACGGAACAAATGGGGGCCTGAGCTAAGACTCTTGTGGGACTCCATCTTTTTTCCTCCGGCATTCTTCCTGACATGATGCAGAGTTAATCATTTAAAGAAAAACATTCACTTCTCGTTAAATGATGTGAAACCCATTGGAGTTTCCACGAGATTAGATAAATTCAAATTGATGGTCGCACAAGGCGAATCATCATCAACTCTCAGCATCTCTTCCTGCTTGTTAACATCTTCCCATAAACACCCCGAGCCGAGACTCGCATCAATTCAAATAAAAGCCCTTAGAGATGAACCCACATCTCACCCACAGCCACCGCAACACAAGTTATGACAGTGTACGTCATCGCATGCCCGGCCACACGGGCGGCGGGCACATAGGACACGTTCCCAAGAACAACACCAGATTAATATAAATCACTAGACAATGTTAATGACATCAAATGACAGTCATTACGGGGCAAAAACAAATTGCAATCATATTCGTACTCCGTTTTGTATGGAGTTTTGGCCCCGGCACCTCACTCCCACCCGGCAGCACATTTCAGCTCTCGTGCGTAGTCGTTAATTTCTGCTATTTTCTTGGGATCTAATCGAATACTTCCGCGCCCATTTTTCATCGTTTAAAAGGGACTGGACTGGAGTGGAGTGGAGTGGAGTTGAGTCGCCCATTACCCACTTAACGGAATTGTATCGTACCCCGTGCTCTCTGCGGCAACATGATGCAGCAACATTGAATAATGGTTCGTGAATTGAATGCTCGTACATCTGCTGCTGCTGGTCGAGAGATGTTATCGCAATTTAAACAATTTCTGGAGTCAGCGAGGCCAATGCGGAGATTTGAATGCGCGCTCGGAGACTCAGGCGTGTGATTAATCGATTGGAATTTCGCACGAGATGGAGATGAAAGAAGACGACGCACGTACTGTGTACGCACGCAAGCGGCCGTGTATTTATCCGCGCCTGTCACTTCGAAAGCGATCGGCTTATAAACTAGGGGGTTTCTATTTTATTTTGTTCGTTCAGTCGAATTGTTGTCACACAAATATCTCACGCAGATCTGATACGGGCGTGTAGCAACACTTTCGTTCGCCGGCACTGGGGCCCTGGATCATGATCGCGATGGCCGGAGCTCGATTGTCGGCGCAATTATTTAATCATAATCAGGGATAGTTGAGGTGAATCTGGTGCGGATCAGATCGAAAGTGAAGCAGTGAAACGATGTGTGAAAATGCGTCCACAGTCGCACAATGGGCTTTCAAATTAATTGGCCTTGGCGCGGCGGCACCGACACCGGTCGGTTCGTCTCCCCGTCTCCGTAGTGTCGGGCTGTGGGTAAGGTTGAGTGCGCAGTGCGGTGCGGTGCGTCTCGTTCTCGTGTGTCTCTTCTGCCACCTGATTTATTGCACGGTAATTAATTTTTGAACAAAAACTACTTTGGTTTTCTTTGACTCTCGCGACTCAACGAAAGCTAACAAATCACTTTATTATGGATTCTGTTTTTTTTGCTGTTGTTGTTGTTGTCAATTATGAATCTGTGGATTGTAGTTTTACTTTCTATCGAACTTTCTTCTTGCCTTGCAGTTGAGATACTTAAATACTTACGAGTGCATTGGTAAGATGCTTGGTGTCGAAGAAATTTGTTACGAATTATGAAAAGAGTTTGGCCTAATTTTTTTGTCCGTTGTTTATCTCTCCTCTCTCTCTCTCTGTGTGTCGACAGACTCGCGTTTTTGGGTTAACCATTGACCCATTGTGGTGATCGTGATTTTTGTGATCAATAGACGACGATCGGTCCATGGACGGTGACGAGGTGTTGAGTGTTTTGTGTTGATGTTTTGCCGGTGATCTAGTTTTCCCTTTTGCCGGTAGAAATTCTGAACAGAAGAGGTTTTTCCCTGAATTTTGTCGTGGAGGAGCAGCTGATGAGAGGGGAAACATCGGGCTCAACGGAAAGTCGTAAACTGTTGCGGAAATGCTTCATAAATCAACGAAACATTAAAAGCTCTTCTTATGACCCCGCAAGGGCTGGGCTGAAACGGTGAGCGGCTTCTGTTGCTGCCTGAGCTATGATTTGAATTATGGTTAGGCTGCTTCTGTCTAACATGATCTTGTCGATCTACATTCGCCTTAAAAGCACTTTGAATCCGAAATACACGCTTAAGATTCATACAGATGCAAATGAGATTCAAGGGAACTTGTATTTAATGGTGCTTTGGCAAACGATCGACCACATTTAACGCGGTGATATTTTTAGAGAAGATCTGGTTGAGTTGAGCTAATTTTCTGTATTGCCTGTAGCCACTGTGTTGGGTGGTGGGGTGTACAGACGCATCACCGACTCATTTAGACTTTACACGCGGCCTCAGTGTTAACCCCCCCAAAAAACGGATCTCGTACTATTCACCAAAATGTACAAAATCCCTGAATTTGACCCCAACTCTGAGCGGCACCACTTTACTCATCGACAACAAGCTAAGCTGGAAACTCAATATCCAGGAGAGGGTCAAGAGGGCTTCTTCTGCCCTGTTTAGCTGTAAAAAAAGACTCAGGCTGCATTGGATCTTCATCTCAATTGTCAGACCGACACTTCTGTATAGGGTCTCAGTTTGGTGGACATCACTAAACACAGCTGTCAACTGCACGCTACTTAATCGGGTGCAAACACTGGCCTGTCTGTGTATCACCGGGGCACGGAAGAGCACACAATATACTCCTCCATCTTCCACCACTGGAAACCTTCAGTAAACAGGTGGCAGCCAGCACAGCCCTGAGACTCAAAACGCTTCGACTGTGGTCCGAACTCTCCTTCGGCCACTCGGCCATTCTAAGCGAATTCAACTCTCTCCCCAACGACACCGACCGCCTACTACCCCAAGCTATCTTCGAGAAGAAATCCTCCACCAGCATCCCCTCTAGATTGGACTGGATATCTGATAATCAGACGCTGGCTGATCCCCTGCGCATCTTCACTGGTGAGGGTGTCGGTGCTGGTGTCTATTCTCAAGACCTTAACATAGCTCCTAAAGCTCCCTAACCACTGTAGCTCATTCCAGTCAGAGACCATTGCACTGTCCTGGCTCGAGAACAATCCAAAAGAGATACCACCATCTGCTCGGACAGTCAGGCCACAACCAAGTCCCTGGTCAATGTCATGTTCAATTCGAAAACATCCCTTAATTGCAGGCAGTCTCTTAACGAGAAGGCTGAGCATTTAAACATACACCTCATGCGGGTGCCGCTAGATGTGACACATCCACCACCCAAACAATAGGACGAGTTCCACCTTCCATGCCAATCGCTACAGCTCACTATTTACTAAAAATAGACAATCAACATCACTAGTAAATAGCTAGAAGGCACCACTTGTCTTAAAACAAAGGAAAAATGAAATGATCACTCCATCTGCTTAGACTCAGCAGATTTTCACTCAGGACGCTGGCCGGCACTGCACAACCCGTAGGTTAGGGGCCCCCTAGTATAATGACTTCTGTAGAAGCTACATGGATGAAGGGGAGGTTGAAACCACAGATCACCTACTCTGCTCGTGTAGCGCGCTGGCAGGTCATAGATACTTACACCTAGGGGCCTACTACTTCAACAACCTTAATGAGCTAAAAAGCGTCAGCCAGCTAAACCGCTTTGGAGAGAGATTTCCAACAAGCACCAACTGGTTTTAATTGTTATGGGCCTACCTTGGCCAAAATGTGACAGCCCTCTGAAGCCAGCCTCTATAACCTAACCTAGACTTCAGTTAACTGTGACCACGTTAGGTGACAGAATTCCATTGTAAGACCTTCCTTTTCTAAAAGTAGGGTTGATTGAGTTAAGCACTAACCACTCTCCAACGTCTCCAGCCTATAATTTTTCAAAACAAAAAACTAGGGTTCTAAAATTTGGACGCGCTAGGGTAAAGGCTCTACTAGGCCGGGCACAGTGCTAGTATAGTGCTTGTAGTCGGACAGTGCTAGTAGCCGGACACTTCGCCATTTACTGTCGGATAATAAGAGAATTTGCCGGCATCTGTGTGAAAAATAACGACGAACTACGTTTCTTTCAGACACACACGAAGATTTCAATAGTTGCGATAACTGGTTTGCGAAATACGCATCAGTTAGAACTGTAGGTCATCCCCCCTGGTCTGGTCACCATATTTCAGATATGTCTTGATCCAGGAAACGTGCCTAGACTCTGGAGGATGACCACTGTTGTCTTTATACCAAAGGCAGGGACATGAATCAAAATAAAATGAAAACTTCAATGATTTCATTGAATTCCATCAACTTTCATACAAAATGTGTGAAGGTCCAGCCATTGATGGAAATGTCTTAAAACATCCATTGACAGAAGGATTAAGGTCGCTGTAGGAACTCGTGACATCGCGGTGGAGGCAGTTACCCTGTTTAGATAGTGAAACATCAGAATTCCCCCCTTCAGTGTCCGCCTTCAAGTCAAAGCAATAAATCACAAAATCTGAGCTCATGTGAGTCAAATTTCACACGTCTCCACATGCCATGAGAAACAATTATAACCGAATCGAGTGTATGACGAATTGTTAAGCCTCGACCTGTCGCTTCATTCACACGATGGTGCCGCCGCCAAGAGCAAGGGCATTCGATGACAAGACCACTCCACAACGCGTCCCTTCCCAAAGACGTTCTCCTTCGCAGACAAACATTCCCAAAGGCCTCTCAAAATTGCGTAAAAAAACAAAAGAAAAAACCCTGCAGGCACTTAACCCTGCCATCAGCGAGTGTTGCAATCTTTTTCTCGCCCTCACTGTAAGCGCCATGTGTGTTGGTGTGTTGCAGCGCCCGCATACATTTGCCGCGTCCTTGAGAAACGTGATCGATTCACTTTACCTCATCGCGCACTCACACTCGCTAGCTTTCTCATCGAAATTTCTCTCTCTCCCTCTCTCTGTTTGAGGCTGCCTTCTCATTTCTTTCGTAAGCCCGTTTACGCGGCACCCTTTCCCTCCGTCCAAACCGCAATCATACACTTGACTGCTTGCCTGGCCGCCGCCATGGTGGCGGTAGGTGTTACCATTTGCCTTGCGAACTTTTCAGTCTTCATAATCTCCTGCAGTCTGTGTTCCGCGTTTTCAAAGCCACGCCAGCGAGTGTTGCCTGAATTGCTAATCTCCTTGTTCTCGTAACCACCAATTGCTTGCACCACCTACGCGCCGAAAATGTGTGACGATTTGCATATTTCGGCTGTCGCCGGGCCAAACTTGGAGCTGGCGCTGCCGGCGGATGCTCTCGAGTCGCTGCCCCCGCCCTCGCCGGCGGCGTACGGGAGCAGATCATTAGCTGTCGCGTGCTAGGCGGCAATCGATACGAGTGAACAGATTCGTGGTTGTTTGCCGATTTGGCTGTGGGCGGCAAGTGCGGCGGCGGCGTCAGCGTCAGAAGCTTGTGATTTGGGAATTGACTAGCTGATTATCGAGTTAACAGACTCGCATGCATCTGGCGCGAACTGGTTTGGTGTGGTGCCGCTGGCCGCGTCGATTGCGACGCAGACGTGTTTATGACCAAAAGATCAATAAACGGAGCTGTTGCCAGAGAGACTAATGATTGCGCCGAAGAATGTCGTTAAAGTCACTCGGAGCTGAGGGGGCAGTTAAAGTTTGACGACTTGTCAGCAGAATGATTGCAGTGCAGTGCAGAGCGGGGTTATGCAAATTAACCAAAGTCCACGAGTGGATGGGTGTGACAAACGACTTAATGTGCTGCATTTGTTGATGGACCTTCCTTCGGAGTCACCAGTGAGCGTTGATGAATCACGGCCATTAACCGCGGAGTGATGCAATGCGTTATGAGTTTTCGGAATTTCCTTGCACATCGGAATGGAATGGAGTGTTGAAACCCCCATCAAATGTGAAAGCTAATGCCGACTTTGAAGGTGCTGGGGTGTCCGGTCGGAGCTGAGATAACGAGCTTGTGATAGGAGGCCTGTTTGATGTTGGGTTGGTCGAAGGTTGCCTTGGTGGGTTTCACCGGTCTCAAGCTGTTGATGAAAAGGGATTTCGGTGGAAACAAGTGGGTGATGATGCGTGGATGATGCGGGAAGATCGAATGTAGAGCTGTCACGGGCCATCGAAGGGTCATCTTCACTTCCTTCATGAGTGAAGTGATTTGTAAGAACGGCGACATTTTCTTTTGTAGAAGCATATCGACAGTCGAGGAGTATTGAAATGGATGCCTCCAATGATCACCAGAGGATATCAATGTCCATAACGAAAGCCTTGAAATCCACAGTTTTTATTTCAAATTCAAATCTTCGTCTTGAACTTGTCGAAATTGGGAAACTGCATAGACACTGACACTGTTCCCACTAACCAAGGGCAGGCACTTAAACAAACTGCGCCATCCAGGCGCTTATGAAGCAGTGTCATGGAAGTAATTTCGGACTGATTTCTGAGCTCTGTGTGGCTAACAGTAGCTCACTTTAAATCGCGTATGGAATTACACATTACGACGTTAACGACTTTGAATTTGAAGCAGCAATTTGAAAAGCTGGAGTCAGAAATGGGGAATTACAGAATCTCGATGATGTGAGCCCCAATAATCAGACCTATCCAATAATGTCAACTGAATAATTAAGGCATTAACCACTCTCAAATGTGTACTCGTGGCCATTTGCTGCTATTCGAAAATGTGAATTTGCTTAATCTCGGCTTTGTTTCATTATCTGGTTGCTCACAAAGTCGAACGGTTTTAAGAGGGAAGAGGTGACAGCAAAAAGTGAATATGGCGCTATCTCAGAGCAGCGCTCGTGCTCATCATCGTCATCATCTTCTGACCTGCATGATCCGCTAAAGAGGTCGTGGCGGTATACCACGCACGAGAGATCTCCATGCAACTCGATCCTCCACCATCGACTCTAACTCATCAGGATGTACGCCCAAGCGTAACCAGGCGAGTTTTTTTGACTTGGTCCAACCATCTCGTCCTGGGTCTGCCAAGCGGTCGCCTACCTGATGGAATCGCATTCAACGCCCGCCTCGGAAGTCGTCATGAATGGAACATTCGTGCCACATGACCAAACCACCGAAGCATAGCCCTTTCAGTTCGGAGAAGCTCTTGAGTTCCTTGCGCATTGTCCTGTTTCTTTACAACATCACGGAGAAATCTAGTTCCCAGCCTAATATTTCCCCCAGAAGTTGCTCCTCTCCCTCTACACCTTCGGCCCGTGCTGTGTCTTGAACCCGGACACTTAAGGGTATTATTGGATCAATAACTTATTTTCGTGCTATTTGCTAAGAGATGGCGTAACTTGTAGTATTCCATTGGAACATGCGTTGGAAAGCTACTGTCATTGTACGTCATTTCAGTATGTCATTCATTTGAAGCGTAAACAACAATGATTTTTTTTCACTCAAATGTGTCGAAACTTGTGCCTGCGGGGGGGAGTTCTTCTTTATTCCTTTAATATGAAGAAAACTGCTGCTGATAGTCATCGTATTTTGGTGGAAGTTTATGGCGGTTTTGGAAGACGATGAACGTCCTGGGCAATCAAAAAAGTTTGAAGATGAAGAACTGGAAGCATTACTCTATGAAAATTGTTGCGAAACACAAGAAGAGCTCGCAGAGTCTTTGGGTGTCCCTCAAGCAGCCGTTTCAAAAGGTTTAAAAGCACCTGGATGCAAAGCAGCAAAGCAAAGAAATTGGCCTCCACATGAACTCAAGCCGAGAGACGTCGAAAGGCGGTTTTGCATGTCCCAAATTCTGCTGGAAAGCCACAAAAGGAAGTCATTTTTGCATCAGATTGTTACTGGTGATGAAAAATGGAGCCATTACAAATCATATGTGAAACCCGGCCAACCACCCAAATTTATGGCAAAGTCGAGTATCCATGGCGCGAAGGTAATGCTCTGTATTTGGTGGGATCAGAAGGATGTGCTGTATTATGAGCTGCTAAAACCATGCGAAACCATCAATGGACAACGCTACCGAACACAATTAATCCGTTTGAAGAGAGCAGTAGCTTAAAGAGGCCCGGAATATGCGACCAGACACGAGACAATAATTTTCCATCATGACAAAGCTCGGCCCCACGTTGCTATTCCGGTTAAGAACAGTGGATGGGAAGTCTTACCCCACCCGCCTTATAGCCCAGACCTTGCCCCTTCTGACTACCATTTGTTCCGGTCGATGCAGAAATACGGTTCACATCAGAGCATCAGAGCATTCTTGGCTGCCAAGGCGGCGCAGTTCTTTTCGGATGGGATCCACAAATTGCCAGAAAGATGGGAAAAAGTCATAGCTTCAGATGGGCAATACTTTGAATAATACTTTTGTACATGTCAGCCTTAAACAAACGCTCAAAATTGAAAAAAAAAAAATCAAAAACCGCACGAAATAAGCTATAAACCCTATAAAAATCCCTTGTGCTCGCGCAATTTGTAAAAAAAAAAAAAAAAAAATCTCAGCAGCTTCTATTCGCGATCTTATTCTTTCGGTCATCACCCATATTTCATGACCATATCTTAGCGTGCAAAATATAATTGGGTCCAGCCAGACATGTGCTCGTCCGAAGGTGCCCGTCCGAAGGTGTACTTTAATCTTTTCATTTTGTTCGCCCACTTCTACGAACTCATTTGAATGGGGTTGTCCCTAAAAATTTGTTCAAGTCGAATTTCGAGTCGATTAGAAATGTGCCTGGCCAGACCCTTGCCCCTCTCCCCTTCTCCCACCAATCCGTCTCCTGCTTCCATTAACTCATTCAGATTCATCTGAATCACTCAACTCCCGAATGATACTTTAACACTCTTAAAATTGCTCTCGCCCTCTCTGACCCACTTTACGGCTTCGTTAAGATGCAGCACATTGCATCTACCATTCACAATCCATCACGAGATCGATTCATCAAATGTGTAGATGCCGCACCCACGCCCCCCCACTCGCTCTTCAAAAGTGCATTAGCACTTTCAAAATTATCTTTCTCCCCCTCAACTTTGCCTCAATAAAAGTTTTACAACTCTCTCAGTCCGAAGTGTGTCCCTTTGGCAGTCGCCGCGAGGAGCCTTAATAAACGATTGATTTCATCAGCGCGAGCACATCTGCGCGCCGCGCTTGTTCCTTTCAACAAATTTCAATTCATGAATTTTCCGCTTCTGTTAAATAATCGTTATTCTGTTTTTTTTTGTTTATTTCCAGGTGAGTTGGCGTATGATTAACTTGTGCCTAGGCTAGTCATCGGCTGCGTGCGCAAATGGCAGAGAAGACGTCGAGTCATTGCCAAAAATCCCGGCACAGAGGGGCACGGCGAAAGCGACTTTGCCGGTGTAGTTCAGGAGAATGTGTCGGGTACAGTTCGACGTGTTGGCACCTCATCGCAGGTTTGTGTGGATACTCTGGCCGGCGGGGAGCAGGAGACGCGCTCGGTCAGGATGAATGAAGTGAAAATAATTTCAATGTCAATGCCAGAGATGTGGGGGCAATTGGACGCGTAACAGGTGTCGCAATGGACTTGAAGGGTGGGTGTCGCTGAGTGGATATTTTTGCGTTGCCAAAATGATGACGAGTGTTGTCTTGATTGAGTGCAGGACCTAAAAGGAAACCGAGTTCTTGTCACTGAGTGAAAGCGACGTTTACGACAGTGATGTAGCAGGATGTGGACAAGTTCATGAAGTGATCAATCACACCGTCCCGGAGCATCAACATAAGATCTTCTCCGAACTCGATAATTTCGTGGGAAACCCAAAAATACAATCTAGTCGCTCCACTGACTTTTTAAGAAGAGCCATAAATTCTTCCGGCGATTTGCTTATTAGCCTGAACCCTGTTATCAGATGAATCAAGAAAAAAAAGAAGGTTAATTCCATTTTTTATCGTCCGTCCGCGTTGACTTGAGACGAATTTTCGTTGTCAGTGATTACACATTTTTCTTGGAAGGCTTGAGCACAATTAACGCACGGAAGATTCACACATGTTTCAAGAGCAGACAGTGGAAGTGTGAGTTCAAAACCCGCGTTAATTCATTGAAGACGAGGTTGGCTGCTTAAGTGTTGCTAATATTTTTGGCGACCACGGGATTTGCTTAACATTTGGCAATCATTTTCGAAACACTTGTGCACGTAACCACAGAGTTTGGTTAGAAGGAAGTTTGGTCAGGGTTTTGTTGCTTAGGGAGTGTAATGGTTGAACATCACTTCAACTTGGAGGCCTTAGGGCCCCATCTTCATTTGTGGAGTAGTACACATTCTAATTAAAAACTATCGCGATGTCGCGTGATAGCTTGAAATACCCCGTGGTCTTCACGAATCTTAGGCGATCGCATTTGCTAAGTCCGCAGTCTCTGTGAAGATTTTTTGGTACAATCTGCCGTCTCTGTGAAAATTTGTTGGTCCAGCGATGCTAGCCGCCGATTCTGGAGAGCTGGACAGTGCCAAAGCAGACTTAGGGGTCTTAATTTGTCCCCTAATTGCTGGCGAGAGAGAGACATTTTCTAATGAATAAGTTAGACTTTCCCTGTCAATCCGTTGGACCTTAATTTTATAGATTCTGCTGCAAAGACAAAGACGGCGTATTCATTGCCCGTATCGTGTGTGTAAAACTCGACAGATCAAGAACTCGTCCATGGACAATCGACTGCCTTTTAGGGTCATCATCCAATGACTCGATAAGTCCACTGATAGGTAGCCACGGTTTGGTGAGGCGGGGTAACCATGTTGGGAGCACATAACCTAAAGCGTATGTCAAATTCGACGACATAGTGCCTACAATTGCTTCGGAAAACTGAAACAACATTCAAATGCGAAAGCACGCAGCCAAATTTAACGTAGCGGCCATTATAGTCACCATTTCTGTGCATTCATACATTCGACATAAGGATTGTCCATTATTATTCATTCTGGGACCATGGAGCAGCCTGGTCATGCGAACGCAGGTCGCTTGTTTGAGCGCCGCACAGTGCCCTCGTTATTTGGCCGAGTTAGAAATAAATCTGTAACTTTTGAACGCGTGGACCTATCTTAATGAAATTTGAAACATTTTACAAGTGCCACGAGGGCTATATGTCTGTAGCTGTAGTTTAAAGATAACAGAGCTGTCTTAAGTTAAAAAATAAAGTTTTTTTTTTTTTTTTTCAAAATTGTCTACCATTCTTATTTCACTATAATCTTTTTTCCGACATTCCCGAAAAAAGCTGCTGGTGGTATTATTTCTTCTCCGTGGCACAGAATTTGATGCTGCTGGCATGTAATACCGGGGATATAAATTTGCAGCCAATTAAGCTGATTTCCTGCTTCAAGTATTTCCGGATCAATCAATCCTTGGTTGTGCCAAATCCTTGCTACAGCAGCTACCTTAACCCATTACGGTTGAGTTCATAATTGCAACATTGTTGCCCCTGGCACAAAATATTCTCTTAATACATTTATGAACTCGAATACTGCCGTAAGCTTGCAGCAGGTCAGCATTTTCAAAAAAGTATTCATAAATGCAACATAAGTGGGCGACTCAAAAAGTGCTTGGTTGACATTTGTATTGATAAAATGAGATGACCAACTTTCCAGCTGATTGACCCCTAGTCCATCGACGGATTTTTGACAATTATTCATGAATTTTTGTCGGTTATTCACGATATAACGTAAATACCGCTCTATGATTGGCCCAGAAAATGATATAAAAGATTGTTGTCAAAAATTTTAAACGGAAGTAGAGTTTGAAGTTGGGCCTCTCTATCATACTTCATCTCTGGTCATAAGTTAGATTGTAGAAAATTTAAGGAGAGAGTCTTGTTTCAATCGTGGATAAATAAAGTTGTACAAAGTCAAGTTTCCTGTTGCATTTTTCTTGGAATATTTTTAACTAACGCGCAAGCGTTTTTTTTATTTATTGTTGGTCGAGTTTGAGCTATCCCGGATGTTGCTGCCCAAACATTCGTGGTGGCATGTGATCTACTCGCAGGGTTGAGATGGGCGCAGCCTCATCCAGCCACGCACCTTAATACCGTGATCGTTCATCTCTATGATCGTCCATTTCTGGCATGATGAACTCTGGCCTCAGTACACGTACTGATACGACTGCAACTCAGTAAAGAACCACCACAGAACTCAGTAAACCACTTCTTTATCAAATTTAAGAAAAGTATAATATAAGGTTTAATGTTGATATAAACTGACCAACTTTAAAAAACTATTAAAGAAGGAAACAGTAGCAGAATACGCAGCATAAGGGCCATGCTTTTAAATAAAAGGAATTGACAGTCAAAACATGTTCCAAATAACAGAAATGGTTTTCAAAGAATGAGGGATTGTACTAAGGAATTGAAAATGGGTTTGGAATCATTTTTGCATGAACAAATTACGCCATCAAACCGCACGAATAGGTTACAGAACCAGTACGTTGCATGATTGTCGCCCTCTTCATTCGAGTCGCCGGTTGAATCGTAGAAACCGTATTTTGAATTTAAATTTTGATTCCAACGAACGGTTAGATCGTAGCCTCCTTCAAATACGTACATTTTTGTAAATTTCAATGTTCCAACAAGATCAGATTTGTTTGGTAATGAGGCCTCCTGTGGCAGTTGCCCATCGCCGATTCATTTGAGGCTGTGTTACTAGCCTTAGCTGATGTTTTATATCAACGACGGACATAGAATGTGTACCACACCCCGGAAAGAGTACAGAATGCGTGCGCTTTCCAGCGAGTTCGCATCGCACTTCCCTCGGATGTTATACCAAGAGACCGTCAAAAATTCGGACAAAAAGGTGCAGTGTACGTGCAAAATCTGATTGACATGTCCTTTGTCCATCACTGATGCATCCACATGCCACTACCCCTCGCTTTGTGGCACTTCACGAGCAACCCCGAAATAGCCCTTCCCTCTCTGCCCACTTAACATTGGTCTTGTGCATGCAATACAATTTCTTATCTGAAAGCGACTTCCATCCGGATGGGGGAATGAGCTCGCACCCCATTTCCTTCGTCTAATCGCATCTCAAACAATAATGCGTTTCGAACTGAATTGCGCGTAAGGCACAGCAACAGTCATGCCGCCGCTGCATGCTGAACGAGCACCACGACGCGTCGGTGCTTATCAACTCCAAGCACACGCACTCACACAGCGTGGCTGCAACTCCCGCGCAGATATCCCCATCAGTCCTTTTATGTGCTATTCCACTGAACCGAGAAACATCAAAGATTTTTAACCCATAAATGTCATACAGAGATTCTCGGCAGATATCTGACAGATTTAACTGAATGATTCCGCTCTGCTCGCACGGACCGGCCATAAAGACGGACGTCCGCGCCTCCTGGTCCTCCTGCTAGGGATAATCGTTAATTCGAATAGATTGCCAGAAGGGGGGACGCGACATAAAAGACACATGAACCAGCGAGTGACTGAGTGCGTGTTGTGTGCTCACGGAATGGGAGCAGCACTCGGGAAGATGATATCCCCAACGTCATCCAGCTATCTGCTGCTTATCTCTGTCTTCCGTCTGTGCACAGATGATTTGCGATGTTTAGCCGGTGGCCATCATGACGGGGGAATTGCATCTTCAGCCGTGTTCATTATGATTCCCATTTATTTGCCGCCACGGATTGGAGCTCCTCTTGTGTGGAGGAGAAGTGCTGTGATCACAGACGCTTAGTGGTTTACAACACGACACAGCACCTCTCGTTTGGATGCCGTTCCATTTGCATCGTAAACATTCACGCTTCCCCCTTGGCGGAGATGCGCAGACATGTCTCGGTTACACGCGAAACGCGGAACGTCTTTCGACTGTCCATCACCTACAAAGCGCCGAGAAGCTGAGACCGAACCGAGACCAAGAAAGCCCACGCGCCTTGACATTTTTGGTATTTTTTTTTTACGATCCATTGACACTTGCTTAGCGCGGTGGCGAATATTTACGAGGTGCTATAATCGCCGGCAAAGGCGTTAATTTATTGGCTTTTTAATCGGTTTCGGGTTTTGCGATTTTGGCAATAAGCAGGACTTGTGACAACGCGCCAGTTAAATACTCTGAGTTACAAGCTGTTTGGCCAAAAGTGACGCACATATGTCGTATTAGCGCGGTCGGATGAAATATGCACGGGAAGTGACATTAAGTCGGCTTATCGTAGTCGCGGCATGAGTGTGTCTGCGATTTGTGGGGGCTTGGTGTGAGATTGGAGACTAAGTAGGTCTTGCATCAGAGTTTCGCAGTTCGGCCAAGGTTGCTGGGGTGAGGGTAAGTTTTGGACGTTTTTCAGTTTGCAAATTTTAACCCTTTGTTCGCGGAGGGGTACATTTCATTTTTCTTTCGTAGAAAACACTGAAGCACTGGGCATGTAGGGAATAAACATTATTTGTTTGGTTTCACTGTAAATCCACTAGGAATGGTTTAACATCGACTGACACTGATTAATGTGTAATGTTCGAGCTGGAAGAGAGAACACTTAATATTTGAGCTTATTTTCATGCATTAGGATACTGGCAGCGTGTCAGATGAGGATACTTAGAAACCTTGCAATGGCGCCCAACGTAAATCCGAAGCATTTACTGAAGGTCATGCCGCCGTGAAGCGTCCGCAAATTATGATTATTTTTGAGCAGGAATCGGAAGATAGTATCGACTTTATACAAACACGATCGATGGAGATGGGGAGACTTAGAAACCTTGCAATGGCGCCCAACGTAAATCCGAAGGAGTTTCTGAAGGTCATGCTGTCATGAAGCGTCCGCAAATTGTGATTATTTTTGAGCAGGAATCGGAAGATAGCACCGACTTTACACAAACAGCTTTCATGTCCTCCCGATTCCAAATACAGAGGTGGTCTAGTATAACGATTGATCGATATAACGTGCACACGTCTTTTCAAATGCATTAATAGTAATAATATGGGTGGAGCAACAGCCGGTAGATGACTAAGGCCTAGCTTCTCAGCTACCACTCGTGTTGTGCGTGCTTTTGTTCTGCCACAAGCGGAAGGGACCTCCTCCGAAAGGCCAAGTTTGAGAAGGTTTTTTGTAGACAGTTATACTCTCAGTGGAGGCGTGAAAATTGTTTTCCATTGTACCGGCCGGGAATCGATCCCAGGCAGGGAGTTTCAGTTGCGTGTGGGTCGACGCACAAACCCACAGCGACACGGCCGCCAAATGCATTAGTGTCTCTATATAACGAACGAAAAACAAGAGTTGATACTCGTTATAACGAATGTAGCGAAAACAGCCATTAGGCATTGTAGTGAAAGTTGTCAGCAGCATTCTATTATGGTTTGTAAAAATGTGTCAAGAGACCGAAAGAATGAATGCTTATCCCTCTTAACTATTCCCAAGAAAGTTCTTGGGCAGATTTTGGTTATGAAGGATCTTAGGGGAAATAAAATACAATGCAACAGTTTATCTGTCTAGAATTTACTCTTCAGCTACAGACTGTGGCCTGAACGTGAATCCTACGAAAACGGAACTGATGCTGTGTACCACGTGGACCAAGATACCAAGCTTTAGACTTCCTCGGCTCAACAATATTACTCGCTCCCTTTCCTCCAGTCCTAAGGACCTAGGATTCCAAGAAATCAAGTCCAGCTTTCTACACCTGTAGCAAAACATTCGGCAAAAGGTGGCGTCTTAAATCCAAAATGACCCCTTGGATGCACATAGCTGCTGTCCGTGCCATTCTCACCTACGGCTCACTAGTATAGTGGCCCACCCTAAGCAGAACCTACAACTTAGACAAACTCAACAAAGTCCAGAGATCGATAGGAACGTCCGGGCGATGAGAACATGTCCCAGTGAAGCACTGGACGTGCTCCTACACCTCTTCCCTCTGGACATTTACATCAAGTATGCAGTCACGGCCAGCGCCATTATGTTGGTCAGCGATAGCGTACGGCGAAAGAAGAGCTCTGCAACTTCTGTCTGTCTTAATTTTTGAGCTACCACTACCATTTGTAGACCATAACATAGCTCATAACATTTCAGAAAAATCTGTACACTGGCTTCAATTTCAGTGACGACACAGTTGCTTAAGTGCCTGTCCTTGGTTAGTGGGGACCCTTCTCAGTCCCAGTTCGAATCCCAGTGAAAGCAAAGTTAAATACGCTTTTATCTGGTTTTTAAATCTGGTCCAGTCACCATTAACTGTACTATCAGTGGAGCTGTCGACCGGTGGTAGTAGTCTGTCTGAGGGTATCACAATGGACCAACATGGCCTAAGTGTGCTGGTTTTCTCTAGCAGCCCTCTTTCCTAGCCTGCCCGAGGGGCGTCAGCTGTGAAGTTGGCCATCTCTACAATACTTCATTTCTGGTTGAAAGCATTGAATGGATTCCACTCACGTCAGCTGAAGTAGGAAGGCCATTTCACTCCTTAAGGGCGCATCTAAGGACAACCGGAGACGATTTTCAAAAAGCTCTTGGTGGTTCCTCGTCGCCATACCTAAATGTGCATTCTCATTCCTTTTCATAAATTTTTACTGAATTTCCAAGTGTCTTGTCTTACTTCTTTTTATGTCAACAAAATCCTAACCCTGGTCATGACTGCCTTTCCTGTGTTAATGTTCTTGTTTCTCAAACTCAGAAGCCCAGGCATTCTCTCCCGAGTCAGCGGCGACGACCACGACTGGTAACAGACCATTTCGCCAGCTCTGGTGCCCAAAACCTGACTTCCCTTCGAGCGTGTAACCCCATCAGGGTGCGGCGATACGTCACTATCCCCTGGCCACTTTTGTGCACCAAACTCTGTTTGTACTCCATCTCGGATGGTCACGTTCGGTTCTGTGGAAAAAAACAGAAGAAAAGAAAAATCTTCAAATCCTAGTGCACACCCATTTCAGAGGCACCGCGGTCCACCACAGCACCGCCCTCTTCTCCAGTGAGGACCACAATTTGCAGTCGTTTAATTCAATTATCCGATACTAGGCGGCTTAAATGGCCCATCTACGATACGGCACAAACGTCACGTTGCCACGGTTCTTGCACTTCGCGTCTCAAGCATGTTGCCTTCTGTTTCTTCCACAAAAGGCACATGCCATTTGCCTCTTGTATCTTGTCGTTTTATTGTGAATTTATTCAACGCGCGCCCAAGGACTCTCGTCTAGGTGATTGAAAGATGAGATAGAGCGACATTAAACGGTCGGACAGTTCGTGATTTCGTGTAATTGCATTTTGTTTTGTTGTTTCGCTTCTCTCCCCAGCAGCGCCAGAGAGAGAGTGCGCCATTGATAGATTCGTTGCAAGCTTGCAGCGGGTATCTAGTGAAATTTCAATGGCTTCCGAGATAGAGATCTGGCTTTAGTCGAGCCATCAAGAGCAATGGGTTTCTGGAGCGCGGCAGAGTGATGAATTGACGTTTGTGCGACCAGAGGGGACGGATGAGGGTCGATTTCGCCTTGTGCGCTCCGCTCTCTTTTAATTGGATCCGAGCTGAGGGGGAGGAAATTGGGCCGGCAATCGAGGGCATTTGGTGCTTTGAGTTTGGCGCAAATTCGTGGCACGCTCGTTGTTTGGAAATCAATTAATCTGATTGACCCGAGGAAGCGATCGTTGATTTTGATGTCTTCTGTTGAGTTAATCACGGCCAACTGAGTGAGGGTGAAGATTTCCCTTTCGGTGAAACTTGGTACAACTCGCTGAGCGCATGGCCATAATTGGCCGTGCCTTGAATTCGAAAGACAATCCATTTGATGTCGGAGAACCCTGAAGTGGGATTGGTTGAATTTACGCGAGCAACCAAAAGGAAGTCGATTCCATTCAGGGGTCCACTAGAGTTGTGCTCTTTCAGAGGCGACTTGCTCTCGGATAAAATCGTTCCTTTTTAAATGGTGCTTCGTGGACCACAGCCAACAAGCATCTCCAGTCATCACGCGGCTGTTGGGCGAACTTCAAACGTGGGCGTCCCTTGTCGAGTTGCTGGAGTGGCGGGGAGTCGAGGCGCTGGCTAATGATAAATTTGTGTCATAACAAGGTTCTGCGTTTGATCAGCTTTAGTTCAGCTTTAACAAAGCAATCCATGCATATGTTGCTGTGACACCTGAAGTCATTAAAAACTCCTTCTTCCCCCTCACTTGGTCTTAACCTGGTCTGGTTGCAATTTGCAGACAGATCGTCTGGTTGCCTCTTGGTGCAGACACTGCTTCCAAGTTGACTCCTACTCAGGCCGACTTCCTCTCCCTTGGGAATCTGGATCCAAGAAATATCGTTTGTTTAGCAAAACTGTCTCTCTTCGATTATGTATTGCCCTTTGGGCAGCCACAGGAGTTACATGAGTTGCTGTGGTCCACTAGTGGGTAGGTGCTGGGCTACTCTAGGTGTCTGGGCTCAAATCCCGCGTTCATGATGCACGCCTGCACCTACTTTGAGTCAGTAAAAATTATGAGCATACACTGAGCTTCTAAAAAATCTTCAATATTCGATGCAGTCGGACCGTCAATTATCTTTCTGTTGCCTATGCCCTGTTGGACTTAGTTTAGCTTCTTTGAAGAAGCACATGGACATTCTAATCAAACTCACTCGTTCCGACAAATTCTCACAGATTGTCGTCCATTTCACATCACTCTCGTTGTGGACTAGAGTCCGAGGTTAACCTGGCCCACAACCATAGCCCCTCCAGCGAGCGCGATCTCTGTCTGCCCTTGGAAAGCTATCCCCATCTGCACACACCAGGTTGGTTGAGGACCTCTTTCGCTTGAGGCGCCACCTTAGAGTTGGGCGTCCTCATTTCCGTTGTCCCAAAAGCTTTCAGTTCACTACTTCAGACTGGAGCTACGTTGTCTATGCACATGGCCAAACCACCATAAGCGCTATATACCGTAGTCCCGGGGCTACCAGCTTTCCCTGATGGTAGACAAATGTCGTTGTAAAGCCTGTACACTTCTTGGTTGAGTATGTTCCTCCAGATGCATCAAAGAGACCATGCGCTCCATTATTTCACATCACTCTCGTGGTTGTGTGTCCATCCATACCTCTGTGCCGTACAGCCAAGCAGAGATGCTCAATGTCTTCAATAAAGTGAGCTTGATCCTGCGAGAGAGATATCAATTATGAGTCTTATTCGCCTCAAGGATGTTTCCGCGCTTGATATCGGCACCGATGTTGTTGCCACTGTTCACAGCGGAATCGAAGAAGACAAGGTCCTTGACTACCCTAAAGTTGGAGATAAATCTCCTGATACCAGCATATCCTAGACCCGGGTGTGTTCCCGTATTCCCGGGTATTACCCACAATGTTTCTGGTATCCGATGAAATTAATCTGCAACTTACAATAAATTCAAATGCCACTAATCTACTACATTTGGTGGGCGCGTAGTCCGGTGACGCCTGTAGTGAGCAACGCCGCTCCAGCCGGAAGAGCCTTAGACTCCGTCCCAGTGGGACAATGCAATGTCCCACATACAATGTAGGAACACATGTGAGGGACCCCAGTCAACCTTGCGTGTGTACTTAGAGGCACCTGGCTCACACGCTCGTGTCAGCTGAAGCGGATTGTTTTTTGAGGCCCAGGCTCATCTCGGCCGGGTTGCTATCAGAAGTAGGGTACCACACAATATTTTGACAGCCTTAGCTCCTGGATCAGTATTAGATTAGGACAGGTTCAAACGACGTATGACATAGATCAGTCACACAGGCTAACATTGTGTTACCACGAAACTAGAGCTTCTAAGTGGCATTTTATCGGGAGAAGAGGGGCGCAG
The DNA here is from genome assembly GCA_905231855.2 of Eristalis tenax. Classification (NCBI taxonomy): domain Eukaryota; kingdom Metazoa; phylum Arthropoda; class Insecta; order Diptera; family Syrphidae; genus Eristalis; species Eristalis tenax. The sequence goes on along the minus strand of HG993124.1, from coordinate 12,527,031 downwards.
CATGTGGAAAGAGTGGTTTGTCCTTTCCTCGCCTCTGCAACTTCTGCGAAAGTCGTTGTAGGGCAGACTCATTCTGATGACGTGAACCAAGGGCGCAATGACCACTAATACGCTGAGAGTACTGAAATGTGTCCTTATAAGTCTGATCAGGGCTCTCTATTTCGTGGCCATCAAGACATATTTTATATTCCGTCGCATATCCCAAGCAGTTATGTCGCCATTGTTGAGTCCTCCGGGAAATATGTACAGCCGCTGACTGCTGGCTCCTGAACATCCCGCTACAACTTCTCCGGATGGCATTATCCCAAGATCCCGAACAGATCAAAGGCCTCGGGGTCCTTGTGCACTGAACTGTATTCACTCTGTCGCTGTGCCCGGTAATGGCGGCTTTTCTTTTGCCTACGAAGGCGTCCCAGATGCCGTCCTTGGACAGTCCCGTCCAGGGAGCCCGAGTGCACACTGAGTTCGTCGCTCGAGTAGTGCACTTCGCTGACTTCCTCCTTGTGGCGTGTCAGATACGACAACTTCTCCAACCTAGTGGTCCCTTGAATAGATGTGAATTTCCCCTCAACTGTTGGCTGAGACGATGTACAGGCCGCTCTTGTGGAACTCGCAGGACACATTCTTTCGAGTCACTGGCAATGTTGAAAGAGTGTAGCTGTCTAGAAAAAGTTGCTCAAATTTGCCGTTCGGGGTCAGCATTTATCTGTAGGTCCTTCCCATGTAGCCACAATAGTACGCCAGGGCCACCGACCCTTTACAGGCCCCACCATCATTATTTTATTATTACCCGAGTACTCGGGTAATTGCCGAAACGGGTATTACCCGGATTGGATGAAGAGCACTAGTTACCGCTGCCAAGACGTGTCTTCTGTGCGTCTTTCCTTGCATTTTTCTCATTTCCCACCAGGCCTACTGTAGTCGCCTCCGTCTAATGCTTGGAAACGCCTGATTCATAGCCCGCTGTGAAATCCGTGTCATCCGCGTGTGCTGACAGCTGACCGGACTTCTGAAAGATCCGACTTCTGCACGATCTTCTCAAGAACCGCGTCGAATAACTCCTTTAACTTTCACAACCATTCTCTTTAAGATCATCTACCATTCTGTCTTAAATGAGTGCAACGAATGTCTTGTTAAATCGGACAAGAAAAAGTTGTCGATGCTGTCTTGAGACAAAGGACTTCTTCGTCCAATTCTTTGCACTGCTGGACCGCGACTGGGATGATCAATGTCCCGCTGAACGTCTTAACTGAACAATATTTTCAACATATTTCTTAAATCCTTGCCTGAGCACATCTCCAAAAGGACAAATGCCAAAGCACCGTCCACGAATAAGTAACTTTCAGGAAAACCTTTTCCGCACGACTGCTCCACCAAAGCGTCACCACTCCACTCGCTCGCGGGGATTAAAACGAACGCTATTTACAATGAAGACAGGCACAGATCTGGTTGCCCTCCGTTTAGGCAGGCCTTCCGTTTAACATTTCATCACGGTACGACCTGCAATCCACTCTGCCATATCGATTTCAAGGTTCACTGAAACTACACAGAGCGCAAGCATTCGCGCACGTGTATCTGCTCCATGTCGGCTTCTTGGCTGGTACTTCGGCTAAATAATTAAAAGGTACGCACACGTTTTGCTCCTTCAAAGATTTCGCTTCGAATACGAATCGATGAACCCAAAAAATACACATAATCCGAGGCAAACCGAGCGTTAGGATGTCTGTATTTGACTTTTAGACGAGCAAAGCAGAGGGGGGATATGCGAGCTTGTCTGCCGCCGGCGGCAGCGACAAGCAAGTGAAATAAGAAAAGCTTGCTGGAAGGTGGGGTGGTGGTCCTTTCAATGGGTATCCCTCGGCAGTCTGTTTGATGAAACGACGGGTATCCCTTTTCACCTGACCCTCAAAATAAGACAATTTTGTCGATGGTTCATCAGAAGGGGTGCGAATAGTCGCATAGAGTGGGGGAATGACTGCAGTGTCTGGGTAATGGGGGCTACGCAATAGATTCCCCCACCCATCGTTTAAGACCACCCAGAGTTTGGTGGAAAAACTAAAATAACAGCAATTCGTGCGAATAATCCATAATCCAACACAGGCGTAGATAGAGCTGTTTACATTTGCAACAACATCTAGTTTATTTTTATATGAAGCTAATTGCAAATAAATTGTCGGCTCCTAATTGGCAGGGCCTGTTGAGAGCTTAATGAGGCTCTCTTCTTCCAGTATCACAAATTATTATTTCTGCTGGGCACGGCGGACGGGCGGGCAGGTGTTCTGTCAGTCAGTTGGACGCGGTGGTGTTAATTCGGCTCGATTTAGTTTTCTCTGAACTGAGAAAAATGTGTAAGATACTCGAAAACGAGAAATGTATTTTTGAAGGCAGCTTCGAATGGCGCTCTTGATTGGATGTCGTTAAAATCAAGTTTTTTTTTTCTCTTGTATTTTTGTGGTGGCGACATGCCGTCGAGCTGATAAGAAACTTGTCATCGATGATGACCTTAAGGGGATCGGAGCCACACGGCACTCAAATATGGTCGTTAAATATGAACAGAAAGTGAATTCCGTAAGCATTCTGACTAGTGAATAAATTTGTCTTCTTGAAATGGACAGCTGGGTGAGAGTGAACGTATTTATTGTGTCTTCCTGTTGATCAACGTCTCACCGTGGTTTTTTTTATAAATGTCAACTCGACGGGATGGTCGTTGGCAGGAATGATAAACTGGTCGGAGATCCAAAAGTTAAAGTTCACTGTGCGTTTGAGAGGGGAATGTGTGTGGAGTGTTGCATTGTTGGTTGGTTTACGGAATGCAAGTTTAAAATGTCAGCAAAGTTATCACGCCCGGTTGATATTTCAGGAAGGTCGATTTGCCATGGTGGTCGAAAACTAGACGCTTTATTCATAGATATTGTGCATCTGACAAAATGTGAATGTGAACATTCGAAGTGTGCTGAGGAGAATCCGTTCAGTGCAAACAACACTTGGATTATGCGTCGTCACTCTGATCATAATAACCAGTTCGTTAAGTTTCGTCAAGTTTCGTTAAGTTTCGTCAAATTCGGTATATTTTTTCTACTCACTTCGGGTGGGTTTGAAGCACAGTTAGAACCTCAACAAACAAGCGTCGCGTCAAGTATTTGAGTGCGATTCTCCACAACGGGCCGAGAAGAGTGGCCGTTTAGTGCAAACAACACTTGGAATATGCGTCGTCAATCTGATCATAATAATCAGTTCGTTAAGTTTCGTCATGTTTCGTTAAGTTTCGTTAAATTCAGTATATTATTTCTACTCACTTCGGGTGGGTTTGGAGCACAGTTAGAACCTCAACAATTAAGCGTCGCGTCAGGTTTTTGAGTGTGATTCTCCATGAGATGTAGTAACAAGTACCTCCTTTAAATTTTGGTAACACATTAAGTTTGTTTCTGCGAAATGACACAATGAAGGTGTCCTGATGTACACACTAGATTGTGTAAAAACAGGGTGGCAGTACAGTCAAATTCGTACATGCTTCTGGCTTCTACTCTTCTATTGTGAGTGAGTGCGTGATTTGAGAAGATCATAGGATGAGGGACAGGACATGAATACCGTGCAAACGGCAACGAAAATTCAAACACACAAAGAAGAAAGAATACGGAGGGGAATCCCTTTTAGTTTGAGCCCCCCCCCGGAAAGGGAACTGAACTGGTGATCGTTCGTCCGCTTTGCAAGTTCCTGGAGTGTCACATTGTGGCGACACTCACATAAGTTGGATGCTAAAAAATACTCTGCTTAGCCCCTTGAACGACTTTAATTAAAGATGGAAGTTAAGTTAAGTCTCAATTTTACCGGGTTTCACTAGACGACTGTGACGATATTTCTGCAATTCTCTTTGAACTACGATCCTCGTTCTCCAAAAGTAATTTAAGCGGACTACTTGTTGTGTCCGTGGCAGATGTCTTCAGTCTCCAACACAAGTCACGCCAACAACACCAATGCTCCGGGCCTTCCTAACTGAGCCTCCTGTTTCGAGGAGGCAGCTCTAAGATCTGTAGAGAAACGTCGTTGATCGCGTTGGAAACGTTTGTATAACATACGAAAACACCACCACCATCACTACTAACCCCATTTCTCAACCAATAAACCACTGATTAGCCACTCTCAACCTACTTAAAGAACAAAGCAAGCAAAAATCGTCAAGCCATTTCTTATCTAACCTAGTTGGCTAAATTTAGTCCTTGACACACTCGCTATCACTGAACGAAGTCACCTTCTCGCTCCGGCTCGTTATCATGGGCACACGTTCGCGAATTTCATTTCGTGTGTAGACATTAAATTGCAGCAGCTCACGGGCAATAATAGAAATTCAATTACTTTCCACTTGGCGTGCTCTTATCGCTCGTTTTTTTTCTTCTTTTTGCAACGTCATTAGACGCCTTGCTCCGTCGAGTTGTAAATAATTCCATTTTACGAGAAACCTCAAATCACTTGAAGGCCAATCCTTTGCGATCCATAAAGATGCGCCGTGCCCTGTCATGAGCTCACAACACCGACTCCTCCGACTGGAGGAGCCAGTGAGATGAGGTGGTTCCTCCTTTTGAGTCCTGCACTGCACGCACTAATAAATTTAATTAAGTCCAAGTGTTCACAGGCGCGGCACCGCTCTGTACGCCCATACCTCCACGTCCCCGCTCGGTCGTCTTCAGTGAAAGAAATTCCTCTCAGGAAAAGGATTATGGTACCTACAGCCGATAAAATAAATGCCAAGTCTCCTCTCTCCCGGCAGCAGCACTCCCTTTTCGATTTTGTTGCTCTTTCGCGACCGCTTTCAATTCAATCGTAGATCAAGTTCGGAGGGTGCCACTCACTGACAATAAGCCGAGAATAATGACCGTCCTACGGGCGGGAATGTCCATATCTTTACAGTCGTCGTCGTGGTCGTCGCCGTAGTCCTGCCCGCTTGGAGTCATGGGAAATTTATCGCGAACTCATTCGTTTTCCTTTTAGCCTCTTATTGCATTTCAATAAATTCCTTTCGTGAGGACACCGCACGCCTGGTCTCTCTCCCTCTCCTGCTTTCTGGGGGCGTAATAAATCGTCCGCGCTAGAGGTGGTGCATTGCATTTGCGGAGGCCTTCTAGGTTCCGTGTGGCTTGGTGTATTTCATGCCGCAAAAGATACTCGCGTGATAAGTCAGTTCTCGGCTGAGTGCCGCAGGACTTTTCTTTATTATTGACATTTGGTCTGATTGTCTGGCAGGAGCGATGAGAAGATCGGGAACGACTGTTTTACGGCTAATCTCATGGAGTGACCATTTCGAATGGTGGACTTTTATTATCAGTGGAATTGCGTGGTAAGTTATGCGAGTCGTATGGCAGGCTGATCGAAATAGGTTGGTTCCTCGTGGATTTGAAAAGATTTTGCTGTGTTATGTCACGTCATTCGACCATTTTTGGCATCAAAATGTGTCTTGGACGTTGACATGCCATTTGTGGTCTTCGAAACTAGAATGACTTCGGGGTGATGAAAGTAACTCTTATGCGATGCTATGAAGAGGGTGATTTGTGTCAGATTTGAACGTTGGGCCCATTCAATGTCCGTGCTGCCAAGAAAGAAAAAGGACGACAGAGTGACAACTGAGGCATGTCTATTTCCAGAAATGAAGCTTTGAGGAAATACACTGAAAGATTGGCCTGTGCCTTTGTCAACCACTCTGCGGCGCATCAACTATCAAGAATCTAACCCAAAACTGTAGGCAGACTGGACCACGTCCTGTCTTAGACACACTGACAGTCAATAGCCAACCTTAGTGTTGTGCGTGTTGTATAGAGGGCAGCGATGTCGATCAGGCATAGAGGTGGACAACTGGACGTTACATACATACATGTTCTCCGCAAATGAAATTTAAATTGTAATGATGATGTACAGAGAGGAGAATCCGTTTAGTACACACAAAGACCAGTTTCATTGACTTTCGTTAACCTTCGTTAAGTTTCGTTAAATGTGCTTCATTACTTCTACTCACATCGGGTGGGTTTTTAGCTCAGCCTGGACCTCAACCATCAGTCTCTAAAGACTTTGAGGACAAATGATGTCCACCAGATGGTAGCATCCACTTCGTTTAGTGTCGTTAACATTCATTAAGTTTCGTTAAACTTGCTTCATTACTTCTACTCACATCGGAGGTTTTGGACCGCAACCATCAGTCTCTAAAGACTTTGCGGGGACCTGATGTCCACCAGCTGATGACAACCAGCGTCACCAGTAACAGCAGGTTCATTAACATCGTTAAGTTTCGTTGACCTTCGTTAAGAATCGTTGACATTCGTTAAGTTTCGTTGACCTTCGTTAAGTTTCGTTGGCTTTCGTTAAGTATCGTTAAATTTCCGTCGTTACTTCTACTCACATTGGGTGTGGTTTTAGCTCAGCCTGGACCTCAACCATCAGTCTCTAAAGTCTTTGAAGACACCTGATGTCCACCAGCTGGTGGCAACCAGTTCGTTTAGTGTCGTTAAGTTTCGTTAAATTTTCTTCCTTCGCTCTACTCATTTCCGATGGGCTCGGAACCCGGCCTGGACCTCAACTACCTCAGCCATCAGTTTCTATAGACTTTGACGACACGTCTCCATGGCTTGCTAGTAACACATGAAGTTTGGTACTGCGAATAAAATAATGACGGTGTCTTCTGGCATCAACATGATGATATGCACACACTACATTCTGTCACTTAAGTAAAAAAAGAGGGTGCCGCTACAGTCCTGGCCTGGCTCTAGCCTTTACTCTTGCCACACTTGCTTCGGTATTGGCACTTCTCCGAGGATGCTATTAAACGCAAAACGTGTGTTGACTGGCCTTGCTAACTGACTAGTCCAAAGCCAGAGTGGACATTAACAATCACCCCCATTAAGTTGAATGTTAATGAAATGTGAAAATCATCTCATAGGTCATGACAATGTGAAGTGTCCCTTAACACAAATGACTTCTAAATAAAGGTTACTCTTCAGTTAAGGATTTGCTTCAGCCAAAATTATGTATTCTTGTGCGCATATCTTGCCAGTTTTCACTGAGATATTCTTGTCCCTTCCTCACACAAATCACTAAACCGAATATCATCCCCGACAAGGTGGCTTTGACATCTTCAGTCCCCTCTAAACACTTCCACGATAACGCCGAGGGTTCCCAACTGCAATAAATCAAATTTCCATCAAATGCAGATTTAAAGAGCTTGGCAAGAGAGGGCAGAAAAGGTGGCTACAAGTCAATGAAATGAAAACGGTTCTTGAATACATTCCCGTCCTGATGATGACGTCCACCAACGGTTACCCTTCCGACCCTCTACTTCAAAACAAGGGCGAAAAAAGTTACAAATGGAAATGAGCAAACAAAAAATCGCGCCCATGAACTTGATAAATGACAGTTACGCCTTTATTTGCAAAAAAAGAGAACAAATCTGGCGCCCGACGGAAAGCAACATCTGTGAAAACCATTCCAGCAACTAAAAAACATGCTTCCATGTCCCCGCATCATGTGCTGGCATCCGACAATTTCGTTGAACGGCTAGTCACGTTCGCATGACCCGAGATTTAACTTTCGGTTTCTATTGGCCTTTTTTTTCTGTGAGTATTTGCATTCCAAACCAGCACCGGTGCCAGGCCAGCAACAACAAGCTGGCAACTGAAACTGAAATCGAAAACGAACGAGTCGACGTCGCGCATCCATAGCCGCCCGTGTTGTGCGTGTTGCAGAGATAAATATTTCACTGCCATTTGTGCGATACGTATCCGCTGGTGGAACCCTGTGCAGGCTTGTGACAGGAAGGCGGTCGACTGGCCCGCAGCCAGAGTGCACCAGCAGCAGGAGCATCAGCTCATTGACCGCGACGAGACGAAGATTCAACATTTGGCTGGCAATTAAAAATGCTTCTGAAGCCCTGGTGGTTTTTTTTCCGCAGCAAACACAGGCCACAAACGTATGCATGCCAGCAGCGCGCCCCGCCAAATGAAATTCCAATCGAGGTAATAAAATAAAACCCACCTCCATTCAGAGGGCCGGCTGAGTGTTGTCTTCCATCCGAGGACGAGAAGTGCAATTATTGTGTACTTCAACTTTAATCGGCATGCAAGTGGAGGACGAACCGGGAGGACTGCTGGCGTCTGTCTGGGTTGAAGTGATTACAAGAGGAATGCTGCGAATGGGAGTAGTAGGTCGCTCGTGCGGGGCGGAGTGGAGGGCGGAGGGTTCGGAAGAGCGATAGTTCTGCTGGCGCAGATAAGGCCGGGATTTTATGGCTAATAAGGTGATAAAGTTTATGTGGGCGGAAATTTGCATATCCTCTTACCTCGTTGTCCTTCCTGCGGCCGACGACTTAAGTCCGTTTTGTGGATGAAAGCAGCATTTTTATCTAGGGAATTTCAACCGCCACTTACATTCGAAATCCCGACACCTTGCCGACCAGTGGAATTTCAGCGCCCAGTGCTCTTAATCAGCCGCACGAGTTAGGCTGGGTTTCTGGGTATTAAGCAAAGGAGGGGGTCCTCTCTTGCGGTGCAGGCCTTTTAACGTTTGTTTCAATTAGTTCGGCCGAGAGAAACAAATTAAGGTGGCAGCGGAGGGGACTCACGAGAGGGAACTTGTGATGGAATTGTGCTCCTTTGGATGGCCTCTTCTTACTTAGGCAACGTGTGTTGGAGATGGTCCACGAGGTCTGAGGCTTCATTAAAGACCTCCAGCGTAAGTCGGGTCGGGTTGGTTGTCTGTGATGAAAATTAAGTGAGGATACTACCAGCGATGTGGCGCCTTCTGTGTTTCAGGAAGATGTTTTCATTCAATAACTCCTAAATGGAAGCCATTATGTGGGGAATGAATGCATAGTCTCCCACTTTTTCTTCCGAAATATAATGTTGGCCAAGTGGTTTCCTCTGGCCGTGGCTTATTATTCCAGCGACTTCGTTTCGAAGCGTCATGTGTGAACATTGTGCACATCTAATCTTTCTTTTAAGAACCTTGAGAGACGTCAAGTCAGACCATCAGATGGGGGCTCAGTCGATGTCTGTTATTTTCCTATCGCATCGTGCCATTAGCTCGTGTGATGTAACACCGCCTGTTTGAATGTTTTGCAGGCCTTCCGAACACTCGTAAATTCCCCGACGACAACCAACAGGAATGTGGTGTGCCAAGTGAAGCCAAAAGTGTCCCTTCATTGATCCATATTTGCATGCCATGCAGTAAAACCCGCTTAAGTGAGACGACAAAAAATATTTTCACTTAAGCGGGTTTTTCAGTTAAGCGAGGTAGTTTGTGTATTGTGACATAAATACGGGATTTTTGAATTTTTTCATTTAAGCGGGGTTTTCGCCCAAGCGAGTTTCCCTTAAGCGGGTCTCACCGAACTTGTTTGGATCCGAATCTCCAACTAAATGAGCAACCAGTCTTAAGAATGAACAGATGAGCATTCCCGTGAAAACAGAGACAAAGAAGGCACGTATTCTGACTCGACGATATTTCTGTCTGAGACAAAGAAGACACGCATTCCCACTCCACGATATTTCTACCCTTCATGAATTTCCCAAATGCCCTGCCGGCACCAATTTGGTTTTTACCTCCTCAATCTTGTCGGAGGACCACATTTGAATTATTAGATTCCGATGGCAGTGTTTTTGCTGAAATAGTCTCGATAGTCTTTTCATTGGTTCTCCTTTGAATAGTCTTTCCATTGCTGAGATGGAGACAGCTGACTGACCAGTCTTTCACAAAACTTCTTTCAAAACTGAGCCGATTCAACAGCCACTTTCGAAATTTAGGAGCCAACGGTGCTGCCTTGGAGACCTGAGAGTACTGTCATCAAGAAAGTAGGGAACTGAATACAGGCAGGAGATCACTTATAAAAATGAGAAAAAGTATAGGAGACATAACAGACCCTTGGGGTACGCCATCGTTTACTTGATTCAATGGTTACTTCCAATCCACAAAAGGCATTGACACTTGTTAGTACTCTTGCAAATGTGAAGAAATTAGTCGGACGCTCCTTTTATTGGCGCTGCAGCTCGGGGTGGACCTTGGTCCCAGCCAAGGAGCCTCTCCAGCTGACAAGATCTTTAACCAGCTGCCTTCAATTTCGCACGCTTGTGGAAGCCATCGGTGCCATGGGCGTCCTCTATTGCTTAGTTCCACTGGTTAGGAGTCGGAGACTCGTCCAGAGCTGCGTGTGTCCATGGCCCAGCCAGTTTAGACGTTGGATCCGTAGACGTCTGACTAGGTTCATGTCACGGACAATCTTCTCCTCAAAAAACCGTGGCGTCCTCTATTGCGTCGTCCCAGTGGTTAGGAGTCGCGGCTCTTCGGGCTGGGCGATCTGCATGGCATATCCGTCTTAGGAGTTGGATCAATAGGTGCCTACCTAGACTCATGCCTCTTCTTCGTCAAAAGCCATCAACGCAAAAAAGACTAAAGATTGAACGCAGGACTTTTCTCTCGAAAAGACCAACGGCTTCGTCATCTGCTCTTGAGATTGCCCACGCTTCCGCGCACTAGAGCAGGGCAGGAATGATAATGTTCGATTGGTAGGAAACAGCGATTTGCAAGAGTTACTTTGCGTTTAACATCGGCGCTGATGGTATGCGTGAGAACCGAGGTAAACAACGTTCTCGTTTACCTCAAAACTTTATCTGCCAAGAGTGACATTGTGGTCAAGACGTCAGTGATGTGAGTCCCATACCTCGTGTCCTCATTCAGGACTAAGCCCATTTTGGTCGCCCCCGTTTCGATACCAGCAAACGATTCATTGGCGGTTCGCAGTGATCGACCGATCACGTCAACGTCGTCTGCGTATGCCAGCACTTGTACGGACTTTTGGAAGATCCTGGCTCTTGTGTTGGCTAGTGAGTTCTGCACGACCTTCTCAAGAATGTGCAGAATGACGGCGAAGGTCTGAGGGTCGTCTCAAGAAGTTGATTATGCTGTTTTTTTCATCTCATTTTGCTTTTCATCCCTGCTCGTCTTCCAATTCAAATCGAAGCTCTTTCAGAAAATCACAAAAAATGCACATCCTTGATCCAACTTACAGCCCAGAATGACGGATTTCTCCTTTCCTTGCACTCTCCAAAGACAATGCACCCGGCACGAGCAATAGTGCAACGCCATCGGCAAAAAAAAACACCCAGTCTTACAGGAGCCAAGAAAATACCACGCCATCACCACCCCCCATGCCACCCCACTGGCCAGCGTCTATCGTCTTCAGAGTGGAATGTCGCGCGGTATAATTATTTGCTTTTTTCAGTTCCTATTTTTTTTTATCGCTTTTTTGGCAAGGCTCGCTGCTTGGCCGTCGCCTCTTGTCTCCCCTCCCGCTGAGTGGTGATAATTTTAATTTATTTTATTTTGATTCTGTTTTCTTTCGTTACTGCGGCTCGCGGCGTCTTCGTTTTGGTCAAGGCCGCCAACAGCGATGCACGTTAGTAATGCTCTACATAGATTTTCGCTGACAAACAATGCGACGCGAGCTTCTTTATCGCGAACAACGAACTAGACGCCTGTCAGTGTGGGGTTCGCTGTCACCTGCCGAGTGACACTCGTGACAAAATATTGACTCAGGCCGTGCATGACAGCGCATGAATGTGCGATGATACACATTTCGGATGAGATGTGATTTCATCTTGGACTGATTCGCAAAAAGTTTGCCTAATGCGATGCGTCAACGTCGTCGCCAACAGGCAGCAACTTATGTCAGCGACGAAGAAGTCGTTGGCGATTTGTGTATCAAGCGTGCTGGTCATCGGGCTTTCTCTCAACAGCTGCGGCCAGGCTGTAAGCAATTTTGTTGTTTTAAAAGGCAGATTTTATCGTCGGCCGAAATTCCACAAGTGATGATCGCGTCTTGTGGATTTACAGTCTGTCCACATCCATGCGGTTGTACGCGTACATTCCGTGTTCAATGTTCGCACTTGAAGTGGATATCGTGATCTAATGATGGGGGTAGTGTGTACAAAGCAGTCGCTTGGAATCACTTTTGGCAACTATTGCTCAGCTTCGTATTCAGAGACGACTGTGATAGGCCACAGGGAGGAGCTTTAGCCAACGAAAAAGCCTTGAAGCTCAGTGATTGCCTGAGACCCGTCTACGGACAAGTAGACAACCGACCTGCGATTCAGTGGAAGGTTAACATTCTAGATTTGAGATAATTCAAGTCAGTTCTTGGGGGACTGCGGGCTGTTTCAAATGAATTCCCTGCTGTGACTTGGACATTCTTGAAAAAATCAAAAATTACTCAAGCGCTCATCACGATCACGTCCGTCGGAGTTTTATTAAAAAAAATACTCGCTGATTCCTTTCGTCGTAGTTTCAAGTGTCCCCAAGTAATACCACTTAATAAGTCGCGGCCTTATTTGTTTTCAAAGTATTACTCACGCCCATGGAGACGAGCTATACAAAGCAGTGTCTAGTTTTGACATTCCTGCCGAACTCGTCAGATTGCCCAGGATGACGATGGAGAATTCTCGGTGCTCCGTCAAGGTCGGTACGGAACTCACCGAGTCCATCAGTGTCAAAAAAGGCCATGGTCATGTGACTTCGTTAACATCCGCCTGGAGAAGATCGTGCAAGGCTCACACGCCAACACTAGATGCACGTTGCTCCAGAAGTCCGTGCAACTGTCAGCACACGCGGATGACATTGACGTGATTGGCATAACACAGCGAGCTGTGAATGAGGCGTTTGCTGGCATTCAGACGGAAGCGGCTGGACACATTTTAGCTGCTTGCATCTGAATGCCAGCAAACGCCTCATTGACAGCTCGTTGTGCTGTGAATGAGGGCAAAACGAGGTATACCCCGTCCTCAAGAAAGGACATACAACATCGACGTCTTCAACAGATCGTCACAATGGGCATCTATAACTTCGAGGTAAGGTCAAGGACTCCGCCTACCTTGGCTTTGCAGTGTATAGTTCGAACATCACCAGTACCGAGACCAACCGCTGTTTCTATGGGGCTAGGGGGCAATTGAGTAATAGAGCCATCGCTCGAAGGACCAAGCTGACTTCATATAAGACCTTGATCATCCCAGTCTTGCTCTACGGCGCGGAGGCATGATGAAGTCCTTGGTCTCTTCAAGAGAAAAGTTCTGCGTGTGATCTGTGGTCCTGTTTGCGTTGCTGGCTTTTGATGAAGAAGGGACATGAGTCTGGGTAGGCATCTGTGACTCGCCCAGCGCGAAGAGTCGCCGACTCCTAACCATTGGGACGACGCAATAGAGGACGCCCATGGTTTTTTGAGGAGATGATTGTCCGCGACATGAGCCTAGTCAGACGTCTTCGGATTCAACGTCTAAACTGGCTGGGCCATGGACAACTCAACTCCGACCCGGCGAGTCATCCACTTCGAACCTGTGGGACAACACAACAGAGGATGACCGTGTTTAAGGTGGCGCACCCAGGTGGAGATGGATCTGAACCAACTGAGCGTGCGGCACTGGAGGCAGCTAGATCGTGCTAGATGGAGAGGCTTGTTGGTTGAGGCCCACGTTCACACCGGACTGTAAGTTAAGGCTTATTGCAATAACACCATAGAACTGGTAAGGCTAGGTTCGGTTGTAGTGGCTGACTGCCGAAGGCAGTGACACTTAGGCCAAACCAGATGCGATACAGTGCGGATTGATTTCCTCTAACAATGAGACCCAGTTGGTGCTTATGTTGACGCTATTTAGCTCGTTAAGATTATTGAAGTACTGGGGCCTCTAGGTAAGTACCTACGACTTGACAGCGCGCTACACAGGCAGAGTAGGTGGTACATGTGGTCCCCACCTCCTCTTCATCCATTAAGCTTCTGCAAACGACTTTATAAGGGACACCCATCGAGCGGCCCGAGTGAAGATCTGCTAAGTCGAAGCAGATTGAACGGGATTAAGTGATGACCATATTTCCTTTGTTTCGAGGCGCGTTATGCCTTCTAGCCATTTACGATTGGTAGTGTCAGTGATTGTGTGTATCTTGAGTAGATGCTAGGATGTAGCGAGTGGCATGATGGATGTCGACTCCTCCTAGTGTTAAGGCGGAGGATGTGCCATACCTAGCGAGTTCATCGGTATGTCCCAGCACTCACATGAGGTCCTTACACTCAAGGGCTTGGATTATTTTTGCGGTTGCGCAGTCTTCCGTTCAATGATGTATAAAACTTGGTCCCGCTGTTCGTTCCTATGTTCGTATGCATCATCTTCAATTCATTCGTATTGCTAACCAAGTTATGATCGTGCTACAGTCGTGAGAATTTGTCAAACTCCTGTTGCATGCTTTCATTCGCGATCAGGTTGTTACGTTTGACGATGTCAGTCGCATAGACAAACTTCAACGACTTTAAAAGCAACCGAAAACGATTATTTATGAAAAAGACGAATAAGATGGGACTTAGCTTAGAGCCCTGCGGTACACCGGACACTAACAGGTGACCAGATAAGACTGCAAGCTTTTTCCAAATTCAGCAGCTGTTACCAAAGTTTGTCAATTCATCATACATCGTCAACGACTTCACGTATTCGTCGTGAGGCTTCAAGTTTGGTACTCCTTTCGATATTTTCGACACTAACCAGAGATTGATGCGAAATGCAGAAAGCGACCAGTATCAAAGAACCCGTCGTGTACTGCGATTGGATTTGAGACTGAATCGGATGTGGTGACTCGAAAATAGACGCTTGGGGAAGTTGGCGTGGCGGCGTCGTCGGTCAGACAGTCGGACCTTGCCGTCAATGCTCTAAGATATGGAGCCAACTTTCTGTGATGCATTTATCCCAGCCCGGCTTGCAACAAAATGCGCTACATGCCATGCGAAGTTGTTGAGGAGAAACTTGCGGACTGGGTCATCTCACGTTCATCAGTGGCCGCCGTAGACTATTCCATTGAAACACGCTCGTTTTCTCCACTATTCGCTTGGTGGTGGGCATTAACTGGGTTTCTCTGATTTTCTGGCAGGAATTTACGACACCGAAGGTTAAGTTGAGGACCTCTTCAGTTGTCACAGTCTCCTAATTTCATACGCCAGGCTCTCTCTTGACGAATATGTCATATCTACACAAGAACTTAATCGTCACATTCGCATTGTACTGGGTACCCGAGGAATGCGGGTTATGCGGGTAATACCACGGGCGTCACTGACTGACGGGCGTCGTCACTGATGACTTCTGACAAAGCTGCATGGATGATGAAGAGATGGAAAGCATTCCACACCTCCTTGTCCCCTTTCCAGCTCAGATGATTGCTAATCTGGTCTAGCCATCGCTTCTTCCTAAGCTCCAGTGTAGACGAGCCTCAACTCTAATTCATCCAAGTCCATCCTAAGTGCATCCTTTCAACCACCTCAACCTTGTAACTGAAGCAAATGCCCCCCGAGTCCGAACCAAGACTCAGTCGTGTTTGCCTTCGTATCCGAGTCCCTGTCAATGCGAATGTGTTCGGAGTAATTTCCTGAGATAGTGGTCCATTTTGTTAGGTCCGCTTCATCATAATGGTCCAACTTCGGCCTTTCCAAAACCCAGATCATTCCACAACCACCTTCGCATTAATGAGAGCGTCAACAGTCCCCTGAGTCCCCCACTGAAAGGGTCGTTCCGTCTGACTGTCACCGAAGAGACATCTCCTCGCTCGCCGCACAGCAGTCTTCAGTTCGCTGACCTTGTCACGCTTCACAAATCACACAGGTCTTGAGCTTCCTCGTGTCACCGGCGAAAAGTGGTCCGAGCAAGGGGAGCAAGAGAAAAAAAAAAAAAAAAGCGCAGTCATTTACCCTCGAATCGTCTTAAACTGTCGTCAGGCCTGACTGCCTCGAAATGAATCTCTTAAATGCGGCAGCAAATATTTGCTTGCCCTCGCGGACGTTCGCTGCGACAGATTTAGATGAGTTTATGAATAAATTTCAGTTTACACAATTCCTCCTGCGGCCGTGTCGCCGATCGAATCGCGCTAATTAACATCCGATTAATTGGAGACTCCGCCCTCGACCCCGCGCGAAGTATGAGTTTATTTGCGCGAACTGGTCGCCGCACGAGAAAACTCGCACACGTACTTTGTGTGGAATTTCTGTTCGCCGACTGATAGCACCACACACCGCCTTTGTGTGAGAGAATCTGAATCTGTGAAGGTCTGGGCGGGCCTGGAGGTATGCGGCGACAGTATCGGTGCAGATTGTCACAGAAAAAAAACATGTTTTCGCTCGCGGTTTCAGCGCTGGCCTCGTGATAAGCGCTGCGCTGCCGAGTTCAAAGTCAATATTTGAACGTGTCACACCGGCGGGGACCGGCAGCCAAAGTGACTTTATTACGCTGCGTCGCGTCACCCTTTGTGGCCGGGTCTCGTTTGCTCTTTGGCTAAAAAAAAAAAGAAGACCGACGGCACGGAAAGAGTACAAGGCACAGCAAAAAAGAAAGACAGTCTCGCAGCAAGTAGAGTGGAGAGACATTCCTCCGGCCCGAGACACGACACTCGCATTATATTTCCATCATCGCCGACTGATGGCCGCGGGGACATGGGGGTTGGGCACAAAATAGGCGCAAATAAACATGTCTACTTAGTCTTTCAGCATTCCAGACGAGAAGTGCACACAGACCCACAAACGCGCGCGTATCGATTGCGGCCGTTTCAGTTTCCCTTCGGGTGACTTATGCCCGCTGCTCGACGACGCGCTGCGAGGACAATAAATTCGGACATGATTGCTGTGTTGCAGTACCTAAAAGTGCCCTACGTGTCCATTCGTTGTCGTCGTCGTCAGGGCAGTTGTCGGGATTGCCGTTGCGAAAGAACCTTGTCACATTCGAACTCAGAGGTGAAATAAATATCGCGCAATCGATTGTTGTGTAGCACCAGCGCCACTTACGTGCCTGATATTGTTTATTGCCGCACCGCAGACGTTTGTTATGCAACGCGTGGCAGAGAGTGGCGCTGCCCGCCGAGAGTGATGGATGGGGAGGCGATACAAGCCGGGAATGTGTAATTGGTCCTTTTGATTGCGGAATGTGCAGCGGGGACATGCGCACTTACTGAATCGAAAGTCATCCATAAACGGTCGATCGAGGGAGGGGGCTCCTACTTTTGATTGCCGAGCGAAAGGCGTGCATAATCGACACACCGTTTCTGCGATTCCCACTGGCGGCATGACCTGGTTTGTGTCTCGAGGTGATTAATGGAGATGAGCGCGAATTTTTATTGATCTTCTGGAACTGACCTCGTGAACTAGTCTTGTGGCACTATTCTGTGTGCTTCTGATCTTCCAGGTAGACGGCCTCGTGAATATGCAATTCGGTGACAGGCCGACATCAACGCCGTCGGTTGAGGGGGACGCCTCTTGAGGCGGTCGAATGAGACTGGACGGGAGAATAGAATTGGAGCATGGGGAAAGTTTTGCACGGCTCGAGTGGGGTTTCTTGTCAAGACAAGTGACACGTGTGTCAACTGAACAAAGCATCACTGTCTTTGTACGTGCCCGCATTGTACTGTAATTTTGTTTTCTACGCTTCAAATTCTCGTTGTCACCATGCGCTAATGCGTCAATAGTTGTAGTTGCACCATCGACTTCAGTTCAGTCAACCACCCAGGCGCGGGGTCAGCGATTATTTGTTGACAAAGTTGTGTAAAAGACGAGGCGAGTGCGAACAGCAAACTCAATGCAAATACACGCTGTTTTATTCACTTTTATTTTGTCTTTTGATACGAAATAATGGAGCAGATAAAGGAGAGGACCAAGAGCACTTCCTTGAGGTACTCCAGCTTGAATGGCCGCGAATACAGGGAACTCGTGCCAACGATTGTCAAAGAGTTCAGAAACGTCGACAACTGCTGCCGGACAAAACTATTTTTATTGAATGGCTTATTTTAAAGTCAGTCGAAATGACAAGCTCTACCATAGAAAAACCGATCCCATTTGAGGCCACTTTTCGTTTGAATTTCTTCGGCTACAACCGCCATTTGATACAAAAATTCACCACAAACCTGTCCCAGGGCTGACCGGCTGCAATCGGCCAAAATCAATCCCAAAAGCCACCCACGACATCCCGTCGCATTTGCAAAACCCTACCGAAGCATTATCATTTCGCCGTAAATCTCATGGCTATCGGCAACGCGATTTATTACAATTTCAGTGCATTCCCGACATAATTGAAAATTGCACTCTCCCGCCAATTTGTCCGCGTTCCCTTTTCTCGTTTCCTGAGAAATGTCTCACCTTAATCGAATTCCCACACTCCAGGCCGCAGTCGATAATGGTTTCCATAATTTCACCCCAACACCCCGCCGACCGGCGCACTCACATAGGTCACCACCCCCCCGGCCCGCCTCCTCAGTCACCCCAGTCAGCAGACACAGAGGAGCTGCGAAATAGCATTCGAGACTTGCACAACAAATCTGGAAGCCAGTGTAACTCGATTCCCTTGCTGACCTACCCATATGCACACACCGATACGCGATCCCGCTCGCCACACGATTCACGGTGTTTTGCATTCTTCCAAGAACCCAACCCCAGCCCGCCTTGAATGGTGCGGCTGGCCTCCCCTCTGAAACCCCGCCACAGACACTTCCTTCACTAATTAGGCTGCCACACAGCAGACAGTCAGCCAGGATTGAGTGTGTGCACAAGAAGTACCGGCCCCCTTGCCAGGCACTGGGCGCGAGCTACTCCAGCGCACTCATTCACGTACATTCGAGTGCATTCTCACGTCAGACAGCCCAGACGACGTGTTATCGTGCTGTGGCGAGGCAAGACGAAGTCAAAAGGCACTAAAGCATGAACACACTCAAGACTGAGCTCCTTTCTAGTGTGTCTAGGATGCGATGCGGCCAGCCACTATATCCGTTCCGTCGGCGAATCCGCTCCGCGCGCCAAAAAAGGAGAATTCCAGGCCGGTGTGGATGTGCGGCTGGATGTGAAATCATTCACTTATGCTCCATTGATAGTGGTTTGTCTGCAGTCACGTTTTAGCTATCATCAGCGGATCGTTTGATTGGAAGACCACCACTAGACACGAGAGCACACCATCACCGAGGGGGCGCGCAGATGCTCAGCGGAATGCAGCCAACTCAAGTTGCCGGCCGATGGCTGAATGGTGTCGACGGAATTACCCACGGGAATTCTTTGAAACTCTTTGATTAGGGAAACTGCACCCAAACGCCGTCCTCCGCCGGGCTGCTGGTCGGCATACAATGCCCAGGCGACAAGGAGAAATGTTCGGTTTTCAGTGAATTAGCAGTGATCGATGACTCTCAGGGTTCGGCATCAATGAGCAGTGGTTCGGGTCGCACGAAGGGGTGTCACGCGTCGTTTAACATTTGTCAAGCTGAATTCCTCGGAAGGAATTCGTTCAATTTAACTTTATGGCTTGCACTTTGCTTGAGTGCGACTTGGTGCGACTGTGCATTTTTTTGCGTCTTTCTTTACTCCGCTGGACGTTGATTGGACTTTGCTTGAGTTCGCCGGTTCTCATTGTATAATCAGGTTCGTGAAAAATAATGCGACGCCGTTTTTGCGGGACACAGCCGCAACGGAATTCACGACCAAAACCACAAAGTGCTTATCTTTTAATGAAGTTCGAGCAAACAAAATCGTAAAATTTGTGGTAACTCACGAGGGCGCCTACAGATTGACACTCTCGACAAAAGTGTCGTGAAAGTCGGTGCATTCGTCTAAAGCCTTGAAAAGTCCAACGATTTGAGGCGAACTTGTGTGGTTGCATGACATCAGGGTCGCGTTCCTTAAACTCCTCGTCTGTCCGTAGGCGGGATCGAGAAACCACAAATTGTGACATTATCTGTCGAGGGCGTTGAAAAGCATTTCACTTATCGCCAATATCACCCCCAACAAATTCATCAAATGACGCCCAGGTTCCTCGCGCACAAGGCAGTGTCACGCGAAGAATAAGTTGGAGGGGCATAAGGGCACCGCTAAGTGTTCAGGTGTGTCAGAGAAATATCTAGAAGTTGTTGCAAGATCTGTTTGTTTCTCTTTTTGATCGGTGTGTCACAAAACGCCTTGTCAACGACCCTTTGCTCATCATCGACAGGACGGCCTCAGTTGGACTGTGTCGCATATTTTCGCTGGGTGCACCAAAACAAGGCGATTGTCCTTTTTCTTCTTCTAGTCTACTCTTCTCTTTATCTCACGCCACTAGCACCGCCTGTCGGTATTTGTGAACCTCCGCCGAATTGATTAAGTCCCGTCTCCACATGTACACGTCGTGGCACGTTTCATTGTCCCACAAGCGAGAAGTCGAATGTCTTATTTTAAGCAATGACTCTATGTGGCTTGCCGCGCATCAGTCCGAGCAACGAGATCGGCTCATTGTGCCCCTGATGTGCGTTAGATGTCCACGGCAATACCTTCGATAAATAAATTGGTCCTACGTTCTACAAAAGTCACTATGAGGATGCTGTTGATATGCCCGTTGGTGACATGCGAACATCCTTGCGATTAACACTCTTCATTCTCAACCCCAGCCAAAAACCCCTGACTGTTGATCCGATATTTTGGTACACGCCACTGTTTTTTGGCTTCATCTAAAGCTTTGCGGTTGTGGAACAGGCTCAATGTGAACTTTAGCCTGCGACCTCATATAAGTACGTGATCACGTGATGTACGTAAAATCGTGGGCACGTGACACGTATTGAGCGATCGAATTACACGTGAATTTAAAAAAAATCCTAAAAGTTCATAACAAAAGCATGTGATCACGTTTTTGTACACGGTCATGTGGGATGCTCACGTGAATTAGATTCACGTATATTTATGACATTCACGTGATCAAGTGAAGTCTTGACACTGATGACGATGGAAATCACGGTGGAAATCCCACCGGTCCAGAGGTAGGGCAGAGTTTCCGGAGCTGTTCCTAACATTCAACTGGCGGGACGCGAACTGGAGACAGCAATCAAGGAGAGCCAAGCGAAGTGCTTCAAAAAGCTTTGTGAAGAGGCTGATGTGGATCCGTGGGGCAGAGCATACAGGGTGGTTACCAAGCTCTTGCAAAACACAGCTAACCTGCCGTCAAATACTTACCTCGATAGTGGAGCACTTCTTCCCACGTCGAGCTGTTGTGTTCAAGCGGGTCAGCAATGTGGGACTGATTCCTCCATAGCTTCCTCGAGAGTAAAAACCAGATTCCCAAATCGGATGGAATCTCAAACAAGCCGATCAAGGCGACCGTAAACACTATGCCCGAAGCCTTTAAGCTAACAATGGAAAGATGTCCACAGGAAGGGGTTTTTTCCCGTCTGTGCTTCTGCCATTGGGGAATAAACCACCCGAAGAACCGTCCTCATATGGTCCCATAGTCTTTCGGATACACTGGGGAACATAACTGAACGTATTGTCTACGGTAGACTGTTGGTGGTGGCAGGGGCCAATGGTGCATCATCGAATTACCAGGAAAGGTTCAATAAAGCACAATCGACTTTTGACGCCATAAAGAATGTAGTAGACTTGGCAACAGAGTCGAGAGTGTCACAAACACGGTAGAGGCATATATTGAAGATTGGCTAGAAACCGCTGGTTTGGAGTTAGCTGATCACAAGACGGAGGCTGCCTTGTAACCAGTCGCAAGAAATTGGAATATGCAACTTTTCGAGTAGGCAACCAGCTAATTAAGTCGAAGGACTCAGTGAAATACCTCGGCGTTATGTTAGACAAAGGCTGTCTATCGCTGGCTCAAGCAGCTCTTTTTCCGGTGGACCTGGATATGGGCGCAGAGTACTACTATCACGGGTAGTCAGTTCAGTCCTTTTATACGCTGCTCTTATTTGGACAGAGACTTCGAAAATCGGGAAAGATGAAAGGACGCTGACATCAGTGTCTAGGCTCTTGCCAAAATTATAGTGTCTTAGTCACTGTATGTGGCATTTAAGTGACTTTTTGAATACAAATTCATCACAGTGACATGTGACACTGCTAGGAGAATAAAGGGGAATGTCTCATTAGCATGCATTGCGTACGAACTGCATTTGAACTCACTAAAAGTGGCAGATTCATTTCGTATAAATTTGCGTATACCCGGAAATGCTGTTACCCGGGTCCGCGGATGTGTTACCGTGTGTGCGGGTATCAAGAGCTCGAGTAGAAACATCCACAAGCATGGGGCTACCGAGACTTAAGATCACCATGGTGGCTTTGCCCAGGCTAGAAGAAAAGCTTTGAAGACACTACTTCTTGAAATAAGTAAATCATGTGGTGGCCGTGCACACGTCTCTGGAACTCCTGTCGTATGGACCCCAACAACTTGGTTTACTCATAACCGTGGTATAACCATGGACCAAGATTGGTCTAAGTTAGGCTGTCGAACCTGACGCAAGAAACAATCTTCATTGGCACGCATCAATGTTCTCACATCTGGATCCAAGTGAATTGGAAATATGTTTAACGAATCCATTACCATCCCAAACAAAAGAATCCAAGTCAGCCGATGTTCTGCTTTGGCCGTTGTTCTCCGTGGCACTTGCCGGTGGTCAGATCACAACTGGCCTGCGACAGGACTGAACGTGCACACAAGACAACACAGATAAGAGTTAAGATGAATGCCGTGAGTATTATGGGTATTAGTGTTGCCAATGCACTCCAGCACCTAGTCGTATACAAGCAATCTTTCCAATCGGGGACAGTCGTGAGTGAGGAAACTCTGGTAAGAACGAGAATGTGTGCGCATGACGGCGTTGATGTTAATTTTCGGATTCTCCGGAATTTATGGCTGTCCTCTAGCTCTAACAAATATCGCCCCATTCTTCGGTTTCTTCTCTTTGGTGAACTGCAAAAAGTGGCATAGAATCAAAGTCAACGAATATTTCAGATCAGACGACATAATTGCCACCATTTCACAGGCCCATCTCGATGACTCTTTTCATTCTGTGGCACATTTACAAGCGAAGGGCTGGCAGCAAAATGCCGCTCAAAAATCGTAAAATCTTCGATTAGTTCGTAAAAAGGGAGCTCTAACGGGTTATAGTCTAAAAATTATGTGAATTCCCACCAGAATACTGATGACCCACCTCACGCATAATTGGACAGCAGTAGAGAAAGCAAACTCCTCATCACACACCTCATTAGCCGGTCTCCCCCAAGTCGGTCTTGAGCTGGCAAAATGGCGACTTAATGTTTGCCTAAAATTCCCCTGAGTCATTGTGCCAGCACAGTCGCCTGACATTGCATCACGTGCCAAATCAAACCGATCAGACTCTCCGCCGAGAGCATCTCGAACTCACATCTGACTGCTAATTTAAAACGATTCCCGGCCGAGAAATTAACATTCAAGCCAGAAGGGGACCCGTCGGCCCCCAGTCGTTGCCCATGACTGAGGACCGTGAATAATTCGATCAAGTAGATCGGCGCACCCGAAATTCATCATCATCGCCCAGCTGGTTGATTGAAGCAATTACTCCCAATCGCTTAATTTAAGTGGGTTCGGGGTTTTATGACATCGCTGGTCCTCGGTCTGGTTCAATTGAAGTCGCCCTGGCCCCACTCCTATTTGCCTAGCGTGTCAGGCAACCGCGTGAACACAAATCTTGGGATGACAAAATATTTGACGAACTATTTGAACGCCGCGTCGTCTTTGTGGCCGAGGGAGAGCATTAGCAAATGTTTGCCCATTAAATTGAAATTGCCCATGCTCACGATGCACACAATGCCGACCCACAAAATTGACATAAAACAATAATTTGCCGTTCAATTTGAATTGAGATCTTTGTTTACGAGCAAACTTCTGAAAATAGTCAATCCCGTGGCGGGTATTGGGTGGAATTTGAATTCGAAATGAACTTTCGACGGCAGATCGAAACCCTCCTTATCAGGACGAGTTGCACTTGACAAAGACCTTAATCTGAGTGATTATAGAATTCGATTGAACGAACTTTAATCAGAAGGAAAGACTGTGAAGTTCTGTCCAGAGATGATGCGAGTATTCGGGGTTCGATTATGAGTTGATGGGAGTCACAGTCGTAGATGGAGAGCCACAACCTCTGTGGCGCTTCATGAGAAACAACGCTGTGATGTAAGAAAATGATGGACAGCGCTGAGCTGCTTCCCTAGTTCTCTCGACGATATCTCGCAAATGGCATCATGTGCGAGGAGGCTGCATTTACAGGGTCAGGGTTCCGAGACAATGAGAAGTGTTTAACTGTCGTCCACGGGAGATCGTCTCGTTTCTGAGAAGGCCAGGCTATAACTCGGCCACAATAATTATGATGTGGGTGGTGCCACAGGCTGTAGAGGGCTAGCTAGTCTAGCTTCTCAGCAACCGCTCGTGTTGTGCATGCTGTTGTTCCTTCACGAGTGGTAGAGGCCTACAATCCGACTCCGAACGGCCAATTTGAGAAGCTTTTTCTAGACAGTTATACCCACTGAGCATTGTCGGTAACACGAAAGAGGTGGGGCTGTGAAAAGTATTGTGCTTGTACCAGGAATCGAATCTGGGCTGCGTAGGGGTCGACGCACCAAGCCAGCTTAAAATTTTTGATCAACTTCATGTTTTCACCAAAAAATGATAGACTCTCATCGGGGCATTGAATAAGATCTCTAGTCCATACCTCTCAGGATAGCGACCTATCGAAGGTCTTACTATGAGTTGTCTCGATGTTTCCGGACACACTGCTCCCTATCGTAGATGCCATGATTACTTCGGAGCTTCAGTCTTTCTCTCTCTCTCGAGACCTGGTGTTAGGGCCGTCGACAGATTTTTACCCACTTTGTTGTTAAGTTCACCTTCCTCACATTAAACACCTCCTTTCGAAGGCCCGAGTCAGAAGGTCAGAAGGTCAGAGTTCTTAACTTACTTATCAGGCCTGCGACCAATGGAGGGTCTGACATTGGTCGCAGGCCAATTTGTAAAAGCAAACATCCTAATCACATAAAACGACGGCAAGATTGTGACGTTTTGACCGAATATGCTTCCACTTAGGCGCGTTGGGAGCGTTCGAAGATGTCTAGGTCTAGTTACAGTTGTCCCAGAGGCGTGTGTTTGGTTAGTTGGATGACTGCGGATATCACACTTAGGCCAATGGTGATGGCACGCGGATTGATCCACTGCTTGTGACAAAGCGGTTTAGCTGGCTTATATAGACGCCATTCAGTTCGGTGGTGTTTAAATAGTGGGCCCCTCGCAAGAGCAAAGAACGTGATTTGTGGTTTCTACCTCATAACCAAGCAATGCCCCATTATGAGACCGATGGCCGTCAGCTTAGGCTGCCCAGAGGGCTAGCTAGCCCGCCTCCGAAGTTGTGATGATGGGGATATTCGTGCCCTTTCCGCCCGAAGAAGCAGTTGCTCCACGTTGAGTTCCTTGCGCACAACAAGGCAGTGCTTATCCCGTCGAGCAATTCCCACAACAGCACGGAGAAGTCTCATCTCAGCAGCTTCTATTCGCGATTTTATTCTTTCGGTAGCCTGTAGAGTGCATTGAACAGGCCTTCTGTAGATGACCATAACCTCCGATTTGTCCACGTTGACCTGCATTCAGCACACATTGCCACAAACCTATCAAATGGGCGTCGGAGTTCCGTCTGCGAAGATGTGAGGATAACTGAGTCATCTGCAAAAAGAAGCTGACTTGCCCTCAACTCTCCCAATGTGAAACATTCCCCGCCTTGGCTGCACTGCAACATCCAGTCCATATAAACAATGAAAAGGAGAGGTGACAAGACGCACCCTTGGCCCACGGTGAAAGGTGTTGATTTAGCACCGTCAACCCAAACACAGCTGCTACAGTTTGTGTAAAGAGACTGAATGGCCATCAGAAGAGGACCATCAATCCTGCATACGCCTGCAGAACACTTCAGGGTTTACCTCGAGGATCTCGTTTGCCTTTTCAAAATCCACGAAACAGCTGTGGTTTGGCATACTCCCAAGCCTTCCCAAGTACCAGTCTTAGAGTGAAAGGCTGTTCGGTTGAACTTCTTCCGGGACGAAAGGTGCACTGTTCATCCCTCATCCATCTTTACCCATCGCCTCAAGCATTTCTGACCAGATTTCTTTCACACCAATCGCCACAATGACTTCCTCCACCGTTGGACTATTCTCTGCCCCACTCAGGACTACGGGTCTGGCATCCTCAGAGCTCTGTTCGGGCCCTGATTGAGCAGCTCAGTAGATTGTTCGCTCCGTTAGATGTCCACCTCATTGGATAGTAACACACCATCTTTGGATTTGACTCCTTCGATGATGTTGAATGTCCTTCCTCTGAGTCGGCGAATGGTTGGCTGGAACACCTTTTTCGCAGCTTCTCGCCGAACTCCTTCCAAGATTGCTCTTATGGCTGCTTACACAGCCAATTTGCAAGTTCTTCGCGCCAAGCAGAGTCCCCCAAGGGAATTCAGTCTCTGTAGGTCTTTTGGTTCTATCTGATGGCTTCTTGAACTCCGGGCGTTTGAAACCACTCAGCTCGCCACTCCAAGCCGTTCCACTCCAGAAACATCCCATGGAGAGGCAACGACAGCTGTGGCAAAACAGCCGCCATTCTTCCTCTACACGCGATGGAACAGTTGGAATTCGCTCAAACCTTTCAGACTTTGCCTTTTCTATCGCAATGGTTACTGCCTGGACGGAGGAAGCTTCAATGAAGTCTTTGGCGTAGCCTCCTCCACCCAGCGCTTCGATCCGCCTAATATTATTCGTCCAGTGTCTGATTCCAGACCTCCACTCCGATCTGGAAGGAATGTTGGTTGGGAATTAGAGTGCTTCTCAACGCTCCGCTGATACGCATGCAAGTCAGTCTTTACCTAACCTTCACCACACGATACTTTTCCTCAAGCATGCTTCAATGATAACCTCCGCGGGACATGATGAACCACGACGAAGCGTTCGTCTCAACAATTACCAATCAACGCGCGGCCGATGTCCAGACTCCATCCAATTGTTTCTTGTACTCACGGGTATGTGTCCAAAGTCTGTTTATTGACGCACCCATTCTCTCTTCTGTTCGAGTGGTGACCGTGGGGTCGTGGGTAGGAGCGTCGTGTAACTTGTTGCCGGTGAAAGTAGCGCCGGTTTATGTCGCGAAATGAACCGTGATAGGCGCCTTGAGAGGCGGCTATTTGTGATAAGAAGCAAAGTGAGAACAAATCAGGTGTCACACGAGTATCACAGCAAACCTTTAAAAAATACAATTTATTTAATGGCAAGCTATCGGCAGCATTCCTCGCTTAGGCAATTTTGTTAACTGATGCTTAACCGAGATGCTTTCAACGCGTTTTGAAAGACTGCGCCTAAAAAATAATCTCTTCAACAACACGAACGAATTCTTACTCTGGCCCACTTCAGGTCGTCAGCTGCTATCGACTCTCTTCACATTTACCGATCCACGAAATTCCCAGCTTCAAAATAAGTTGCACGTCAAGACGATTAATCCACCAGCCGGAAGTGTCACAATCACCGCCGCCACACTGCTCTCAATCTTCGCTAATCACAGAGCAGGAGGTGTCTGTCCTGTGTTTTGCAAAGTCAACGCATTAACCTTGCCCGGCGGCATGGGCGATTCTGTATCGCTCCGAGAAATTTGAATTTCCCCCCTTGACCGTCGTGTGATAATTCACCGGCCACGTTGCCTGTCACTTAGCGAGCGAGAGAATAGCGATTAATTCTAACGAATCCATTAACTATCTCAGCCATCGCCAGCAAAACAATGCAAATCAGCGAGCAGCGACATCAGACGAGATCTCTCGGGCAATCTGCATCTGCTCGGTCTCCCCGGGACCATCTAATGTCAAAGCATTTCCTGTTAGATGCGCGATATGCCGTGGCGTCGGTGGCGGCCCAGATCTCTGCCGGTGGTGTTTTGAAAATAAATTCAGCCTTGATCTTTCTCTCTGCCGCGCATATTTCATTCGCGTTCGAGCGCACTCATAAAGATGCGCCGCGCGCCAGATACAGATCTGGCCTACTAACAATGGCAGCCCCACCTACGCGAGCGACACAGGCTTTTAACACAATTCCCTCATCTACATCAGATAAGGGTATGTGTGCACTGCGCTGATCTAGTTCTAGTTCGGGTCGGGTTCCTCAAACGGCGACGCACGACGTGATTATGGAAATGATGACTTTTCGGAACGCGGGACTGACTACCTTCTCGTCGTCGGTCGGTGGTGTAAACACAGAGCTGCACCCTTGTTCAAAAATAAATCTCTGTGTCTCCCCCCCGTGCGACCTCTTCGTCCTCAGTTTGTGGATCCCACTTGTGCGAACAACAGGAAATCACCGTCGAAGATCGTGTGTAAACGTGAGCGCGTTAGTGTGTGGGTGTGTATTTGTTTTTGGGGGTTTTTGTGTCTCAACGCATTTAACTAGATGCCGAGAGATAGATGCACGGATACGGGCTGCAGATAGACAGATGCTGTTGCATTTTGTTGACATAATTTCCGAGCGGGTTGAGTTCATGTGCGCACACATGGCTGTTGCCTTGTGGTTCGGATGGGTGCTCCGGAGTGCAGGCCAACGCGACATCGTGTCTCTGATGGCAGCGCACTGATAAAGGTTGAGTTGCTGATGGATGTCATGGCTTATGGATTGAAGAGAGGCAGATTGTGCGACGAGAGACGCGTGAAATGCTGTGGAACGCCTGTGGAAGACCGAATGGGGGAAATTTTGATCTGGCAGATGACAATCTGTTTGCTGTTGGGAAACGAGGACTCGAACAAATTGTGTTTATGTCAACGGATCGGTGAAGTAGTCCCTAGTGTGTACTCTCCCTCGTACTGTTATGAGAATGGTGTTAATAAGTTTGAGCTCGGGTCTGACACTCGGGTCTGACATCAGTGCAACCAACGTAGTTGATGTAAAGACTCTCCGAAGCTGACGGTTGCCTTGAAACTTCTGTGCGCCATTTCACAGGCATCCGCGAATGCGGTTCTTCAGATCTAATCAAGTTCCCGTCGTGGAGCCAATTTCCATTTCCATTTGTGCGTCCTCCGTTCGGCATGTATCTTGATTTCACTCCTGACTGGGCCCAACACGCCTCTCCGGACAGACTCTTTACAGTTTGCTTGTCAGTGTCCAATTCAGTTGCTAATACGGACTGAACCCACAAGTGGGTGTCCCCTCTGGTGCATTGTCCATTTTCATGCTGTTTAAGCTAAAGCTGACGCAAGTACATCTTTAAACTCGGTTCATGGTCCTTAGTCGCGCTGCAAAAAGTTGAGTTAACGCTAAGAGAACGTAGTGTTTTGTGTGCTCTGTGATGGGAAAAAACTCTAACTTGACTTGCGCTTAAGATCTTACATTCGTTTCAAGCTCTGAAACTATTCAGACAGCTTGCAGTGTAGTCCGAGAAGTTGCTCATGACTGTGTGCGACCGTGGACACGTTATATTTCCTGTTTGAATTCGACGATAAAGAAATGGAATATCTTTATCGTCGAACTCAAACTGAGCTGAAAGGGATTAATCGGGTTCTGCGCTTCAAGGACTTCATCTAGCCGGTTTTGTAACCATTGTAAGCACTTCTGGATGCCTGAAGATCGCCCAGAAAGTTCCAACAACACACTAGGGCAGCTATAAGCAGTCTTGCCTCCACTGGCAATGACAATACATCAGAGAGTAGAAAGTGTCAGTAATGGACTTATCCAAGGGTAGACCCATTGTGCCCCCATATGGGTGTTTCAAACTAGAGAACGGTTGCCGTGATTTATGACAACCAGCCTCTTAAAAATTTCATTAGAGTGCTGAGGGTTTTTTTTGCTGAGGCCGGTTTGATTGTCGTAGAAGTAGGACCCTGTAGGGGCTTTCCTATTTGAGGCAAGAGCGGGACGGACAGTTGCAAAAGAGGTGTTGGATGCCTTCCTCTCCCTCTTTGTCTAGGCAGCTTCGGCAAAAGTCGTTGGAAGCTCTTTAGAGAAGTCGTAGGCCTTCACGCAATAGACTAGACTAGGCCTAGACTCTTTTTGCGTGAAGGCCTAGTAGGCCTCGATTGGTTATGTAGCAAAGGGGGCCTCTAGTGGATTCACCAGTACTCTTAGACCATTTGGATCCATTGTGATACCCACAGTCAGACTACTGCCACCGATCGACCACTCCAGTGATAGTGCCAATGGTGACTGGACCATATTTGAAAACCAAATAAAAGCGTATTAACTTTTCTTTCACTGGGATTCGAACCGGGGAACCCGCTAACCAAGGCCAGGCACTTAAGCAACTGCGCCATCCAGTCCGAAGTAGGCTAATTTTAGACGCCTTTAGAGAGATCAGCCTTCTTTTTGGATCGAGTTGTGGCCAGATGTGTTCTGGGATTCGACAAGTGATGCCTGTGAACCAGTGGCTTTGAGCTGTAACTTGAAAGCAGCTATAGGGGTACCTTAGTTACTAGAGAATCTATCAACTGGAGTCTAGTGACGCCTTTTGCGAGTTCATCAGCTTTGCAGTTCTACGTGTGGGTCTAAGTTAGACCATAACCAATGTCATCTACCAACAAACTAGCCAACTTACTCTACCAACTAACTTGTCGTCCACTTTGAAACCTTAATATTTTAATTTTGATGCACAGGCCAATGATATCAGTGACGACTGTACCACGAAGCGTAAGGGAATTTTTTTGAAAATGTGGAAAAATTCACGAGATTGCTCCGCATAAACGCTTCATACCCAACTCTGGCTTTCTATCTTCTCATATTTTTAGAATCGAGAAATGTATATCATTAGGAAAATACCATGCATTTATTTCGACTGCGGGACCACTGTGCGCAGCCGCAGTCTTCACTTCTTTCAAATGTTCGTGTTTTTTTTTTTTAATTGTTGGGTATCACGCAAGGAAAGGAAAACAAATCAAACAAAATGGAAGATATCGTAGTGTGGCATCTGCGTTATGTCCGTTTAAGAGGGAGAGTGAAATTCTATTGCGGTTATGAAAATTTGTGTCCGCGTCTGGTTATAAGAGGGTCCGTTTATGAGAGTATTGTTTACATTATAAATCGTGTAAATAATTCCGGTACTTGAAATTAATCCGACTATGAGATGTGTCCGCTTAAGAGAGGTGTTCGCTTAAGAGAGGTTCCCGCTTAGGAGAGGCGTCAGCTTAAGAGAATTGTCCGCTTAACAGAGGTATCCGCTTAGGAGGGCTGTCCGCTTAAGGTAGGTGTCCGCTTAAGAGAGGTGTCCGCTTAAGAGAGATGTCCCCTTAAGAGAGGTGCCCGCTTAGGAGATGCGTCCGCTTAAGAGAAGTGTCCGCTTAAGAAAGGTTTCCGCTTAAGAGAGGTGCCCGCTTAAGAGAGGTGTCAGCTTAAAAGAGGTGTCAGCTTAAAAGAGGTGTCCGCTTAAGAGAGGTTTCCGCTTAGGAGATTTGATACCTATTTAACCTATCAACATATTTAAACTAAATTTGATTCTCAAAAAATTTAACGGAGCGTCGTTTGTACCTTTTCATCTTTATAAAGTTCTACTACCGATGCACGTGTTCTCATCAAGTCACCATCCTCGTAGTATTTGCGAGTAGCAGTGGCTTACACAGGATCATTTAGTAAAACATGAAGCAACTGGTGGGAAACTCGTTCGTGTGAATTATGTAGCGCTTTAATCTCTGGATCTAACCATCGTGGAGCGTGAGCCATCATACATACAAAGCCTTGATTGCTATGCAGCTCCCTAGGAAAACAAGAAAAGCTATCGTTGCTATGCACGGGATGCTCTTCCGGCTATCGATCTACTAATCCAGCATCTGAAAGTACATATACGGATAACAACGTTTTCAGGCGTTCGCGGAAAGTAATTTTCTTGTGACTTGTCATGCCGATAGTTAGCCTAGTCGTAAGTGTCCTTCCTTGTAGATCGACTTTACATCTTTTAACAAAAATCTTCGTGAACAACCGTACATCCTTGACCATTCACTTTCAAAAACGAGAGATAATCATAATTCGAGTCTGCACAATTCGTACGAATCCCACAAAATGGATATGACCAGCTTCAGTCCTCAGTTCCGGACTACTTTCAGGACGACCTCTTAAAATCCAATTAAACTGATATCCCAACAAAAGACGTAAGTCAGCTTCCTAAGCAGTCTTTGATTTGTTGCCCGCCCCAAGCTGCCAAGTCAATCTTTGGGCCCGCTCTAGTCCGCCACACTCAACCAAATCAAGTTTCGTAAGACTCAGCTGCAGGCTCTTACAACGGCGCCGTTATAAATCAAGAACAAAAGCCTGCTCTCTTTCCTTTGTCCGGGCCATCAGAGGTCAGCTGGTCGAATTGTTCAGCTTATGCAATTTGTTCACTCTCTAAAACCAACAAAAAGCGATCGACACCTCACAAGACGTCATCGAAATTCCATTCCGATCTGCTTTTCGATTGTTTCTTGTTTTGCATTTCAATGTTTTTGTTTTGTGAAGCCACGCACTTTCACTTGCAGAGAAGAAACCCCTCAGAGCAAACAGCGACCGAAAAGAAAAAGGAAAACCCAACGGTAAAGAGTAAATCGAGAAAACTATCGAACTGTTTGAAGCATAATCAATGCGTCTCTGGGAACCAGAGGCAGACAGAGAAAGACGTAGTCTTGAACGCAGCCAACATCAGACAGCACGCTCACATTTTCTGCACGAAAGCCGAATGCCAAGGCTGTTCAGCAGCACTGGCTGGCGACTCCAATGACACACAGCGCGAATGAGTGAAGCGGCCTGGCAACGATCGTGAAGGATCGTTGAACTTGCAAAATGTTTACTCGTGGCATGCGGGAGAGACTTCTCTCTTTTTGTGTTCATGTCTTTCTTGTGACTTGTTGATTTGGCCAAGAGCACAAGCGGTAATGCTGGCTGTGCCGAGGGAGGTGGCCATCAAGAGAAGCGAAATTCTCGCCTCCCCGTCGCACTTTCATTGCGGCTCAAAGAGATTTTTGCGTGCGCAGATGCCACTTATGAAATGGATCCGCATTTCGTGCGCACCATCTTCGCTCCTCATCGAGAAGGAAGTGAACTTTGAGAGATTCAATTAAAATGTAAATATTTGCAATCGACCGCCCCTCTCTCCCTCTCTCTTCGTCGGCACGGTGGACTTGTGAATTTGAATGAGTTATGGGAACAAAGATGAGGCGACGAGTGCTGCTGCTGGAGTTCGCTGACTTTTCTGCCGAGTTGATTATTCAAATTGAAGTATATTTTTTGTTTTTGTACTAATCATGCGCTTGTGTCGGTATGGTCGACCGGAAAATAGCTGTTTCGATCGGAAGCCGCAACTCTTGGGGGCAAATTTTCTTCCGGGAATTGCCTTGCCTAGCATCGACGTGATCGACTCTCAGTCTATGGTGGCAGCCTCAGTTGATCACGATTCGCTATACAAATGTCTGCTCTGGGGTTCATCGGGTTGGTCCGTGGTGAACTTTGGCATATCTTAATGGCGATTTCGGAGTGCAAAGATTCAGCTATTGCGTGAGTACACTTTGGATGGGGACTTGCTTCAGTTGTTGAGAGAGACCATGGGGTAGCAGGCTTCCGTTGCAAATGCCATTAAGTTCGATTCTTCCTAAGAAATACTAATTGTAGGAGTTTTTCAATGATATTCGAAGCTGTCTTGGCAGTCCTGTGAACATGCTGCTCCAGCTCTAAACCTCTCTCTGAACTTTGACATAGTCTCAAATGAAGTGGAGCTGTGAGCTATGAGAGCTGTCAGTGTTATCTTCGGCACTGACGTTGAATTTCCGATATTTCGCCGCACTATAACCACAACCGACCACCTCGGGCTATTAACACAAAATGCCTGCCAACGCTCCTCAACAAATCAAAAACCTGGAGTTCAAGACAATGCCCACCAAAAATCCTACTAGCTCTTCATGATGGTTTTCAAATTTTCATTAGCAGATGGTTAAAGTCACCCATGCGTCAACTTTGACGGTCTTGCGACTCAACGAATATACAGTCCCTGTGACGTGTGATCACCAAAGTCTGCACAAACTACCGACACTAATTACTTTGTGCTGTATCCAGGCAAAGATATAAAAATAAGAACCACAGATTTTGAGTGTCCATCTGATTAAACGTGATCACGTGACACGTATCAACACCAACACCAAATTCACGTGATTGCGTGTGTGTCATAAATAAACTTGATCATGTGCATGTCTCTTAAATAAGCGTAACATTACTTCACGTGATCACGAGGCCGTGCTAAGTGCACGTGAACGTCCTGGGAATGAATGGGTTCCATATTCCAATTTGTTAAATATGGATCTTATGAACTTTTAAGATGGGCTTGTAGAAGTAAATTCACGTGTTCTAAAATTCACGTGAAAATAGCTGTAATTCACGTGATTCATGTATACACGTGTATTCGTAGACTCGGATACGGGCTCACTTTTGTTCCACAGCCGTAGCTTACTTAGTGCAACAAGTTGTCTTCACCTGAGTCCTTCCCTATCTCAAATCAATTATACGTAACTCTCTTTCAGAACTACAGGGGGTCTGAGGCGGTACATACTCTATAATCCGACAAATTGACACGAATATCAGAAAACTTTTGTCCACGATGCTACATATGTAAATCTTGCAACTCTTGGAAGAGGTATTTGCTCTAAGACCGCCTTCTTGTTAAGGCTTGATACTCGAAGGTCAGCTGTCAAACAAATGCTTTCCCTTTTTCATCTCTGCGACTTCTACAAAAGCCACAAGTCACTATGAGGGATGTCAACGCCCAATACACGTGTCTTATGGCACGGTACCCAAGAAGCACTCACTTTTACAAAGTCTTAACGTACTCTTCTCAGCGCCATTGATCCAAGGTCCGGACATAGCTAACGATTTTGGTCTAAAGCCACGGCGTCATCCACTTCGGTTCTTCCTCATAGAACCATACGCTGGGTGTACGTTATACGCGTTTAAAGATTTCCCCAGTTATGGCCACTCCTTCAGCAGTATGTTCCGGTCACTGTATTTTAAATGGATATTTCGTCTTCCTAATCTGCGTGAAGTGCCGCCTTAATTTAATTACACTAGCATCTTATTACACGTCTATTTACGATTTACACGGTCTATGGTCAACCCTTTATCGTGGTTCGCTGTAATCAGCTGTAGACGTCGTTTTAATTACTATTGTTTCTATCACAGCACGTTCTCAGACCAATCTCAAGACTATCTCGGCCACAATTTCATAGCTTTTGACAGAAAAACGAGAAGTTGTGAAATGAAGATGGCCGAAAGAGGTGTCCACAAAGTTCAACAGATGAATCAGAAATTGGGTTGCAACTAGACTGATCTAAAATTCGTTTTGAAACCCCTACTTCTGGACACTAGAAACAAATTCCGTACGTTATTACGTATTTTTTTTTTTCACTCTTAATATATGGCGTTCACGTGATTCCGTGTATTAATTACACGAGTATTTAGAACGATGATATGTACGTACGTAGATGGTCACGTAGATTTTAAGGGTGTCGTTCAAGTGATTCCGAGTATTAATTACACGTGTATTTAGACCGATGATCACTTAAATTTGATGTCGCGTAATACGTTCCTAGATGGTCACGTAAATTTTTTGGGGCGTCGTTCAAGTGATTCCGTGCATTGATTAGACGTGTATTTAGAACGATTATCATTTTAATTTCATGTCGTGTCACGTAGATTTTAAGGGTGCCGTTCAAGTGAATCCATGTATTAATTACACGTCTATATGGAACGATGATCACTTTAATTTCATGTCGTGTCACGTAGATTTTAAGGGCGCCGTTCAAGTGATTCCGTGTATTGATTAGACGTGTATTTAGAACGATGATCACTTTAATTTCATGTCGTGTCACGTAGATTTTAAGGGCGCCGTTCAAGTGATTCCGTGTATTGATTAGACGTGTATTTAGAACGATGATCACTTTAATTTCATGTCGTGTCACGTAGATTTTAAGGGCGCCGTTCAAGTGATTCCGTGTATTGATTAGACGTGTATTTAGAACGATGATCACTTTAATTTCATGTCGTGTCACGTAGATTTTAAGGGCGAGTAGTTGCCGATACGGTTTCCATTGCCCATCATGATCACGTATTCGTTTAGTGTGCCAAGTACATGCATGACACGTGACCCTACTTGAGGCTCACCTGAATGAGAATGAATCGATTAACATTTCCGTGACAAAACCGTCTAGTGTCCCTGCTCGGAAACTTGTTTCTGGTCCCCAAAATGCAACGATTTTAACTTCCTTTGTTCAAGGCAATTAATTCAGTATCAATTTTTTTTTGCAAAATGTTTTCGCTAATAAAAACCGACAAATCTCTGTTTACGACCGGAATTCGATTAATTTTCTCCTGCATTCAACTGGACTAAACTGCTCCTCCATGTCAACTTGTGTGTGGTTTGTTATGTCATTGCCAAGGTTCGGAATATCGGCATCTTGCGAAGCTAATTATCCTCCCTCATTGTCATATCGTGTTCCAGACTAGATACAACATCTTAAATTATTCAAAAGTCGAAAAACTACCATAAATCCACGGGAAAAACATGTATATCCCAGTCGTTAAATTCATTAACATTTAAATGTCAAAGAAAGCTTCGCCAGTTTCGTGTGTGTGTGTGCCACCTTCCTCGTCCATCCTCCCACCAAGAAATTAAGCAGAACACACAAATTGCCTTAATCTACTGGATAATTCATTGCAAATTGGTTTCCAATGAGGTGGACGACGTATACTTTGTTTTATGATTCCAAAAATAGTCGCACTCACATCGCACCATCCCCTCGCTCCGCCAGGAGATACACACAACTGGGAGTGTTTAGGCAAAGAATTATCTCATGCCCCAAAAGTGGCCATTCGTCAACTGGCCGTGAGATAGGTACCATAACATTTCTCTCTTTTTGGTTTGTTAATGGAAACGACAGGCCGTATAATTAAATTTCCTGCCCAGTCAAAGCTCGTTTCTCAACACTAAAGTGTGGGACTCGCGCTTTAATTTCTTCGTAAATGCCGTTTGAAAAATTCAAATGAAAGAAACACAACAAATTTCAACCAATCACCAGTGCCGCGCCGCCGTAGGAGATCGTTGATCCAATTTCACTTTCTTCTCGCGTCATCGTCGGCGTTCTCGGAAATGCGGGTTAAACTGTATATTTAAGTTGTACGGATTAATTAGCTAACAACAACAGTGACCAAGTGGGTTTCTTTCGTTTCTCCTAAAACAATGCTCTTCAGCAAGCCCCGAATGGCATGCATTGAGCAGAAGACGCTCTCGTGTGCATCCAACAGGGCGCACGCACTGTTGCTGGTTGCGGCATGCTTGTGAACGCGAAGGTTGTGAACAAGCTCGTCGTGTTAGATACTCTGCGAACAATTAATGAATGACCCGATCATCTCCACAGCCCCCGTTTTTTCTTTCGGTGCATTTAATTGCTTCGCTGTGCTTTCTGCTTTCTATTTCTCAATGATTTGCGGCAGAATGAGAAATAAAATAAACGAATTAAGGGAATTTCATCGCGCATATAAAACAATGGAGTCATCACACTGAACACACGCACTGACAGTAGCTGCACACCGACACCGACGGTGGTTGATCGTAAATTTTTTTTTAATTCTTTTATTTCTCTCCTCGCATTTTGCTTCGTCTTCGGCGCGCTACAGATTCCGTGTTTTGGTGTGCCTAATTAAAATGAATGCACGCAGAGCGGAGAAGATGCCGTATCTTGAGTTGCAGCTGCAGCTGTCATAGATAACGCTGTAAAATCGAAAGAGTTACAGTAACTCGGAGTTCCCTCTCAATTAACAGTATTTTTTTTCTCTCGTTTCGTTTCGGCTTGCTTGCACGTGAAGGCTATTCTAAAATTCAAATCAAAAGAAAGTGAGTTTGTTGGCGCACAGTAGTTACACGGTGTCGTCGATGAACCATGGTTCGGGGCTTTGATGACTGCCATGTGCATCCCATGGCATGACGAGTGACTGGTCGATGTAACGGTTATTGTGAACTTTGCATAATTTCTTCTCGTTCGGATTATGAAGTCGCTTATGGATTCTTGGATGGAAACTGAAAGTTTTCTGAAGACAATGGGAATGGTGGAAGAATTTTATGGAAATCGTATTGGGCGACGGAGAATGTGAGCTGAAGATGTTCGGAAAATGGAGACAATGTGACGCAGTGTGTAGTGTTAAGTTTGGGAGAAAAGTTTGCAGACATGCAATGGGGCGGCGCCCGACACTTTCCCCGACGACAATGCCTCTGAATATATGACTTTGGCTGGGATCACATGGATTTGATTCTCACTCAAAGATGATTTTTTTTTTCTTGTCATTGTCACCATCGTCGTCATGGATTTCTTGTGAGCTTTTTTCATTTCATTTATTTTTCATACAAAATAAGAATTTTTTAAGGTTAATTAATCAAAGTGGCGACCGTGGCGTTGTGGGTTGGTGCGTCGACCCCTGCACAGGTTCGATTCTCGAAGCGAGCAAAATACTTTTCTCGGCCCTCGAATGTCAAAGAGTATAACTGCCTTAAAGAAGCTTCTCGAATTGGCCGTTCGGAGTCGGGCGGTAGGTCCCTGCCACTCGTGAAAGAACAGAGGCACGCACGAACATGAATGGTTGCTGAGGGGCTTAGCCATGGGCCTCTACGGGCCGTAATTATTTTTGTAATTGAAGGTGACGCGGGTAGAAGGTGACGCGGGTAGACTGCATACCCTTACTCTTCATATTCACGCTTCACTTTAGCTCTTGTGTGTTGACTAAGAGGAAGGATGCGATGGAGACGTCTTGAAGAGAGCTAGCTGTAAGAGACCTTTGCTTGCAGTATCGTCGATAGTACTCTCGTGTGTCCAATGCTCCATTGGCAGTGCAATACATCCTTAGAATATAATTTTTTTTTTTAGCAAGTTTTTGAAATTTGAACAAAAGCTGCATTGTCGAAGGACAATTTTTCAGTGCCGCGTGTCGATTGCGCTCCCATAAGTTTCATTAAATAAATTATATCAGAAACACTGCAATTGCGTGGTACCCTTTTGGGCCCCAATGGCTGGGTTACCCAAATTGCCAAAGGACCCCGACACTGCTATCTCTGCTTCTCGCGAGAAGACTTTGATCGTGTGGAAATTGACTCGTGAAGACGACAATAACAACGGTTTCACACAGAAGCGTTTGTATGGACACTCCCACTTCATCAGTGACGTCGTCCTCTCATCTGACGGCAACTACGCTCTGTCTGGATCGTGGGATAAGACTCTCCGTCTCTGGGATTTGGCGCACTGGCAAGACAACCCGTCGCTTTGAAGACCACACCAAGGAAGTCATTTCATTGCATTCTCAGTTGATAACCATCAAGCTGTGGAACACTGCAAGTATATCATCCAAGAAAATTGACACACCGACTGGGATTAGTGCACTCACACCATCCTGTCGTGCGGCTGGAATCGTTCAGTTGAGGTCTGGGATGTGGCAAATTCATGAACAACCATCACGGTCTTGGCGGGTACTTGAACACCATCGCAGTATCGCTCAATGGTTCTCTCTGCCGCCAAGGCTCTCTTGTGGCATCTCAATGACGGCAAGAACCTGTACACCCTTGAGCACAGCGACGTCATCAACGCTTTGTGCCTCTCAGCCAACCGCTACTGGCTGTGCGTGACCTAGGAGGGCCCTTCTATCAAGGTCTGAGATCTTGAAGACAGTTGAGGAATTCGGCCCAGAGGTCGTTTCACAGACATCCAAGGCCTATCTGTCGTTGGCCTGGTCCACTGATGGTCAAACCTCCTTCCTCCATCTGCAAGAGTCGGTTACCGCTCACATAAATGCGCATGCAATGTGTGCACACCTTTTTTACTGTATTGAGCAGTTTGTAGTAGAATTAGTTTGGACTAATTCCGAATTGGCTGACCCTACTTATGTAGTCTTTGAGAAGTAACACACAGCAACCGCAAGCAGAACTCGGGACATTTCTCAACTCAAGCTAAGCAGATCGTGTTCAAATGGAGAATAGCTCTTAGATTAGAAACGATGATCATCTCAGTGCTGTTCTACAGGGCCACGACATGGACACATTGGATAGTAGGCAATTGGAAAAGAAGTCCAGCGAGAGAGGAGGCACACATTGGTCAACCAAAGAGTAGTCTTCCCTATAGTCTTGGTGGGACGAGTCTTGATTTCGTCGGTCTGATTTCAATCGTCCTGATCTGGACATGCTACTCAAGATGTGTCAAAGGTGTCGAAGCTGGAGTCGAAGAGTCCAAATATTCGGACTGTAAGTCTAATCCACTGGCATCAGGTTATTAAAAAACAGGAAATTAGCCACGCTTGTCGGCTTTACCTCTTTCGAGTCACTGACAATACTCAAAGATTACTCCTGTCTGGGAAAGGCTTCATAAGTACAAGTAACAAGGCCTTAGTCTTGTACTCCTCGTTCAATCGTTGGTGCTGTTTCTGTTGATGGGATGGAAAGCCTTCGACTCCGCACCAGTGGGACAAGCAAGAAGGACCTCAGCCATCTTGACGTGCGCAATTGAAGTCAGCTGGCTGAAGATTTGTCCAGCTGGAGAGTCTGTAGGGCCCGAGGACAGTGTCTTAATCGATCATTCATCAAAGTACGGTCGATGATTCCCCAACGACATAAAATGTGAATATCACTTGAAATGTGTCAACAAAGTAAGTCTAAAAAAAAAAAATTCGTTTGAATGAAATGTCTTTGAAAAATTCAAAATTAATCTCAATCACCAGGAAAATACGCGAGTGACCGGATATGACACGAAAAGAGATTAAAGGCAGCATCCCATGAAACAACTTGTTCTAGTGAATCCCTCGGGATTACAAATATGTGGCCAAAGATGTTGTCGTTTGAAATGAAAGCAGGATGTGTGTAATTAGATGGCATGACTAGGTTCAGAAATAAAAAAAAACAGAAAAGAAGAAGATTCTTAAGCGAAGTATGCGACCGAAGAAAAGTCCCGACGATGTGAAAAATTATTAAAATTAAATATTTATTTACTATTATAATTTATTTTTTTTTTTATTGGAAAATTCATTTACCAAATATTAAATATTTACAGCTGTGTTCAAAATAGTAGTAGTGCACTTTTAATTTGCATATCCCAAGCAATTCCATGCCAATTTTGTATATTCTCCCTTCATATCCCGAGCAATTGCAAGCAAATTTTGTTATATTTTCCCTGAATGTAGCCTGCAAGAACGTTTAACGGTAATTGACAAAACAAATACTGATCATATTTTCCACTGCATGTCGGTTGTAGTATCAGTCAGCCGTTAAAGGTTTGGCGAAGTGCTTATACAGCTGTTCAAAAAAATAGTAGTGTTCTAATTAACTGACTTACAATTTGATGAAAAATTAAATTTAAAGGTAGAAACATAAAAGTAAGGACAAATATTTTTATTTTAGATTAAAGTTAGATCTTGAACTTTCAATTAAACAGTGGGTCGCATTAAGCATTGCACAGAGCAAAAGAGCAAATTAATTTTAAAATTAGGAGCACATTGAAAAGCGTGTAAAGAAATTGGATGCACAGCCCCAATGATTGCTTACGCAATAAAGCACCATCCTAAGCCCGAATTCAAAAAAAAAAACATCAGCATTTTAGGACAGGCGAATTGTAAGATATAGCAAGACGCACCCCTCTGCACCTTCAAATGTCATCCAAAAGGAGTCGGGGCTAAGTATTAGTGCTGTCACAGTCCGCAGGCGGCTGTCAAATGAAGGGCAATACACTCGGAGTCCCCGCAAGGTATCATTACTCTCTAAAAAGCACATAGCCGTCCGGATAGCTTTTGCCAAAGAACACATCACCTGGCCTGTAAAAAAAATGGCGCAATATATTATGGACTGATGAGAGAAAAATTGTTCCTTTTGGGACATGTGGGTCCCGTCAATATGTTCGTCGGCCTCCAAACACGGAATATCGCCCTCAATACACTTTAAAGACAATAAAACACGGCGATTCAAAAATAATGGTTTGGGGCCGTTTTATCCTACCAAGGTGTTGGGCCTATCCATCTTACTTCTGGGATCATGGACCAGATTGCATATGTTGATATCCTTGCAAGGGTAATGTTGCCTTACGCAGAATATGAAATGCCTTTAATCTCTGTCTTTCAGCAAGATAATGACCCGAAACATGCCAGCAAAAAAGCCAAGGAATGGTTTCGGGCCAATGGGCTTAATGTTATGGCGTATGTCCCGCACAGTCACCAGACCTTAAAACCATAAAAACTTGTGGTGTGACTTAAGGAAAGCAGTGGCGAACGCAAAGCCAACCAATAATAGAGAACTTTGGCAAGCAGTGCAAAACGCGTGGCGGAATATTACAGACAAGGGATGCCAGGATTTGGTGGACTCCATGCCACGTCGGTGCAAATCTGTCCTAGAGAATAAGGGGTTTACAACCAAGTATTAAGGTTATCTTTTGTTTAAAACACAGTTTTTTGTTTGATGTCTAATAATTTTTTGTTTTTATTTTCAATCAAGACTGCTATTATTTTGAAGAGGGAAATTCTGTTTGTAGTTTTTTTTTGCTTTATATTTTTAACTTCCAAGCCGTAAATGTTGTCAGTTAAGAATGAATTATTTTGTTAAAAATACACCTTTTATATCTATAATTAAAAAAAAATAATAATTTGTTTCGACAGAGCTTAAATAACCAATATAACTAGGCGCTCTACTATTATTTTGAACACAACTGTATATAAACAATTAAAAAAAAAATATTAATGTATGCCTTCAGTGCGATGTGTAACAAAGTGTAGACGGCTTTCTCTTTCGTCCGACAAAATAACAAAGTTTCGGTAGTAATCTAACTAATTGGTATAAAAGTGTGCAAGTTTTACATCACTCAATACTTTACCTTGCTCGCTGAGTTAAACTACTGAGGTTCGGATTGCATTTAATTCGTGCGGTTTATTTAAGAAAACCATGTACAAAAGTATTATTCAAAGTATTGTCCATCTGAAGCTATGACTTTTTCCCAGCTTTCTGGCAATTTGTGGATCCCACCCCAAAAGAACTGCGCCGGCTTGGCAGCCAAGAATGAATCAAGCCAATTTTTGATATTCTGCTCTGATGTGATCCGTATTTCAGTGAAGGCGCACCGCATCGACCGGAACAAATGGTAGTCAGAAGGGGCAAGATCTGGACTACGAGGCGGGTGGGGTAAAACTTCCCATCCACTGTTTTCCAAATAGGTCTTAACCGGAATAGCAACATGAGACTCTTGTCTGGTCGCATAGCAGTAGCAATTTTAGGCTACTGCTATCTTCAAACGGATTAATTGTGTTCGGTAGCGTTGTTAATTCATGATTTCACCCGGATTTAGCAGCTCATAATAAAGCACACCCTTCTGATCCCACCAAATACAGGGCATTACCTTGGCGCCATGGACATTCGGCTTTGCCGTTGATTTGGCTGGTTGGCCGGGTTTCGCATATGATTTGTAATGGCTCCATTTTTCATCACCAGTAACTATCCGATGCAAAAATTACTTCCTTTTGTGGCGGTCCAGCAGCATTTCGGCTTGAGTTCATGTGCAACCCAAGTTCCTTGCTTTTAAAAATATCCAGCTGCTTTGCCACCCAAAGATTCTCCGAGCTCTTCTTGTGTTTGGCAACAGTCTTCAGAGAGTAATGCTTCCAGTTCTTCATATTCAAACACTTTCTGGCTGCCCAGGGCGTTCATCGTTTTCCAAGCCAAAATCACCAAATCACCTTTTTAATCGGGCAACCTACTTTTGGCACGTTCGCTCAGCTAGCGCATGTTCACCATAAACTTCCATCAACATAAGATGACTTTCGGTAGCAGTTTTCTTCATATGAATGTAATGAGGAAGAACTCTCCGCAAAAACACTTTTTCAGGCACAAAGTTTGACTTTAAAAAAATCATTGTTGTTTACGCTTCAAATGAATGACATATACTGAAATGACGTACAATGACAGTAGCTTTCCAACGCATGTTCCAATGGAATAATACAAGTTACGCCATCTCTTAGCCAACCGCACGAATTAAGTATAACAACCAGCAATAAATATACCCAATATCTTCTTCTTAAATATCTTATCGCACCACATTTCAAGAGCAGTCACTTGATAATGTCTTTTAACTAAAAAATATTTCCATTCACGAGTTCTTTTTACTAAATTGCCTTTTTTCCGTTTCTTCTCATTTCAGGTAAGACCCGCAAACAGGCTTCGCAAAATTTACCACACCACTTCAACGAGCTGAAGTCAGTTCACAAGTAGGAAGTACGCACCCCCTTCAAGTGGGGAAAAGTTATTAAAACCTACTCAACACAAGCACTCACTCACGAGTCCTGCAAAAGTTAGCAAACTTCTTCATTTACATTCAAGCACAGTGAAACTTAAAGGCAACAGATCCTCGCTCCGACTATCCACGTCGCAGGACCGCTTAATTATGATCTCATTAAGTCCTCTTCACGATGACGAGCCATCTTCTTCCGGCTCGCCCATCAGATGGAGAGGAAGACGAGTTTCCAAACCGAAAAGAACGACTTCTGCAAACCCTGCAATCCCTCCCACCCCGGCCACGCACAGAGCAGAATTAACCCACTAAGAGGTTAGAGACGGCCTTAATTTGCCCCACAACACGAGAGGAACGCTTTTCTTCCACGTTCTCTCCCATTCACTCACTCACCTCAATCCACTGACGGAAGTGCTCCTATTTTTAAATTCCCTTACATGAAAGTGCAAAGGTAACGATGGAAAAAAATCAATACCCACCCAACCTACATTTGCCTCGTAAACATCCCACACACACTGGCATGCACGCAGCCAGCGGTGGAAGGGTTGAATTGACTGAGTTACGAAATGAAGATAATTCGCGCGATACTCCCGTCCGAGTGTGGGGGCTGCTGTTCAGCGAAATAAAAATCGATTTCGTGAGCAAAAAAGAGGAAAACAAAAAAATGGGCCACGAAGCCGCCCCTAATTTCTGTTTCACTTGTTTGGCTGGCTGCCGGTTGAAGGATGTCATTTGTGGTGAGGCCGTTAAGCGCTTTTGCAAGTCCTTGAGAGCGCTTTTTTAGGGGTTAACTGGAATTAGACACATGAGCACAGACAAACGACAATGTTTACACAGTAGGCGAGGGACTTCGAATGGCGCCCGGCAAT
The DNA here is from genome assembly GCA_905231855.2 of Eristalis tenax. Lineage (NCBI taxonomy): Eukaryota > Metazoa > Arthropoda > Insecta > Diptera > Syrphidae > Eristalis > Eristalis tenax. Next base: position 12,482,062 of record HG993124.1, on the reverse strand, counting down.
GGGTTGTGCGACATTGATCAGAAAATCTTCGCCTAGCCTTGGCATAGTTTTTCCAACAACTTGGGATAGTCGCTGAGAATTTCGCAAACGAGTTCGGCAGATGAGTGGGTGTGCGTATGTGCGTTTGTCTGTGCTCATGGAGGAAACTAGGAAATGGTTCAAGGAGTGGCGGTGTTAAGTGTAGCCTTCAAGGGATTTGAGAGGGAAAAGTTTTCATCGATTTTTTTATTTGGGTTTGTTTGAATGAGACGTCGGGACTGATCGGAGAGGTCTTGATGAAGTGCCCCTCGAGGGGGTCGCTAAAGTAAGCAACAGAAGAACGGAGACAATGCCTGCGAGGGGTCGGAATGAGCCTGATTTGTATGTCGGAATGGTGTGTCTGCTTTGTCCCATCAGACACGATTGTTGAGTGTGAACGCCGCTTATGGGCTGGAAAAAAGGACAAATAAGTCCGAAATGGTCGAGTATGTTTTTCAAACTTCAAACTATTTTTCATGAGTTTTGGGGTATTTTTTTTTTTAATTTGCGCTCGCGCCATGTGTTAGTAATTGTCCGGGGTCAAGACACAGCACGGGTCGAAGGGAGAAAGGATGAAAGGGAGAGGAGGTACCTGTGCATTTTATCGAGACAATTCGAAGTACTAGTCAAAAAGCCATCGATAATCACATCATCCTTCGGAAAAGCGGAATGAGACGTGTTGCACTTGTCTTATCCATGAATCCCCCAATGAATCCCACAGTCCACAGGCCGAGCAATACACTAAAATGGTGTACATACGCATCGAGAATTTGGACACCGGGCAAAGTGCTCCGAACTCTTGGGCAGCGCTTTAGCATCTTTCAACCTCCAAATCAATACGATTGACGATGCGATCAAATGTGGACTTACTGATGTGGTGACTTACTTAAGGCGGCGCTACAGCCGGGGTGAACCTGGTCCTCAACCAACAAGCGTCTATTCGAGTTCGATCTTTAGCTAGCTGCCTCCAGTTTCGCACGCATAGTTGGTTGGGGTCGCTTTCCACTTTCCACAGTCTTCCTCTGTTGCGCCCTCCCTCGGGGCGGATTCGAAGACAATCCCGCCGGAGCATTGGTTTGCAGCCGCTCTAATAAATCCATTCGATCAAATCTGGACAGGAACGCATGTCGAACAGTAGAGCCGATATTATGGAACTAGACCCCCACATCACCAAATCGAAGTTTGTGTGGGAATGCCTACAGAAGCTTAAAGGGAGTACCTAAGATAACTAGGGGCGTCAACAGAAGGTCTCTGCAGATTCTGTGGAGAATCTGCGGGCCTAGGGAGCATCTAAAGATACTATGGGCATCAACACTTAAGGCTTAAGGACCGCCTAAGATATTTAGGGGTAATAATAAAAGGTCTCTGCAGATTCTGTGGAGATTCAAATGAAATTCCAGAACGCATGCTGTGATATTGTGATGCCCTAGCCCGCTAAAGTCGAAGATATCTGACGATGAAAGAAAGTCACTGGAAAGATATCTCATTCTCGGAGTCCTAAATTCATCGAGGAATTTTTCCGCGACCCCTTTCACTCTCTCCTGGCCATGCAAGTTAAGCAGCTGCTGGACACGCTGATTGACTATGCCAGTCTCTGTGAGATTTTGACTTTCTTAAAGAATATTCAAATAGTCTACCTGCCCCTGGATATCTTTGAGCTAAGGGACTGAGTAAACATTTACTTGGACGAAGAAGTGTTTTATCCCGATTCTAAATTATTTCGGTAACCAGCGGTGTCCACTGAGAGTAGAAACAAAGTCTAATAATTCAATCAGGTTTACCACGGGATTCATACATTCGACCTGGGATCAATCAGCCAAGGAACCAGAGAACGCCTCATCCGTCCCCGGTGTCGCAACCAGCTATTTGTCGTATATTTGCCGTCGTCTGCCGGAGTGTCCTTCGGGCTGTAGTGTCCAGTCACAATAGGCTGCAATCACGCAATGAGCGCCGAGAAGTCTCCAGGCAACTCGATCCTCCGCCATCGACTCGAACCCATGAGTAGTAATGTCCAAGCGTAACCAGGCGAGTTTTTGGATTTGGTCCAACCATCTTGTCTTGGGTTTGCCAAGCGGTCGCCTACCTGATCGTGCCTACTCAATCGTGATAAATAGGACATTTGTGCCATGTGACCAAACCAACGAAGCATAGCCCTCTCCGTTCGAATACTGGCATAATCATTCAAATCACCCTTAAATTGGATGATCTAGGCGCTCAATTCCGATATGACGAAATATAGACGACCACGGAGTCGCTGTTGGACGAAGAAGAGTTTTCGCGAAATTTTCTCAGTAAAGGCACATGTCATTCATATCTCTCTCGCACCGAACCTTGGCAAAAGAACTGGCCGATGGCGAGCGTCTTTTTAAAGAAGAATGGCTTAATGATGCCTCTAGCCCAATATCCACATCCTCCCTTGGCGACGCTTTTTTGCAGCTTAAACGACGGCGATGTCATTATGATGAACATGACGCTAATCTCTGAATACCTATTTTTTGAAACTTGTGCTTTCTTAACAAATTTAACAAACTCCCTCCACTGTCGGTGGTCCATGGGCCTGTATTTTTGCGTCAATCGAACACTGCCTGAATGAAGATGCGTATTTCATGAGAATAAGCTGCATCGACATTCTGAAATGTACAACCATTGACCACCACGCCCAAGTCATGACCCTGGGCTCTTAGCCTGCCCATATTTGTTGTTGTACTTGGTGACGTCGTGACTCCAGAAACTGTAAGATCGCATATATTTAGTGCAAGGGGTTTTTTTTTGATTGACACCTGATGTCGTTAAATCTCTCTTCCGAGTATATTTGGAACAAATACTGCTCGCAAAGTAAAACAGCAATCGACACCCTGATCTGACAGCTGTCACATGACACATTTTTTGGCGTTGGCACCTCTTGTGTATTTTGAACAAATACTGATCGCAAACTCTCAAAATACTGCTCGCAAACTAAAACTCATTGCTCTTTCGTGTAGTGCTCCATATGTGGACGCCCTGATCTGACAGCTGTCATATGACCCACTTGTTTGGCTTTGGCATCTTCTGTGAATTTTGACCAAATACTGCCCGCAAACCCTCAAAATACTGCTCGCAAACTAAAACGCATTCCTCTTTCGTGTAGAGCTAAATTTCTCGACGCTCTGATCTGACAGCTGTCACATGACCCATGTTTTTGTGGCGTTGGCAATTCCTGCGTATTCTGAAGAAATACTGCCCTCAAACCCTCAAAATGCGGCTCGGTAACTAAAACACATGGCTCTTTCGTGTAGTGCTCCATTTGTGGACGCCCTGATCTGACAGCTGTCAAATAGCCCATTTTTTGGCGTTGGCATCTTATATGTATTTTGAACAAATGCTGTCTGTAAACCCTCAACATACTGCTCGCAAACTAAAATGCATTACTCTTTCGTGTAGAGCTCCGTTTCTCGACGCCCTGATCTGACAGCTGTCATATGACCCATTTTTTGGCGTTGGCACCTATTGTGTATTTTGAACAAATACTGATCGCAAACTCTCAAAATACTGCTCGCAAACTAAAACGCATTCCTCTTTCGTGTAGAGCTACATTTCTCGACGCTCTGATCTGACAGCTGTCACATGACCCATGTTTTTGTGGCGTTGGCATTTCCTGCGTATTCTGAAGAAATACTGCCCTCAAACCCTCAAAATGCGGCTCGGTAACTAAAACACATGGCTCTTTCGTGTAGTGCTCCATTTGTGGACGCCCTGATCTGACAGCTGTCAAATAGCCCATTTTTTGGCGTTGGCATCTTATATGTATTTTGAACAAATGCTGTCTGTAAACCCTCAACATACTGCTCGCAAACTAAAATGCATTACTCTTTCGTGTAGAGCTCCGTTTCTCGACGCCCTGATCTGACAGCTGTCATATGACCCATTTTTTGGCGTTGGCACCTATTGTGTATTTTGAACAAATACTGATCGCAAACTCTCAAAATACTGCTCGCAAACTAAAACGCATTCCTCTTTCGTGTAGAGCTACATTTCTCGACGCTCTGATCTGACAGCTGTCACATGACCCATGTTTTTGTGGCGTTGGCATTTCCTGCGTATTCTGAAGAAATACTGCCCTCAAACCCTCAAAATACTGCTCGCAAACTAAAAGGCATTGATCTTTCGTTTATTGCTACATTTGTGGACGCCCTGATCTGACAGCTGTCACATGTCCGATATTTTTGGCGTTGGCATCTCTTTACTTTGCACAAATGGCGCGAAATTCAAATCTTGCGTGAATCTTCGGACGCCCTTTTTAATCCAAGTTGAATTCTTGTCTATTAACGGCATTCCTCCCATCTCTTGTCCGCCTTTAACCGAGTTGCACCATCGCATCGCCTTCTGCCCTTGTTTAAAACTGCTTCAATTTTGACCTCCTTTAGTTCACTCGAACTCCAGTCGCACTGGTTTTCACAGGCTTCCTAAACCAGCTCCCAGACCGAAGCCTTCCTTTTCGTCTAAAAAGCGCGTCTCTGGTCAGCAAGCCACCCATCATTCTCTTCCGCTCCCCAAAACCACTTGTAACCGCAGTCAACACAGTTTCTTCACAAACCAGTTACACACTTTGCCTCACCTCTTCAAGGTCAACTTACGGTACTGTCTGGCAGCCACCGCTCGAGCCCAATGCCGCTTCTGAGATTCTGAACAATTATCTAATTAAGCATAACTGTGCCTCGGTGGCCACCAGGTATCTAAGTCACATTTAATTGTCATCTGGAGTGGTCACCAAAAGCGACAAAACCTGTCCCCAAAGTCGCCTCGCGGCGCTTGTCTTCGGCGACGGGTCCCCGGGGCGCAGTGCGTGCGTATCTGTGGCCAGAGCGATATTTGTTTAGCACGCAGCTCTCGCCAGAGCACTTCACATTCCAGAAGCAGCCGGGGATTGTGCGACAAACAAACAACGCGACGTTACTCGGCGAAGAACGAAGCTAGTCCCCCGTTGATCGGCCGCAGATACATCGGCGCGGTGTACCGCTGCTCGTTCATCATGCCTCGTTGTCGTCGTCGCTGTGCGAAGTCAGTGTGCTGAAATGATCAGCGCTAAACGCCGTCTCTCTTCGCTGCCCTTTCGGAGACGGTAACCGTGACCGTGGCACATCCCCACCCACTGCCGGTGACAACTGTTGGTTTTGTCGCGCCGCGTCGCAGCATTCCACAAAAGTACTTGGCGTAATTACGAGACATCGACAAGAGCTCTTCTCCTCCATTCATCTTATCGGATGTGGCGAGTGTGTGTGCTGTTGACTTGCGCTCACTCTCACTACGTGGCGCGCAGATTGGCGACAGTTACCCGTGCATCTGACGAGCTGATGTGTAATTATTTTGAGTTTGCCGCTTAAATCGAAGTGCAACAAACTACTGCTTGTGGAGGCGTAGTTGGCGGAGTGGCATTGGCAACGGCTGGCTGAAGACCTCATTTCGATGGTGACGAGCGAGCTGTTTGTCTCCTCGTTAGATCGCGCTGGTGTGACATGTTTGACTGCAGTTAACGGTCTTTTAATTGTCCTCCACTTACCGTTGTGATATGAGTTTCTTCTCCTCTCGGCTAACAGAATGTGTGGCTCACGGCCCGTGGCGCCGGATGCACATGATGTATGGCTAAGTGCAGCCCGGGTCGAGTGCTGTCTCAAGCGAAAAGCCTCGCTGCATGGCGAGAATGTTGCCAAGAATTCATCTCTTACTCATCCGCTGGCTCCGTTCTGTTCGAGCTGTGTTCAAGTTCAAGCGAAGTCGTTTAGATTCTAATCACGGCGCGGCGGCGGCGTTCCCAACATAAATTTAGGCCTTTGCCGCCGGATTAGAGGACTTAATTGATATGTGCACACATTAATTCGCGGTTAAAGCTGTGCGCGCACACGGTTCGTATCTCGCTTGTGTGCGGTGGTCTCGAGATACGTACTCCACATGACATAATCGCGGCAATGGGCTGGGGGCTCTGAGGCAATCGTTGCCGTGGTGTTTTGATTTCCCATCCGATCTTGATTAGAGGTGATTTTTTGAGGCTTGTTTTTTTGCATTTATTTGGACTTTTCTCACGTAACCGTGTGACAATTTCCTGCATCTGGGTGTGGACTGAGGTGTGCTGGAATTCGGAGAGTGGAGTGGAATGGCATTCGAGCTTCGAGAGAATGCCCATAAATAGGTGTTAATCTATGGAACAAGATCACTTCATAGAATTTACGAGCGGGAATTGGTTTTGAGGCATGTTGAAATCCGGTTGGAAGCTTCGCGAAGACTCAGGAAACACCATGAACTTGTGTTGGGCTAGTGGTGGATTCTATTATCTTCTCTGTACTTGCGGAAGTGCAACATGATCTGGCTCGTGATTTGCGACGATCGTGATTTCCGAGGACGTACTGTGCTGTGGCAGCCGTGGCGTTGTGGGTATGTGCGTGGAGCCATTAGCAACTGAAACTCGCTGCCTTAGTTTGATTCCCGGCCGGTACGACCAAAAATTATTTTCACGGCTCCACCTCCTTCTAGTCAATGCTCAACGAGTAATAAGAATAAAGCTTCTCAAACTTGACCAATCACTCTTGACACTTGACAATCTGTAGGCCCTTCCCGCAGGCCTTGTAGGCTCTTCCAATAGCACGCACAACACGAGTGGTTGCTGGTACGGGCTGTATGGCCAACCATACAATAAAACCCTGGTCGAATGAATTCTCTAACCCCTACGTTACTCAAACCTTTCCATCACCTATGTCAGACCCCTCTTAGCATAGGCCAGCCAAATCTGGTCACCATACTTAGATAATCACTCAAACCGTATTAAAGCTGTCCATCGTAGATTCCTACGCTTTGCATTACGTGGTCTCCCATGGTCTGATAGCCTTGCTGTACCACCCTATACAGACTGCCTACAGTTGATCGGCTTGCATACCCTGAAAAAACACTGTGAAGTATCCGACATCGTATTTTTGTAGCGAGTCCTAATTGACTAGCCCGCCCATCTGGAAATGATTCTACTAAACTCCAACCCCTGCCGCCGTAGGGTTGCTCCTCGATTCTGGCCACCCCTCCACCGCACCAACTATGGTTAGTCTGAGCCCATTAGTAGAATGTTGCGCTTAGCTAACATATCGCAAAATTAGCTGGATTTTCACTCAACCATTCAATCCACTAGAACCTCATAACTATCCCTGCATCCTTCACTTGTCTTTTACATTAATTTTAGTTAGTTTGTAGTACAAATGTTAGTTTTTGAAGAGAATGGGGGTACAACCGTACTCCAAAGAAACATTAATTTGGTTTTATTACAAAAATACGTAGCTCTGGAATTTAAAATGAAATTGGGGTACCAGTGTACCCCGATGGAGTAGATCAAGATTTCTAAGGCTAAGGAGTAGGATTCCTGCCCGAGTCTACAATAAAGAAGCACGAAGAGCTTTAGAGCGGCTTTTAAAAAATGACAAGAATTTAAAAAAACTCTAACTTTGTGTTGAAGCTCTAAAACAGCCGTCAAAGTATATAAGTACAAGTAAGTGCAAGACTAAGTCAACGAGGAAGGAATCCGAACACCGACGTCTCGGACAGAACGTCGCAGTAGACAGATATATCTTTGAGGTAGTCAAAGACTTTGCCTACCTTGGAACCGCTTTGAACCCCGACAACGACACCAGCGCTGAAATCAAAGGAAGAATCACTCCTGCCACCCGCTTTCCGCTGCAGTTGTCAGTTGCTTCTGATGAACAAAACCCTCTCTCGAGCAACCAGAGTAACCCTCTATAAGACTTCAACCCATTACTCCCCACTATCCTATTTTTAGACCATTAATTGGCAAGAAAATTAATGTAGTGTCCTAAAAATAGTAGAGTAGGAAGTAATAGGTTAGCCCACCCATCCCAGTCCTGCTGTATGCCAGAGGCATGTACTTTGTCAAAAGCTGCTCTTGGCTGCTTTGAGAGGGAAATTCTTCGGGTCATTTTCAGTCCCATCTCGTCGTGGATGGTGGAGTGGAGGAGAAGATTCAATAGCGATCTGTACGAGCTGCTCAGCGATATCGACTGAGCCAGAAGAGTGAAAATCCAACGATTGAGATGGCTAGGCCATGTAGGTGGAAACGAAAGCTCCAATCCGGAATGTATTCAAATCCGCCCCGAGGGAGGGCACAGCAGAGAAAGACTATTGAAAGTGGAAAGCGACCCCAACCAACTATGTGTGCGAAACTGGAGGCAACTAGCTATAGATCGAGTTAGCTGGAGACGCTTGTTGGTTGAGGCACAGGTTCACCCCGGACTGTCTGCCACCTTAAGTATGTAAATGAAAGCCTACACTTTTAGTCAGTGAATGCTAACGTCTCGATGTGGACTTAAAAGCGGTTCAATCACATCTAAGCGATGACCATTCTGACGCTGCAAGCAGGTTTTGGCCAAATAAATCGAACAGAAAAGAATTAATCCGTATCGTTGCATACGTTGTATTGCCGTCTACTGCATGGTGCTGGAAAGAAAAAACACCTCTCTGACAGGAATGAACACCAGCAAAGATGAAATCCGACATGATTTGCAGTTACTCTTCGATAGAGTGGAAAACCCATGGAAGGCGTCTGAATAGTGTTCATTGTCCAGCTATCTACAAAAGTGATGGTCATGGACTCCATTCCGTTCGACGATCCACCATCATCCGAAAAGCCAATTGTCGAAAAAGTCTATCAAATCAATGCACTGTTTCGATTCCCCTGGAGTTTATCCCTTAAATGCGCACAGGAACATTTTTAGCACGCACACTTTGTGCTAACAGTTTGCCCAACAAAAATATTCCAAGGTGCGTGCGATTAGTTTTATTACGTTCTGCTATGCAAGCTAAACAGCATGCACCGGTTGTCGCTTGAATACAACTGCATTTAAAAATAAAAAAAAACTCGGAATTTAGTTAAGTCTGCGTCGGAGGATATTTTATTCTTGCTCAAATGACACGCTTGGCACTTACGCCATAAAATATGTTATCTGTGAGTTAACGTATGTATGGCCAGGTCATCAATGACCAATAAAATATCGACGCTCAGAATCTGGGACAAATGCATTTTTGCAACAGTCCTTGCAGCATTACTTGCAACGCTGCGCTCTTCACAAAGATGTGGCGTATCTAGAAAAAACAAAAACAAACGGCTGGAATCAAACCATATTTATCGTCCGATTAAACTGCAGCGACAACAGCTCCAGCGTTTCAACAAAAAGTATAAATCGCTGGTGTCAGTTTAGTGCCCCACGTCATACACGAATACAATAAATACATGGGCGGCGTCGATCTAATGGACGCGTGCCTGGGTCGATGTCGCATCTGCATCAAATCACGCAAACGGACACAACGCCTTTTCTGCCAAATATGCGATGTGGCCATCATCAACGTTTGGTTGTTATATTGACTTAGACTGTGAAAGTACGGACATCTTGAGTACTCGTACATATTCGCTAGTTTTGATTTGAATACTCACTACATATCGTTACTTTCGTTACTTTAGTTATTTTCTTTACTTTAGTTATTTTCGTTACTTTAGTTATTTTCGTTACTTTAGTTATTTTCGTTACTTTAGTTATTTTATTTACTTTAGTTATTTTATTTACTTTAGTTATTTTCATTATTTTAGTTATTTTCGATACGTGCGTTACTTTAGTTACTTTCGTTACTTTCATCGAAATTAAATGATGAACTAAATGAAATACACACAAAGTCGCAAGTATAGATAAAAAGGACACTGGAATGTGGTATGACCACAATGTTATTTTGAGTTGAGCCACATCACGCCTCGCCAAGGTTTGACGGCGTGCTGCGTGTGTATGGTATGTCTCAACCATGCGAGAGGAAACATACCCAACGTCGGTTGTCTTTAGTACATGTAGGCAAAAAAAAAGTAACGATACCATAATAGTAACGATTTGCATTGAAGGATAACATTTCGTTGTATGGTTCTTTATTGAATATTCGTCAGTCATCAGCAACGAATATATACATTTTGCTACATTCCTAATCGACGCCACTTCGATTGTACAGTACAAACTACGAAACCACTAAAATTGTACGACTTTAAAATGGGAGTGGCCACTTATCTTACAAAATCCGGCATACCATTGATTCCGAACCCTGGTAGCCCATCCAATTTGGAATCGGAAAACGCCAGCCAATCGTCGTCGAGTGAATATTGAATACAAAAAAACTGGATGCGACTCACAAACTCGATTTGTTTGCCGGCAATGTCAGGTTCACCAGTGAAAAGACCTGTGTCATGGAATTTCACACAACCTGAGATGCCCGCCTATGCTTTTTTATCTCAATCAATTTGCTGAGTTGAAGCAGATCGTACCGAATCCTAAGCACATCAGCCTTTGTCGGTGTCAACAGTCACCGCTGGAGAATGCTGCGTCACACGTTTGCCTATTAGCCTCTTCGAATATAGACTTCCACCCCAAATCGGTCGAGTTTTGTTCCCGCAACGAATTCACCGGCATGACTCACAAGCGGGTGAACCAAACGAAGGGGCTATCGGCTGAATCACTTTTTGGGGTGTGGGTTGCTGCAAATCTAAACAAAACAGAGAAAAAACCGCACAAAAAAAGTTCACACAAAGCCCTCGTCAAAATGTCAGGCAGGGTGGAGCCTGTTTTCAAGAACAATAATCACACTTAAACCGATTTGTCACGACATCATTTTAAGTACTTGGCGGTTAGATAAACAACAGATATAGGCTGACAGTCAAAACAAAAAAACACCCGCCCGCCAAGGTGAAGCAGCACGATGAGGCCGCTGCTCGGCAAGCACTTCACGTGTGTCGTCGCGGCGTTGGCAATTCCACACGACAGACTCCGCCGTGTTTACATGACATAATTCAGCTGCAAGCAGATCTAACGTCACCTAGACCCGATTCCCATCCGAATGCGAATTGGGCCAACACAACGGGACGCGAATAGCGCTGTGCACACGAGATCGCTATCCAGTCCAATCCAGTCGGATTCCCGAGCATCTTCACCGAAATCTATGCTTTGGCTTGGTAGTCTGATTTCATAATCTGCTCACGAAAGCCATCCGCGCAGCCACTTAAAGCGATCATCAGCATCGCAGCGGCGGTCTGACGTCAAGAACTTAATCCTCCCCCACCGACGCGTCGGTCAGTCCTGAGCGAGACGGCACCGCACGGAGTGTTGACGTTTACGATGTTTTCGTGCAAGCCTTGTGGTTAGGCCGTCGCTGTTTTATTTCGATTTGATGACTGTTTCGCTGGTAATTTATGCATCCCCAGTGTAATTACATGGGGGAGAGTGTGTGTACTTGTAATCCGCAGCGCGGTGGCCCCTAAAATCTTGACCTTTTATTTTGCTTCTCTTGTGATTTGTTGTGTAAAAGGGGGCGGTGTTCGTTAATGACATTGAAACGAAAAGAATCACAACAGCCTCGGCTGGGGCGGGAGTGGAGAGTGTTCGTCGACTGGCACACAATGGCTTTTCGAATGTTTTCATCCGAATTTGGAGTGCCCATGGAGACATGACATCCGGTTTTTTGGGGTCAATCGAGCCATAAAATGGGGCGGGGAATATGTTTTCGATAAGAAGCGTTTCCGACGAAGGACAAGGCGTGTAGGGGGGTGGGGGGATTACTTTCGGTTTTCTCTTTTTTTCGGTGCTGTGTTCAGAGATGTGATGGCAATCGGTTTGCAAGAAACGGAGCAATACGTGTGGTTCTATGGTTGCTTGTGACAGGGAGCCGAGAACAATTTTGTGACCAAGTGGAGGCAATGGCAAAAGCGTGTCCTACAGACATTTGAGGTTCCGTTTGATTGCCCTTTGGGGCTGTCGTATGTGGTAACCAAGCACTTTAGTTGAATGTTGCTTCAATCCAGAGCCAGTTAGGCCTCATCAGCGGATTGAAAGCTGGCGGTTGGGTACTCCTCCACTCCAGCTCCGCAATTCTGGAAATGATGCCGTCCAGCGTTGCCATGTTGGTCATTGAACGGTCTTCAATCCAGAGCCAGTTAGGGCTCATCAGCTGATTAAAAGCTGGATGTTGGGTACTCCGCCACTCCAGCTCCGCTGCATTGTTTGCTCGATTGACTGTTAGTTTGGAGTTTTGGAGAGCGGGTAGTGTTCGATTCCTGCTCCCATCCCTAGATGCACGAAACGATCACAATGTCGATTAAATGACAATGCTCCGAGACCAAAGATGATTTCGTTTGACACATCACGCCTTTTGTTGTTCTTATTCGGTACTGTTTGACAAAACATCATGGAAAGCCTCACACCTCAACGTCAGGTTATTCCACTGTATTAAGCGGCCCATACACGGTCATCATCAGCACTATCTCCTTTTTGCCCGACACGATGCGTATCATTGCACAAAAATTCAGTTGACGTGTGGATGAGATGTGACTTAGATCTTTTGTCTTCGTTTCTCTTGCTCATGGCCGTGACCTGCGGTCTTTAAACTTTGGATCATAGCTGGCCTAATGGCGAAGGCCTTGGGACAACTCCAAAGGAAAACGGTTAAAGTTGCATGATGCATGTCCATGATGCACATCATATGTTGCTCGAAGTGTATGAAAAAGAATTTCGTAAAGCGGCCCATACACGGTCAATGTCATTGTCTGAGATTGTGTGTCTTATATTTCGAGGTTGTGACAAATTTGATATTTATTGTGAAATATTGAAAATACATACAAGTCGAATGTAAAATAGGGATAAATTCAGGCCTTGAGACTATTTAAGTGCGACTTATAGAAAATTCGACTTAAGGATGTTCGACTTACAGAGGTTTGACTGTATATCTATATTTTTTCTTGAAGTATGATAGAGACGCACAGCTTCTACCTCTCTTGCCCCTTAAATTTTTTTGACAACCATTTTTTATATCATTTTCTAAAGCCAAATTGACCAATCAGAGAAACGCATTTACGTTATTTCGCGAATAATTGTCAAAATTCATGAATAACTGTTAAAAAGCCTCTGAAATCCGTCGATGGACTAGGAGTCATACAGCTGTGAAGTTGGGCATCTCTATAATACTTCATTTCTGGCAAAAATGTACACACTAGGATGAAACTCGCTTCAAGGAGTCCACGATGTCCACGACCTATCTCCAGTGAACAAGCGCGGATTTTATTAGTTCTCTTCACCGAGCATCTACTGTATTTTTAAAACAGTACTCACACTCTACACTCTACCCTCTCTCTCTTTCTCTCTCTCTCTCTCTAATCTGCCATGTTTTGCGAGTCAGGATTTGTCATGATGGTTCTATAGTCCCCCGTCATTGAAAATCGTCCGCTCCATAGTCCGTCATCTGCCTTCTCGTTCGTGCGTATTTTTTTTAATTCAACTTGTCTTGTTGATTATATTCCGCCATCTTCACAGACCCCTGGATACGAAAACTCCTCGACATTATCAGCAAAGAAGCGCACGTCGATCTGACTGGTCTGCTTAATAAACATAAAATGTCTTTCTCAAATGTATTTTCTCAAAGATCCTTAAGGCTTGGTCATTTCCCGAACGCCTGTTCAATGCACTCTAGGTCTGTTTTATTGAACGCACCGAAAATCCACAGAGGGACATATTTTGCCAGAGATCATCAGAATCATCAAAGTGTTTATAGGTGGACATTTAAAAGTCGGGGGGAAATGGTGGAATCCCGACTAATCACACATAGAAGTCCTTTGTGTTAGTACAGTGAAACTTCTCTTTACGGACACCCCTCTCCAAGGGACACCTCGGTTTACGGACAATTCGTCATGGTTCCGGCATGAAGATATTCGCGTATTTCAATCCCTTCAGAACGGACACCCCTACACAATGGACAGTCATGTTGGTACAGTTGCTGTCCGCTTTAGAGAAGTTTCACGGCAATGCACATTTAGAAGTCGGGGGGAATGGTGAAGTCCCGACTAGTCACACTAAAAAGTCTTTTCTGTTAATACAGAGAAACTTGTCTTTACGGACACCCTGACACATAAGGGACACCCCTCTTTACGGACAATTCGTGATGGTTCCGGCATGAAGATATTCGCGTTTTTCAAAGCCTTCGGAATGGAGACCTCTATGCAATGGACAATCATTTTGGTACAGCTGCTGTCCGCTTTAGAGAAGTTTCACTGTAAAATAATGTTTCGTTGTTGAGTAATGACCGAAAGAATGAGATCGCGAATACAAGCTGTTGAGATGAGATTTCTTCGTTCTGTTGTGGGAAATACTTGCCGGAGTAGAGTGAGTAACACGACAGTGCGCGAATATTGAGGAGCTGTTTGTTCGAACGGAGAGGGCTATACTTCGGTGGTGTGGTCACGAATGTCCCCTTCATCACGACTTCCGTGGCGGGCGTTGAATACAATTCCACCAGGTAGGCGACCGCTTGGCAGACCCAGTACGAGATGGTTGAAGCAAGTCCAAAAACTCGCCTGGTTACGCTTGGGCATAACTCCTGATAAGTTAGAGTCGATGGCGGAGGATCGAGTTGCCTGGAGATCTCTCGTGCGTGATTTATCCCCCCCGCGACTCCTTTAGTGGAGCATGCGAGTCAGAGGATGATTAAGGCTCAAGGACTAATGATAGCTCGCGGTACATGTTATCAACATTTTCTGTGGAGGTGCAATTTGCAAAATCTTTTTCCAACAGATCTTGCGTCACAAGCACATCTCTTGCAACTCAGCGAATTTTTTTCCCTGAACGGTCCTACTTTGTCCCAAGTGTGACTGCCTTCAGCAGTCAGCCTGACGTGTAATGTCGGACATTCGAATAAATAAATTGATAAATCGAATTTCATTTTGATTACGGCTTTCTTGTTGCCAAACATAATTTCTTCTGACAGTCCATGTTCATCGCTGTGCTCGGTCTCTCTGACGCAGTCCGAGGCTCGTAAAGCTGATGTCTCGCTACCACGACTTCACAAACCGATTGCTTTATACCGGGCATCAATTAAATGTCCAACAAACCAGATTTCCAAATTTCCACACACCTTCAGTGGGTCGGTGCGTCTTCTTTAACGCACCGCAACGAGATTTCACCTCGTTCCCGCAGCATTTTCACTTCAATCCGATGCAAAACAAGAAAAAACAAGACCGATGATACCATCATAAGTGAAACTTGTTGCCCGTAGCCTGTCAGCACAGAGTGCCCGGCAGAACACCCAAAAGAGCAGCTTGTTTGCTTGCACGTCCCAACCTTTGTCTAGCAAATTACTCAAAAAAAAACTGCCACTAAATCGTTTAACGAGCCTCCACACACGGGAACTCGGGGAAGGCATGCTCTGCAGCAGTGCCACTCGGAGGGGCAGCGCTGTCGGAAACATGGTTCGCCGTTGAGGCAGACTTGGCGGTTTTGTGGTGCAATGGGTTATGATGTTAGGAGGAGCGCTGGAATGCAGAAAATATGACAGGCCAGTGTACGGAAGTTAATGACGTTGATGTGCATTCATTTGGGGCAACATGTTGGCAGGATGTTAAACCAGAATCCGAGAGATGAAGGAAACGTTTGGACGTCGACTGAAATCACAGTCCAAACATAATCATGGCGATGACGTTGACAGGTCGCCGAAGATGTGAGATAATATCCTGGCTGAAATTGGAACAGTGGTGATATTGAGACAAGGATGTAGTCAAGTCAAGCTGAGCTCCTTGGTTGGTCCACCGCGGACTGTAGTGCCAAGTGAAGGAGTGGGGAGCACGTGCTAGCTTCAGTTTGAAAGGATCCTGTACCCCGGTACGTGTCGTTTTCGATTGCAGACTTATCGTGCAATTAAAGTACAAGTAGGAGCTGCTCAAGTTTCATTTCATTTCATGGACTTCTTAGCCTTTATTAAGGCCCCACAACGATAGAGCTAGAGAGCATGGGAGTGAAGATGGATGTTAAAGAAGACGCACCCACACCTCTGCAGTTCAAATGGTGGACCAACAAGTATTCGTACCTCAAACGGCTGCTTAACAGGCGTGCCCAGGATGGAGTGATATGGAACCACGACGTCCCACCTCCAGTTCGAACTCCAAGTTGTACCCCTGCTAAGCATTCAAGAAGTCGACGCGACTATCAAAAAGCTAAAGAACAACGGATCCCCGCAGCAGACAGCTTTCACGTGTTCTGGTCGGTAGCATATACCATCATGTGCGTCAATATTTGGAGAGAGCATGTCCGAGGACTGAGATGTCAGCTCTACATGTCCCATCCACACAAAAAGGAGACCCTACATCTGGGAAAAACGAGTCTCGAGCTCAATGTCGGCAATAAGATCCTCTTTAGCTCACTGCTTTACGTTCAAGAGCTGTCTGTGGAAGCCAGAGGGGACATCTTAGGATAGAACCGACTCTGAATCGTTTTGGCAACTGGTGCAACTTTGGTCTGTTGCAACAACTCTTACCCGCATGAGCAAAAAAAAAAAACTTTACAAACCGAAGACACCGACAAAGTCCTTTAGATGCTCTTGACTTGCGCCCAAAATATGCGATATCTCTCGTTATCGGAAATCAACTCGTGTAGACTGCATAAGACGTGTAAACTTCTCAACTCGTGTAAACTCCCCAACACGTGTAAACTCCCCAACACGTGTAAACTCCTCGACTCGTGTAAACTCCTCGACTCGTGTAGGCTCCTCGACTCGTGTAAACTCCTCGACTCGTGTAAACTCCCCAACTCTTGTAAACTCCTCACTCAATGTGTGTAATCATCGTCCATCTAAATCCTTACTCTAACAATCTTGTGAAATGACGTCGAAAGCTGGACTTTAAGTTGTTTGGCAGTGCTGATTGTTGGTGCCTAGTGTTGAGGTGGCGTCGTAAACTTCGAATGTGTCGGGAAATGTGATAAAATATGGGACAGCCAAGGAACGGATCTTGTCTGCAGGGCAGATGAGTGCAGAAGCAGACCCAACACGTTCTGCAAAGATATGGTTGTAATCCGGATGGCAACGAACTGACAACTACAACTTGGAGCGGCCACCAGCTAAGCTAAGAGTGTCTTCGTGTCCAAGAATAGAACCGAATCTCCCGTAAAGAGACCGGGTATAAGAGGCAAGTTATCGCGCTCGAAAGTGATCGTGTGCCCACGGTGATGCAAATGATCTTGGAGAAAAAGTAGAAGACGCATGGCACAAGTGATCGTGGATACAAAGTAGAAGACGCTGCTGATCGAGTACGGACGGGATCGTGGACACAGGCAGGTGATATCGCATGTAAGCCACAAGTGATCGCGAACGCAGCATTTGATGACTGGAAGCAGGGAGTTGAGGCCCATCACTGATATAAGACAGCTTTAAATCAGTCTCGTCCTCTCCATCTGTAGTTTCTTGAGAGTAAAAATAAACGCTCCTTCGACCAATGGCCACTCCACGGATCGCAAGATCAACTAACACTCATCCGATCAGTGACCTCTGAAGAGGCTTGCAATTCAGAAACCCAGTCCACCACCTGTCGCACGGAGATTGACAAACAGTCAGTCTCTGCCTGTCGGTGACAACGCCCTTTACGTAGGCGAACCAGTTCCACGAAGTCATGATTGATGCATCCACACCTCTGCAGTCCATTCATAAAATGCAAATCGCTTTATTCAAATCTCCCGATGACAGATACGCCCCTCGCCCCGTGTGCGCCCAGGAATGTCAGAAATATCCGCGTGTGAGAAGCAGCCAATGAATGACTGCACAACGCTGGCGAAACACCTCTTAGAACGAGATCTTTATCGTGCAACAACCCATTCACCATGCTGCTGCTTCATCATTCTTGTTTAGCAACTTATCAAGTCGCTCAACTAGTTACAGCAGTCACGCTGTCAGTTGTCTCAGCCCCCCTCAGCCCCTTCAGCCCCTTTGGCCTCTGACAAGACGCCACTATTGACCCAGGTTCGCGCGATAAGACGGGAACATAGGATGCCGCAATGAAACACTGATTTTGCTGCGGCGGCACTTGTTCGTTCGACGTGCTGTCTGCCCACCTTATGTGGGTTAATGCTGGAGACGACAGGCATTCAGATCTATGTCTCATTTAAATTTAATTGGGATTAGTTAATCGAGTGACTGCAGTGACCGCAGTGCACGCCATTGTTTCGCAGCAGGTTGTCGTAAATTCTGGAGCAGATGTGTCGATGCGCCGTTAACAGGATATGAGAGTGGCACACAACTGGGATTGGTTTCGAGTGATTGATGTATTTGGGGTTCTTTTGCGTCTGTAATGAGGGGCAGGCAGGCGCTCATTTGACCAATCTTCGGCATCTTTCTCAGCGTCTGCTAGTCTCTTACATCGTTTGGAGCGTTCTTGATTCGGCTCAACACTACCCTCGCTCCCATTCGGTCAAAAAGACAAGACGTCTCCACTCCTCGGCCCCAGCTCCCAGTGTGACATCAATTCCCAAACTCGACCGTCCGCGGCTAATCATCCGACAACCGATTATGTTCACCGTTTCGCCGAGTAAGCAGCGCGTTTATTTTTGTGCGTTACATTGACACCAGCCGCGAACGCATTGCCGGCACATTGACAGCGTTTTCTCAGCGCAATATCCAGTTCTGTCTGTCAGTGAGTCGTGTCGACAAGGTAAAAGTGGGATGACCTGGTAACCAGTTCATAAACCATGTAAGGGCATGGCAACAAATCAATGTCGCAAGTGACGTTGCTGCACGCACAGTCGGTGTTGTTGGCCTATGCTCGGCCGGGGAATTGGAGCAAATTTGTGCGATTTTTTGTCTTGACATACGCGATGATCGGGGCACGGGGTTGGGTCGGTGCGTTCAAGTGTTGAAGCGATTTACTTATAAGGATGGTGGCTGGTACATTGCTGTGGCTATGTTTTACGCCTAAAAGTGGAGTCTCTTATCTGTACCCCAGTCAAATGCACTTAACAAGTTGTTGAGGCTTAAGCCAGTCATTCAACAAGCTGAGCAAACGAAGTCAGCGTCAAAAACATGTCATCGTCGTTGTACAAAAATCAAAATGTTTGCATACACAATTCCCAGCTAAAGCCCGTCATGTGCTCAATTAACAGACGATGCCACGATCACTGATGCTGCCTCTGAGACACTCTTGTGAAGTTAAATCATGAACAGCGTTAGATTGCTCATGAGAGTCACGTCGGAGTCGTAGACCAATAATTTAACCCCTAATCGACTTGTTTACAATCGATTTAAACATTTAAATTCGTGTCCTTGCTGTGAAATGTGCTGACGTATTTTTTTATTTTTCTTCTCGTTTCAGGTAAGGGGAAAGTTTTATTATCAATAACAGAACAATCTTCTATTCGAGGCTCGTTGGACAAGTGACTTTTTGAATTCTTCTACTTGGAACTACTCCCGTCAACTATGGAACCTAGGCGACCCTCATAAGGGGCTTGTCGATGTTCAGCGTCTTTCCGAAAGGGGTTTGTTAGCAGTTTTGATGGCCTTAGGCGAAATTAGATGAATGTTCCGTCCCCCGGATCTAGACGCGGTCAAGTTATAGAGGCCGAAGTTACACAAGGGTGTCCGCTGGAATCTTTAAGGCAGTTACATGCACCAGCTCATCTGGAAAATATGATCAGAGGATCGGTTGCTCGATCCACAGAGAAGATGACCCCGAACTGTCGATGAATGAGTCTCCTTAACGTCTCTATATTATGACGTTTCGTGGGCTCACCGGATGGACCAAATCACCATAGTACAGGACAAGGCTCAAAAACTACAAATCGGGACTCACCCCCAAATCGGCTATTTCAAGAATGCAAATGGTACCGATCATAGAAACCCTCTGCACCGCCATGGCAGCCCTGCCAAGATCTTCATGATGTTTAGGATGTCGAGCGATGTCCTCTCTCTAGCACAGCTCGGGAGCAAGATCGTACAAAACTAAAGGAACGATCTTCCAATCTATCAGACATTGACGTGATTGACAGAACGCCGGAAGCTATCAATGAGGCGTTTCCTGCCATTGAGACGAAAACGGCTAAAATCTGTCTAAACTGCAAGCAATGTTCAAGAAAGAACAACTCCACAGTGCACAGTACTGCAGTATGGAGATCTTGTTGCTTTTGACATTAATCAGCCCTTCCCTGCGCGCAGGTACGGACAATTTCAAATGCGGCTGTTTTCGTCCTTCGTCCCTTCTAGAGAAAAGATCTACGCGTGGTCATCCTATTTGCATTGATGGCACGGGATGTGCGTGCGTATGTGATCTTATCCGGGTAATACCCGTCTAAATACCCGAGTACCCGTGTAATGCGTGTACTGCCGATGACATTATCGGGTACCGGGACAAATACGGTGTTTCAATCCAAAGTACGCCTTATTTTGTGAAATTCAAACCACAGCGAAGAAATGGAAAACACATATCTTACTCTTCACGTACTTTTCATTGAACTACAGCGTCTTCAAAGCATGCCTTGAGTGCGAGTCGCATTTGAATTAATCTGAAGTAGCTGATTAAATTTGTCTAAATTTAGCAATCATACGCGTCAAAGCGCCTCAAGCAGTCGCCCGTGGAAAGCCGTTCCATATTTAAGAATCAGGCAAACTGCAGCCGCATAAATAGACAGGATCAACTTTGGTTTAAGACTACACTTTTTCCCGAAGGTGCTAATGCATGCTATGCAGGCCCTCTTAACTCGCTTGTCTACGTTTAGCTTTCGCTGAGCTTGGGACCTCAGGTAACGCCTTGGTAATTAGCGCTGGCAGATAGAAAGAGCGGTTGATCATTGAAAAATATCAGTTTTGCTTGAGTTAAAGCTAAGCCCCATTTTGTTCCCGGATTGCATACTCTACCCAGTGCGCCATCCATGGTATCACTGATCACAGCTGGAAACTTCTCTGACACCCAAATCACCATATCATCCGAGTACCCTACTAATTTTATCCATAAATTGGTATAATATTCATGACAATAAGTCAGATAAGAGGAGAGCCGACACCGCCCTGCGGTATACCTCAGACTTCCTGCTAACCTGTATTGGAACAATAAGATTAGGGCTGTTCGATCTTACAACCCGAGCAAGAGCAAGAGTAACAAGCAAAGCAATCTTCCGTGTCTTAAGGTCCCCAGAACGACGGGCAGTGAACAAATATTGACTATAGCAAGTATTGATCCAGATAACGCCGTACTCGACGATAACTTCTTTGTGGTCGAAGATCCGCAAGAAAAAATGGAGGTACTTGGTGCGGTCTTTCAGGAAGTGTACAAGGTGAACGAGAGTCTTCGCCCGAATCACGACCTGGAGTGACTAGTTAACATCACGCTTCCTCGTGAAGATCTGCAAGAATGGCGATCTGAGAACACTGGC
Organism: Eristalis tenax; assembly: GCA_905231855.2. NCBI lineage: Eukaryota > Metazoa > Arthropoda > Insecta > Diptera > Syrphidae > Eristalis > Eristalis tenax. The sequence goes on along the minus strand of HG993124.1, from coordinate 12,460,823 downwards.
TTTGTCGTGTTCATTGATGATAACATGGGTACCGGTACCGGGTACCCGGGTATGCGGGTATCAAGAGCTCTGGTGGAGTTACCTAGCCAGATATGGGCTTGGTTTAAGAGGCTTTTTAGTTGAGATCCAGGTCAGCACGGACTTAGCGCCGCACAAAGAGGAAGAATGATCTCTCTGCGGAAGCATACAAAGCGAAAATAAATTGCAGGAAATCTCATGTGTATTTTTGTCACGCACATAATTACATAATGGAAACATTCTCCGTCTACTTTTACTCCATTTTGACTTGAGAACATCATGCTTAAATTATTAAGCAGGTCCTACCAGGCTATGAAGTTTTATCACAAACATCACGTCCTGGCTTGTCTGATCTGTGGGTGGTGGAGATGAATACACGCATACACGATCACGGTATTCTGCCATGCAATCAGTGTCAATCGCGTCAATGACGTGAAAGGGAAAAACGACCATGAAACGAGTGTATTTGGCGAAAAATAACAGGGGCAGGGTTGTGGTTGTTCATGGATTTCATTTCACGTGAATTTGTTACTTTTTACCCGATTTTACAAATTCGAACCTCTGTTCACGTACTTTTAGAACTTTCACGTGACTTAACTCCACATGTATTTAAGATGCATACGTGATCACGTTGATTTGGCGTAGAAAAACACGTACATACGTGCCAAGTGAACACGTGTAATTAGATGTTCGCTCTCAAAAAAAAAAAAAAAACATTGCTCAGACTTTGTGGTAAATTTTGAACTAAACACGACAAATGCTGAAATCATTTAATCACGTCGGAGTACAGTTAAACAACCCCTAACATGATCATCAAAAACAACGCAAATAACTTAATCATCGCGAAAAAATTTATGAAAGCGATCACGCCAAAGCTAGCAATGTACGCCCTTATTTGAATGATTCAGAGTGTTTGTTGTCTGATCGAATATTTATTCCACGAGGCAAATGATATCCAGGCTGGTTCACCATTTATTGCTTCTTTTCTTCGAACAAAGCAAGCGAAATGTTTGTAAACAGTTTTCGGTACAAATAGTCTCATTTCTATTTGATTACGAGGGTTATAAATGATAGGGATTAATGTGGGGAAATAATCGAAAAAACAAGTTCAATTTGGGGATTTTTTTCGAAGGCCACATACACATACATGTCTTATTGTACTTCGAGTGAATTAATCACGCTTAGTTCTTCGATCGATTGAGAGCCTCGTCATACAAGTTTGATACTATTCGGATCTGTTGCTCCTGTTAGCTTGGACATTCAGAGGGACTTCTTGGAAGATGCAAGATAGTTGGTTGGAGCGGGTATGGAACCAGCGCTTTAATGCGTGGACCAGTCAGCTTCTATCAGAAGAACTTTTGCCTGGCTTGATTGCGCTTGAAGAGAGTGTGATAGGAAACAACGCCATGTATGCAACGGACAGGCTATTTAAGGCCGTTGTCCACCTCGAACTGTAGCACGCCCGCAAGCTCAAAAGCAGAACGAGCGCGCATTAGTTGATTTTGGCTTGGTTGAGCTACCATGCGTGTCAAGTAAATGTTGATGCAGGTGTGTTTGGGATAGACCCATCCTGGATACCAATGTCCGTGCCCTTAATTACACGTGATCACGTGGTATGTGCCAAACTAGACCAAAATTAATGTCTGCGCATCTGGCACGCCTGCCTTACAAATATTGTAATACACGGCATCACGTGTGCGTTCGAAAAAATTTAATTCACGTGTTCACGTGAATGTCTTAAATGTGTCGTGATGTGGATTGGTAGTTAGCGAATTTGATTCCATAGAAAAATAGAATCCCGAAGGGGGATGTGAACATTATCACCTCTATTGCCGTGTAATTTGTCCCGCTTTTTTTCGCACATTATAATTTCACGTATATCACGTGATCACGTCAAAACGCCAAAGTGACGGTGTACGTTTCACGTACTTTTTCACGCACATTCTAATTTCACGTATTTCAAGTGATCACGTCAAAACGCCAAAGTGACGGTGTACGTTTCACGTAATATTTCACGCACATTGTAATTTCACGTATATCACGTGATCAAGTCAAAATGCCACTCGTAGGGGATGGGCGAATGTAAAGTCTCCAGTTGAAGCAAAATGATGAGCTACAGTCTTCTGAAATCCGACAGATTCCAAGCAGCCACCTGAATGCTCGATCATCTCCTCGAGGGATATACAGCACTTCATGGAAGTCTGTGAGTGCTAAGTTTTTGCATTGATTGAGACAAGATGATGCACTTATTTGAACTTGAAAAAGTCCATGTTGGTTTGACAATCGAAAAGACACGCACATACGTCTCCATCATTGGAGTTTGACAGACTCTCATTCACACTCACTCTAGCCTGTCTTCAATCATCAGACATCAATCGTTCCTTGGGATCTGGAGACACTGCTTGCGAGGATGTTTTTCTTCAAGAGAAATTGAGGCAGTGGAAGTTCATTCTTCCTGGCAGTTCCTGAAGTGTTTTAAGTCGAACCACTGCTGCTGTGGGGGGCTCTGTCAACTGTGTTCAGAGAAAGGTTAAGACGTATGTTCAGTGGAAGGTTAAGAGTCTTGTAGTTACCAAAGTCAGTCAAAAATGAAAAAAATTAGACTTCCCCCAATGACGCTGCTCTCAGTTCAAGGGCCTAGCTGCTCAGTAACGACTCGTGTTGTGCGTGGTACTGTTGCAGCACGAGTGGATCGATCATATACTCCTTGAGCATTGTCAGTGACTCGAAAGAGGTGAGGCCGTGGAAAGCATTTTGCTCGTATCGGGAATCGAACTTAGACTCAAGTGCATAGTGGTCGACTCACCAATCCATAACGACGCCACTGCCGCCACTCATCCTGTTACTCACCCTCACACGTGCCGCGCTGATATTCACTCATGTCCGCCATACCCTAACTCGTGCAAAATCATTTCATTTCCAGCTTGTTTGCCAACCCCGACCTGTCCCCATGCCTGTCAAACATCTCCAACCTCCGTCCACATACGGCATACGACATCTGTCAGTGTCGCCAAAATCCACTAGGTCCACACTTCACACCTGTTCCGAATCGGAAATCCCATTGACGCCATCTTTGACTCGTTCGCCTCTCTCTGGCTCTTCCCAATTGCAAGCGAGCTGAATGCATACATTTTCGAATTAAAAATTCCACACCCCATCGATCGAAGGCCCTGACTTTCCGATCAAAATTTAAGATCTGTGCACTTAATCAGTTTCATGAATGAATCAGAACCAATTAGCGAAACCGGTCACGTCGCCAAGTGTGTCTAAGGCCGGCTTGCTGCGCCAAAATGTATCCTCTCCCCTCACCGCTCCTCGAATTTGCGCGAAAAAAGGCGAAAAGAACCCCAGCCAAAGTCAAATCGAATGGAACTGTTAATCGACGGCTCGAATTAATTCCACGCGTAGCGCCGAAATCATACGTTTATGTATCGATTGCTGATTTTGTTTTCATTTTGCTTCGACGTCTCAGGTGAGGCGTCGTCGGCCGCGTCCAGCGGGTCGCTCGCCTTCTATCTCGAAGTTGATGGATGGGGCAATGTGAATAATTGATAGCACGTGCCTGCGAGGGCTGACGAAATACAATTAATTCGGCGGAAGAACGGACTGTGTACAAGCGGGCGACGCAGCCGCAGAGGCGAACGCTCCCCAGTCCCTCTGGGCTGGGGTTGAGTTTTATGCGCACGATTTCCTCCGCGGCTGTCGGCGGTCCGCTTGAAGTATGAAAATGCAACAATAAAACCCTCAACATGGTCTTTCGTGTTCCTTGAGCTGGCATTGTGTTCACCGCCGCCGCTACGGCCTCCCTGCTAGACAAGATGAGTACTTCACTTAATTGTGAGAGATTACCGCGGGACAGGATGGACAAGGATCGTTCGGCAACAGCGAGCGGAGGTGGCATCAAGTTCGTGACACTCATTCGAAATTGCCTATCGTGCGTTTTTGAGCTGCAGCGGCAGCCGGCGCAGCGCAGTTCGCCGCCGTAAACTGTCACGAATCACGACTTCAAGATTTGGCTGTTTCTCTAGTTTCAATTGCCATCACTCCCGGCTGGGGTCGTTTACAGTGTTCCTTTGACACGACTCGCTTTTTTGGTGGCGGCCCAAGAACGACGGTTTGACCATTCCAAGTGGCTACCCGCCGTGGTGCCTGTGCGGTGTGCGCCAGTGTTGCAGTGGCCAGGAGTCGATCGATTCTGGCGAAGGAGGAGATAGGAGCGCAGGAAAAGGGCTTGGTTCTGGTGCTCGGACGGAGACAACGACCCTTGGCATTGTTATGCTTCAATCAATGAACATCGACTGTGGGGGGTTATTTCGTTTAATTGACTTTAATGTCCGCTGGCACACGTTTTCCATGTCGTCGATGTCGATTCACGCTGCAGATCATGGCAATGCATCGACTGGTTGTTGGACCGGCCGGCAGTAGTATCAAGGCAGGGGGAACGGGGCATTTGCTCGTTCGGATCCTTTGTCTTGATGGACATTTTGTTGAGCGAGGGGGTGAGTGCATTCATTGGTTTTGTTTCGTGGAGTTTTCCGTGAGGTTGTTGACTCGGTGATGACTTTTACCACACAAAACGGAATCCGGGGGTGAATGGCGGAGGGGATAGGGTCCTTCGTTCTACCTGGATGGGGATGGGCATGTCAATAAAGGCAGTGAATGGAGGACCTCTGATCTCTTTCAAATTCGTATGTAAACAGTGGAAACAACTGGCTTCCTGTGCCCCGTCGTTACTTCTGTGACCAGATTCTGACTTTGTGACGGTGAACTGCATCTGGGTGGTACTCAACAAACGTAGCTCTCTGCAGCTCGGGTACGAGGCGGCTTGTGTCATTCGCGCAGAGATAAAAAAAACGCCATCAACCAACGATGGCATTCAGTCAAGCCATAAGGGTTAGTGCCACACTCTTCAATTGCAGTGGACCCTTGTTATAGTCGCTTCTGACGATTTGTCCTGTCTTTGGAGCGTGGCGACATCATAAGTACTTCACTGCTCTTATGGATCTTGAAGCCTTTATCGTGCGCTCTTAGCAACTCCATACAGGAACCATTTGTACGTACATCCAAGAAATTCCATTCCAAGGCCAGGAGTCTTAAATTTCCCCAAACGCTTCCTAAATGATCGGATCGAAGGGATGTCGGCAAAATTGGGACTTTGCAACAATTTTGCATTTATTTGAGTTCCTTGTCGATGTTGGCTCGTTCGGACATCATGTACGTTGGAAGAGTGCCTTGACGACTCGATCGTGATCAATCTGGTTGACGGTTGATTGATCTGGGAACCGTCGATAAAGGGACTTTGAGGCTCCGGTGACAAAATTCACCAGCCGTTGAGTTCATTATCAGATGTGGTGCCGTGAAGGCTGTCTGTCGCGATGACTCTAGCAAAGGGGTCTTCCTTTACCGTGCTCCGTTGCAGTCTCCTAGAACGATCTTGATGTCGACATGCTGGCACATTGATTGTTTGTCCTTCCTACCGAGACCAACAGACACCAATATCTGCTCTGTCAAGCTTCGCTGAGCCTAAGATCCTTCACAGGGATTGCGGACTTAGCCAAAGTAGATATATCGGATCCTCTACGATTCGTAAAGACCACGGAGTGGTTTAAGCCATCACGTGACACAGGATTGGTTAATAGAATGTGTGCTCCACTCAAATGAAGAGATTCACAATGGGCCCTAAGGCCTCCGAGTGAAATCGATGTTCAACCATCACACTCGCCTTTCTAAACCTTACCATGTCCTTTCTTGGAGATCTTAGAAGCCTTCATTGCTGTTGTCATCTTTGTGAGAGCAACTGAAACTGATGTTGCCTAATGTAGCCTCGATGCGCGTTGAAACGTTTTACCTAAGTCTTCCTCGAACAACAAATTCACATCCAAATAAGCGCCTCTCCCTGTTGCAATCAGAAGATGTCGCAGTTTCTCATTCTCTTTTTGTCCGGTCATTCATCCCGGACGTCTGCTTTGTAGCAGCCCAGCCCTCGGCTGCACGTGGTCTTTTAAGGGACCTAACATTCCCCCTGTGGCACCGAATATCGTTGTCCTTTAAACGTTTGCTGCGGTCGTTAACATGATGTTCGAGGCATGTGGTTGTCTCTTGTTTTTACGTGGTCAGGGAGTTGACCCCATGTTAGGCCAGGCCAGTCCTTCTTCTTTTAGCTTCAGGCCAAAGGTCCGGGTGTAGCCAGTGTCGGTAACCTCGTTGGCCCTAACTATAGGGCTCTTCTGCCATCATCTGTTTTCGAAGGCCCTGACCTGGCCTTGGAAGATCCTTCTAGACCTGAGCTGTGAATATGTCGGACTAGCTCTAGAAGGACAGCGCACTCGCTAGTCCCTGCTGACTGGAGTTTTGGGTGCCACCGTTGGCCATCAGGCTCCTCCACCGCCATCCATAAAGAGAGATGAAGCCTGGTTCAGACTCAATCCTATCTCAGGCCTCATCAAAATTCGGGCTCCTCCACCGCCATCCACAAAAAGAGCGATGTGGCCTGAGCCACACTTAATCTGTCTCAGGCCTCATCAAAATTCCGGCTCCTCCACCGCCCTCCATAAAAAGAGATGAAGCCTGGTCCAGACTCAATCCTGGCTCAGGCCTCATCAAAATTCTGGCTCCTCCACCGCCCTCCATAAGGAGAGATGAAGCCTGGTCCAGACTCAATCCTGGCTTAGGCCTCATCAAAATTCCGGCTCCTCCACCGCCATCCATTAAGAGAGATGAGGCCTGCGCCAGACCTAATCCTGGCTCAGGCCTCATCAAAATTCCGGCTCCTCCACCGCCCTCCATAAAAAGAGATGAAGCCTGGTCCAGACTCAATTCGCCCCTGTCGTGTTTTTCTGGTCCTAATTAACGATGCGAGGTTTTTAACTCATCCGGCAAATGGCCACCACGGGATTTTTTTTTGAATTTTGGATTGGCGGCATCATTGCAGCGTACTTTTTTCAAAATAAGGCTGAGCAACAAGTGACTCTTCACTGACTCGAGATCGTGACATGATAACAGGTTCTTCTGCCGAAACTGGACGATATTGAGGTGGCCAATATGTAGTGTCAATAGCTCCGCGCAACATGCTATACAGGCCGTGAAACATTTCGGTTTCTACATGAGGCATTATCATGGTGCCGATAGATCTTTTTTGTGAAGTGATTTAACGAATGTTCGCTTCACCATGACTTCCTAGACGGGCTTTGGATTCGGTTTCATCAGGTCGGCGACTGCTTGGCAGATCCAGGACGAGGTGGTTGAACCAAGTCCAAAAACTCGCCTCGTTACGCTTGGGCATAACAACTGATGAGTTTGAATCGATGGCGGAGGATCGAGTTGCTTGGAGATCTCTCTTTCGTCGTTTACCCCCGAGACCCCTTTTGTGGAGCATGCGGGTTAGAAGATGATGATTTTATTTGTCATTATATGTCAACAGGCACAAGTCCGCTTTGCGGCTTTGGATGACATCCTCGTAGAGACTCGACGTAGGCTAAGAATCGGCCATGGCTTCTTATTATTTTGTCAGCTCCGCTATAAAAAGTTCGAAAGCTAGGCGATAAGCAAGACAGCAGAGTTGATTCTTGGCGCCTTCAAAAACAAACAAATTTTTCTCGAAGGCCCTGTCGGGGAGAAGGTGAATAGAGAGAGGAAGACAAAGCCGGGAACTCTGTGATGTGTCAAAAGATGTGAATGCAGTGCGGTAGCCACCAATCCGTGGACTGCCCTAGATTGACCACATCGAGCGCATGGACACCAGTGCTCCAGTCTTGGAGTCCGAGAAGATGATGAAGACCGAACTGCTGGTATAAAGAGTAAGTAATTGAGGAGTGTAAGGTAAAGGAATGGAACTGGAAGACAAGCTTTGCGAAAGCTCAGACCCGCCACAAGTCGTTGACCTGAGAAAGGTCTTGTTCGATTTTTGCTCTTCCCCAGCATTGGTCAGAGGGACTTTGCTTTGTTCCTCTGTCAACGTAGTGACTTATACGTTCTCCAGCATTTCCAAACCATTCGATTTCCTCATCCAGACATTAGTGTGGATTGACGTGGCCATTGTTGATTCCAGACCCGGCCATAGGACCCACGCTTTATCTTTGTTTCATTCGTCCCCAAACACTTTCATCTATGTTTGTGTTTGTACCTCTTTCCCCCAAATCTTTGACGCTGGGAACGTTGAGTGTTCTTCCCCATCGACTTTCCTCCACGCTCATCACACTTTGGCAAGTTTCAATTGTTTTCCTTACCAATTAGAGCCTTAAATGGAAAGTCCCTCCCAACGGCCTCTGCACAGCCGCATTCCCTGGCCCCTCCAACTCCCTCAGAAGAATCACGCAAAAGTCTTCTTCTGGCCCATTTAAAGAAATGAAAATCATTTGCATACTAACGCTACATTAAAGGCCTTCCTGTTAAGCCCTATTTACACCCATTTATGATAATGACTTTCTATTAGTTCCCCCGCTCCGCTCCACACATGTAGCCAGCCACATGATTCCAAGAGCAAACCATTCGCCGTTCCTTAAGACAGCCGACCACCCACTGGATGCGCTGGAAGCACATTAAATTAATTGGGTTGCGTGTGGAACGTGAAGCATTTGGGTTAACCGTCTTATCTTGATTCGAAGATTGATCGCAATTACCATCCAAAGTCCACTCTCCGAAGTTAGACGCGTAAAATTTTCCAAAAAAAATCAGTATTTCCCGTCGAACTACGAGTAGTTCTCAGTCACGATCCGACGCGGGAGCGGTAATTAGGAACACTTTCCGTGGCGCGCCGATAAAAAAAATAATTAAGCGCACAATAGCTGCCCGCGATAGGGCTGAATGTGTACTGCCTATTGTTTTCCTCCGATAAGATACCACCTGAGCTCTAGATAAGTGAGGAAAAAAAACCGGAAAATTCACAAAACGAGACAAACACCTAAAGTCGTTCAAAGTGCACGAGCACGATGGACGGGATTGATTGGAGGTGTCACGCAACAATGTTGGCGTCAATGCTGGCGCGGAACAATGGACATATTGGATTGTGTGATCGGCGACGAGAGGAACAGCCTTGAAATCGACGCGTACTCTGATGTCACAGTGATCGCGGTTTGGCGAGGTCTGCCGCTGGCGGCAACGTTCCCCAACACTGTCTTGACACGAAAAGTCAAGAGAGCATTGTGTTTGGAATTTATGAAGCATTTGTGGGCGAACACGAAGTAATTGGATTCCCAAAGGCATGGTGATCTATATCGGAACGATTATGGGGACTGGATGGTCTTAATTGCTGCTCGGTGAAACATCTGGTTTTGGGGGTGATTTGTTAGATTTTTTGCGGAATGGTCTAGAAATGTGATTGGTTTAATTTGACTAATTTGCTCAATCGGTTCTAGGAATTGTCGGGGTGACACTTGGCAGGCAGGGCGGCAGATGTGTGGCTGCTCGGGGTTTTTGTGCACATTGCTGCGTAATTATGCGCCGGTTTAGCAGTCCTCCCCATGTGAAGACACGAATTTGATTGAGGTTAAGTGAGCTTGGGCGAATGCCTTCTTGGGAAAATAAAAATGCCATTCCGCCTGAATTTGATAAGAAAAGCAGTTGGTTTGTTCACGTACAGCATTCGTACAAAAACTACTCAATTCAATGGGTGTTGGAGTTAAGCTAGCATTGCGGAGCATCTGAGCCCGTGTTGTGTCGTCGTATGAATGCGGATGGCAAGTCACTCTGCCGCCTGTTTGCCTGTGATTCAGGAAGGTTTGAACATGTTTACTTCTTTAGGGGAAGCAGTTGAGATGATCCGTGGTTAAGAATGGCCCATGCCTAGGGTGCTACAGTCTGGGCTGGCTTCAATCAAGAAGCCTCTCCAACCAGCACGGTCTGGGTAGCTGCCTCCATTGAGCTCCTTCTCAACCTGGTTGCGTCATCTTAAACGCAGCCGTTCTCTGCTGCGTTGACCCGCAAGTTCGGAGTTGAAGACCAAAATGCATTAGCTGTGCTTTCTACTTTATATCCTACTCAAATATCTTGGGACCACCTACATCCACCTCTTTGTCCGTCTTCGAACCGTCTGTGTACATTCGCAGAGGATCATCCAGCGTCTGACTGTCAGACATCCGATCTGGAAGGAAGGCTAGCACAGGAGCATTCCTTCTCGAAGAAGGCGGTGGACAGAGTCGTCGGGCAGGAAGTTTAGAATTCATTGAGAATGTTGCAGTGCTTTGAGTCTCAGGACAGTCCTGGCTGCTATTTGTTTGAATTGGTGCATCAGACGGAGTATTTCCCAATATACATGAAATCCAGGCTCTGCACCCAGTTGAGTGCTTTGCAGTTGACAACATTTTTCCACCAAACCGCGACTCCGTTAGTCCGTCCATCGGCGTTGGTCTGACAATCGAGGGGAATTTCCAATAAGTACGGAAAATAATGTCGTCAGCTTGTTGTGTTTTTTTTTATTGTAGCGTAATTCAATGTAGTTGGACGTTTTTTTAATCCCCGTTACCCAATTATAACGGGTAACGGGTACCCGGGTATTACCCGCATTACCCGGGTACCCGGTTACTTGAAGAATGCCGAAAATGCCGAAACCCTCCAATTTGGGTACTACACGGGTACCCGGTTAGTCGAACCGCATTACCCGTGTACCCGGTTACTCGAACAAAGTCGGGTGCCCGCCAATTTGGGTATTACCCGCATCACCCGTGTACCCGGTTACTCGAACAATGCCGGTGGTACCCGCCAATTTGGGTATTACCCGCATCACCCGTGTACCCCGTTACTCGAACAATGCCGGTGGTACCCGCCAATTTTGGTATTACTCGCATTACCCGGATACCCGGTTAATCGAACAATGCCGTGTAATCGCCAATTTGGGTATTACCCACATTACCCGGATACCCGGTTACTCGAACAATGTCGAGTACCCGCCAATTTGGGTATTACCCGGGTACCCGGTTACTCGAACAATGCCGAGTACCCGCCAATTCGGGTATTACTCGCATTACCCGGGTACCCAGTTACTCGAACAAAGTCGGGTGCCCGCCAATTTGGGTATTACCCGCATCACCCGTGTACCCGGTTACTCGAACAATGCCGGTGGTACCCGCCAATTTGGGTATTACCCGCATCACCCGTGTACCCGGTCACTCGAACAATGTCGGGTACCCGCCTATTTGGGTATCACCCGCATTACCCGGATAATTGCCGAAACCCGGTACTACCCGGGTAAGATCAATAACGCCCTGTTTAGTCTGAACGGATCTGTTTAATCCGAAAACCCAATATCAAATGCTTTCTTCGGCCTCTGTCGTTATCATCCCATGGCCATGTCATCCAATCACCATTTTCCAGTTACCTCCAATCTACTCAGCGCATGCAACGCAAAATCCCATAAGCGCACCGTTCCATCATCTCGCAACTTTCTGCTTACACTTCCGTGCATTTCCGAACCACCGAATAGATTTCACCTTCTTGCAGGTGTATCGAATGTGCGAGGAGATTGCGTTCACATCGCTCGCATCGAACCTCCCCTTTAAGCGCTCTTTTGAACACTTCCCCAAGAAAGCCCACCTCTAGCCGGGCAATTCGAAGTGAAACAAAGCAAAAGGAAACAAAAAGAAAACCTCATTAACTTCCGTTTTATGACCAGCAAACATGGCCCGAAACGCAAGGCGGCACGATGTTGGTGTTTCGCCGCAAGTCATTAAACCACAGCACAATCACCGCACGGTTCACCTTCGACCAAGTCCAAGTGCAGTTGAATAATCCACTCAAGCACAAACACACACACACAAACGGTGGACAATGCGAAGAGCGATTTTCCCTAATTTCACAGAAAATCACAAACATTTTCCACCCATCTCCCTCGCTCGTGGCAACTTGTTGCCGAACAGCCAGCAAAGCATGTCTGCCAAAACAGCAAAGCCCCCCACATCCCATTCGTGCACTCGTTTATTAATTCGATTGCATTCGTTGGCCAAGATAATTTTCCGCTATTCCTAACTGTGTGCATAAATAATCGGAACAGCGAACAGTTCGCCACGATAAATGCATTGTTTCGGCCAGCAGAGGTGCTGCGCAACAAAGTGAGAGAAGCATATGTACACACTGTGTGCGGAGTGTGTGTTGTTTGTTTGCCCGCTTCTGGTCTGGTTTGGTGGTCATTAAAAATAGCGCTTCTTGGGGTTTCTCGACGCTCCCCACTGACACGTCGTCGCCGACTTGGACCGGTAATGGAAGGAGCAGCATAAAGTTGCTTGCAAAAAGAAAGTTGCAAGACTTCAAAGACTGCGCACTCCAGTCTCCATATCTCTCTCTCTCTCTCTCTCTCTCTCTGTCTCTGGGGGGAGGTAGCAACAATTTGATTAAGACATCATCCGGCGGTATACTACGGCTGCGGCGGCGGTGGTGCTGCCTTTTGCGGTTCCGTTGGGTGGCTTGTGAAGTGTGATGGACTTGCATCACTTCGGGTATCACTGGGGATGGATGTTTGACTTTTGCTTTCTAGTAATTAGTTATGTAAACAAGAGCAGCAGTAGCCAGCAGAAGAAGGAAAGAGAATTCAATTTGGAGCACAAGGGAATGCTGGTGGTGCGAGTGTATGGCAAGTCGTAAAGCTTGGATTTGGATGGAGAGATGAGACGTTATCTGGTTCGCGAAAGTGGAAAGGAAGTGCTTTGTTGATCACGCCGAATGTGTATGCCAAGGCGGGGTATCTCCAAGACCATCAGTGATTACCTGCTGCGATCGCGATCGCGGGAATTCCGACTTGGCGATGAAGGTTTAGACGCCTTTTATACCGCAGTCAAAGGCGGTCACGGGAATTTTGAAGAAAGTTCTCAAAGTCTCAACTGGAGCCGGTACATTCAAGGCACTCCGCATTTCTCGCCTTATGTCGGGCGCCATTCCAAGCTACTGTTCAAGTGTTTGTAAATATTTGCCAATAAAAAGTAAAATTACATGTAATTGCATTTCATTTGGGAGTTGGCGAAAAACTGAAGCCGGCACATTCAAGGCACTTCGCATTTCTCGCCTCGAGTCGGGCGCCATTCCAAGCTATTGGGAGAAAGCTGATAACTTGCCATGTCAAGAAGTCAAAGAGGAATGCAAAATGCCACTCAGAGTCAATGAGGCTCCACGACTAATAACCTGCTGACCCAGCCAGTCCTACCATAACACAACTCCACCAAAATAGCACCTTCCTGCCAGTCAGCTGTCCATCTCGTTATTTGGCAAGTTGTTGAGGCAACGTAACAATATGTGAAGCAAGTTCCATTACCTTTAGTTCTGTCAATACGGGACTTACTCGTCGAACGCCTGTTTGTGGGGTTTCTTGGGAATACCATCTAAAGTCGATTAACATGATCAATCTGCGAACTGGTATATTTTTTCTGAACCTCCAAATGCGGCCTCCTATGGAGCCACCTTCGAAGTACCAGTGAGTGCTGCACCCCTGCTGAGGAGGCCACATCTTTTTCTTCTGTTGCATAAGTCCCTTCACCCACACGCGGGCTTACCATTCAAAATCCCATGAGTCACCAGCACCGAACGGCGGAGACAGGCGATGCCTGCCTCTTTAGAGAGAGAGTGGACAATACAACTCCTTCAACTATCAAGACCTTTCAAACTTTGCTCACCTTAGATCTATCGTCAAGAACTTGTGATTGAAACTTCGACTTCGACAGACAACAGCCTCTGATGAGCTGTCATTTCAAGCCGAGCGAACAAAGCAGCACTTCAGTGCCAACCTGACAAGCTTGTCTTACCCCATTTGATTTGCATCAAGCCGTAAACTCTAATTCACGATGTGGTCCTCCGTTCAATCAATTCAGAAAATAACTCCTATCGTCTTTGGCGATTCTGCCAGTAGATAAATCATCTACTTTAATGGCTTCCTAATGCACCCGTGACGACAGCTATTAGCCTCCCATTGCAGCCTTCAATTAATCACCGAGTGGTTGCGCCCGCCGCCTCACACATGAATCCCAGCAAACCCATTCTCCGCAAGACCTACAATTTGTGTTGTTTCGCTGTAATCTGGGGTCCATTATGCAACCTTCGCTGCGTGTCAACGTTGCACCGCTGCCAGTTCATTAGAACAACAAGACGTCTAATTAAAGCCGCGCCACTAAACAGCCTTCGGCTGTGGGCATTCCATTTAGAGATGAGAAATCTGCTTGTGCTCTGCGTTGACCGTGGACTTTCCTCGAGAGATTGATGTTTCGGGTGAAGATCTGCTGCAGTTCGACAGCGCCTAACACGAACAATCGCGGCTGGAGTCGTAAAAGAAAAGCGTTTTCCAAGAGATAACCACACGAACGCGGCTGACATGTGCTCGTGGAACTGGAAATGGTGCGCTGCCTGGCTGATGTTGATCAAGGAGGCGGTTGTGGGTTGATGGCAAAACATGTTCCTCTTAGATGCGCACATCATTCATTCTATCGTTTTGTGGATGACTGTGTGCTCGGTGTGTGCGTGTGGCTGCGTGTTGGCTTGAAAGTTGCATGTGCGAATGTTTACTGGAATGCCAATGCAGACAGTTATGCAATAATTGCTGGCTAAGGCGGTCTTCAAGTTGAAGTTTATTGATGAAGATGCACTTCTGTGGGGTGGGCGTGTGAACGGATACTTTCGAAAAAAGAGCCAAAGATCGGTTGGCTGATGAAAGGAGGTATAAGTTATTGGTGAGACGTAGAAAGTTGTGTCGATTTCGGACTTTCAAATGGGGATTGGCGATTTGAGAGAAAGAGTTGCCACTCTTCGAGTGTCAAATTTCAGGAGTACTCACTTGGAGGTTTCAATTCAAAAGTTTGAACACGTTGAGTGGAATGTCTTCGCACCACCGTTTAATTTGCATACTTTCGTACGACTGCTCTCGTGCACTTTTGTAAGGAAGGAGACAAATCGGTGGAACGCATTTAAGTTAAGGCACCAAGCATTAGAAGGCTAGGAGGGTATGCTAGTAGAAAGGGTGGCTGTTGGGATGAACCTATACTTGGATGGTCGATTGTTCTGTCACTTGGATCGTCTTGGTGTGATTGACAGCTGATTCCATGACTCTGACGCATAAATTAGGCCGATGGCATGTGTTCACCGATGACATGTGTTCACCGATGACATGTGTTCATCGATGGCTGTGTTCACCGATGGCATGTGTTCACCGCTGACATGTGTTCACCGAAGGCTTTGAGGACCGCTGTGAGAAGACCATAGCCTGAGTTTCCAATGTGACGTGATCTGTGTGGCACACAGCCCTCCTGCTCACACAATATTTCGTTGGTGACCGTATCATCCAATTCAGGCCAAAATACGTTGGTAATCGTCGATCGGTAGCGCTCGCCCTTGATGACGATGGCGTTGACAACGTTGTACTCAAAGAAATCTGGACCGGTACTAGTTCGATAACTTTGACCCCAAAAAATTAACAAATTTCAACGAATTTTTCAAAAATGTTTGATATGACTAATTTGATTTGATTTAAATTTTGGATTAAAGAACAGGTTTCTGACTTTTAGGTACAGCTATGGACATATACTTTTTTTTATTTGTTTTTTCTTATTCAATATTATCGAAAATATTGTTACTAAAAGGCAGGTGTTTGGTTTTTTCCAAAGGTTTATAGTTCATCTTCAATAATAAAGTAAACGTAAGTCTTAATTCATTAATAAAACACAAAATTATAAAAATGTAGAAAAAATAACAATTAACAAGTAATAATAAAAAACTAAATGAGCTGGACATATAAATGGCACAAGCTAGAAAAAAGCAGAAAAAATAGTGTTAAAATTTCATTTGTTGATTTTTGGAGTTCACAAACATTTAAATAATTAGTATTTTGTGCTCCAGCCTTTGTATTTGATGACAGCTCCACACCTGCGACCCATACTCTTCACGAGTTTTTGGCATCTTGCTTTGGGTATGGCATACCAAGCTTTCTGTGTAGCAGACCAAAGATCATCCTGTTTCTATAATTTTCCTTAGCCACTTCAAGTTTGACTTCATTCCACAAGTTCTCTATAGGATTTAGGCCAGGGCTCTGCGCTGGCCAATCCAAAACGCCGACCTTTTCCTCATTAAACCAAGATTTAACCACCTTGGAGAAGTGTTTGGGTTCATTGTCCTGCATAAATGCCCACTTATTTGGCATGAAATCGAAGGCATATGGTTCCATATGGTTTTTCAAAATATCCAGATATTAAAACTTGTCCATTTTGCCATTGATCTTTATAAGCGGACCTACGCCATGCCAAGAAAACGCACCCCAGACAATAATGTTTCCACCTCCGTGCTTTACAGTCTTCTGGGTGAACCTTGGATTATGCTGTTGGCATTTAGGACGATGGACAAACGATCTACCATCTGGTCCTATTCTATTAATTTTCGTTTCATCACTCCATAAAACTTTTTTCCAAAAATTGATGGGTTTTGGCGAAGGTTAATCGTTTCTTAATATTTTTTATTGACAGCAGTGGCTTTTTCCTGGCAATGCGCCCAAACAAATTTGCCTTGTTTAATCGTCTTCTGACAAGCCTGCTGGATATTTCTAAGCCCAATATTTGATCAATGCCGTGATGACTTAAATAGATCCTTTTTCAACACTCTTACTATGGCAGCATCCGTACGCACATCAGTTTTTTTAGGCCTCGGCTTCCGAATTTTCCATTTGGTCAACAAATCGGGATTCTTTGTGCATGAATTAATTGCATTGTACACTTTTTTTTCGCAAACAATGCAGAAGTTTAGCAATTTCCGCCACTTTTTTGCCTTCTTTATGCATTTCCCTTATTATCCGTCTTTCCTCAACCGTGGTATGTTTTGGTCCCTGGTCCCATTTTCAAATACTCTTGATAAATTGTTTTTGCACTGCCCAATATCTGATGTGACTCTATTGAATGTTACGCGAGTACTGCATATACCAAGAAATGTGCCATTTATGGGTCCACTTAAAATTGGCATTGTCTCCGCATTTATATGTCCATAGCTGTATATTACTTCATTGCAAGTGTTGCCGTTGTTGTGGAATAGATACATTCCACATTCCATTGTAAAAACGCTTATTTTTGATCCCTGTACAAAATACCGTTATCAATTTTTGGCGCCGAAGCTATCGTACGTTGACGTCGATGCCGTCTTCTCAAAATTCACAGTGACTACTTCGGGATGTACATTCTAGACAGGCCGTGGGTTGGCGCTTCTGGCCCCTACGCTCTTGAACCTACGTTGTCTAGGTCCGAGTCCTGGTACGAGCAAAATACTTCTCACGGCCCCACCCCTTTCGTGCCACAATGCTAATGGAAAAAACTGTCCCGAAACTGTCTAGATCCCTCTAAAAAATACAGTTATCAACTTTTGGCGCCAAAGTTATCGTACGATCCCCTAGGGATCCATGACCCGACCACTACGCTCTTGAACCTACGTTGTCTAGGTTCGAGTCCTAGGTTCGAGTCCCACCTCTTTCGAATAACTGACAGTGCTCCATGAGGATAACTGTCTAGAAAAAGCCTATCAAATTGGCCGTTTGAAGTCGGCATAAAACTGTAGGTCCCTTCCACTCGTGAAGGAACAGAGGCACGCACAACACGAGCGGTTGTGTGAGAAGGTAAGCAGTGGCTCCCTACGGGCTGTGGCTCTGCAATGGCTCTCTACGTGCCTGGGTGTATTATTATTAGCCACAAACAAAAACACCCATTCTAAAGTTTTAGGGGACATGTGTAAAGTTTTCAATCAGTCCAAAGTGTGTGAACATTTCGCCTTCAGCAGTTTCAAGTGCTCATAACTTCTACAATTTTGAACCCAGCTACATAAAAAATTGCTTGCATATAGATTTTGGTGTCCTGAATCAACGTCCATTATTGGTTGGACCATTAGTTGAAGCCCCTTTTACTGTATTGGAACATTTAAAGGACTGCAGTTCTCGACTTTTGTCGGGCGCCATGCCATGTCATCGGGAGAAAGGTGGCACGTTGGTGAAGACCACAAACATTCTCGGCTGCTTGTGGCTGTCCATCCTCCATTCGACACTCAAACCTGCCCCAACAGCGCCTTGAATACGCCTGTCTTGTGGTTTGAGACATCAAACAATCTATTTGTCACCAATTCGATGATCTTTTTTGATTTTGATTGATCTTGGTCTTGAACGAAGGTCCAAATAAAGATTCCTCCCCTGGAAGCAGTCCTTGGTCATATTGGTTCTGTTCTTAGATTGTCATGTTGTCGTTTGAGGGTCGACAGGGCGAGAGGCCTTGCGTAAGCTTTTCCGAACACAAAAAGTGTCTCAGAAGTAATTTCAAAATGGCGAGTCTTTATTGTCAGCGTGGCTCAAGTTGTGATCTTTGTCGAACAAAAACATTTTAAAGGAATTTCTGGAATTTGCATATTTTTTCTTTATCTCAAATTGAAACCTATTGAATCGCGCTCCAAACATAAACGGGCACTGCACCCCATTTCAGAGATATTTGACTGACAGTTGGACTATCTTCTGTTGCGTCAATCCTCTCCTCCCACACACGGGATCAACATTCACCATTCCCCACCATAAGCCACGATCACCACAGACCTTTGTTTGAATTCTCGCGTGACGATGCCCGAGAGGGATACGGCTGAGATAAGCGATGCCCGCCTCTGGACAGACCGTCACCAATACACTTCTGATGCAATCAGCTCCTCGAGACGCGATACAATGACCTTTCGAACTTCACTCACCCGTAATCTATCTCCCCCTTGTGTGTACAGACGAATTCCTCAAAACTTTTCAGTCCCTCCCGCTCGCTCGTCCTCGCGTTACGCAACAAAACCTCTCAATCAAAATCATCGTACCCCCACCGCCGGGCCGGCCGGTCCCTAATCGATTGCCCAAACACCACCGATACCAGCCAAGTCATCGTAATCACGGCGATCATCATCATCATCGCCGTGTGCGCGCACGCATTCGTTGCATACCGCGGGCGTGCATGCCGAGGCGATGGAGGGCTTTTCATCCCGCCGACCGACTAATGCTTCCTGCTCATGACTTGTTGCTGCTGCCGCTCAATCAACTTCAATTAACACTTAAACAGCATTAAATGGGAAAACCTCTTGAACTTGGACTTGGTTTAGGGTCCACGAGATCGCCCCGGAGATCATCAATCTTCGCCCATGCACATGGGCGCGCAACGCTGCCTCAGAGTCACAGACTCAGCCGCAGCCACACAGCCGCAGCTTTGTGTTGTTGTGCAGCGCACGTCACGGTTGATGACCTTTGCTGGGGGTTCCTCGCGCTTCGCAGACAAAACAGAAGATCTCTCAAGACAAATGCTCATGTCGGCGTTCTTCGTATTTTTCCGAAGAATCCCCCCCCCCCCAAGCTGCATCTGGGACTCCGAGTGATGTGCCCTCCTCCCCCTCGTCGTTTTCATGGAAAATCCGTGGAAACTTGAACGCACATCAAAAATGCCAAAGTTCGCCCCCGAGCACCCATCCTCCAGCTTCTCTCGATGATGACGGGGAGAAAATATTCTAATCATCCTCGAGCCCGGGAGGAGTGCGGCTGCGCCGACCAGTTTCTCGGAAGGTAAACGGACTCTATTGCCACATGTGAGCTGGCAGGCAGCAGGCAGCGGGTTTTGCGGTGCGGCCTGTGCGTTGCGGCGCCTGGGGGACGTCGATGGTGGAGGCAGAAAGAAAATTGTGCAAGGTTTTCATTTTCACTTTCGATGACGCCTTTCCCGGTGGCTTTGGTCAAATTGCTCACCTGGTTATGGACGCCGCGCGTCTCTGCATCCAAACTGGACTGTCGTGTTGTCAGCGAGATGATGCCGTGTGGTGTGCCAGCATAGCGTACCCCTTAATGGCATCCAATTAGCGACCGGCTCTGGCAGCTTCGCATCGCTGGGATGTGGTTCTCCTTGCGGTACATTCGCCGTCGTGGTTGGTACTAACCCAAATCCGTGGGGCTCTGATGAGATCCTGCATGCAAATTGGTGGGCGCACCGGGAATGGCCTTCACAGTGACTTGAGATAGATTTTATTTCTTCCACTTCGTGATGCAGCTTTATCTCACGAATTCTCTCTCCTTTCTATTTCCAGGTAAGATGCATTCTTGTGGCAACAGTTAGGAGAAGAGGGAATTTCGAGGATGTGTGGTAACTGAATGATCAGCGGACGCTGGTGAGGTGCCTATTCTAACACATGACGGAATGCGGCTACGACGCCGCGGTGTTAGCTCACGAAATGCGAAACGGTGTCGATGATGGCTGTTGGGAAGAGTTTGTAATTTGAAGAGTGACGTAATTTGTGAATACGTTGGCAGGAACTCATTCGAGTATGGATGTGCTATGAGCATAGTGTTGCCATGGCTGGCTAGGTTAGCCTAGGACAAAAAGTCTAGACTTTGGAGGACATCGTCGATCTTAAGAAGGAGGACAACATGGAAACTGAAACTAGCTCCATGAAGTCGAAAAATCACAGCACAAAATACATGTCACACGGAAACACAATGTACCGGCGCACATTATCATGCCCGAGCATGAAAGGGTTAAGCACATAGGGCCCAGAGGCATTGCCCTTGAAACATGTCTACGAATCATCTTGATGAGGAAATTTTCCATTCCGATAGAATTTTTTCTACTTTGACTCTGGTGCTCTGGCAAGGTGAAGGCAGGCCCTGAGACAAGTCCTCTCAAATAAATCTTCTTCGTCAAGCTAGCTCCAACGTTGAACCACACGGGACCACCATAGGTAAGCATTGGCCAAATGAGGGCCATGTAGCATATAACCCTCACCTTCGTATCGAGTTGGTTGTTGTAAAACAGTCTCTTTGTAAGAGCGAAAGCACCTCGGACTCTGGCCAGAGCCTGCATGTACCTTAAGTGCAGTAGCTACTGTTCATAAACGTCGATATGCCATCGATGGTGGGCAGATGGGGCAGTCATTATTTTTTTACTGCAAAAAGGGCGCGATTGGCATGTTTTCTTTTTTTCAAATTATGGCAATATTTGCTTTATGTAAGTAGGTAAAAAATCCATTGACCACACTGCAATTTTGGAAGTTCATGAAGGATCAATGGTTGATGACAATCGTTCTAAAGCTGGCTTGCACACATTCTGCGTGCGGCGAGTATGTATGTATGTTCAGAATTGCTTCTACTTTCACTCTGGTGGTCTGGCAAGGCGAAGGCAGGTCCTGAGCCTTGTCAAGCGCCCGAATCTTCGCCGTCAAGCTAGCGAAAGGAAATGCGATTGTACCAGCGCAGATTTCCGACGTTCATAAAAACACCCGTCATTTGTACAAGCGAATTGTCACTCTTGCGTTGGTCGCCGTGGCGTAGTGGGTTTGTGCGTCGACTCCTACGCAACTGAACTTCGCTGTCTGGGTTCGATTCCCGCTGCGACCAAAATCATTTTTACCTCTTTCGAGTCACTGACAATGCTCAAAGAGCATAACTGTCTAGTAAAAGCTTCTCATATTCGCCATTCTAAGTCGGCATTAAATTGTAGTCGTAAAAGAACAATAGCACGCACAACATGAGTAGCTGCTGAAAAGCTAGGTCCTGGCCCTTAACGTATGTTTGCTAGAAAATAATGTGTGCGACCTTAACGATGTCGATCCATGTGTCCAATCATGGATAAACTCATAATCTATACAAACATCGTGGACGTTAAACAAAAAAAAAAAAAAAAACACCGATTGCCATGTTTTAAGTGTCAATATGCGATTTAGGCTCATTGCGCATGAGTGGAATGACTAATGTCACGAGTGAAAACATTAATGCCCGATTTCACAAGTGTATGCACTCTCTGGACATAATTGCCATTCGTGTATTAAAATAACAAATACATTCGAGAGAACTTACATAAGCAAGCAAATCTTTTGGCTGGCAATGCTGTTGAAAATAACATAACGCATTTATAAAATATATGAATTCACACATATTATGACAATGACTTTACTTAATTCGTGTGGTTTGCTAAGAGATGGCCTAACATGTATTATTCCATTGGAACATGCGCTGGAAAGCTGCTGTCATTGTACGTCATTTCAGTATATGTCATTCATTTGAAGCGTAAAGAAACAATAGTTTTGTTTTACTCAAATATGTCGAACTTTGTGTCTGAAAAATGTTTTTTCGGGTAGTTTTTCTTCATTACTTTAACATGATGCAAACTGCTGCCGAAAGTCATCGTATTTTGGTGGAAGTTTATGGTGAACATGCGCTAGCTGAGCGAACGTGACAAAAGTGGTTAGCATGATAGCTTGGCCGACCAGCCAAATCAACGGCAGAGCCGAATATCCATGGCGCGAAGGTAATGCTCTGTATTTGGTGGGATCAGAAGTGTGTGCTGTGTTATGAGCTGCTAAAATCGGGTGAAACCATCAATGGACAACGCTACCGAAAACAAATAATCCGTTTGAAGAGAGCAGTAGCCGAAAAACGCCCGGAATATGCGACCAGACAAGAGCCTCGTGTTGCTATTCCGGTTAAGAACTATTTGGAAAACAGTGGATGGGAATTCTTACCCCACCCGCCTTATAACCCAGACCTTGCCCCTTCTGACTACCATTTGTTCCGGTCGACGCAGAACGCCTTCACTGAAATACGGTTCACATCAGAGCAGAATATCAAAAATTGGCTTGATTCATGCTTGGCTGCCAAGCCGGCGCAGTTCTTTTCGGATGGGATCCACAAATTGCCAGATAGATGGGAAAAAAGTCATAGCCTCAGACGGGCAATACTTTGAATAATGCTATTGTGTATGTTTTTCCCAAATTAACGTTCATATTTTGAAAACCGCACGTTATAGCCCCTTTATATATGAACATTCTCGTCAGAAATGAAGTACGATAGAGATGCCCAACTTCTACCCCTCTTGCACCTTACAATTTTTGACAACAATTTGTTATGTCGTTTTCTAAAGCCAAATTGAGCCAATCAGAGAACGGCATTTACGTTATTTCGTCGATGTCGATGAACTAGTGATCAATCAGCTGTGAAGTTGGGTGTCTCCAAAATACTTCATTTCTGACTCCCTTGTTGAGTTGGTGTGTTCTCTTTTCCTCTCTTCAGTTGGAGACAGACACGAGTGTGTCCGATCACGATCACTATATTTGTTCATAAATGATTCACAATGACACTCAATCCGTGGCTTACCGAAACCACCATTTAACATTGACTGTGACAACGAAATCTTCTTGAGTGAAGTTCGATCCTACACTTGATACAAGCCAATAAGCTTGCACAGTGACTCATGCGCAATAAGCCTAAATCGGATCTGCAATCAAGCACATCCACCTAATTACCTCAAAGTCGAACACATCATTTACAATTGAATTCCATCGATTTGGATCAGTTTCCGGTTCTAAAAGCATTTCAGTGTCTTGAGGTTGTACGTAAGTTCAAGTATGTTCCCGATTTAAGCATTTCTTGGAACGAAATTATATTTTGAGTTTACAACTAGACTTACAAACTAATGGTTAGGGTGTTGGCTCAACGATAGGGGCTCATCTTATGTACTTTGTTTAATTTAATGTTTATTTTTCTGTCGGTTTATTGTTTATTTTTTATGTTCTACAATGGCTCAAGTTCGTGCGTCCATGGTGGTCCTTTTGCGATGGGGTGGTGATGTGGTAGCCGACTAGGCCTCGATGGTGATTGCTACCGCTGCTCTGGTAGAACCCATGCGTTATTCGACGTCGTTGGAAATTTCTGCTCGTTTAGCAGATTTAACGTGTGAGGGAGTGTTGTCCGGGGAGTATGTTCCCACTACAGGCGAAATTGCAATTGCCCACTGTATTCACTACGATTCAAACAATTTTGATAGCAAAATGGCAAAATTAATAGAGCCGCATTTATTTACAAATTTTTTTCCAAACAAAACAAACATTTTTTCAGATGTGGAAGTTAACTGGAATAAAGGCGAGAAATATGCTAGTTAACTGGTATAATGGTTTAGAAATCTGCTAATTTTATTCTCATGACTACGCTGAAACTGTCATAATTTGTTGAAATTGAGCACTTTCGAACCTAATTTCGAGAGAAATTGTCGAATTTACTCCGTTTCGTCTGACAATAGTCGGCACCAAACATTTCACCACCATTCAAGCCCTTACCATGTCTCACTTAAGTCCTGCTGGTCCCATTGTGATGAACATGATGGAACATAACATGTTAGCTCCTACTTCGTGCTTGTCAAGTTGGTGTTGCAATGTTGTTCAACCATCCTGATATGCCTATAAACCCGAAAAGAGACCTTAGAGGGATGTTAGATCCTGAATCTCCTGGAAGAAATGTTCTCCCAGTGTTCTTCTATGTCTCAACTGGCACAGACTAAGGGACTGACAGAGATCGTCGCAGCCTCTGCATATAAAGTCGCTGGATAGATTATGGCGCTCCAACTGCTAGAAGTTTGTCCGTAGGTTGCCCTGTTGAACTTGGGCTATAGGATGCGAGAGTCCGAGGCTACGAGACTACCTGGCGTGGGTCGATTTCTGCCCCTGGCAAGTTCAGCCGCTGTTTCATTGCGGCCAATCTAGTGCCTCGTGTTGAGAACCTTGAGCTCAGCTCGGACTTAATTTCTGTTGCCGAGCTTGCTTTAATGGCCGCTTGTCTGCCAATTAGAATGGTGATATGAGCTCGTGGTGCTTCCAACACTGATATCAATTTGACTGCCACGACTCTACCATAATCAGGGATCTTTCTGGAGCAGTGCATGTTTAACAACTCGGAGAAGAAGGCCACGTCTGTACATTCCGATCCATCTTTGTAAACGTGGCTGGTTGAATTGTTGATGGGTTCATTTGAGGTCCACTCCGCCTCATTTGAGGTCCACTCCGTCCTTATTGGAAATTCACAAGGTGCGGGGGGGTAAAGTCGCCTTCGACTCGTTCAATTGGTCTTCGATCTAGTAGGCTTGCATGTCCAGTGGAACTTCGGAGCAGCCACTGGATTGGCCAATGCTTAAGCCGCTCGTTCTTATCTCGTGCAATGCTGCCTTCCAAGGCCCCCATTTACGTTGTCGTATTGTCACAGCTGTGATTCCACGCATGATCGTATAGTCATGATCTAGCCTGACACTGCTCGGCAGTACCTCTTTCTAAGCACATTTCTGATTGAATTCGCTGTTCCGTACGCAAATCCTTCGGCAGTCGATTGCCTCAGAAACCACTGTCAGCCTCGAATTTGGCGCCAACCCATTCTCCTCAACAACCACCCCTTCCAGCGATAAATTCAATAAAAATGCTTTTCTTCACAGTAAACGAACACCCAGAGCTGCCTTCAGGCGTGGGATTAAATGCCACTTTTCACCGTCTAGACGATGTGCATCATTGCCTTCGCATCTGTCTCCCAAGTCTCTCATGCGATGTCTGCTTCGTCGATTCGTCTTGCTTTTCCTGTTCGGCAACTCCTCCCGTCCGAGTTCGGAACGTGTTCTTCTTTCTGCTTTTGGGCAGCCACGCAATTTCGAGGGAAAGTCGTAGAGTTCCCCACCTTTGAGATTCAACCGAACCCAGGATGAACGATGTGTCCATGTCGTTAGTAGAGCTTGGCCCAATACCCTCTTTATCGAATTTCAAGGTCTATAGTGATCTAATCCCTGCTCGCAGCGGTCCAAGAATTTAGTGAAAAATTGTCCACCACAAGACTGTCCAGGTCAAGTTTCAAACATCCTGTGGGATCCCCCAAGACACTCGCCAATCTGAGCAGAAGCCGAATGCGCAAGGAATGCCATAAAACTCCAGAAGTCCAGCGCAGATACGACATCCTTCAGAGCAGCTCGCGGGCAGGCGCGCACGGTCCGCATCTCACGTATGTCCGGCTGGACACATTGTAAAGCGAGAAGCTTACATCAATCTACAGTCCATGTGGGAAGACTCGCGGCGCTCGTCTTGTCTCGCAGCCAACCTAGACTTAAGAATTTCCCACCAACTCAGAGTCTGCCTCCTCCTCCTCCTCTCCCACCCATCGAAGGCTTAGTTAATTGTTCCGCTAGTCAGACACGTCGTACCATTCTTCGGCAAAGAAACCAATTTGAATGCCAATCCCACGGTTGCAATCAGTATGCCAACAGCGCTTACTGACGCAGAAGCCTAAAGCCCACGCCCAGGGCCGACGGGGTCGGACGCAAAAATGCCGCCACGCAGATGCAAATGGAGGGAGAGGGCGACTGCTCACGCAAATGCAACTCAACATCAAGGTCATACATTTGCCATTCCCACAGTTCCCAGCTGCATCAAATCAAGCACACACAGCCGCATGTAAGCATTCTGGTCGGCATCACCGCGTCTCGCGCTAAAAAGCAACTTCCACGCGAGTGAGTCAGCCCACACCCCCTTCAGCCAGCGACTAGACAGACAATCCTGCACTCGTTCTTGCACGTGACTAAGCAATGACGCCGCATCAAAGGCGCTTCAGTGCAGCGCAGCCGATTGTGGACTTTGTCACTGTTGCGCAAGACGAGCAGCGACGACAGACGTTGGCTGACTGGCGATACATGCAATTGTTGCCTTGGCACAGGGTGCCTGCGTTCAATTAAGAGAACACCGTTGCTGTGAGGTAATAAAGCGGTTGGCTGACTGAATTTCGGACAAGATGTGTGGAGTCGAAGGAATTTCGCGACGGATAGACGCCGGCAGTGCTGCCTCCGCTGAATGAAAATGTCACTTGAGCGGAAAATTGCCGCCGCGGTAATTTGTGCTGTGTACACTCGGGCACGACACGCTCTTTCCACGTAGGCAGCCCGACAATTAATGACTGTAAATTGTCGTGAATTAATTTGATAAGCCCGACTCTGAGGAGGCGATGCATGTGTGGAGTGTACGCTTGAGGCGTTCTGCATGCCAAGAGATGTTGCGAATGGGAGCTGACGGGCTGGGCGCGATGTGTGGCAATCGATTGGGTCTTGTTGCGCAGTTTGTCTGGAAGATGTTGGAGTTTGACAGATGTTCAGGGATGTGGTATGGAATTTGAACTGAAATGTTTTTGTGTGGCAGCGACACTCGTTCAGAACTAGGCGGTCTAAAGAAGTTCTTTAGGAATTTTCACTGCTCACTATGCTTCCTCGATAGTGACGTGGATGCCGCTGCTGATTTGATCACAGACATGAGATCCTTCATTCCGCATAGAGTGAAGCCCACGACAAATGCATGGTAAACTAAGAGGCTATCCGGATGAGAGAGTTCAACTTCCGGACATACAAAGCCAACCCTACTGAGGAAAACCGGAATAAGCTGAAACGGGTCAGACGTGTGAAATTCTCCTATGGGCAAAAGTTGGGACCTAAAGTGCTGCAATGTCCCAAGGGTAGTCAACACTTTTGGTCATTTGGTCAAAACATAAAGAATTCCTCCTCGTCTTCAATTCCCACGCTCATTTTAGACAAAGCCGATCTGCTTGCGGCGCAGTTTGCAGCCAGCTCAGCACTGCCTGGTTCCAATCCGTCTCCGTGTGTACCTGAGAGCGTTGACTCCACCATGGGACAAAGCCACTATCGCACTCGTCTACTTGCCAGAGTACTCACAGATCTCGACGTTCACAAATCCGCTGGCCTGGATGGCATTCCTCCTAGACTTCTGGGGAATTCTTCTGCGCTGGCAAAACCACTGCGTAAGCTTTTTCATCCAGCCTACTCTTTAGGTCTCTTTCCGAGCAGATGGCAAACAGCATTTGTCCCGCCCGTCCTTAAAAAGGGCGAATCTTCGTCACCCACCTCGTACCGACCCATAGCGCTTATGTCCCTTCCTTCTAAGGTCATGGAAATGCTGAATCGTGGAAGCTTCCGTACGGTTTCCGCAGCAACAGGTCCACTGGCGATATGAAAGCTTGTCTCACCTAAAAGTGGAACCAATCATTGCACAATGCAGGCGAAAGCAAGATCGTTGCGGTTGATATTTCTAAGCCAGAGTTTGGCATCAAGCTCTCTTGTGGAAATGGTGTCGATGAATCTCTCCTTCGATGGATTAGAGGCTGCCTTTCAATTCAAGTTGTTTTGGAAGGGTTCAAGCCTGACACACACCAAATAAGTGCTGGCGTTCCCCAGGGCTCTGTTCTGTCTCCGGCACTCTTTCTCATTTTTATAAATGATCTGCAACTTCTAATCCAATCCATTCCTTGGCTGATGACAGCACCAGAGATAATGGAGGATGGGTATATCCAACTTTGGCCATTTTTAGGCATTCAGCCGTAAAGAGCAAGAGTGTAGTGGAATTCGCTTTGCATTTCACACAGACTTTTACAAAGTTCCCGGCTCCACTACGCATCGCAACACAGTATAAAAAATGCTGTCAGATGAAATCAAGGCGAAAGGGAGGTAGAAGTTGGATATCTCTATTCACCCTAATCTCTGGACAGCACCCTCAGCTTTTCATGTTCGTTCCAAGACTCACGACGCCGCCCTTCGGCCGTAGAATTGGAACGACAGCTTATGCATGAATTCCGATCTTGACATCATACCGAGTGGAATTTAATGCTTCAAAAACTCAATGCTCTCTGCTGTCACTCAAGCGACCCCTGGATAGTCAGCCATTATCCTTGAATGGTGTCGGTGGCGATGAAACTGGAAAACTTCGCATCCTTGGTATGTGCATCAAGACAGCACTTAGTTGGACAGATCACATATTTGAGGTCGCCAAAAATGCTGGAAAATGTTTAAGTTTCCTCAATCGATGCAAGGAATACTGCACTGCATCTGATTTGGCTTGAATTTATAATTATCCTCCTCAAACTTGAGTACAACGCTCCTATCTGGTCTGGTGCCCCCAAAAGTACCCGGCACCTACTAGATAGAATCCAAAAGCGAGCGATAAAACTAATACAAGACAACAATATTGAAAAGTCACTAGACTCGCTCGAACATCGTCCCTACTTTGTCCGTATTTTATCACTATTTTAACAAACGATGCTCACTTGAGCTTGCCAACTGCATTCCTCCTCTCCATGAATTCACCCGCAATTCCCGTCTCGCCAGGAATGCTCATCAGTTTTCCCCTTAAGCCTACTTTCGGACGCACACTTAAATTTAGAGACTCGTTCATCAGCCGCACGACACGGATGTGGAATGCTCTTCCCAGTCCAATATTTCCGCCAGAATACAATCCGCAGGTGTTTAAAAAACAGGTACCTCCTCTTCCTTTACACCTTCAGCCTGTGCTGTGTCTTGAACCCGGACACTTACGGCTGCTTAAGGTATCCCTTGTGCGCGCGGAAATTATAAAAAAAAGGATGTGATGGTAAAACATGCCGAGAGACAGGCAAACTTGTCGGCAAATCGTTCTCTGTAGATAGAGACATAGTTAACAAGTTCAGAAATGAGGGAAATTTGGAAAATAAGCGTAAGGTAGAGGACGTACAAAAATACTATCGGCAGCTAAAGAGAGGCATAGTTTAAGAAAAATGAAGCAAAACCCGAAAACACTCCTCAAATCATTGACCTATGGGATGTCAGAAATTAAGTCAGTCTCTGTCGAAACAGTGAGACGGGTTCGTTACGTTCGAATGAGTTCCAGAGTTGCCATGGAAAGACTTGCCTTCGCTAAAGAATATGTAAACGAAAGTTCAGAGTTTTGGAGGTCTATCCTTTTTAGCGACTAACGCAAATTCAATTGGTTTGGCGAGCAGCAAATACCGAGCTAGCAACCTAACTTCAAGCAACCTCCAACCATGAAAAGATAACAAAAAAATAACGTACCGGAAGTTGCTGCATTTTTTTTAACTCATTTGGTTCTTTTGCATGCTTCTCGAGAGCAAGCTGTCATTTGATATGAAACTCATCGTTGGGTTCGATGCCTTAGGACATCATACGGTCGGCTCTTGTATTATGCTGATATTCCAGTCGTCGGGCATGCTTTCGTCTTGCCGAATTCTGCCGATGGTCAGGTGGTCATGCTCTCTACCAGACCACCGGCCTTGAAGAGGACTGATGGTGAGCCATTTGAGCTAGCGACTTGGTTGTTCTTCAGTCTTTTAAAAGGCTGGGTGGGAGGACTTCTTCATCGACTGGAGTTGAGGTTTCTTGGTTCCCTTTCATTCCCTCCTGGTCAGCTGTTGGAAGTGCCACTATTCTAACTGCGGCCTGGGTGCCTTTCTTAAAGCCTCAGGCCAGGCTTTTGGCTTTTTCTTTCAAGAGTCTCTTGCTGGTCCTTAGGTCCTTGATCTGGGAGGTTTCGAGAGACCTTTTCCACAGGCGTCTCGCTTCTTCTCCCACTATACTCCTGCGCAGCTCTTGTTCGCCGTTGCAGCGCCTTTTAGGAATGCGTCGTCAGGTGCACATTTCTTCTTCTCGCACACGCCATCGGGTTTCTGGTCTGCGATGGTCGGCTACATAAAGTAATTTCCGCCGCTACCAAAGAGGGGCGCTCATGCGGAGACGCCCGACTTGGGATTGTCGAAATTGAGGGTACACATGCACACAGTTTGGGATTTACTGACTCCTCGGTCGCGGACCAGATCCGTGTAGCTGCCATCTTTCCCACATTCAGTCCTGTATGCTGCCAAATATCAAAAACCAAGCCCGCGCAACCAACTATCCGCCCCCCAACAAAAGCGACCACTTCATTCGAACACCCTTCACCCGTCTCGGCCTGCTCAAGACCGTCTGCATCCGAGTGCCTCACACTTCTGATTGATTTTCCCACATGACGAGCTTCAAAGGAGAGTCTTCTTCCTCGTCGATTCGTGTAAATTGCAAATCACTTGAAAAGCCCCTCTTGTGCTCATTTCAAGCAATCACCCCCCTCAGACGGCAAAACTTTAATCGGTGCATCTCCCCTCCGTCCCAAACCACGAGTTCATTGATTCGAAACTAGTCTTCCGACGCCAGCTCAACCCCCGCTGACACATTTCGCCGAACAATTGCCGCCATTAATTGCTGCTGTTGTTCGCTGCTGTTGTTGCGCTGTGGAACGGTGGATCCAAGAACGAGGCCAGTATCTTGGCAGACACACTCTCGCTCAGCGATTTTCATATGCATCGTGGCCCCCTGCGGGGTTGAACAGCACTCACAGATCCCCAGTCACACCAACTAGTCCGAAAACCGCCCGCATCCCACTCACGGCTGCAGTTGGCACGGGGAAGGGGGTCGTCTTGTGGATCTGCAGCGACTCTTGGCGTGGGTGGGTGAGTAACGAGAGTACGAGATATGTGAACACACAGAGCACGGACGGCAGCATATCATTTGTGGCTTTTTAATTGCAGCAAAGTGGGCGGAACGGCGAGGCGCACAAAGCCATCCGCGAACCGAAGCGCGTGCGGTATTGTTTCATCGAAAGTTATCGATGTCAACACGATGTACGAGCGCTTGTTAATTGAATATTGCAACATCATGGTTCAGTCAGACGCCATTGACTCTGGGGAGTGCTGGCAAATCCTTTGACCCGCGTGAGGGCGGAGGTGGCGCAGGGAGCGAACGACTGCATGTTGCTCGATGCAGTTGGGAACATGTTTATCGGCGGAGCAACAACACCCACGCGCTGCGGACGAGAGTGAAATCGACGTGTCGTTGCTGAGGCAATGGCACTAAAATACTTGACGTCGGCGGTGGGATGGATTTGTGACTCTGCATGGATACATTGAGTGCCTGCAACATGATGCAATAAAATATCACTTAGCTTGGCTGGATTGATGCATAGATCGACTGATGACAGACTGATGGACATGACGGGGAAGCAGGAGGTTGCGGCATGGCTTGGCTATTTCGAAGGACTTGATATCAATCATGGCAATATACGGGCTTAAACTTTGAAGATCTAGATCTCTAGATGCTTTTGGAACCACAAAATGGACAACACAACGAGTGACTTCGAGTGTAAGGGCAAAGTGGACATATTCATAGGTCTTCAATTTTTCCACCGCCTCAGATTTCCGCTTCCAACTCCTCGTTAACTGACACTCGTGTCGCAGTCGTAAATCCAGGACACTTGACCAATTTTAACTCCCTCAGCTCGGGAGTCCAGTTTCAAAATTGCGCCCTCCCTTCCGCAACGGAGCGATTCCTTAGCGTGCATGAAATCCAAGAACGACATTCAGTCAAAGCGCAGAAACCCTGCGTGTGGCCGCCCTAAAATATTGTTCATTTTTTTGAGTGGCTTTCTCGGTTATTTTCGCCAACATTCCTCTGGTTGCACACATTCCGCGCACATCCACACGCCAGCCACTCCGGGGATTAGTTACAGCGAGCATTCCTTGTGTCCCGTCGGCTTACTGCTGCTCCACTTCCCCATGCACAGGCGGTCTTGTGTTAGTTAAGCCCTGTCAAGTCGGATATTAGTGTCACCGCATGCCGCCGTCGATAACCGCCGCCTGCGCAGCCCCACCACTTCCTTCCATCCACCGGGCGGTGTTGGAAAAACCGAAATGCTTATGTTCCTGCGATTAAGCGCCCCGCCACCCGGAGGGTGGTATGCGAATAACTCATGAGCAAGTCATGTTGCCCGGATTGAGGTGAGCCATGAAAAACACTAATTAGAGCTGATTACTGGATGGCGGCGGTGGCGGCGCGGCATTCGTGATTGCATTAGTTCAACTTAGCGACTGCTCCAGATGTCGCAAGCTTGTGAGATACTAACCAACCACGAGGGTCCGTGGTGCGGAGGTGGTCTCGTGCATTTCGCTTTGATTTTTGTCGCAGGAGAAATTGAGCGTGTTCGTTGCGGCGACATGAGGACATTTCTGATTTGTAAACAGTTTTTCGTGTCGAACGGTTTCTCTTGCGCGGTGGTGAGTGGCGGCTGCTCATGACGCGCAAAGGGGTCAGAGAGCCAGCGAGATGTGGACCATTTGCCGGAACTTTCTACATTTTCCGATGATCACAAGGCAATTTCTATTTGCCAAGCACATCGGCATTTTATCGGGCAAAAAAGAAAGCAGGTATTTGACCTTTTAAACTCATCATGAGAGCGTCTGAATGATACCGAATTTCTGCTCTGCTGCGAAGTCTCCTCGGCCTCGTCAAACGTCGGAGTTCTCCCTTTTGCCAGGATGATGTCGAAGCTTCCATTTAAAACTTCCGTTTCGGGCAGAGACGTCTCCTTGGCATGTTTCTTCTAGCTGGTAGTGCGTTGAGGGACTTCGGAAAGTAGACCCTGCGCTGATGAGAACCGTCCACACCTTCGTTAGTCGCAGGATTCAGGCTTTCCTAGGGGACTCACATGCTCTAACCTCTGCGTTTGTTCTTGTGTAAGTGGCCGCCGCCCCTGGCAACCGATGGTTGCTCGGTTTGACGAAGCAACTGAGCTCAAAACAATTGCTTTGCCACTCCATATGGCAGGGAGTCGATAGCTAGACGTTAAGCAACACAGCAGAGTTGCGTCTTGGTGCCTTCGAAAGATATATGGTCCCTTCTGTGAGGAAGGTGAATGGCTGCGGATTCCAGGACCCAGCTAAGCTTCACGTTGTTGTAGAGCGTCCTAGAAAACTTTTGACTGTATTGGAGTCCGCTTGATGGGGCAAACGTGTCTTTAGTGCGGCTGGACTTTGTTGAAGTTCTTTCTGGCGCAGCTTGTGTTGGGTCCAAAGACTCCTTCCTCAGTCCAGGATCCGCCTCTGATCCGTCCGTGTGCCATACTAGACTTCTAGGGTCTAGCAAGGGATTGTAAAGCGTCCTAGCAAGTCCTAGCCAAGGAGTCCGCTTGATGGGACGAAAGTGTCTCCGCTTGACTGTCTTAGCGCCATTGATGCCTTTGTTGAGGATTTGACTGGCGCAGACCTCCATGGCTTGGATTTCGACTTGGAACACTGCAGGCCTCGACCCCGTTCGTACGGAAACGCTTGCCTTGGGTCCAAAGACTCCTTCCTCAGTCCAGGATCCGCCTTTGATCCGTCCATGTGCCATACTAGACTTCTAGGGTCTAGCAAAGGATTGTAGAGCGTCCTAGCAAGTCCTAGCCAAGGAGTCCGCTTGATGGGCGAAAGTGTCTCTGCTTGACTGTTGAGGATTTAACGGGCGCAGACCTCTATGGCGCGAATTTCGACTTGGAACACTGCAGGACTCGACCGAAATGCTTGCGTCTCGAAAATGCTTGCGTTGGATCCAAAGACTCCTTCCCCCAGTCCAGGATCCATCTTTGATCCGTCCGTGTTCCTTACCAGGCGTCTAGCGTCTCGTACTGGGACACCATTGGACCAGCTTTCACGGCCCAATATTTCAATTTCGACAAGTCTACAGGAACAATGCTGTCGGACCATAATTCTCTGTCACGACTCTCACTCATAATAATTGGCAAATCCAGTGTTCTGCAGACAGGCCCTTCTGCCCTTGCCGTCCTAGACCAGTCATGGGACCACTTGCCTGCCTACACATCCTCATTAACCTTCATCAATGCTAGAGAGGCTTACGCATCCTCGCCCCCGTTGTTTTCGACGCGACATTCGGATGGGAAATCGAAAAGATAAAGTCGCCTGCGCCGCCAACAACCGCCATTAACCTAATTGCTGCGGCTGTCCCAATTTAACCAGAGTACACCCCCAATTAACTTCAACCGAAAACACAACACAATCTCCTCCGATAACAAAGGGTCGTCGTCAAACTAATCCCATCCAGGGCCAGCACGCCAGCACGGCACCACCGCACCACCAACACCCAGACCAATTGAATTGAATCGCTCTTCCTGAATCGGATTTATTGAATTAAACAAACCGCCAACCGAATAATCCACGACACATGTGTCGCCTGCATCCTCAGAAGTGCGCTTGCGAATTTTTGACTTCTCTGCGGGATTACTCATGCGACGGCGATGTTGTTCCGTGCGAAACCACCCCCGTGGCTGTGTACCGTGCACGACGGCCACCCTCGTGTGGTCGGTTTTCAATTTAAAAATAAATCTCACGGAAGTGACCAGCAGCAGCTGATGGCGGCTAGCACGTCACTGAGTCGACTCAAGGGGTGACGCGCGGCAGACATCGTCGTCATCGTTAGGAACAATGACGGAGTGCTGACAGCGAGCGAGAGCCATATGCTTCCGGAGTGAGCATGCCTATTCCTGGACAATAGGAATTCTAAATCCTTCACTTCGCACAGCCGAGAGGGGTGGGTGCAGCAATTGCGCGCTCAAAAGAACGAAATGAGATTTCAACTGACAGGATACGTGGATACACCTCGGGAATGTCGTTAACGTACAAAGAGCGAGCCTCTCGTCAAATAAATTGAAATTGATTCTACGAAGCGCTGGTGGTTGGAGAGGCGAACCAGGCTCTGGATTGATAGCCGCCGCCGTGGCGTGCTGATGGCGAAGTTCAAGCTGCACGGAGGACTGATGTGCGCGCTTCAATGGTGGCTATTGTTTGCTTTGTTCACAGAAGATTGCATTTTTTATGAATAAATGAGAATGGGAGTGGATGTGACAGTGGATCTGCTGGCGGTAGGCATATTTATCGCGACAATAAGGTGTGGCAAGGATTCAGGTAAATAACAACAGCCGGCCGGGAGGGGGGTGAGGACTCATTTACAGATGACCTGGTTGCTTATAAGTGCCCAACCTTTGGTCGTAAAGTGAGCAAATATGCCGGGAGTCGTCCAGAAGTCTGGCATTTTTACGGACGAGTCAATGGGTCCGAGTTTGTGGGCATTTAATTGAAGTGTGTAACACGACAGACTTTAGGGACCACGATAAAATGCGACAGTCTGGATGAAAATGAGGGCGTGGGTTGATCACTTTGTGGGAAGTAATTAAAATTGTCTGCATTTGATTGTTGACTTTGTGGCGGGAGTGGTAAACCTCTTCGGGGGAAATCTATCTGTCAACTGAGGCCGAGAGTGATGGTGTCGCGCAGACTTTGTCGGAGTTAGGATGTCACTGTTGGTCCATCTTGTTGTGGCGGATGTGCAGAAGAATGTGTTTAAATTGTGACGACGAATTTGCGAAGATTGCACCCTACCCTCGAAGTAGAGGGTGCCTTTGACAACGTGGCAACCGACGCGATTCAGACGAGTCTCTGTGATCGGATTGAACTGGTGCTGCATTCACGGTTGATCACGAACTGTTGCTCTTCACCAATACGAGGAAGAGCCCCAAGTTCACCTGCAAAAAAATACCTGCAAACCAAATTCATGTAGAACGTTAATACAGAGGGCGTGCGTAGCGTTCCACACGTGTAAACTAGTCTTCGGCAAAACGAGGGGTCTCTAACCAAAGGTGGTGTGCTGGCTATGCACCATCTTAACTTAAGGCGCTCTCTGGTATGGTAGAAAGCAGAAGATTTATACTTTCTCACAGCTAACCAAGATACAAAGATCGGCCATAGGTACCAGTGTAGCCTCCTCGGGCCTGAGTCTCAGTTTCCAAGTCGAGATCGTCCTATACACCGAGAGGGCTCAACTACGAGCGCTAGTAAAGGAGTATTCATCTTCTGTGATCTCTCCGAAAAGTCGACCTCCTCGAAAAAGTTGTTCAGCCGAAGAGGCTGCCATAGGACTCGGAGCTTGGGGAATCTCCGGCAATTCCGTACGAAAGTACGCCACTTAGCTCAATAAAGAAAGAGCTTGAAGAAGCCTGGGGAAGCCCGGGAAAGAAATACTCGTTGGATCAGCCCTATGGCCAAACCTGAGCAAGAACAGGTCAATATCATTGATCGACCTTAGTCGCATGGACGTACGAATACTAATAGGAGTCCTCACCGGACACTGTGCCATTGGTACGTCTGCAATGCAAATGAACCTACCGCACAACGATTTCCGCAGAAACTGCAGAGACGCGGAAGAAACAGAATCTATCCAACATATGCTCTGCGAATGCCCAGTCCAATCAATGAATAGAAGGCATTTGCCAGGACCTTCTTAGAGCTAAATGACTTAAGCGGCGTTGGTTTGAAAAACCTCCTAGGTGGTTTTAGAACTGCAGTAGGTCTCACGGTAGTTCAACAATGCCTAACATGGGCACCATGTTCTTCCAAGTGAGCCACGGCCAGAGTACACAGGTTATGCGGGTAATACCCAAGTTGGCGGGTAGCCACGCGTCGTTCCAAGTGAGCCGTGGCCAAAGTACACGGGTAATGCGTGTAATACCCAAGTTGGCGGGTACCCAAGCGTTGTTCCAAGTGGCCAAAGTACACGGGTAATGCGTGTAATACCCAAGTTGGCGGGTACCCACGCGTTGTTTCAAGTGAACCGTGGCCAAAGTACACGGGTAATGCGGGTAATACCCAAGTTGGCGGGTACCCACGCGTTGTTCCAAGTGAGCCGTGGCCAAAGTACACGGGTAATGCGGGTAATACCCAAGTTGGCGGGTACCCACGCGTTGTTCCAAGTGAGCCGTGGTCAGAGTAAACGGGTCATGTGGATAATACCCAATTTGGCGGGTACCCACGCGTTGTTCCGAGTGAGCCGTGGTCAGAGTACACGGGTATTTGGCGGGTACCTGGCATTATTCGGCTGCCGGGTGCCCGTCCTCATTGGGTAACGGGTACCCGGGGAAAATAAAAACTTCAATTCAATACAAAATTTAAGAAATTGTGGATTATCCACCGAAAGTACACAAGTAAATCCTGGGAATGCGGGTACCCGGGTACACGAGTTGTCAAGAGCTCTACTACCTACCTAGCGTCCAAACCAAAATGACGAACTGACACAATCGACCTAGAAAATTAAAAAAAATACCCTATTTTAAAGTAATCCAGATGTCAATGGAAACGGATACAGCGTCGTCCATGCGCATGATTGGCGGTGGGAATACGAAGTAGAATCCACAAACCCCGTTTGACAGTCATCACATCTCTTCTCTTTTGCTTACTTATTTATTGCGGAAGCATCTGATCATCGATAGACTCAACAAGTCGCCAACCGAATTTGAAGGCCACCATCGCATCTACACGCATTCCAGTTTCACTTCGAATCCGACCCCCACTCTCCCCGTGACAGTGTTTAGTATCATCATTTGTTGCTCTAATGAATTAATTGAATTACACTCAGAGCACGACCAAGAGAACGAAGCACATGTTGGACATACACTTTTTCGCAAATAATCGCATTAAATGCCTTCGTGGCGTCTCCACTCCTCGCCACCTGCCCACGACTGCACCACAAAATCGAGTCGTTTGACCAGAAAAATTCGAAAAAATCCAATCTCGACCGAAACTGTACGAACACGTGTGTGTATCTTAGAAGCCATATTTTCATTTAAGATGTACCGTAAATCATCGCAACTTCCCGCCCTCCCCGCGTCACTGAGTGCTCGCTGGTCAGACTTGCTAATCAGCTAATTTAATTATGGCATGACGCAGGCAACATGTTGCTCTGCACAAAAACCGATCCACTTTTCGGCCATAAATCCTCTTCGAGGTGTCTTTAAGTGCGGCGCATTCGTATGCACGCGGTATCCGATCCCAGCTGGAATGGAACAGATACTCGTGTTTAATGGTGGCGTCGTGACAAGCACGCGTTTGCATAAATTTCTGCTTCTGCCACTTTCCATCGCCGTCGCCGGCTGCAGGAGAAGTTCCTCGACGAACCAAATGTTGCTGGCCATGTGGCGTGAAGACAGGTCGAGTGGATTTCGCATTCGTTTGTTTTTCCGCGCGCGCGTGTGTGTGTGTGAGTGGGGCTCTTTTGCAAAATCCAATTAGATGCGAGGTGTTCCTGTTTGCTTTGGGTTTGTGTAGCTTCTGTCAGAAAGAGTGACTCTTCGGCTGGCCGATGACAATATCTCATGTTGCCCGCTTTTCGTTGCTGACAACGGGCATAATTGGATGGGTCTTGTGAGAGTTTGCGCTTCTTGTTGTCCGCGCTGGTATTGAGAACGGACTTAAGGCGTGCGATCTATGGGAAGTGCCTTCGGTTGGTGACAATGAATGCGGTATTGGCCGAGGAGCACTTGATCGTGGACAAGAATTTGCTCGTTGCGGTCGTGATTGTGGAGTTCCGTGGGTTTTTCTATTTCGCTGAAAGGTGATCCTTTGAGCTTTCCTGAAAAGTTGTCTGTCATGATGTCTGATTGCTGAAGTGACGCTTTGAAGTCACCAACAGGCCACGAGAAGGCCTTAAGTTGGCATCAGCTGCATCTGTCTTTCGGTCAATTTCACCGCGCTTCCTGCATTGTGGTGATGTCTGCTTGATAACAGTCTAGGTCCTTTGCTATTTCTTTGGTCGCTTTCTTCATCCGTTTGCGGGGCGACATCAACTGTATGTCCGCCCATATCGACAGCTTGTAGTAGTCTCTGAACAAACAATTTTTAAGCAGTAAGAGTTGACCTCGCACACAATCCCAGACCAGTCCCCCTTTGGTTTATCCTTGGATAAGTGTGCGCTTGCGTCGTTCCTAAGAAATAGCGATCGTCAGTTCCAAGCCTGCGACGTGATCTTGAAAGAAACTTTTGCCACCTAAAGTCCGAATATGTCGGATTTGTGTGTATAGGGACGTGTACGGCAACACTACTGTAGAGCGTAGCAGGTGCTCTTCGATATGACTTGCATCTTAGCGCTTGTCTGCGTTGCCTTGTTTACATATCCAATCTTGCCTTAGGGCAGTTGTGATTTGGTCACCGGCAATCGGAGATGTACTTGTGAGTTGAGTTGAATCCTGTCCGTCGCCGTGGTAAAGACACACTGAAACCCTTTCTCTCTTTGCAGCCGTCAATGACGTTGAGTATAGCCTATCTCGGTGCTCGGCTAGATTTCAGCACAGCGAGGTTAAAAGCTCGAGAACATCACGACTCTCTTGCAGGGTGCCCTCGATTCATTCATGAGAGATTGCGATGACTGGAAGTTGAAAATCAACTTTCAGAAGGATCTCGGAGGATACGGAAAGGAATTGGCGGAAGTTCTCAATTGTTGGACGACACGGGCAACCAGTGACGCAAAGGACTGTAGTCTGATACCTAGGGGTCTGGCTAGACCAGTATCAATGATAGAAAAAAAATGTAGATGCTGCTCTGGCCAGGGCTTACAAAGAGACTGTTTAACAACAGCCAACTCTATGCGAGGGTGAAGGTAACCTGCTACCTGGCCCTCATCCGGCCAATGCTCACCTATGGCTGTCCCTTGTGGTTCAACGTGAGTGCAAGCTTGATGGAAGAGATTTGGTTCTTTGATAGGGCTTGTCTTAGGGCTTGCCTTCGCCTTTATCGAATTCCAGAGTCCCAGTACAGACATTTCTATTCCAAAGAAAATTTATACAGCAGGGCGAACCTGATACGAGTGGACAACTTTTCAGAGGGCAAAAGCACTGGCATGGTCATTTTGGATGTAGAAAAAGCATTTGACACCGTTTGCCATAATGGCTTAATGCATAAACCACTAGGCTTAATTTTCCATTGTATATCAGTAAAATTATTCAATCGTTCCTATCTTCCCGAAGTTTCATCGTATCCATCAACCAAAGTCTTTCAGGAAATCAAGTGATTAATGCAGGTGTCCCACAAGGTTCTGTTCTTGCTCCAGTCCTCTTTAATATTCTCTATTCTCTTTAACAATCTGCACCATTGCCTTATTCGCTGACGATACTTTATTCTTCAGATGTAATTGGTTTCAACATTGAAACTAATTTGCAATCGGGTTTAAATGTTGTTGAAGTATACTGTAGTGATTGGAAAATAAACATTAATGCTTGTAAGACTCATCTTTGTAAAAGAAAAGCCTGCTTACTTCCAAGCAACAATCTCCTCATCAACGGTACTCAAGTTGAGTGAAAATCGAGTGTTAAGTATCTTCACATGTATCTAGGTAAGCGACTTACATTCAGTCTTCATGTTCAAGAAGTTATTAGAAAGGTTAATACGACAATAAGAGTGCTCTCCCATTTATATTCCGGAACTCGAAATTGAGTGACGCCAACAGATTATTAATTTTCAAAGCAATATTCCAAGCAATCATGTTTCACGGTTCGCCTGTCTGGGGTAAGTGTGCAAAAAGCCATATGCGCTGGCTGCAAATAGCACGAAACAAATTGCTCAAAATGATACTCAATCTTCCCTGGTTTTTCTCAACAGAGGAACTACATAAAATGGCTAACATTGAAATGGTTTCAGATAGGCTTCAAAAACTAAACTATCAATATAATACCTCTTGTTCTGCATCTAACAACGACTTGATTTCAAATTTGGTCTCATAATGAGTGCACTATAAAA
Organism: Eristalis tenax; assembly: GCA_905231855.2. Lineage (NCBI taxonomy): Eukaryota > Metazoa > Arthropoda > Insecta > Diptera > Syrphidae > Eristalis > Eristalis tenax. The sequence goes on along the minus strand of HG993124.1, from coordinate 12,419,830 downwards.
ATTGTTTGTATATTTATTAAATTATTTATTTATTCGTTTTATATATTTCTTTACCTAATTATATACGTATCTACTTACTACTAATTATATACGTATCTATTTATTTATTATTTATTTATTTATTTATTTACTTATTTAGTTATCTATTTATTTATTTACTTACTTATTCTATATTTATTTATTTGTTTGTTCATATTTATTAATTCTTTTGTTTCTATTTTCTTTATCATTTGCCTGTTAATCATTTTATTAGTGTGAAATCAAATGTTGAAAACGCTTCTCTCTTCCCCCTGCGGACTTGTTATGTTTTAATGAAGGTTTGTAGTGGCTTTTCCTTCGAACTGCATATTAGTCTGTGATGTTATTTTTAATAAAAATTGTACAAGTATTCTAGTAGTAAATCTCTGTACCCCAAAAATTATATCCAAAAATTGCAACTTCTGCCAAAATAAAACAGTAACAGATACGAGTGGACAATTTCCTGGTGAAGTTGTTTTGAGGTCCCACTGCTAGAACTCGAGCAACAACCTGATTCCTGGGGGTACTACCCCAATCCTCAATTCCACGAGAGGGTACGTCATAACGGCTTCATCCCCTCAGAAGCATTCCTCCATTTGGATAAGCACGGTCTGATACAAGACCTACATGCCGTACCGCTCATCTGTCACATCGCCGGATCACCTGCGGATGGGCGACTCAACCACGACCGCTCCGTCGCTAGTAAGCTTAACATGAATTTTCAAAAATAAAAATTAATTTAAAAAAAAAACGTGGCCTCCTACTGCACATAACCATGACCTATGCAAGGTTTCGATGCTACCTTGCTGGCTTGGGAGTCGGCCATTTCATTGCCTTCAATCCCTGTGTGGCCAGGTGTCCAGCAGAATTTTTTATGGATCAGTTCTTTGAGCTTATGTAGGCACTCCCCCACAAGCTTAGATTAAATGATGTAGGAGTCTAGTGCCTAGTTGGCAGTCGGACCACTTTCTGACATTATTGTCGACATAGTCTCAGTTGTTGTCGTTCCTATCAAGACTGATTTGAACGCATCTGTCTGTGGCTGGCGCGGTTGCCGTAGAACTTAGTTCGTGCTCCAAATACTCCTTCTTCATCAGTTCTTGATCCATTTGTGTACCATTTGATCGTGTTATTGCTCAGTCTGCTCAGGCTATGGATTAATTGCGCCAGTCCTTTTTGGAGTTGAGCTTGTTGGCCAATAGTGGTAGCTTGCTTATCCATTCTTTTGCCATGCTCATGACTGTTCTACTGGCACATTCTGCTACCATCAGGTGATGCGGTGTCTGCGCAAATTCTCGTGGCCCCTGTAATAGAGAAGCATGCCAACCTTTGAACCGTGTTGAGTGTCTCTTCTGCGTTGATGAGGTTGGTTCGTTTGGACCACAACATCACACCGTGTGTGATTGTACATCCATCTCAGCCCGCCAAGCTTCTACGAATCATTAAATCACGCGCCGCCTTCCTAGCGATCCCTTCTGTGTATCTTTTCCAGTTTGCTCTCTAAGATGACTCCTAGATGTTTCACCTCCTTGACTGGAGCCAGTATTGCGGCTAACAGACTAATTTTGTCGACCCAATTGCTTGTAAATGATCCTTTTTGATGCGTTCTCAATCGAATTTCCGACGCAATGGACAACAAAATCCACCACGCTCCTCCCCAGTTCAATTCAATCCGAAAGAGAGTGCCGTCCATTTCATCAGCGCCGCCCTTGAAACCGATCCCAGTCTCGTCGTCTGTGGCTGGCAGTAACACTGAACTCAGTCTGAGAACGCATGTCATTTTCATGGTCTTGCATCATATCTCCCGCCATATTAGGTCAAACGGTCACCGTGGCGTCCGTGACCGTTCCCCGATTCAGACATGCACTTACATCGACAAAGGCAAAGAAAAAACCTGCATGCACCAGTGGAACAGTGTCTGTGGCGACAGAGTGTCTTTTCATCCGAAAAAGGTATCTGAGCCAAAAATATGTGTTTTTTGTTTGCTTGTCTCACAGAAACCTTAATCTTGATAAAAGCCCCAAAGCAAGGAGCATGTTCACACACGCGAAGCGTGTACCACGTCAAGCCGAAAGTTCCCGACTCTGACTGGCTGTTGAGAGCCAGAACCAAGTTAAAATAAAAAACAAAGCCGTGCCTTTTCTGGCTAAGAGGGAAACGTGCCAGTTGTTGAAGGTTGAAACGGATATGTTTTGACTGCGAGGATGTGGGCAGACAAGCACCAGTCAGTCAGTGGCAGATGAAATAAAATCGATGTGTCGTGTGTTCTTGTTTTTTTCTTGTCTGCTATTTTTGGATACATCAACGCGTGGCGAAAGGGATGAATTCTGCTGAGGGGATTGGGTTGGGATGGGATTTTGAAAGGTTTCCTTGGTGGCACGTCAATGCTGGGAATCCTAGCATCGAGTGAGGGAGAGGAGCAATTGTGGATGACGTGGACATGGGAATTTGACTACAGCAGGAATGTCACACGAAGCCACAATCAGGGAATAAATGTGTACCATCAATAGTGGTTCTTCTTCCACAACCACCCCCAGATCGGGAGTCATCCTCCCAATTTATGATCTCAGCTATCTCACATCTGCTATAAAATTCGTTCGTTTTTTTCTCTAATTTCAGGTCACACATCGATCAACTGGACAAGTGATGGTACTCAAGATGAATCAGTTACGTGCGAATCGACCAAATATGCTGAGAGAAGTGCAGCTTCTTAATAAATTATCGCATCCGAACATATTAAGGTTAGTATACAGGCAGTGCTCTGCTGACAGCAGCAGCTTGTGATTTATCGGAATTCATTAGATTTTCAGTCTGAAGTTGGTCGTCTTGGCCTCTCGCCTGGGCCCGAGATGGAATTTTTAATTGTAAACTTGAAGTGCTATGGGATTTATGATACACACGGGGTGTGCGCGGCGCTAGTGGTGGTGCGGCAAAGATTTACAGACACATTAGACGGTGCACTTTGCGCGCCTTTATGAGTTCTTGATTTGGTCATTCCAGATGATTTATGGTGAAAGATCGAAATCGATGTAGTCTTATGAGTAAGTGCTTTTTATGAGGGTTCTTCTCATGGCGGTGTCGCTCCCTAGAAGGGGATGCGTTCTTGTTATTCACACGAGTGATATTGATGAGGAGTCAAGTGCCGGACGCTGGATGTGAAGTCGCACGGCGTTGAAATGATGCTGCTGACACAGATGAACTGATTTGAAAAACTGAACAAAATTGTTATTTGCTCGCGTGAGTTAATTGCACGCACAACTCAATTGGTTTAAAGCACGATTAAGTCCCCTACAGTGGAGTGGCAGGAGTCTTCTCGAAATTCCCTTTAAGGCCAAAAGAACTGCGCCGGCTTGGCAGCCAAGAATGAATCAAGCCAATTTTTGATATTCTGCTCTGATGTGAACCGTATTTCAGTGAGGGCGTTCTGCATCGACCGGAACAAATGGTAATCAGGAGGAGCAAGGTCTGGGCTATAAGGCCGGTGGGGTAAAACTTCCCATCCACTGTTTTCCAAGTAATTCTTAACCGGAATAGAAACGTGGGGCCCAGCCTTGTCATGATGGAAAATTATCGCCGTGTCTGCTCTCATATTCGGCTACTGCTCTCTTCAAACGGACTAATTGTGTTCGGTAGCGCTGTCCATCGATGGTTTCACCCGGTTTTAGCAGCTCATAATATAGCACACCCTTCTGATGCCACCAAATACAGAGCATTACCTTGGCGCCACGGACATTCGGCTTTGACGTTGATTTGGCTGGTTGGCCGGGTTTCACATATGATTTCTTGCTCTTTGGGTTGTTGTAATGGATGCATTTTTCATCACCAGTAATAATCCGGAGCAAAAATGACTTCTTTTTGTAGCGTTCCAGCAGCATTTCGGACATGCCGCCTTTCGGCGTCTCTCGGCTTGAGTTCATGTGGAACCCAATTTCCTTGCCTTTAAATATATCCAGCTGCTTTTGAACGTGGGCTGCTTGAATGACCCCCAAGATTCTGCGAGCTCTTCTTGTGTTTGGCAACAATTTTCATAGATTAATGCTTCCAGTTCTTCATCTTCAAACTGCCCTCAAGCTACCCAGGACTTTCATCGTCTTCCAAACCAAAATCACTTTTAAATCCTGCAGACCACTCTTGGCACGTTCGCTCAGTTAGTGCATGTTCACCGTGAACTTCCAGCAAAATACGATGACTTTCGGCAGCAGTTTTCTTCATATTAAAGCAATGAAGAAGAACTCCCCGCAAAAACACTTTTTCAGGCACAAAGTTCGACGATTTTTGAGTGAAAAGAAATTATTGTTGTTTACGCTTCAAATGAATGACGTACAATGCCAGTAGCTTTCCAACGCATGTTCCAATGGAATAATACAAGTTACGCCATCTATTAGCAAACCGCACGAATTAAGTTGGTTAAATGGTTGTTATTAAACTGGGGCCGTCGTTTTTCATAGCGTCAGGTCCGCAGTATAAGGTCGAGGCACTAGAACTTCCCAACCAATCTTCTGGAGCTTCTCGTGAGTTCCCATCGATTTGTGTGTGCCTTATCATTGTAAAGATGGAACACAATTCCTTTTCTGGGCGATTGCGTCTTTCAGACGGTCCACATGTTGACACGTCTTCTTCTTCTTAAGGTGCTACAGTCCGGGGTGAACCGGACCCTCACTTAACATGTCTCTCCAGCCATTATTCACATGGTTTCCAACAAACTTACGAAGCTTTCACAAGAGTTAATGCCGTCGATTTCCTTGATCTTATCGACATGTTCAACAGTTGTCCAATGTTCCATGGCACAGCGCATCTTTGACATAGAATTTGTCGGAACGGAATCGACGCGATCTTGGGACTGGCTGTTACAGTACCAGGACCAGAAACACTGTTCACATTTTCAGCTGCTTGTAAAATATGGCTTAACTTCTCTTTGACGTGCCGCAACGAAAACCTGAACCAACTAATCAAACAACAGTCGGAGAGGTTTCGGTTAATGCTACGAAGTTGGAAAGTCTCCTTGTAGACTGGTTACAGTCTGGGCGAATGAGGATATTGTTACCTCTGTGCCACCTTAACCTGAGTCTACGGCGCTGAAAGCATAGCCAGCTTACTCAATCAAGAGTGTTCACCGATCTTCGGCATGTTTTTGATTTATGATGTTAGTTGCAAATATGACACGGTTCTCCTGCCTTCCTTGTTCTCAAGATAGGCGCGTTAAAACAACCCCTCAGTCAATACAATTTTTCTCATTTAGTCGAAATTCAACATCCAAGGCTCACTACGCCAAGCAGACCAGCACTTTGGAAAGTCACAGGGGTCTCAACTCACCTCAGTGGCACGCTTGTTTACGCACCTCGTCTCCCATACAATGACCTGCCAGAAACTGCAACAACAAGGAGGATATTGCAAATCATTTCCTCTGCTCGACAGGCCCCTTCGCTACCCAAAGAAAAGTTCACCTGAGCCTTAAGTCTTCGTCCATTTAAGCGGCTTCAACGAAATCAGCTTTAGTTCACTCGCTGTGAGAAGGCCACATCCAATTCGTGTTCACAACAGGCCCATATTCACTTGAGTGCGGCTGTCCGGAGTCAACGGCTAGAACATAACTTCCCTCGTTTGGGTGATCTGTGAAAGTGCATCCGGCTCAGAATTTCCCAAGTTCCACTTTCCTCACACAATCTCCCAACAACTTTAATCCAATTGCCGAGGCTGAAGTTGGTCTCAAACAAAGCCCATCATTGAGTCTAATGCGACGATTTAAAGCCAGTCCACTACACTGTGGAATTATCGTTAAACGGAGTGCTCTCCTTTCATCCTCCTTCGAAAATACAAATCCGCTTTGGAACGCCCCAGGGTTCCCATTAGTTGCTGCTACTTTTCAATGGACTTGCGAAATGGGTGGTAAATCAAATTTGCCTGTTTAAAATGCACCGCTACCGGTCTCGCTAAGATTTACAGCGACTGTGACAACATTTCAGTCCGCCTTAGGCCAAGCGAAATTTATGCAAACGTCTGGGAAATTTGAGGAAACTCTCCGCGAGCTGTCCGCTTTAATGACCGCCAGCAAAATGAAGCACTTTTTGTCGCAAATCACGTGGAATCATTTGAAAACTGGTATCGCTCGCATTGCACCACAATGTTGCGCTCCTGCAAGTCTCAGCTCAGCGGTGGGCGTGAAGTATTTCCCAAAACTACCGTCAATTGCCCAAGACCACTGCACAAGGAATAGGCTCCGATCATAGTCCGCCCTCCTTTCAAGCTGCTCATTCTCCGTAACAGCCTTGGCTAGCAGCTGAATTTGAATAAATCCAGCAAGCGAATACCAGTCAGCCGTCCCCGCCCCCGATGGGTACACGCAACCGACAAATCTTCCCGACTCCGAGCCGATGGCCACACATCGGAGAGGCGCACCCTTTCAGCTCTCTCCCCCACTGCAGCCGTGTCGTTTGATGTGCAATATCTCTCGAACAATTTTCCACTTGGGCGAATTTTTTGCGAGCTCGCATTCTCGACCGAACGAGATACATTTTATTATGCTGCTGACGAAATATTTGGGTCAAGTCAATTGGCTGGCAACTGCACCGTGCGTCGCAGCTGAGACCTGATGACGATCGATGGGCGCTCGTTAAGCAGACATCGGTGGGCGACAGTACCGCCACAGGGCGCTGCGGCGCAACGGCAACCTCTCGCACCAACCTCTCGTTATTATTTACGAGGAGAAATGCACAAAGGCCCAACGATTTATCACATAATTGATACTTCTTGGCGGCACTTGCTCAAGGAACTCACTTGCTCTCACTGGCAAATTTTTCGCCGAGTTTCTCCGGTCATTACGGTGCGTGGCGCGGCGTTCTGGTTGCGGCGCAGCCATCGTTTAGAGATTTATTGTGAATTATTGTGAATAAATTTGCTGCCTTTGATGCAGAGGCCGAACCGAGCCGATGACGCGTTCGATGGGCACAGAGGTCGCGTTCTGTTAGCTTGATGCGCACACCATCGACACATGCTGGTTGGTGATGGGTTTTTAATTGGCAACATTCGTTTCTGGCGACGCACAGCGTTTCGACAAGATGTGTAGAAAGCGGTGGAGCTGAAATCTTTGTTTTCATTTGCCTCCAAGTTTGCGGAAGACATTGCGACTCTGGAGGAAGCTGCGTGTGCTTTTGCTGTAAATTCCCGTGAAATGACTGCCGAACAAGTGGATTTCATTATGGTGTCGGGGAAAACACGCCAAGACAGATGACGATGGAGTTGATTCCTTCCGGGATTTCGCAAGCAGCCGGCTGTTGTGGCGTTCGAATTTGTTGTTATATAATGTTGCACATGTGCTCATCTGACTTGAAAGTGGATAATGATGCGAAGTGGCGAGACGAGAAATTAGATCAGATCATGGGGATGTGTTCGCTCGTGGAAGGTAGCTCTAGGGAATTTGCGCACTTACAATGGAGGCAAGTACCCGACGTTGAGTTCAATTCTCGACTAGAGACGTAACGTCGTCGTGAAGCAGTTACGGAGCTTGTACACGCGACGTGATGACTTGACACTGGCAACTGACTGTGCTGCTTACTGGTAGAGCTTTGTTGTCACTTCCTACGATCCACAAAAAGGAGACCCTCTGAATTGTGCCATCTATGCAGACATCAGTCTTCTGAACGTGGCGTACAAGATATTAGCCGTCTTGTTGTGTGAACGCCTAAAGCCGATAGTTAACAACCTGGTCGGTCCATTCCAGGCTAGGAAAATCGATCAAATTCCGAAACAACAGATGGATCCCCACCACCTTTTCATCGATTTCAAGGCCGCGTATGACAGAATTTAGAGAGACGAGCTATACAGCGCCATGTCTAGTTTTGGCGTTTGTGTTGGATGACGATGGAGAATGCACGCTGCTTCTTCGAGGTCGGCAAACTCCTAACCGAGACCTTTGATGTCAAAAAAGAATTCAGAGAAGGCGACGCGCTGTCCTACGACTTCTTCAACTTCATTCTTGAAAGAATTGTCCAAAACTCTCACGCCAATACCAGAGAATCAATCTTCCAGAAGTCCGTCCAACTACTCGCACAGGCCGACGATATTGACATTATCGGAAGAATGCTGTCAATGGCACTTTTGTGAGTGCTGCGATGGAGGCCGCGAAGATGGGCTTAAGGGGAAATGGAGGACAAGACTAAGTACATGCTGTCAACGAGAAAGGACTCTCAACACCGACGTCTCGGACGGAACGTCACAGTAGACAGGAGGTAGTCAAAGACATCGTCTACCTAGGAACCGCTATCAACTCAGACAGCGACACCAGCTATGAAGTCAAACGAAGAACAACTCTTGCCAATCGCTGCTTCTTTGGTCTAAGATAGCAATTGATAAACAAAGCTCTCTCTCGAACAGCCGAAGTAACCCTTGATCGTCCCATTGATTCCATATAGCCCAGAGGCATGGACTTTGTCAAAAGCGGACGAAGTAGCTCGTGGTTACTTTGAGGGGAAATTCTTCGGGTGATTTTCGATGACGGTAAATGGAGGAAGAGATGTATTGTCGAACCAGAAGAGTGAAGATCCAACGATTAGGTCATGTAGAGCAGATGGAAACCAATACCACGGCCCGAAAAGTCGTCGAATACATCCCCGAGGGACGGGGAAATAGAGGAAGATTACGGCTCACGCAGGTGGATAGGGACCTCAACCAACTATGCGTGCGAAACTGGAGGCAGCTAACCAAAATTCAAACTGGCTGGAGACGCTTGTTGGTTGAGGCCCAGGTTCATCCCGTCCAGAGTTTCCTACCAGAGTCGTCCTTTTCTTCGTGTGGCCTCTCAAGCTAGCGCGATCACAGGACAGCGCCACTTCAGCCAAATGAGACCCATTTGCTTGAATGCGGCACGATAATAATTCATTGGTATAGATGGTCATGATCAGGGATACCTGGAAATTATTACAAAATCGCCTTTTGCCTTGAAAATTTTGGTTGTACCTGCCGCTCGATGTGAAGTGCCGCATTTTCGCTAATTAATCTTTAAGCTTTATGGTCTTACGGCGATCAACTGCCCCCGTGATTTGTCCACTTTTTTGCACTTTCCTTAGAGGACACAACAACGACGATTTCGTTGACTTTAATTCTCCAGATCAGAACACATTCTAAGGTTAGCTGTTTCGACTGTGATCTCTTGGTTTTCGTCCTTTCGCTTGATTGGACAGTTGTTCGCTTGATTGTGGTACAAAATGAATGGAGTGAATTGGGTTATCTTTGAAGCCTCTCCTGCATTCCTTGTAGAAATTCAGACTATCAGCGCCCGTGTAATTATTTACACGTGATCTTTGCCCGCTTTGGAGCACGATTTCACGCCTGATTATGTACCACGGTGAAGGGCGTTATGTGTGGACCCTCTCCGTCAGTATTGGAAGTTCTATGAGCATCCGTGTAATTAATTACACGTGATCACTGCCTGCTTTGGAGCACGATTTCACGCCTGATTATGTACCCCGGTGAAAGGCGTTATGTGTGGACCCTCTCCGTCAGTAGTAGAAATTCAGGCTATGAACCGTCCGTGTAATTAATAACACGTGATTACTGACTGCTTGGGAACGCGATTTCACGCTTGATTATGTACCACGCTAAATGGAGCTATGTGTGGACCCTGTCCTAAATTCCTTGTACAAACTCCGACTATGAGCGTCCGTGTATTTATTTACACGTGATCACTGCCTGCTTGGGAACGCGATTTCACGCCTGATTATGTATTATGTACCACGGTGAAAGGAGTTATGTGTGGACCCTCTCCGTCAGTAGTAGAAATTCAGGCTATGAACCGTCCGTGTAATTAATAACACGTGATTACTGACTGCTTGGGAACGCGATTTCACGCTTGATTATGTACCACGCTAAATGGAGCTATGTGTGGACCCTGTCCTAAATTCCTTGTACAAACTCCGACTATGAGCGTCCGTGTATTTATTTACACGTGATCACTGCCTGCTTGGGAACGCGATTTCACGCCTGATTATGTATTATGTACCACGGTGAAAGGAGTTATGTGTGGACCCTCTCCGTCAGTAGTAGAAATTCAGGCTATGAACCGTCCGTGTAATTAATAACACGTGATTACTGACTGCTTGGGAACGCGATTTCACGCCTGATTATGTACCACGGTGAAAGGCGTTATGTGTGGATCCTCTCCGTCAGTATTGGAAATTCTATGAGCGTCCGTGTAATTAATTACACGTGATCACTGCCTGCTTGGGAACGCGATTTCACGCCTGATTATGTACCACGGTGAAAGGAGCTATGTGTGGACCCTGTCCTACATTCCTTGTACAAACTCCGACTATGAGCGTCCGTGTAATTAAGTACACGTGATCACTGCCTGCTTGGGAACTCGATTTCACGCCTGATTATGTACCACGCTGAATGGAGTTATGTGTGAACCCTGTCCTACAATCCTTGTACTATCATGAGTCCGTGTAATTAATTACACGTGATCACTGCCTGCTTGGGAACGCGATTTCACGCCTGATTATGTATTATGTACCACGGTGAATGGAGCTATGTGTGGACCCTGTCCTACATTCCTTGTACAAACTCCGACTATGAGCGTCCGTGTAATTAAGTACACGTGATCACTGCCTGCTTGGGAACTCGATTTCACGCCTGATTATGTACCACGCTGAATGGAGTTATGTGTGAACCCTGTCCTACAATCCTTGTACTATCATGAGTCCGTGTAATTAATTACACGTGATCACTGCCTGCTTGGGAACGCGATTTCACGCCTGATTATGTATTATGTACCACGGTGAATGGAGCTATGTGTGGACCCTGTCCTACATTCCTTGTACAAACTCCGACTATGAGCGTCCGTGTAATTAAGTACACGTGATCACTGCCTGCTTGGGAACTCGATTTCACGCCTGATTATGTACCACGGTGAAAGGAGCTATGTGTGGACCCTGTCCTACATTCCTTGTACAAACTCCGACTATGAGCGTCCGTGTAATTAAGTACACGTGATCACTGCCTGCTTGGGAACTCGATTTCACGCCTGATTATGTACCACGCTGAATGGAGTTATGTGTGAACCCTGTCCTACAATCCTTGTACTATCATGAGTCCGTGTAATTAATTACACGTGATCACTGCCTGCTTGGGAACGCGATTTCACGCCTGATTATGTACCACGGTGAAAGGAGCTATGTGTGGACCCTGTCCTACATTCCTTGTACAAACTCCGACTATGAGCGTCCGTGTAATTAAGTACACGTGATCACTGCCTGCTTGGGAACTCGATTTCACGCCTGATTATGTACCACGCTGAATGGAGTTATGTGTGAACCCTGTCCTACAATCCTTGTACTATCATGAGTCCGTGTAATTAATTACACGTGATCACTGCCTGCTTGGGAACGTGATTTCAAGCCTTATGTACCACGGTGAAAGGCGTTATGTGTGGACCCTCTCCGTCAGTAGTAGAAATTCAGGCTATGAACCGTCCGTGTTATTAATAACACGTGATTACTGACTGCTTGTGAACGCGATTTCACGCCTGATTATGTACCACGCCAAATGGAGCTATGTGTGGACCCTGTCCTAAATTCCTTGTACACACTCCGACTATGAGCGTCCGTGTAATTAATTACACGTGATCACTGCCTGCTTGGGAACGCGATTTCACGTCTGAGTATGTACCACGGCGAATGGAGCTATGTGTGGACCCTGGCCACAGCTACAACCGCTGAAGATCGAAGCAATCTGCCCTAGCGTGGTAACCGTTCGGAATGGATGGCACGAATGTTTGTCAAAGCTCGAAATTGATCACGTAGCAACGCGGATTCCTGGGTTGCGTTGCATTTTGTCGGAAAAATGTTACGACCAGCTGTTCGGAATGTTGCTTCGAAGCAAAAAGTCTCCTAATCGTGTGAAATCGGAGAGGTTTCCATTCCAAACGGTTACCTCACTGGGGCGGAGAGTGTCGATGTCCTATACTCTTGATCGGTGTTTGGAGGAATAGCAAAGCTGCCCAAAGGCAACATCGATTGGTTTTTAGTGAAACTAGGTTCCATCCACCTAAGGTTCCTTCCAGAGATGATACAACTTTGAGCGCAAATGTGAGCAAAATGTTGCTTACCCTTGGCCACTCATCTTCCGGTTGATGGCGCAAGTCCTTCAAAAACTGCGTTCATTCTCTAGTTCACTAGTTCATTCAAAAACTACAAAACAAGTATGATCCAGCGGTGAAAACTCGTTAAATTAAAACCACCAACATTCGCCCGTCGTCAAGCGAGTATCAAATTGTTCCTGCTCGAACATCAGTTGCGCAACGCGGAGATCTTAAGCAGTTTCTATCGCTTTCCCTCGAAATTATCAGAGAAAATTACCCGCCTCCGCCGATAATGACTTCTCATAATCAAAACGCGCCTCGAAAGCGTACCTCGGCTCGGCAATTAAACTGTAATCACGCTCTCATAATTGAGTTACAATTAAATGTTGCCCTCCCCAGTCCCGCGCAACAAAACAACAACAGCTTATCGATTTCAATTTCATTTTCTAATTCCCACGTCCCGTCGTTGTCGCCGTCGTCGCTCACAAGCGTTCCCCGATGCTTGTGATCAGCTGCAGAGTCGTAAAACAAAAAAATAAAGTACGCGCAACATCAATTGAATTGAGTATTAATTCGCTTCGCGCTTCATGGCTGAGCAGAAGGAAGAGGGAGATCGGGAGGAACACCCTCTGTGTCATGGATCTGTGCCACAAGTCGGAATCGAATTACGCGAGGTGTTGCCGGTGAAGTCATGAAGCCCTCTAATCAGCATCGCAGATAGCACAGCATACACCAGCTGCGAGAATAGGTCCGAAATCAATTTGTTTCGCTGATCGATGAGTGTTCAGCTGGGGCTGTCTGTGATTGAACTTACGACCTTCGCCGGTGTCTTCAATCAGAGATTCGCCGTGTCGTGGTTCAATTGCAGGAACCTTGTAAGGTGTCTGTCGGCATCGCTGACAGATGCCGAAGTGCCGTGTCATGCTTCATTGAATTTGAATGTTGCCGGGGAAGGAGGGAAAAAATCACGTATACGACTGGGTGAATTTTTTGTTGATGAGTTACGTAAAGTGTTTGAGGTCCGATTGTCGTTTGCGGGCACTTAAAGTGTTTATGTGACAGCCTATAAACCTCACAGCTGGTGCTTTGATATGTATTCGAGGGAGGCCTTAAAAACGTGCTCATTAAATGCATCGTGACGTGTGCTTCGATGATTGAGAGAACACTTGATGTTGCGAATCTTATTTTGTGAGCAACGCGAGCTCTGGTGGGGGTCACTTGGCCTGTGGTCAGTTTTGTTGCCTGTAAAGCCTGATCGCGGAAGTGAACTTTATGTTGCGCTAAGCAGGTGTTTGACTGATAAATTCACTCTCACGTGGTGCTCAATCATCATGGATTGCTCGCGCATGATTGCTTTCTATTCACCTTAAATAAAAGGTCGTCAGAAGTTGTGCCGTCGTTGGAAATGTTGCCTTGTTGTTTTCAAATCGACGCGGCGACTTTTTGACAAGGCCTAGTCTTGCTAGTCGAACCCATACTTTTTCTCTTTCCTGAAGTTCTGTGTACTTTTCCAAGGTTTATGTGTTCAAACTTATCATCATCATTGGTCTGATATCGGCGCAATCTGCAACACGAAAGATAATGAGGTCAAACAACTTCGTGTGCAAAATGTCCACAGATTCGTGGGTTGTGCAGGAGATCCAATCAGCAAACCGAGAACAACTTGATCACACAATCAACTTTGATTACTTACATCGTCGATGTTTCGATAACATTCGAACAAGTGAATGCCATTTGGTTGTGTTAAAAACGACGGAAGTGTTGACGACGAGTGCAGGAGGGCACATGCAGCCAAACAGGAGGCGTCCAAGGCAACGTTGCATCGAATAACGAGAGCTGAAGGGATGAGAGCCGGCTTCTCAGAAGGAAAACGAAAGAGCACGAGATGCGCGCGGTCTTGGTGCTGGAGAGGGAGAGAGAGTTATCCTCGGACGGAAGCCTGCAGAGACGAAAATGGACAACTAGGTTTAAAGTCACAGTCGATGCTGAGAATTTGGAAAAATCACTTCAACGGCGATGACGACACAAATTCCGCGGTCGGGCAGAATGTTCCACTTAATTTGGACGAGGATAAACAAGAATTCTGTCGCCCCAGGTGAAGTCGAACAAAGTCGCTAGAGCGGACGGACTGTCCACGGAACTGTTAAAAGCAGCTGGCGCGGTGGCCGCAGATGAGATGTCGGAGGAAAGCATGCCCGATGTGTGTAATCGCAGCGTCGTGTGTCTGGTCCACAAGAAAGGAGACCCCTTTGAGCGCGTCTCCCTAACATCGCGTACACGATCCTCTCTCGTTTTGTATGAACGCCTAAAACTATGCGTCAATAACCTGATAGCTCATTATCAGTGCGGTCTCAGGCCGGGAAAGTCCACTATCGACCAAATCGACAGATCCTGGAAAAGACCCAAGAGATGCAGATCGACACCCACCGCCTATTCGTCGATTTCAAGGCCGCATATGACAGCGTGCATAGAGACGAGCTATACAGCGCCATGTCTAGATTTGACATTCCTGCCAAACTCGTCAGCGTGTACAGGATGACGATGGAGAACTCTCGCTGCTCCATCAAGGTCGGTAGTGAACTCACCGTGATCTTCAACACGCTGCCATGTGATTTCGTCAATAGCATACATGAGAAGATCGTGTGGAACTAAAACGTCGACACCAGAGGCCCGACCTTCCAAAAGTCCGTTTAACTGCTTGCTTACGCGGACGACATTGACTTGATTGAACGAACACGGACTAGCTGTCAATGAGGCATTTGCTGGCACTGAAATGGAAGCGGCTTAAATGTTTCTAGCAGTAAATCAGGGCAAACTAGCTGGGCCCAGTTATTGAGGAGATGAAGACCACGTTGCATTAAATCTTTCAACACTCATGGGTAGTTTCACGAGGAGGCTATGGCAACATCGTGCGCATAGGCAATCGTTCTGCAACCAGCCCTTGCGTAGCAGTTCACTGCAAGGTTCCAAAGAAGAGGGGATAGTACTGCTCCCTGAGGTGTACCTCCTCGGGTATGGCTTTACCTTAGACTAAGTATAAGTGCCACTAGTCCCGCTTCTACGTCCAGTTGGACCAGTGCCTGTGGGTATATGTTGTTGAAGGCGCCTTCTATATCTGGAAAGGCCACCATGGTGTATTATTCGTAGTTAAATGCTCTCTCAGGGCTTCGTGTTAATGTGTGAAGAGCAGTTGTCGAGAATAATGAAGAGAACATACAAACGAAAACTTGCGTACAAACAAACGACACAGACAAAAATAAGGTGTCGAGGGACCATACAACGAGGGTAGACAGGCGGCTGGAGAAGGTGTAAATCAACACCGACGGACGGATCTCCCTAACAGGCAGTGAAAGCACGGCATCACTTTCGCTAGGAAGCATAGAAGAGCCAGAACGTCCGCCTACAGAGCACGACGTTCCGCTTTTCATGTCCTTAGCCGTCTAGACAACAGGGGCAAGGCTAACTGGGACGACTGGGACAAAGAGCATTACGCCTGGGCCAAAAAGTCAATAGAGCAGCGGAGGAGTAGATCTAGTAAGGGACCCTTCAAAGAGCCTCTAAGAGGGCTCCCTCTGCGGATAAACCGTCTTCGGAAAAACCAATTCGTCTCAATGAAGTGGTGAACGAACACATCTAATCCTAGTGATTGATCGAGGCCACGAAGAGTGCCACCTTAGCGGGGAGGCTTAGGTTACACTGAAGGATAGACTAAACACCAACCAACCTCGCCTCCTGGTGCGAGGCAAACCCGGCGAAAAACACAAGCTGCTTGCACCATAACTTGAAAATATTCGTGAAGAGGAAAATGCGGTAACCTTCTTAAAGGCCGCAGTCGAAAATACAGGTGAATTGTGTTAATGTGCTAAGCTTGAAGGTGTGAGCGAGGATAAGACCCCGCTACGGGCTGGAGCTTGCGCCAGAGTTCCGGTGAATCACAGCGACCCACAGGTCAATCTGCTACTCATTGAGAGGCAGATTCCGGACCTAGCCACCGCAGACGAGAAGATCATAAGAATGAAGCTAGCCAAGACCAGAGGCCCAGGACAGGACCCCACTTCGGCCTGGAGCTTGCACCGGAATCCCAGCGACCCACAGGCCATTCTGCTACTCATTCAGAGGCTGAATCCGGACCTTGCTACCGCAGACGGGAAGATAATAAGAATGGAGCTGGCCAAGACCAGGGGCCCAAAAAGAACCATATCGCTGCTGTTTAATGAGGCTATCAGTGCAAAATCGGTGTAACCCAGAAATATTATGCCGATCGCCACTAGAGAGCTTTGAGGACCTCAAAAGTTGTTATTTTGGTAATTTTTGCCTCAAATAAGGACTCCATAGAGATCCCTAACAACCGGCAATCAGTGTACTAGCCTCCGTCGCTACTGATGGAAACTTCTCGGCTTTCTTCTTCGATCAGAGATAGCAAAAAGAAGCAAGCCCCCTTTTAGTCTATTTTAGTCCATTGCTGGTCCCATAGACGGGAGGACACGGTAAGGTGGCAAGGACAAAGACCAGCAAGGACGGTAACAATGAACTCCTACGAGCTTGCTTCTTCCTATTCGTCATGTGATATTTTCCTGTGACGGCATTGAGCGACTGCAATTCAACCAAAATAGAAATGACTTGAAGGTAGATGCCCCTACTTACTCCAGCCTCACAAGGCATTTGGTTGCTTGTCAGTGACGCCTCATCATGGACAGAAGTCGAAAGTGCTTAACGTGAATACCCGGCCAACTATTGGCATACTTCACGGTGGGCGTCCCCACAGTAACGGAGTCAGATTAAGCGTTGACCACCGCCCTGAGGAAGTCATTACCACCCCAGTAGCAACTTAGTGACGCTGAAGGACAACCTTGCTGAGGACGAAGCCTATCTAACACCTCTAGCATCTTTGGATGCAATATGCTATGCGATTTTGGGCAACCACTAGGGGGCCTACCTCTTGATAGCACGGAATAGGATGTTGGGAGCCTAACGGCAGCAGCTATCCATTCCGGGGCCAGCTATCTCCCATGGTACCAGAATATAGCCTCTGGACAGGCTTTCGCAACAGGGTCTTCTACAGGTCACTTCTAGATAAGTGCCTTGACACTCAAGGCCTAGCGACCTTTTAGATAGGCGCACAACGAATCAATGGTCGAGGCAGTGACCAATGGCATGCATCATCAAAACACAACACAATTTTTGCCCGGAAATCCCAACAAGGTCAGACCGAGGCATGCACCACCAAATCGTTCAACACCAGGAGAGAACAAGAACATAGCACATGCACTCATCTCTACTGAAAAACCCCAGAAAAACGAAGGCAAACAGGCCTATCTACAACAAGGACAACAGAAAACCTCTACTACTCGAAGAACCGGTTAGTTCACGCGTAGAACCAGTGTCGCATCCCATGGCCGACGCACTAATTGCGTGGTCGAGTCATCACCGACCACATGAACAGGCACCCCCTGCCCCACACAGCAACTCACCACAGTTCCAGCCCAAATGTTACCAAGTAAAAACTCACCAACATAAGGCGCCATTGCCAGGGCAAGAACAATGTTGGTGAGAACCCCCAAATGGCATCCGAGTGGGTCAGGATGAGACCTGCACGGCCCAAACATCCACCATCTGCAAGTTCATCGAGCGTGCGAACTAAGTCCTATCTGCGTGAGCTCTGGAAGCACATAACCGCAGACTACACTAGGACTTGCGCCAACCTCATATAGCCAGGACTCTGTAAGAGTTGAGTGCCACAGCTGAGGCCAGCGCTAGTTGAACCCCTTGTAAAACAGCCGTTTCTACTACAAGGACAAACACAGTGCCATTATTGCCTCCTAATCCTATTCCAAAGATTTGTTCGGGAAAGATGGCTAGATTCTCAGCCGTCCGTCTAGTCCACCATATACGGTACGGACTGCTCGCACTGACAGGCCCCAGTCACATTTCAGCACCCTTCTGACTGCTGGCACAAGAGATATGAGTTTTGCTGATGTCATCAAGGACACCAAAGTCCCCGAACTTGATCATCTGTGGATAGTCCTTGGCACTCTCGAAAACGCCTGAATAAACCACCGCCAGACGTTGTTTATGAAGAAATCAAATTCCCAAATGACTAGCCAGTCTGCGGCGGCGAATAAACACATTAAGTGCCACAGAATTGGGCAAATAAAAATCCCCCCTCTCACGCATTGCTTGTTGATGTCCACGAGAGTCGGGACAAAGAACGAATTATATTCCTTTGGAAATTCGGTGTTATTTTGGGGAAATTTTGAACTAAATTCTCTCGATTCGCTGTGCGAGATTTGAGATAGAAGATGCTAGGGAGATCACCTCTGCAACTTTGCGTGGGAGTTCCTTTGAATTCAAGGAGTGGTCTTTGGGGTGCTCCCAACTATCGATCGTTCACCCCGCTGAGTCCCAGGAAGTGAATCGCATTCACAACATCACGATTTTCGCGTTGAAAGTGGCGCAACGGACTCGCATCCTTAGGCAATTAGGAGCGCTCAACTTGCCAGAGTAGCCAACTTCCGCCGTTGCGCTGTGCCTGCCCGTGCCATCAGGTGTCATCGAACTTCCGAGAATGTGGCTCCTCTTGGCAGGTCTATCAACCCCATTTCATCATCATCACTTATCAATGCGTGTCACCACAGATGCACTGCGGACCATTACATCTTCTTTCTCTGCAGCTCACTTGAATGCAGCGCTCACAGCGAAATGCAAGCTGAATGACTTGGCACGAACACGAACACGACCGCCTGTCCAAAAAATAAAAAAAAAAGTAGATACAAGAGTGCATACAGCGACGTTGTAAAGATATATCTTAATTGCCGCAACACTCCGGAGGTACGGAGGTATGAGCAAAAATGCGCCTCCACCTTGTGGCTGGCAGACGGGCGTGCATGTGAATCCGGTAATACGGCACGATAAACAACAAAAATCCATCAACGTGTGTGCTCTATGCGCTCCAATAAAGTTGGCACATTCCACGAGCTCGGTTTGCACTAGAGTTGAATACACCCTCGGCGTCGTCGCAGCAGCCATCACCGCGTCGTTGATGGATGCTCTCGTACCCGCCTGCCCATCGATGCCGGAGGATTTTCTCGGCTTTTTTTGCATAACATCTCAAGGTGAACGCATTCGATGGAAGATAGAGATACACGGTGTATCTGCGGGTATTTTCTTTGATTCCCCCGCACAGGCACATTCCACGCGCAACATCGAGTCTCTTGTGTAAATCAAATTTCTTCCATCGCCACCCGCCGGCGGCGCTCCCCACGCCCCGGCTCTGGGCGTGTGTGTGTGTGTGGAGTGTAGAGTAGGTTTCGCAATAATTATCGACAGTGCATGAGTCTCACCAATCGGTCGGTATGCAGATGTGGAGCAACCCAGCCAACCATCGCATCCTCTTGATGGACCCGGCCGAGAGAGCGTCTTGACCGCATACTCGACGGTATCGCCGATGGATGTGACATAATCCAAGCGAGCGCACAGAGCAAATCGTGCGGACTCCGTCCTCGGGGGAGATTAGCGAAATTAAGCTTCAGCCGTCGCTCTGTAATCTGGGAGGGCTTAGCCTTCAGCGCGCTTAGACGTTGACGGCGTGGTTATATAATCAATGAATTGAACTGTACGCGAATGCGAGTGAATTGGAAGCGTATCGAATTACAACTGACGTTTATTAACGCTCGAGGGGAGGTGCTCGCATGGGCTTGGACATAATTACACTGACAGCGGACCGATTATTTTCGTTAAACGCTGTGTGCCTTGATGGGTGGATAGGAACTGAAGTGGATTGCTGGCGGTGTTTGCGGAACGGACTTAATCTTTGCTTTGTTTACTCTTGGCACCGATTGGATTTTCTCGAGCAGGGGGAGCTGCTGAATCACATATGGTCTTTTTTGTCTGGCTATGCCTTGCAAGGGAGAGGAATTGACTCCTGTCTGATTACCAGTTCTACAGTCTTGACTCCATTGCCGCCATCTTCACTTCAGTTCCGCTGTCTTAGCTCCAGATCCGCCGTCTTGGCTCTTGTTCCACTGCCATGACTCATGTTCTACTGTCTTGTCTCCAGTTCCACTTCTCTTCCACTGTCTTGACTCCAGTTCCACTCTTGTTCCACTATCTTGGCTCTTGTTCCACTGCTGACTCCCGTTCCACTGTCTTGATACCTGTAACCTGTACCACTCATGTTCCGCCGTCTTGGCTCTTGTTCCGCTGCCATGACTCAGATTCTACTGTCTTGACTCCAGTTCCACTCTTGTTCCACTATCTTGGCTCTTGTTCCACTGCCATGACTAATGTTACACTCATGTTCCACTGTCTTGGCTCTTGTTCCACTGTCTTGATACCTGTAACCTGTTCCACTCATGTTCCACTGTCTTGGCTCTTGTTCCACTGCGATGACTCTTGTTCCACTGCCTTGCCTCATGGTCCACTGCCTCTATTCCTGTTCCCTGCCTAGCCTTGCTTACAATTTTGACAATTTGATTGCCTTCCACTAAGTCACTGGCATTTCCAGCACACATGCCTCGTTTAGATCCCGTCACCAGAGATGACAGATAAACGATAAATCACGATGATCACATCAGTTTTGCCCGTGGCCACGTTGAAACGCTTCCCCAAGAGGTGGTGGCGGCGTTGACGGCGGCGGCAGTGACCCTCCGAATCACCTCTATCATCACTCGACAACAACGAGAACTAAGGTTGTTTCGTTCGACGTTCATAATCTCGAACAAGCCCACGATCTCGTACATTCCCCCGAAACACCTCATTCGACAGAAATAGCCTCTGCCTGCCCCGCCGCCAGCCAAGACCGGAAAATGACGACTACAACGCGGCTACAAGTCATTCTTAATTGCCAACTAATTGCCTAAACGTTCTCAGATAAAACTTAACGACTTCATATCTGCAACGCGGCAGCTACACTGCGGCGCGATCCGTGCATCGTCTCAGCCCGAATTGATGGCCTCAGATAAGGCTGCAATCGCGCTGAGCAAGCTCTGAACATTGAATCGTGTTTCCCGACCTGTATTGCCCAAGATTTTGTCTTGTTTCCTGTGATCGTCGCTCGTTCACAAGTGCATTTGTCGTTTGGTGTGCAAGTGCATTCGACACCTCGTCCCCTATTGCAACAGATACCGTCGCTGGCTGCTGTCTTCCTCCAAAAATACACTTCGAATCTGGGTCAGTGGAGTACGGGCAGGAACGTCGGAGGCACTGCTTCTGCGTGAAACTATTTTCAGCCCGCGGCGGCGCCACTGTCACCGCGACGAACTGCGGGCCAAACGAGTTAATTCACACGAGACGTGATACCTTTTGATGTGTTTTTAGCAAACCGACGTGCGTTTGGTCCCGTCGGAATTCCAGAGAACCGCATAAGTGTATTTTTGACGCCTCCATGTTGCGAGCGTTTGGCGAGATTTATGATGCCGACGTCGAGTCGCGCTCCTGTCAATTGTTGTGTGAGTACGCTCGTGCGGGGTTGTCGCAGATTGATGCAACCGCGGTTATTAAGTGGTGAAATGCAAATTAATTGAGACGCACAGCAAAACGATAAGAATTCCGATCAAGTGCGGACAGACAAAAGATGGAGAGCGGCGCTTGTTCTACGGATGGATCTGGGAACAGACGCGACGGCGGATAATGTCGAGCGTCTGGTCTGGCCGGCGGTGGGGAACATCCGTATAAATCAAGCGGCTCCAATTAGACAATGATTTAGGGGAAGTGCAATGAATATTAATTGCCGCTGACGGACAAGCCAGACTGCTGTGGTGACAGATTACTTGGATTACTGGGAAGAACATTGAGAGTGATGTCATTGGCTTAAGGACTTAAGAGGATTTTAGTGAGCGGGTTTGTTAATAAGAATAGACGGGGATCTAAATAAGGGAGGGCGGACCTCGACGACATTAGCACGTTCAAAGGTGGAATGATCAGAATTTGGATCAAAAAACCGGGTCTCCCAGGCGTTTCATAAATGATCATGATTTGCAAAAGTATGGAATTGAAAGAATGTGAATCTATCTTCATTTCATGTTTGAAGGCGAAATGGGTCCAGGGACAAGCGAACGGACCCTAAGGCGGAATGGATCCAAGCCAAAAATTAGGCTCTACTTCTATGTGGAAACTAACATTATTTTTTTTCACATGATGAATACACCTTTGCTCAGTGCAAATGCCCGCCATATCTCCAAAATTATACACCTGAACTACTTTCGTACAAGTGTTCTAAATTTGTACTAAATTGTACTAAATTTCCTTAAGATCTTGTTTGTGTCAGAATATCGATTGAGGACTTAATTGGCCACTTTTTGTACTAAATTGTACTAAATGTCCTTAAGATCTTGTTTGTGTCAGAATTTCTATTGAGGACTTAATTGGCTACTTTTTGTACTAAATTGTACTAAATGTCCTTAAGATCTTGTTTGTGTCAGAATTTCTATTGAGGACTTAATTGGCTACTTTTTGATTCGGAAAGCTATAATAATATGGGCAGCGCTACAGCCCGTAGAGGGCCAAGGCCTAAGTTCTCAGCAACCACTTGCGCGTTCTCTCACGAGTGGAAGGGACCTACAGTTTTATGCCGACTCCGAACGGTGGGTGAGGTGAATGTGACGCCCTCAGCTACAAAATATGTCGATAGAGCATCAGTTTTGACAGGTTCCTGTTGGCCTTAGAGCTTATCCTTCTTATATGTCCTCGCTAGCTTAGGTTGGGCTAGGCTAGGGTGGCTGAATACCATGAAAAGCAGTCACACTTAGGCCAAAGTAGGCCCTTGGTTGGGCTACGTTAGGGTGGCTGAATGCCATTAGAATCAGTCACACTGAGGCCAAAGTAGGCCCATTGTGTCACCACAAAGATTCTAATCCGCAAACCATTTAGAGGCTTTAAGGAAGCGATGAAGGCTCAGTTCATGTGACTAAATCTACGAGAAGAAAGGCCACTGCAATTGGAAAAACGATGTGGTTCTCCTTGTGCCTTGATGAACTCGTGACGGGTTGTGTCTCCGGCTCGACGAGGTTATTTTTGTGCGATTATTTTAGAATCCACTTCATTTGGTTGCCAAAATTGCGAAGCTGATGAGCTTTGCTAGAATGGCTACTAGATCTAGACCAGCGCACATTCTGGGTGGAGAATGGCCATCCATGCTTCTCTCTACTGCAAAGTCTAGAGGTAATCCGGGGTACTACGTGACGCATTACGAAACAATTACGACCCACTCGACTAAGGTCTGCTTTCAGAACTCTTAATCGGCGTCATCACAACGCCATTGGAGCATATGTACGTCTTCGGGAACATTATGGCCAACCCGACCACGTCTAGGCCGTCCTCTGCTGAAGCTGCAGTGGTGACAGAAGGGAAGAAAGTGTCGTTTTTGTAGTGCCATCTCCTCCTACAGAAAAAGAGGTTTTCTAACACTACGCTGGAGCACTCAGACTCAAAGAAACTGTTCACCAGACAGCAACTTCCTTTTGCTGGTTTCTTCAGCAGCCGCTTCAGTGATGAAGCGCCTACATCATCAGCATCGAATATCTGGCACTTGACGCGAGCAAGAGTTTCCCCACAGGCGTCGCTGAGAGAGACTTTTAGGTGGTTTTCGAAGGGGTATTGACCTCTGAGTACGCCAGTAAGTAGTCTGCAGTCTTTTCTGTCAAGAGTTAACAAGAATGCCACGGATTTCCTACAGACGTGTGAGAGCATGTGCTTGGTCTGTCTACATCCTGGAGCATTATGCCATCTCCGGTTGCGCTCCCGAGACGCTCAACCATCGATGGAAGTCCCTACCGATCACGCAGGTAGTCCCAGCGCAGCTTAAGGTCCTGAGGGTGTGTACCTCCTCTGATCCTTGTGTAGTCAGTTCATTGGCGATCTCATTTCCCGTGAACTTGTGGTGGCTCTCGAAGAAGACTTGCATTCCTGAACTATGCTAGAAGTGGTTAAAGGATTGAGCAAGGCCTTAAGCACAGCTTGGCTGTCGCTCGTAACGTCTGTTCATCAAAATATAATTGATGGCCATTAGCATGGCATGGGCTTGCGCTTGGAAAACCGACGCAAATTTACCAAACGATGTGTGCATTGTAATGTTGTCGTCCTCTACGCGCTGCTCCGGGTCCTTCTCCAGACTACAGTTCTTTCCTGGCTCAGATTTTGGCCAGAGCCTGTCCTCAGTGCAGGCAAAGTCGTGCATTATGGTGTCCGTGCCTCAGACGGCATGTCCATAAGACTGCAGTCAAAGGAAATGCGGGGCACATGGTCATCGAAGTACGATTTGCACCAAGGATCACTTATCCAAAACGGAAGACGGCCTTGATGTGGTTACCAAGCAGGAAGGGGACAGAGCCAGGTGAACTAAATCAAGGCCCCTACGCAGCCAATACAGACCGTTCTTTGAGGCTTAGAGAAAGCAGAAGCAGCAAGCTTTTATGCGAAAGAAGAGAGACGAGAGACGTAGGCTTACTTCCTCGAACTAAGCAACCTTAGTGTCGCTTATCTGCTTCGCTTACCTAACTGCCTGGCAATCCCCGGTCCCTTGCCATAAATCCACGCAAGTTCAAATCTCTCCCCATTCCACCGACTCTCGCATGATTGCCAACAGAACCTAATCAGCATCAAATTGGCAATTCAATTGCCTCCAACCTGGCTCCTCATCATCGGCCAGCGACGCTTTGCTCGCATTTGCCTTCCCTATCAGTCCCATTGACAAACTGGCCAATAAGTGGAGCGGCTACGACCCGCAAAATAGAAGATAATTGATTAATTTTCCAGTATATTTGATTCGATTAAAGGCACGTTTACGGCAGTTGAACAGTAATGTGTCGTGTCTATCGGCTGTCCCTGGCCAGGGAATGGCCATTACTACAGCTACCGTCGCTCAATTGAGAACCTATCGGCGGGCGGGCGACTCCGTACTCGTAGACGCCGAAGCCGTCGTCACGAACCATTCCCGGCTCAACTGACCGTACGTGTTAAGTCAATTAGCCGCCGTCGTCGTCGTTGTCGTCGGTGGAGACGTGTCGTCAACAGCAGCTCCCATTGCATAAGATCAATCTGAATTCAATTAAAATAAATAATTGATTGAGCCATATCCAGTCGATGTCCGAAGGGGTTCACACAGCGACCACGTCTAGACGGCCGTCGGACGAAGGTAAGGTGCAACCTGCCGCCAGCCCACTGGAATACGTAAACTTCCTCCCGATGCCATGACATTCACCGTGCCGGGCGGCCGTCGTCAATGGCGTCGCCATTGTGAGTGCGGGCCATTGCAAAGGTCAAGTTCAGCGCGGGAAAGCCTCCAGCTGGAGCACGACACACTCGCATTCTCGCATAAAAATCGCGACTAATGAAGCCAAGATTCTTCTGTGCGCGCCTGGGAAACTGCGCTGCTGCTGCTGTCGCGGGCCTGGTCACGCAAGTCTCTTATGGATTCAAGTCATGAAACTCAGACAAATTTGAATTCGGGCTAAATTTTCAGTTAAATTCGAAGGAAAACGAAATCTCAGCGGGTGGCGGCGAGTCAGTGGGTTGGCTGCTTCCGAATGCAGCGGTGAAGTCATGACCGGGTGACAGTGATTAATGCCCAGAGGTGGG
This sequence comes from Eristalis tenax, assembly GCA_905231855.2. Classification (NCBI taxonomy): domain Eukaryota; kingdom Metazoa; phylum Arthropoda; class Insecta; order Diptera; family Syrphidae; genus Eristalis; species Eristalis tenax. Next base: position 12,394,167 of record HG993124.1, on the reverse strand, counting down.
TCTTGTGTAACGATACGTCATGGCTGTAGTTGTCGGCGGCGGCGTTGAAGGGCACTGCGCGCAGCACTGTCATGTGTCACGTGAGAAATTACTTCCATTTGACACCACGTCGTCGTGTCGTGTCGCCTCTTTTGTGTTTGATTTGAGCGTCTCGAGACGGTTAAGTGGGTATGCCTGTGAAGATCGAAAGAAGTCACTCGAGGTGGATGGGCCGTCAAGTGATTGGGCATCGCGTTGAATGAGGAGACGGTGTGAAGGTTGCGCAATCGACTGGAAAGTGTTTTGCTTGAACGATGATGCGACTTGAGTGATCGGCAAGATGGTCCTTTTAGCAAGGCGTTGCTTTTGTTGACGTTGTTTGGTGGTTTTGCAGTCTTTGTGAAGAAACCTTCCACTGAGAGTGTCCATCGGCAGTCAATGAGTCTTTCTCGCCATGCTTTGGTAAATTTCATTGGCCTCTAGACGCTTCCATCAAAAGATCTATGGCAAGTCGTCGAGAAAAAGACGAAACTACAAGAGAAGCATGAATGTGTTACTCTGCCTGAGAGCTGCATGAAGTTGTTCTTTTAGACTCAGCCTCGTCGAATTGACAAGCCTCTTCCGCAAAATGTACTGCATTTGGGAGAGATCAAGGAGGTTCGGGACCCGTGTTGGATTTGTGATACACGAGCATTGCGGCTTCTTTAGGCGATGTAAGTACAGATTGTGTGGCTCAGCTCGTCAGACGATACGGTTTTTATTCCGTCACTCTGTGGGTTAGGCTGTTCAATGCAATGTGTGGCCAAATTAAAGTCCATCGTCATGTTCTCCTGGTGATGTGGTTCAGTTATTTAAACTTTTCCATCTAAGACTGGCTGCCTTCTGAACTGACACACCTTCTGAAAGTGTACTGTGCTGATACCCTGAAGGTATTTGTTCCTCCCTCGAGAGTTGATGTGAGGCCTTACGAGTTCTTGTGATTTATCGTTACCAAAGCTTAGAACAACACTGCCCATACGATTTGGCGTTCCACTGCCGAGACTCTCTGCAGTCAGACTGCACTGTGCGCTGCAATGTTGTGTATGTTCTGATCAAGAGGGTAACAAAAAAGTGAAGCAGTCCCGTCAGAGCGTATGTGGGAGTAGAGTTGAGTTTCCTAATTCGACCATCAACTCCTGTCTAATTAGCTTCAGTTGGTGACGATAGTTTCGTTGCATCCAGGGCCATTCATACCTTCCTTACCCATTGTCCAAGATGTAATTTCTAGTTCAGTAGCGCATCTAAGTAGGTGCCCAAGAAAGAACGAGTTGAATGTATTTGAGACGAGGCAGTTTAGAAATACAGTAAAAGCTCGTTTATTGGGAATGGTTGGGGGAAGGCCTGTCCGCTATGACTTTTTCCCATCATTCTGGCAATTTGTGGATACCATCGCAAAAGAACTGCGCCGGCTTGTCAGCCAAGAATGAATTAAGCCAATTTTTGATATTCTGCTCTGATGTGAACCGTATTTCAGTGAGGGCGTTCTGCGTCGACCGAAACAAATGGTAGTCAGAAGGGACAACGTCTGGGCTATAAGGCCGGTGGGGTAAAACTTCCCATCCACTGTTTTCCAAGTAATTCTTACCCGGAATAGCAACGTGGGGCCGAGCGTTGTCATGATGGAAAACTATTGCCTCGTGTCTGGTCGCGTACTCCGGGCGTTCTTTGGCTTCTGCTCTCTTCAAACGGATTAATTGTGTTCGGTAGCGTTGTCCTTCGATGGTTTCATCCGGATCCCACCAAATACAGAGCATTACCTTCGCGCCATGGATATTCGGCTTTGCCGTTGATTTGGCTGGTTGGCCGGGTTTCACATATGATTTCTTGCTCTTTGGGTTGTCGTAATGGATCCATTTTTCATCACCAGTAATAATCCGATGCAAAAATTACTTTCTTTTGTGGCGTTCCAGCAGCATTTCGGACATGCAAAACCGCCTTTGGACGTCTCTCGGCTTGAGTTCATGTGGAACCCAATTTCTTTGCTTTCGAATATATCCAGCTGCTTATAAACGTGGGCTGCTTGAGTGACCCCCAAGATTCTGCGAGCTCTTCTTGTGTTTGGCAGCAATCTTCAGAGAGTTCTTCATCTTCAAACTTTTTTGGCTGCTGGGGACGTTCATCGTCTTCCAAGCTAAAATCACCATAAACTTCCACCAAAATACGATGTCTTTCGGCAGCAGTTTTCTTCATATTAAAGTAATGAAGAAGAACTCCCCGCAAAAACACTTTTTCAGGCACAAAGTTCGACATATTTGAGTGAAAAAAAATGTTGTTTACGCTTCAAATGAATGACATATACTGAAATGACGTACAGTGACGGTAGCTTTCCAATGCATGTTCCAATGGAATAACACAAGTTACGCCATCTCTTAGCAAACCGCACGAATTAAGTTATAGAACATATTTGAGAGCGACTCTCTTTAATTCGGAAAATATTTTCTTTCCGAATAAACGGGTTTTCCGATTTAAAGGATTTCGAATTGAAGAGCTTTCACTGTATTGGCTTGTTTTTCAGTAATCGCAAAGAAAATTTCTAATTATATTCCGTTTTTACTGAATTGTACGTAAACGCATACGCATTTTGATGTAATTTGCTTCTAGGAGTCCAGGCTCGTTACAGGTCCGGTTCTTATTAGTTCACTACATCGAGTGTCGACTGCTTAGCTTACAAGCATGCACGGAGTATTCGATGCCAGGAATGCGTCTATGTAGTAATCCCCGCCCAGGAATCTTATGTTTTATTTCAAGGGGCTGATTAGCAAGTGCGCTCTGTCGCTGGAAGTTGCCTCTTGTGCTCTCAATCTTTTTGCTCTTAGGAGTACTACACACACCAGTGTGACCGACTACGCCGACTACGACGACACCACGTGCTCCGCATCCGCTTCTCCACTTGGCCATTCCGGGAATTCTCGATGGAAAGTTCAATAAGCAAAATTGTCGGGTAATGGGTCGTTACATTGACATTCCCTCTAGAGGCGTCTGCAACGACCTTTTTGTTCCATGATCGATCGATAGACAAAAAACGAAGCAATTATTGGATGTATGGAACGACTTGATGAACGCATAAATTCACGTAAATTCACATCAAAGATGGCTCCGTGAATATTTTTTACATCAATTCATTAAGCGGCCCACACACCACATACTTGAGTGTGCATACTTTGGTGTGAACATCGGTGTTGCCACCAAATGGAAACATTTTCATTTTGCACACCAAGTGCGGCCCAGGAAAAAGCGGTACACGCGATAGCGAATAAACTTCAGCATGTATAAGAGTGCTGTGTATGGGCCGCTTAGGTCTTTGATGACAAATTGGGGTAATGGGACACAAGGCCGCCAAACCTTAAGTGTCTCAAAGACTCGCTTACGAGACGCAGTCGATGAGCCGTTTCATTCACGAAGTACACATCGTCCTAAGCTCCTACACAGCCTTTTGTTAAGTTCTGAAGACGGTGCTGAGAGAGGATCTTTCGACTTTGGTCACAAATTTGACGGTGGACACCACCATAATGACGAGCATTTCACAGTTGAGTTGAAGTGTATTAAGACGGGTTTCTGATGAATTGTGCAGCCTCGACTACTCCAAAAATAGCACGCGTTCCTATCGACAGCTCCCGCAAAGGATCGATCATTCGGGGCTCCTTTGATGGATAAGTGGGCTAAACAGAGAGCAACTGCCACATTTCCAAAGACGCTGAAACATTTTAGAAAGTGATTCCATAAGAAGTCACATTTTTCAGTAACTTCCGACAAGCGGATGTGCACCAAGATGATGCTATTTGCTATGCCGGTCAGCGAGAAACATGAATGCACACATTTTTGCCCACACCACAGGAATGTGACGTGAATTTGAATCGACCTGCCTCCGTGGGGGAACAACAGCCATCCCATTCGATATGTCACACTTCTCATCTCGGACTTTCTCCCTCAAATAAATTGCTCCACAAATTTTACTTTTACTTAGACTCTGCCACCGTTGGCAAGCTCATTCAATCGCTTTCACATGGAGTGGCGGTGGATGCAGAGGGCGGCATCAAACAAAAACTGTCCACTATTAGCGCAGCTGTTTACGACTTCCCGAGAATGGCTGCGCCTTCCAAATATAAACCCTTAATCATTGTTTCCCGTTACACCGATAAACATTTCAAGTGACACATGACAAATGAGTTGACACAAATGTCTGAAGCCCAAGGCAGCACAAAAAAAAAACTCCAATAAAGCATAATTCTTACAGCGATCAGCAACATGTGTCTAGACATGTGTCGAGCTTATGCAACATCGTTGAAACAAACTCTCGCTAATTCATTTCAATGCAAAGCCGCAGATCAGCGATACTTTTTTGTTTTGCGTCCACTTCCTCTGCGCGATCGGGTAAAAGTGATTTTTCACTCAAACGAAAGTGATAGTATGTTGCACGGCGAGAGGAGATGCTGGTGACCGCGCCACATCGGGCCGCGGCTACGTGCTCAAGTATGGCCAGGCATGGCCAATGAGGAGGGTTCACTTTCAGCAACACGAAAAAACACAAGTATTACGCTCGTAAATTATCCAGGAAATGACCAAGCAATCAACAGTTTTGCGATTCGACAGCCGATCGATGTTGAGATACACGGTCGCATCTTGCGTCACGTCTGTCTGTCTGTTTGGGTGCGTGTTGGTGAACTCTGAACCGAATGCTTGTTGTCGCAATCTGAATCTAATTTCAAGCACATATGTGAATCCGTGTGTGAGTTGCCAGTTCGTTGAGTCATCCATGCCCCGCTAGAAGTGAATCTTAAAATATTCAAGCGCTCGAGTGTCGTGCGAGCGTTCGCTGCTGCTCCTACGATGCTTGGGTGTGTGTTTTTTTTTAGACTTTAGCGGTAAAGTGGTAATAATTTCAGGTGGTCGTAGAAAACAACTTCGGAGACGACGACGACGCTGAGTGGGCGTGTGTGGGGCGGCTATTTCGGGAGATTCTCGTTCGTTTTGGGAACGCTCTGATGGATGGCGAGGTTTTTCCTTTTTGTTTTTGGTTCTCTTCTTTTGAAGAATGTCCAAGGGACTCGATGTGTAGTGATGTGCTTTAAGTTCTTGTTATGGAACGCAATCATTCATCTGGGGGGGCGATGCCTGGGCTGGGCGGCTGTTTGGTTGGCACGGGGGGAGTGAAGGAGAACGGCTATAATTCTGTAATGGGATTATGGAAGTCAACACAAGTTTTGACAAATGCTCGCCTTAAGTAGGTTAGCTGTGAGTGCATTAAAGCATGATATAGAGATGCGATGGTGGGGGGAAGCAGGAGGAGAATGCTGCTGTTGACATGCAGTCCCCATCACGGTAGAGACTTTTGCTGGCAATCAAGGTTTGTTGCTTCATGGGTAGATTAGACTTGATAATCGTATTTACACCCCTATTCTGGTTGTGGTGTGGTCACGACGCAAAAATGTCGGTGATGCCTTCCTTGTATGGTTTCAGCTACATATTTGGTAATCAGACGAGAAATGTTACCATGGTGCGGTGGATTCGTTTCGGTATCTCTTGTAAAGCTCTGTGCACTTTTTCTCAATAACAGAGCGATCAGATCGAAGCTTGGTGGAGCCACGATCGGCAAAATCTGTTAACAGAGGCACGCCACAAGTCGGTGAGACTACGCCCTCTCTTGTGGAACATTGTGGTGAACGAACAGCTCGTGACACTGGAAAGGACTGGATGCAAGGTCATTGCCATTGCAGTATCTGGTAAAGTTGTATCCACGATCAGGGAGGTTATGCAATCTGCTCTCTCTAAGCTAGTGGACTAGAATGTCAAACCAGACAAAACGGACCTAGTCCTCTTTGCTAGTAAGTACAAAAACCTTATCTATGCGTGAAATTCTTAGGTCTTATATTAGACATGATACCAAACTGGCCACTTAATATCCACGAACGTGTAAAGAAGGCCTCCACAGCTCCCTACTGCTGTAATAGGGCTGTAGGGTGCAAATGGGGACTACAACCCCGTATGGTCCACTGGCTTTTCGTGTCGGTAGTCAGACCCATACTGCTGTGTGGCGTCGCAATCTGGGGACTGCACTCAAAAAGAAAATCAGCCTCAGACCACTCGCCAGAGTGCAGAGGATGGCGTGCTTAATTATCAGCGGAGCATTAAGATCTACCGAAGCTCCAATGGAACTAGTTGGTGGGCAGGCAGCACTGATGACTGATATCGCTGCACAACTGGAAGGAACTTCGGTCTCCACATTCAACGATCCTCAGTAGGTACAGTTCCCCATAGATACAGACCTCACGTCACCTAAACTCCTCTTCGCGAAAAACTTCTCAAGCAGCATCCCCCCCAAGATCTTACTGGGAGTCTGAACACCAGGCGCTGGATGATCCTCTGCGATCCTCTGCTTCACAGATGGATCGAAGATGGATACAGGTGTGGGTGCCGGTGTCTATTCCAACATCATGCGACATGTAGCGTATTTCAGGCTGAAACTATAGCGATTAAGGAACCTCTGTCCTGGCTAAAGAAAAACCATGGAATATCAAACACAGATATCATCATCTATTCCGACAGTCAGGCAGCGATCAAATCTCTGAACTGAGTCACTCTCAACTCCAAGACTGCCCTCAATTCCCGAGATGACCAAGTATTCTAACATCCAACGTATGTGGGTGCCGGGACACTGTGACGGGACCAGAGAATTGCGAAGCGGACGAACCCGCTAGGAAAGTGTACTCCTTCCGGTTCCGGCTACTATTAAACATCTGCAATCAAACCGCGGGGGGACATCAGGCACAGGATGAACTCCGGCTTACGATCGACCCTAAGCGTTCGCTCAAACTGATAAGTCTAAGTAGGCCGAATATTATAACTCTCATTGGCGTCATAACAGGGCATTGTGCCATTGGTGCCATGCAGAAGTTGCAGGGACGAGGATGAGGACGAAACCATTGAACACCTGTGCTGTGTAGCTGCAGTGCTCTCTCTTCGCGCAGATTCAAACATCTGGAGGCCTACTACTTCCATTGACGTTAACGGTGTCAACTTCCTCATTTCGAAAGACTTGTGGGTTGGTGCGTCGATCCATACGCACTTGAGTCTACGCAACCCAGATTCGATTCCTGGTAAGAGCAAAATACTTTTCTAGGCCCCACCTCTTTCGAGTCACTAACAATGCCCAAAGAGTAATAGCTGTCTGTCTGGAAAAAGCTTCTCACATTGGCCGTCAGGAGTCGGCATGAAACTGCAGCACCCTTCTACTCGTGAGAGAACGCGGAAATCGAGTGGTTGCAGAGACGATAGGCCCTGTTCTTCTACGGACTTCAGCGCCACCCACGTTATTATTCAGAGTTCGTTTCAACAAGTTGTTGCGCTGAATGGGTCGCCGAAAAGGAGAAAACCGCGTGTGGCATCGGGAAAAAGAAACAAATTTTGAGAGTCATTTCGCCAGAGGCCCTAGGGCGCACGACAACTTTAACGAATCGACGAATTAACGTCAGCACAATCCAACGCTGCAGACCCAAATCCAACCGCAAAATCAGCCAAGTAGATCCTCTGATTGTGCCCATTTGGGCAGATGGACATTTCTTCTCATATCATTTGTTTTGGTCTTTGCAACCGGACTCAGCTCTCACCTTCTCTCTCCCTCTCTCTCTCTCTCTCTCTCTCTCTCTCTCTCTCTCTCTCTCTCTCTCTCTCTCTCCCTCCCTCTCCCCCTCTCTCTCTCTCTCTCTCCCTCTCCCTCTCTCTCCATCTCTCTCCCTCTCTCCACCCCCTCCCTCTCTCTCTCTATCTCCATCTCTCTCACTCTCTTTCTCACCCTCCACCTGTCTCTCGCCTCACTGGCTTTATCTCAGTCGCTCTCACTCTCCCCTCTCTCTCTCTCTCTCTCTCTCTCTCTCTCTCTCTCTCTCGCTCCCTCTCTCTCTCTCCATCTCTCTATCTCTATCTCTCTCACTCTCGCTCTCACCCTCCACCTATCTCTCGCCTCCCTCCCTCTCTCTCTCTCCCGCATACAAAATTCCATTCTCCTCATTCAACAAGTTCTCGCGAAACCCTTGGATACACTCGATTCCCAATCTGATTGATGACTGAGATCCCTGTTCACTCACCCTTCCCCAGCTGCTCGCCCAAGCATGTCTCCGTCAGTCACCTGATGTCGTGGATTGAATCTAAATCATCATCTTAACTGAGGCGATAAATGTTTCTGTAGACTGTACACAAACTCATCCTCAGCAAAAGTGCTCCGCTTTCGAAATCCTCCCAGCAGTCCGAATCCGTTCGCAATAGATGCCAACACAGCCACCCACACCGCCCAATTAATACACTTTATTGTCAACTTTGTTTACTCTTGATCCGAATCTCGGACTCACCCGCCCGTCTACATCCCCATGTGATGTCGAAAACCGGTGAGAGGGACTGATTGCACAATGAACCGTTTGTTTTGAAATTCCGCCGCGCTAGTGATCAAGTGGAGGAACCCCTGTCACCCGCATCTTGGCAATTAGATCGTTTCACTGGCCGTCCCTCCTCCCAGGCGAACGGTCTCATAAATCTCCAACTGATGCAACATTATGCAAATTTTCCACTTGTCAAGATGTGATCCACGACGAAAAATTAGAGACACTCTGAGACTGTGCAGATTGCTGCCGCAACTGTCGCCGCGACCGATGAGGCTGTGTGTGGGATGGATTCTCGTGATGTGACGGTGACGCCGATGGCTTTGTTGCGATCGTGGGGGGTGCTGAGCGGTCAATTACTCATTCGAACGGCATTCCACATCAACTAGGGGGAGAGAGAGACTGATTCGCAGCGGATGTCGATTTGACAGCTGTCGACGGGAAGCATTTGGCACAACATCACCCAACAATCGCCGCCACAGCGAAGTGGTGAACTATTGCAAAAAAAAAAAAAGAACAAAACCGCGGGTGGCATCGTGGAAAATAAACAAATTTTGAGAGGCATCCCGTCACAGGCCCTAGGGCAATGGGCTAGCGCCACACGGGACGAGTCAATCAGCAGCGCGAAAGTGAAGCCAGAGAAGACGAATTCCAGCAGGGTCTGCGTGCCATCTCCTCCGTTGTTTATGCAAAAATCTCAAGAGTCGACCGATGTGGAGACAGCGAGCGAGACGATGACTGTGTGCGTTGATGGGACTTGCGAAATGCGCGCTATTCGAATATTCACGCATTCGCGGGCTCATTAACCGAGCCGAAGACTGGTGAAGTGACTAATTGACTGGTCGATTGCAGGAATGGATGCCGGACGACGGAGAGATGGGTCCGGTAAGAGGTTGTGTTGGAAATTCCGACAATGGGTGGGCCAATTGTTGATGGGTTTTCATTAATTTTTGAGTTGAAAGTACTCGCGTTGGATGGTTGATGTGTCAGACCATCAGGAGGGATTGGGTTGAGTTGTTATGCAGGCGGACATGTGGACGGTAAATTCTGGGGTGTGTTGTGAAAGCCGAAGCAGATGAAGTGCTGGTTCCGTGGTACACATCTGTCCAACGTGTGAGGAATGGGAGTCCCATTAATAGATCCTAGTGGATGGTCGATTGGTTAGTCACTGTCCCAGTCGAAGAATCATCACGTTCACTTGTCTTGATGTTTGGGGAGTCTAATTGGGTATCAATTTGCTCTACAGTCACTCAGTTGGCATAGAAAGGTGACGGATTTTCACCGTCGACAGTGTGGCGGGTGCAAAAGCGGACCAGGTGCTGAAGTTGCAACTCCGGCAAAAGTCATAATAAGCACTATTCCCAGGACAACATCTCTACGTCTGCTTATGTGACAAGACAAGGAGACTAATTTTTCGCTCCTTGTGACGGTTGCTTCGAAAAATGACCATGTCAAGATTGAGATCATGGGCAATCTTCGCCATGCCTGCGTTTAGAGGAGAACCCAATCAGGAACGTTACGGGATGTACAGCGACATGAGCCTAGCCTGGCGTCTACACATCCAAGGATGTACAGCGACATGAGCCTAGCCAGGCGTCTACACATTCAGGGATGTACAGCGACATGAGCCTAGCCAGGCGTCTGCACATCCGGGGATGTACAGCGACATGAGCTTAGCCAGGCGTCTACACATTCAGGGATGTACAGCGACATGAGTCTAGCCAGGCGTCTACACATCCAAACCTAAGCTGGCTTCGTCAGGTAGAGCGTCCCGAAGAGTCGTCGAAGTTGTGCGCCCGAGCCCGAGCTTAAGTTGCCGCACCCAGCTGGAGAAGGGCCTTAACCAACTTAGCCAGAGCTCGTGCTAGTTGAAGAGGCTTGTTCCAGGCCACCGCTCCAAATAAAGAAGAAAAAGAAGGGCAATAGTGCCCAAATCCTCGTTTATTTCGTACACACCGTTGAAGCTCTTTGCTGAACATTGAAAATAATAAAGGACCGAAAGTAGAACCTTGAGGTACACCATTGCGAACTTCACAAAAGCGATAGCCTTGTTACAGACAACAGCTTGGACTCGGTTTGGAAGATGCGGGAAGATTAATTTGATCGTGGGGATACAGCTTATGACAATGTACCGTTGTGACATGAAGCCAGATGTGTATATCGTCACCAACTAAAGGAAATAAGCTCTTTTGCTTGCAAAAATTTTAAATGAGAAACCGAAACACTGGTTCAGATGAAAATTGTTTTGTGGATTGTTGTGGACTAGGACAATATCCTTTTTGGTGTCTACTGAAATCCCAGGCTGTCGTGCGCACACAGAAATTGAAACAAGTCCAATCCATTGCAGACGCAATCCAAGATCTTCTCAGTACTGCAGCGTGTCAGCTCTTTGGTTGTACAGGACCAAAGTGATCTATCTGATTAATTTTGCAAGAAGCATCTCGCATGGGTAATGCTCAACACTGTAACCCACCCTTGTCTTCATTGAGTGCTCTGTGAATCTTCTCCAAACCAGCCAAGGTCAGACCGCCTGTGGGAGCTATGCGTCTCTCATCACATGCTACCTCTCCAGGGGACGCACTTGCAACGAATTAAATGAAAGTCATTCCATCAGAAGCAACTTTTTTCGTATCCTTTCCATCCGCCATCAGACACTCATCTTCCCACGAAAACAGGTCTCATCTTGCACACAAACATTTCATCACATCTCATCTCGACTTCATTAGAAAGCCCATCACCTTCTCTGTTCCACTTTTTGTCACAGGCATCAGCCATGTCCATCAAATCGTTTCGCCCCAGCCCACCAAGCACCGAATATGGCACCGACGACGACTGTCGAACGGATCTCGGATTGAAATGTTCTGCATCGAGCTACGGCAAGTCCCACAGTTCACTTCCAATTAAACGTGAATTCGATTCAGCAATTGTCATTCCGTGCACACGCCTCGCACCGGACCGCGAACGAGTATTACAACTTCCAGTAGGCAATTATGGTCAGCCGGAGGATTCCCATCGCACAATGCCCATCGCCGCAATCGCGGCAGCAGTGCCTCCGCTAGATCTTTTTAATCACGAAACGGTTCTTAAACGGCCATTCATCATCGTAATTAAACTGATAAGTTTGCGGATACCGAAAAGGAGTCAATCCGAAGGCTGCCGGTGTGTCCCAACAAAACGATGCGCGCTCTGCCTTGTGAGGCTAACTGAAGGAGCCGAACACACCTCACACGGGCGCAAACAGTAACTGCGACTGTGCCCAGATTGACCGGAGCAGGCGGAGACCAGCGGGGGTCTTGATTGATTGTCTGCGCGATCGGTGTTGCATGGATGCTTCGATAGAGCGACCAATTAATCCACCACGTAACGTGGGTCATTAAAAGCGCGGATGGTAATTGTTATGGCTCCAGCAAGACCGGTAGCTCTGGGAGGCGTTAGCCTGCGAGTGGCAGCATGATGTATGAGCGAGTGAACTGGACTTGATGGACGCTGCACTGCAGATTGGATGGACTAGAATCTGAGTGGGCTGGTAATGTGTTAATTACGATGTCTGCAAAGGTGAACGATTTGTCTTCAGACTAAGAGTGGGGTTTAATGAAGGAGATGATTGGAGCATGGGCATGAAGGGTCGAGCAGGTGGAGTTGGGTCTAAAGGCAATCCGTTCAGAATCATTCATTTGGCTGATACGGGGAAGGGTTCACACTGCATAATGAATGATTGTTGGATGACTGGTGAACCTCCAAGTCCCACTCGCAGCAGTCAATTTAAGCTCCGAAAGTTGTCCTGATTGTTTTGCGTAGAGTGCCCCAGACTTGGCTTCGATTTGGGTTCAGGAGGGTAAACTTGATATCTCTGAATCGAGTCAGTAAGTGATCTGGACAAACTATTGAATTTAGGGACATTTTCTGATTTGATCCTGGTCACAAGATTTTGTCAAGCTTCCAATGTGTGGATATGATCTACAAACTACATGACAGAACTTCTAAACAAACCCCTTAACTCTGATTTCACCTCACACTACCGGCAGGCGCCACTCTGTTGCTAAAACTCGTTACAAACAACGGTCTGTATGGGGTGCCTGAGTGTCTAGGAATGAAACCGCTGGCAAAGTAGCGTAGCGACGAGGTCTTGTGCATTCTTCCTCGATTTAATTCTGGTCGTTTGCAAACGACATTAGTAAAGAGCACCACGGGCAATACTTCGAGGTGTAAAGATGTCCAAGTGCTCCACTGACTTCTCAGCTGGTTAAACTGGCGTGGACACAACATTTGGCGTTCATGGACATGCGAGACTGCTCTGAGATCGGACCATTCGGACACAGCATCCGACACAACTGTTTCTGTTACAATTCCACCTCTTTCGAGTCACTGACAATGCTTCGCTTCTCAAACTTGGCCGTTCGGAGGCGGCATAAAACTAACGATCCCATCCACTCGTAAGAAAACGGACTGTCGCGACAACCCTGCAGATTGCAAATGCCTTAGTTACTCTTTTCCACCTGAAGGCTGAAGGCTCAGGTCAATGAGATGGACCATTGACCAAGATCTCCACTGCTTAGCTAACCTTTCCAAGCACAAATTTCGAACTTTTCGAGCCTTTTCGAACAACTGTTCCGGTAAGACGCATCAACAATGTTCAGGGACATCAACAGACAAGCCTCTCTCAGGTCTCATGATTTTCACCAGAAATTCACCAGCAACTTCACAGCTGATTGACACCTAGTCCATCGGCGAATTTCAGAGACTTGCCACCATCATTGGGTGGCAAGAAGTTAAGCATCTCAATCATACTTCATTTCTGATTTTCACCCATCTGTCTCCAATTACCCTTGCACAGATACGTGAGACCTTTCTCCACAAATTCCTTAAAGAACAGTATGGCTGTACGAGAGAGCCGATTGATGCGTACTCAACAATTTTATCTGGTCACTATGTTTCCTCGATAGTGACGTGGATGCCGCCGCTAATATGATCACAAACATTCTTCTGCTATGCATGAGATCCTTCATTCCTCATAGAGTGAAGAGTATCAAGCCCAAGACAAATGCATGGTAAACTAACAGGCTATCTGGATAAGAGAGTTGAACTTCCGGACATACAACGCCAACCCTACTGAGGAAAACTGGAATAAGTTCAAGCCGGCCAGAAATGTTATCAGACGTGTGAAATTCTCCTATGAGCAAAAGTTGAGGCAATGTCCCAAGGGTAGTAGAAACTTTTTGTCATTTGGCCAAAACATAAAGAATTCCGCCTCGTCAACAATTCCAATCAATCGTAGAATTGTAACGGCAGCGTATGCTAAGCACACTGAATTCCGATCTTGACATCATATCGAGTGGAATTTAATGCTTCAAAAACTCAAAGCTGTCCGCTGATGAATTTATAAGGGGTATATCCGCCCCAAGCTTGAGTACAACGCTCATACCTAGTCTGGTGGCCCCAAGACCACCGATCGGTCCAAAAGCGGGCGATAAAACTTATAGGAGACAACAATATTGCGAAGTCATTAGACTTGCATTCCTCCTCCCCATGAATTCACCCGCAATACCCGACGCGCCAGGAACGCTCATCAGTTTACCCATAAGCCTACTTTCGGACGCGCACTTAAATTTTGACTGCTAAAGAGCCGCGCCAGCCTAATATTTCTCACAGACTACAATCCGCAGATTTTTAAGACCAATGTGCACAGGTACCTCCTCTCTCTTTCTCCGTCTATACCTTCGACCCGTGCTGTCTTGACCCTGGACACTTCCGGAGTTCCTTGTGCGGTAGCGTTTCCGGTCCACAAACCAGTTCCTTTCGAATCGTCTTAAAAATGGTCTCGTACACTTTTTGAGCTCTGTTCTGAAGTTCCATTCCGTCAGTTTCCACCTGAATACGGACCATAAAAACTAGAACTAGTCGAGCTCGGATAGGTCAATGATTGGCTTTTGGTTCCAAAAAGGGAATTCGAGGCCTTTGAATCGTGCTGATCGGGCTGATTTCTATATTGATCGGACAAACGGCCTCTGAATCGTGCTGATCGACTGATCTCTAATTCGATCGGACCAACGGAAACTTAGACCTTAGTTCTACAATTTCCTACGTAATCTGGTCAAGGTACCACTAGTTAAACCAAAATGGCGTCCTGATCTTGTCTTTGAGTACTTAACTCGTAAATTCTCGTTTTGTTGTCCTAAATTTTCACTGTTCTCTCCCCCGATCTTGGCTTCGAGTGATGAGTTCGTAAGCTCTACCCCATGTGGTCCCAGATCGACTGGATGGCGCCTTTGCTTAAGTGTCCGCACTCGATTAGTGGGGTCCCTGGGGATCAAATGAACGCCACATTTACTGGAGTGGTCGATCGGTACGACTGTCTGAACCACAATGGACCAACCTGGTCTAAGTGTGCCTGTACCTGTCCCAAATTTTGACACTTGGCCTAAATATTCATTCTAAACTTGAAACTGTCTGGCGTTCGAATTGTGATTTCCCTAAATTTTGGCCAACACTGTCTTAATCCGGTTTGGCGTTCAAGGGGTGATGTTGTAAACTCCTCGATTATTGGCCCAAATTTTGTCTCTTACCTTGATTCGATGTAGCGTTCCAGTGGTGAACTTGTAAATGTTGTCCTAAATTTTGAATCTTTCACTGACTCTGAAAATAATCAGATTTTCCCTCAGGCATTCGAACATAGCCAGGACTTAGGTGCTTGCCTTTGAATCGGGTCGAAATTTGTCTTCTAAGACCTTTAATAGACGAATGAATGAATGAAAAGCCAGAAAAGAGTATAAAATTTCCTCCAATTGTCATCGTCATCCTTCGAGCAACGAAGACCCAACGAGTCTGCCAGAGAAACCTGGATCTTCTAATGGGTGATGGTCCAAATTTCGATCCACGGAATAGAGTTCAAATGGCGTGTGAATGGAGTACACATTTGGACATTCCGTCGAAATCCAAACCTTGTCATCATTGACATAGATCCAGGATCCAGGCAAAGTCCTAGATCCAAAGTTGTAAAAAAGCTTTCTAACAAGTTCAAAAAAAGAAAAAAAGTGATCCAAAATGTTCAAAAATGTCAATGCCAAATGATGGCATTTACTGAAAAAAACCAGAAATCCCTAGCCACAGCGAGCGTCATTCTTTTCAAATGCCACTTTGATTAGAAACAGAAATACATTTCCTGCTCGAATTTGATGCTCCAAATCTTGCCGCCGCGGTCCATAAAGATGCCAATCAGAGCAGTCTTTCTGGCCCAGCACAGTCGCCTGCGATTCTATAAACAAACATTTTGAATAATGTAAACCGCTGACTGTCATAATTTCCAACTTTGTCGGCTCCAGTCCACATCCACTGGCTTCCGCGCGGTGACCAACAGCCAAACCCGTTTTTTTTTTTTTTTGAACATTAAACATCTGCTACCGCTGCCAAATGAGAAATTTATTCAAATGAACTCAATATCTCTTCGATTTGTGTAGAACTCGTGCGGATAAGCGATCACAGCAAAACTGAACCGAAAAGGCGATGATTTATGCGGCCAGTTCGCAGTTCCCGAACGGTCGGCAACCAGACCGCGAGATGCTATCAGCTTACACAAACCGATCCACGAACAGGTCCACGATGTTGCTGGTGCACTTCTGGGTTCACAACAGCACTTTGTTGTGTGTCAAACGCCGGCGATGTGTAATTATGTGCCGCTAACTTGCATACACACGCGCGCGGCTGCGGCTTAGAATTAGATAAACAGCGACCCATCTTCGATCGACCGCCACTGGCTATTGGCCACCTCGAATTAATAACTGCGCCTACGAGGAGGAGGGCGTGTGTGGACCCACGATTAATGACGGCGATTCTAGAGGTCGTCCCGCTAGGACATTCCTCATGTCCAATTAAACCGATACGCGGGTCTCCGATAAACGATTCCCGCGACCGCCATGCTATGTGGCGAGGTGCGCCTGCGGACTTTCCATTGTCATCGATGGCGACGACGACAAGACAAGCTCTTGTTCCCCGCTGGGGTTTTGGGGGAAATTGGAAAATCGCTAAAACGTGAGACAATTGTATGCCGAAACACGTCCACACCAAGCGCCAACGCGAAACATTCGTCATTCGCGATGAAAGTTGTCAGGTGGACAAGGCATATGTCAGGGGTTGCCCGTTGCCCGTTGCCTGTTGTCCGTTGTTCGTTGCCCGTGGCCAGGTGGACCCCAGCTTTTACTGAACAATTCAAACTAGTTTTCCTGTGTATTTCCATTTTCTGTATGAGTTCTCCTTTTCTCTTTTCAGGTAAGCACACATTCACTTGGCGGAACGTCGTCGTGATGCCCCGGTGCACAGTGAGTCCTAAGATTAATTGAGGTTATGAGTGATGACAATGGTTGTGTGGACAGACGGGCGCTCCTGTCACTCGACGAGATTGATTGTTCGGGAGGACTTCCAAGTTTGGGATTTGATTGACACTTGTCTAACATCGTGTTCGGGTTGACGGGAAGCTCTGGGGAGGGAGTATGGTTTGCGAAGAATTCGATGAGTTGGTAGAGTCTGCGAATGAATGTTGTCTTTCCAATTTGGTCTCAATTTTTCAGTGTCTACGGAGGGTCGGGACTAATTGTGTTCCGTTCGTCCTTGTTGGCGACCGAGATTTGGCGCTGTGCGACATAAACCTTGCAAAACTTGCACTTCTCAATGAAGTTGTGGTGCATATTGGGCGTCAGGCAGAGGGAATCTATTATTTGAGGGGAACAGAATGGTGAAGAAAAGACATCAAACGAACCTCGTGTAGCTGTATAGCGTATTCCAGGCAGGAACCATTGCGATAAAGGAGGCATTGTCCAAAAGAGATATCACCATCTGTTCGGACAGTCAGGCCGCAGTCAACTCCCTCTACAATGTCATGTTTAATTCCCTTAATTGCAGGCTCTCACTTAACGAGATGGCTGAGCATTTTAACATACACCTCATGTGGGTGCCGGGACACTGTGCCATACCGGGCCATTGCAAAGCCGATGAACTCGCTAGGTGTGGCACATCCTCAACAAGGTGTTCCACCTTCCATGCCAATCGCTGCAGCTCACCATCTATTAAAAATACACACGATCAACATCACTAATCGTAAATGGCTAGAAAGTACCACTTGTCTTGGAACAAAGGAAATATCAAACGATCACTCACTCTGCTTAGGCTCAGCAGATCTTCACTTGGGAAGCTCACCGACAATTGGCACCCATGCCCGTAGGTTGGGGGTCCCCTAAAATGACTTCTGTAGAAGCTGCATGGATGAAGAGGACGTTGAAACCACAGATCACCTACTCTGCTCGTGTAGCGCGCTGGTAGGTCGCAGATACTTACACCTAGGGGCCTACTACTTCAACAACCTCAATGAGCTACAATGCGTCAGTATTAGCCAGCCAAATCCCTTTGTCATAACCACCACGTGGTTTAGGGGGAATCAATCCGGGTGGTATCACAATGGGCCTACTTTGGCCAAAGTGTGACTGCCTTTTGCAGCCAGCCACTATAACCTAACCCAACCTAAATACTGGTCTTCTAACATTTTGTCCAATTTGAAGTGGTGACTGCGCAGCGGGAACATGTGCGATATGGGCAAGTCTCTATTCATTGAAATTCACCCTGCAGGCTTATCCGGGTTCACAACCTCCCACGGACTTATGCACTCGAGGAGGATTTAACGAGATTTATCAGAAACCGCGAGGTTTCCAGACCACGAAAATGTGTGGCGGAACCTGGTAAGTTCGGAGAAAAAAAAAAAAAAACCTCGCCGTTTCGTTTGGTGGAAACGTATTGGGTTTATAACTTAACTAATTGGGTCTATAAATAACTTGCCAAGAGATGGCGTAACTTGTATTATTCCATTGGAACATGCGTTGGAAAGCTATGGTCATTTTACGTCATTTCAGTATATGTCATTCATTTGAAGCGAAAACAACAAGAAGGGTGAGCTGTATTATGAGCTATCATAAAACAGGTGTTAAACCAGAAAAATCCAGCGTGAGATATCATTTGAAGACAACACTGTCCAGCATGCACCTGAACTATACCTACCCGTTCTATGTTTCAAAATTTTTATCGGAATATGCAACACAAATAGAAGCGAATTACGGAAGATTAAGAATATAACGATGCTTCTGCGGTTTCATTCACGTCGAGTTACTTCTGCACAACATTCTGTCCTGGAAAGTAAATTGACTAATATTGACCATCTGAGGTAACCTTGTGCCAATATAACACCAATGTGCCACCAAGCTACCGTTTCCTCTTTCCAAGCTGAAGCATGTTCGTTGAGGCTGGTGACCTTTGGTAAGTCATCTCTGAAATGTGCGAAATTTGGTGTTAATTTTGACACTTTTTTTTTGTGCTGTTCCGGTAAAGTTGAGTTTTAAGGGAGCCGTTAGATTTCAACGTTCTCATGTCAAACCGTGGTTTTTTCCTCGATATCTGATTGTCAACATGGTTGGAAGTGTGTTTCTCGCAGTCCGTTGTAGTGAAGCTTGAGGCGGGTTGTTAGCTGGCGTCAGCTGCCTTGAAACCGCTTGATGGCTACAAAGACAAGTCTGTTGCGACGCAAAGTCGACAAGAATGAATCCGCTTAGGGGATACAAAGACAAGTCTGCTGCCACGGAAAGTCAACAAAAATGAATCCCTTTTTGGAGATGTGTACAGCCTGCACTTTCCCAGCAAAGACGTCTTCCTCAATTAACTTCTGTTTCAGTCTAAGGAGGGATAACGTGGAAGTCAAGTTTGGGCGTGGATACAAAGCACGATGCTGTTCTCAAATTCAGCTATGCTTCGGGCCAAATTATGACGCTCTTACTTCTGTGCCTGGAGCTTAGAGGCCAAGGATTCTGTTGCGTTCGAAAATGGAACCTGAATCGCTGGCATCTGGGATCTTAATGCTTCTGGACAAAGGCGTGATGCTCACCCACGAACAGCGACGTGGATAAGCGACAGGATAAGCCCTAGTTGGGCTGGAGCGCATGGACATCACTCTCCGGCCCAAGGAATTGTCCTTTTTTCGAGACTGTAGTACAGAAGAAGAAGGTGAGGTCAGCTCAAACATACTTAAACGGTGGCCAGATAAGAACGCTGGGAAGAGAAATTTAAATAGAACAACAACGGTGTGCGATAGAAATTGATTTTGGCTTTATTTTGACGCTACGTTCATGCCTTCCGAGTACTTCAACCAACTTGGTGTGCTTAACTGGAAGCAACTCAGTGGAATACTCTGTTGATTGAGAGCCACGTCCACTTCGGACTGTAGCATCACACAAAGAAGAGGACGCTGTATAGTTATTTCATGGGTGGCGCTACAGCCCGTTGGGGGCTAGGGTCTAGCTTCTCAGCAACCACTCGCGCTGTGCGTGGTATTGTTCTCTCACGAGTGGAAGGGGTCTATGCCGACCCCCTAACGGCCAGTTTGAGAAGCTTTTTTCTAGACAGACAGCTATTACTCTTCGAGTCAGTGACTCGATAGAGGGTGGAGCCGTGAAAATTGCTGGTCGTACCAGCCGGGAATCGAACTCTGGCAGCGAGTTTCAGTTGCGGAGGGGTCCATACACATAATCACCGCCACGAAGAGCCGACAAAGAAGAATACAAAGAGGTCTCAAATAATCCGGTATCTCGCAAAGTTACGAGTACGCATACACGGTCGTCTCTATTCCGAGGATCCGAAAGAATCCCTTCAGAGTTTGGTTCTGTCAATACAATCCAGCTTAGACAAGGAAAGTATGCAGGCCCCTTTCAAAAATTAGTACCAGACGACCAGAACTGCGATATCACAGTTCCTCGTAACCTCGTCCCCTTTGAGTGCGAGTACATGGCCAAATTCTCCAAATACCCCCACAAGAACTGCGCCATTTTCAAGACTTACCGACAACCAACACCGCACAGTGCACACTTAAATCCGAACAAATTGAATTACTTCCGAAGCAATTAGTTGCACAACACACCTAGCATTCCACGTAAACTCTCAGTAAGCAGTCCCCGCAAGTGTACCCACTTCAGCAGCAGAGTTCCCCCATAGCTTCCTTTTCATTTCCGTTGTATCTTCTTAAGTCTGCGACTGCAACTGCGACTGCACCGGGTCTCATCGCCCTCCGAAAAGGGAAATGAATCTCACCTCTGCCACAAAATCCGATTACCTCCCAGTCCTGCCACAGCCACACTCTCCCCCCCTCGTTGCTAATAAAGGCAATGACACCACTTGTCTCAGATTGCAACCACAAGTGGATCCGCCGGTAAGAACCCCTAAACAAGTTCCGCAACAGCCAGATGAGCACAGCACAGACTCCGTTGGGCGGCTTTTGGGAGTGCGGCGCCAGGGCGCGATAAGACTGCGAGTGCTATTGGCGAGATGATGCCATCGCATCAGAGGCGAAAATTGAATTTAAATCCATAGGCGGGCGTTATCGAATCACGACTCCATTCTCGGATGCACGCGGCGGCGGCGAGCGCACCCATATTTCGGCCGTAATTGCATAATCCTTTCCATTTCTGTAAACGAAATCAATTCTATCTCCGGGCAGGCGGTGGCAGGGGTCCTTGTTTGTGTCGTCTGTCGTGGCAGACAAGAACTATTGTCGGGCAACCGAGTGGGGTGCAACAAACGGTAAGTGTGTGCGTTTGCTTTGCCATCACCTTTTAACCTCTTGATGGCTTGCCTGCCTTGCAGCCTCCGCTGCTTGTCGCTGCTTTGTCTCACCTCAATGGGCTGCTGCAGTCGGAGTTGAACTCTCTCTTGCTCTCGCTCCTGGCAGAGTGGGTGTTTGGGGCACAGCACTATGCTCTACTTCAGGTGTGCTCTCTGTGTTGTGTGCATTAACTCACGTCGGATACAGCGAGCGCGGGGCAGCTCTGGGCGGTGCGGTGCGCTGATGCAAGGGCGACGACGGACGATGTAAACAACGAGACCGAAAAACAAAGACAAAATAATAAACGTGCAAACGTGCCAATTTACGGGTTTTATTATCCATCTGTGAGGTCTACACGGCTTCACACAGCACAGTCGTGGCTGACTGGCTGGCTGCTTGCCTGCCAGGCCTTCGGTGGAGATTCTGAGGAAATGTATTCTGAATCTATTTGGGCATGGCTGTTACATCTAAATGTGTTTTGTTGATGATTTTCCGTTACAATGGGATGCCTTGAACAAAGGCGCAGCGAAACGAACTGAGACTTTGGCTTGCATTTGTTGACAACGTGAGGAGAGGCTCCTTAAAAGGTGCATTTCCGCATTTTGAACGAGAGCGATTTGTGCATCAGCAGCAGCAGCCCAAGGATACACTATGCACTTGAGGGAGCGGCGAACTTGTGCGAAAGCACTCCGGTTGGCTTCGGCTTTGGGTGCGTGACCTTTGGAAAGTCAACCTTTTGTGGCACCGACTGGAGTTACGCGGCGGAGGTGCTGAGCGGCGAAACATGCGCACTATTTCGATAGTCTAAGATCGTGGACAAAGGTCGACAGAGTTCTCATTTAGAGGACAAAGGGAAGCAGTGCGAACTTGTAGCAGCCCACATCTGTATCCTCCAAAGGAAGACTCTTCGGTCAGCTGTGTGTTTACCTATAACAGGTTCCTTACACCCAGATTCAGGAACGCACTCACTGGTCTCTTTTGTCGTGTCTCTGTCTTATCCGCAGACTAGATGCATGGCGCTCTTGAATCCGTGTGGTTCAGTACAGCTCAGGGTGAACAAGAGGAAGTATTGCACTCAGAGCATCTTCAGCCGCTTTTCATAGTGTCAACGCGTCTGCACTGCAAAGCAGATTTGGGATGAGTTGTTGTATTTGCACTTCGGTCGGGTCATCAGCCAGCGCGACCGATGCTCACACAAAGGGGCCACCAATCGCACGACCAGCCTCGAAAAAGATTTCAGAATATAGTCTCTGCGGTTGAGATTCGTAACAGAGCTGATAGTCCTACGACGTAAGGACCAGTCTTATTTCGAATACAGAAACCCAACGAAAACACAGTGACTATTATGGTCGCTTCGTTAAGTTTCGTTAAGTTCGTCTGGCTTCGTTCAGTTTCGTTAAGTTCGTTCACTTTCTCCTATTTAAGTGGGAGCGAGTTCTGTCGTATATAAGCTGCAGTTCCCAGTCTCTGACTACTTTTTCGTTCGATTTTGATATAAGCTCAAGCCTACTTAAAGGGTGGCCAGATAAGAACGATGGTAAAAGAAAGTTAAATAGAACAATTGAAAATTGATTGTCGCTTTATTTTGACGCTGCGTCCATGCCTTATGTATAGAATAGCATGGCGATGACCACTGTGGTTCTTCTTGAGTGGACCTGGGCCTCAACCAACAAGCCGCAGCTGGAAGGACTCTCTACTTGTGTGCGCCATCGGTTCCGTGAGTGTCCTCTTTTGCGTTGTCCCTGGCGTCGTAACAAGCCTCTCCAGCTGGCACGATCTTTAGCACCTGCTGCCCCCAATTTGGCACGCCCAGTTTGTTGTCCTTCTCCACTTGTGTGCGCCAACGGTTTCGTGAGCTTCCTCTTTTGCGTTGTCCCACTGGTTCGGGGTGGAAGATCTTTCTACATGGCCTTAGCCATCTTAGGCATCGAATCCGAAGAACGCCGTAGACTCACGTCACCATGCCCATGCAGAGTCCATACAGATCGTGCCTGAATTTTCTTCAGTCCACTATAATTGGCCCGCCATCCTTCCTTCGAATATTTGCCCACATGCTGACTCTGCTGATACTATCCGAGGCTTGACGATCTTCGTACAACCCATTGATCATCGATGTCAGGTATCTTAAGTCAGAGTACAGTGGGCCAGCTCTCCGAGTTCAAGCCGCATTCACAGTGTTCTTTCAAGGATCCATCTGCCCGTCAGTAAGTTTGAGCGGCAAGCTGTGTGAAACTGCTAAGAACATGTTTGGTCTCCTTACATCTCTGCTCCCATTTTGTCTAAAATCCAGGGCAAAGATCGACAATTTTCGCATAGGAACACGACTCAGAGCTTAATTTTTGGAAGCAACCAATTAAGGGAAGTTCTGACATTGGACGCCTGAATACCCCGCAAATTTCCAGAGCCTACGACATGAGTGCAACGGCCTTCCAGTATGACTACGTCAAAAATGTGGCTGCATTGCCGGCCAAAAAAGAGATTTCGGAAACCACTCTAGAGGAGGGCGACACCATAAGGTTCGATATGAAGACCCTTGTCGACGGCTATGGACTTCTTCAGATTGGCTTATGTCCCGATGGTTAAGTTACCCTGTTCGCACACAACACCTCGACCTCTGACTTCATCAAACATTCCACACCAGCCGTGACCCCTGCCTGCTTCAGTGTCTCAACGGAAGTCACAAAGGCGTTGCATCTCTTCTTTCTTCGCCGTCCACACAAAGTACCTGCAATCGTGTAGACAACAAAAAAACAAACAGCGAAGAAGAACAACATTAACAATTAATTTGTGGTTGAAATTGTACAATGAATTGCACATAAATCGTTGTGTGGCAACTTTTGAACGCTCGCCAACAGTCGCTGACAAAACGTGCTCGCCGATGTATGCAGGCGCGCCGTGCTGTGCCGCATCTGGGATTTGCTTGCCTTTAATTTTTGTTCGTTTTCGATTTTCTTTTATTTTCATCCATGTCACCTTCAAGTCGGTCGATAACTGCGGTAGATTTCGTGATGATTGCCCACAAATGACACATGCCCAGTGCCCAGGGAGGCACAGGCAGACAAGGCTTTTGTTACAACATACTTGAGGCATTTCCCGGCACTCATCGGTTACGGATGAGGCAATCGAATAAATGATTTCATGTTCGAAAGTGTGACATGCTTCGATAACGCATCGAAAGGCCTCAACTGGGTGACACACTGTCGGGGTGAGACAATAGAAATAGATTCTGATTGAAGGGGGCTTCAAGGAATACACGGAACCAGCTATCGCTGGCGATAACAGGCGTCACTCTAGGGGCGAGGAGGGGGGAGAGCGGCTTCTGTGAACAATTGCAAAAATATGCGATTGTTTTCAATTTCAACAGCAACTGATTTTCCAAATATCAGAAGGAATGCAATGCAGTGAGTAATCAAATTAACACACTTTGGCAGCCTTGAGGCTGTCCTTGCAGACACTGACTGATGAGCGCCCTTTCGAAAGATTACAGTTTAATCGTCGGCGTTTAGGTCCATTACTCTGGGAAGCGTTAGCCCGGAACTGACCGAATCTTGAACCAGACTAGGGCAATGCGTTGAACCTGCAAAGGGCAGAGATCTGAATGTAAACTCTAAGGTCGTGCATGGTGGCAGAACATTCCCCTCAACTTGAAGGTGGCATAACGATCCACTCTGGAGTTGTATACGTTCCGGTCTATAGCCATAGGCTTGCTAGATGTCTTCGGACGTAGGGCACGCAGTTTCGAGATCGTGTAAAGAAAGGCGATTGTTGAGGTCACACGGAATAGACAAAATGTGGCCTCAGTTTAAGTAACACATCTGCGAACAGATTCGCATGTTGACTGCTGAACTTTGTGAAATGAGGTGATACTT
This sequence comes from Eristalis tenax, assembly GCA_905231855.2. Lineage (NCBI taxonomy): Eukaryota > Metazoa > Arthropoda > Insecta > Diptera > Syrphidae > Eristalis > Eristalis tenax. The sequence continues at coordinate 12,369,286 of HG993124.1, read as the reverse complement.
CGTTTGACATCGAAGACAATGGCAGCCGATGTGGTAGTGGTGGTGGGTGTGTTTGTGTCGTCTCCTACCTTGGGTTCAGTTCCCAATACAAACCACTTTCATTACTCGCGGCTCCACCTTTGTCGAATTAGGGGCAATGATTAGGAGAACTTGAGGATAAATTCATCCGGACTACAGCGCCATCTATTTTCATCGTAGAACAGTGACTTGTGACTTTTCAATTTCAAGTGGAGCTGCTCTTCTTTGTCAATAGACTCCTCTGTCTCTCCTTGGGACTATCACTTCAGCACTGAAATCCTCATTATTGTTCAAGTCTTAATTGAATATGTGCTTTGGACCAATCTAAAGTCAGTCGATTGCGATGCGAGTCCTTGGGATTGCATGGCATTCACTGGAGACACTTTGAAGTCTTTACCATTCACTTCAAGTCTTTACCACTCAATTAAATTGCTTGAACTCCACCAAATTTTGTTGAAGTCTTTGGAATTTTCGTTGAATTTTTTGGGACTTCGCACGGTTTCGCTGAAGTCTTTTGGGACTTCAATGAGTTTTCTTTGAAGTCCTTGAAAATTCAGTAATTTTTGATGGAAGTTCTTGGAAATTCAGTAATTTTTCAGTCGTTACTCGAATACGTTTCAGAAAATATTCTCGGTATTCAGAAAATGAACAAGAATTCTCAACACACTGCTTCGGCCTTCTACAGCACGTACTACCTGTAACCAGGGGAGCAGAGTATTTTGCTGTCGGAGGGAGTATACACAAATATAAACAGTTTTTTTTTTTCAACAACAGCCGGACCAAATCGGCTTTGAAATGCCCATCTGAAGCTATGACTTCCCCATCTTTCTGGCAACTTGTGGATCCCATCCCAAAAGAACTGCGCCGGCTTGTCAGCCAAGAATGAATCAAGCCAATTTTTGATATTCTGTTCTGATGTGAACCGTATTTCAGTGACGGCGGTCTGTATCGACCTGAAGAAATGGTAGTCAGAAGGGTGTGGGGTAAAACTTCCCATCCACTGTATTCCAAATAGTTCTTAACCGGAATAGCAACGTGGGGCCGAGCGTTGTCATGATGGAAAACTATTGCCTCGTGTCTGGTCGCGTATTCCGGGCGTTCTTTCGCTTCTGCTCACTTCAAACGCATTAATTGTGTTCGGTAGCGTTGTCCATTGATGGTTTCACCCGGTTTAGCAGCTCATAATACAGCACACCCTTCTTATCCCACCAAATACAGAGCATTACCCTCTCGCGTTGATATTCGGCTTTGCCGTTGATTTGGCTGGTTGGCCGGGTTTCAAGACCACTTTTGGCACGTTCGCTCAGCTAGTGCATGTTCACCATAAACTTCCACCAGAATACGATGACTTTCGGCAGCAGTTTTCTTCACATTAAAGTAATGAAGAAGAACTCCCCGCAAAAACCCCTTTTCAGGCACAAGGTTCGACATATTTGAGGGAAAAATAATTATTGTTGTTTACACTTCAAATGAATGACATATACTGAAATTATGAACAATCAATTTCAATGAAATTGCGTACCAAGTTTCGTATTATAACAAATTATGCCAGTTTTCGTGTAGTCAATACAACAAAACTAGCAGATTTCTAAACCATTATGCCAGTTAACATGCAGATTTCTCACAATTATCCCAATTTACTGGCAGATTTATGACAGATTGTGTTTTCATTCTTTGTTTTGTTTGAAATAAAATAAATAAATAAATGCAGCTCTGTTGCATTTTGCTCTGTTTCAATTGCTGTGTGAACAGTTTGGGCGATGCCAAAATTGTGCAATTTCGCGGGTAGTTTAGTGAGAACTTCGACTTATGTTACATTTCCACGAAACTGAAACCCTGCCTTAATTTTCAAGTCAACCCCTCTCTCAATTTATAGTTGCCGCCAAGACAAGTATCACTCGCCCTCAATTTTTAAATGGCCACCAGGACAGAAGTCTGTTGACGGGAAATAATAGCGTGAGACCACCAGAAAATAGAAAGAGATAAAATGAGAAAACGAACATTATAATAAACTGGAATTAACGCTGTGGGCTTGTTCGGCTCGACAACCTTTCACGGGCGAATGAAGGGGCTGCAACTAGATTTATCAGAAACCGCGAGGTTTCCAGACCCAGACATTGTATGGCGGAACCTGGTGGGTTGGGAGCAAATTGATGAAACTTCGCGGTTTCGTTAGGCGGGAACACAGCATTAGGGAGAGTCCGCTGTACACGAGGTGGCTCAAGGCTAAGGTCCTAGGCATCTCCACAGAGCGGATACATAACCTCTCAAGATTTCATTTCACAAATTCGGGATTGATTTGAAAAGGAGACGACTGCATTTGACGAACAAAGATATGATATCCATCAAAATAATGCATGGGTGGACGTATGTCTCGTCAGCATCACATAATTCCACCACTGGCAGGCGCAGTCGTTCGTGGATTTAGTTTACCTCTTTTCAGCAAATATGATTGTCTTTAATTCGAAACACACACAATTCTTGTGTCAAATTCCTAAGCCGAAAACGTCAGGAGCTGGTTTATACGCTTTTCAAATTTCTGCTAAAATGAGATTTCTACACGCTCTTGTGGGAATTATTCCCCGGGACTGGGTGAGGGCTATGCTTCGATCGTTAGGTCACGTGACTCGAATGTCCTCATCATTACGACTTCCGAGTCGGGCCTTGGATGCGATTCCATGAGGCAGATGACCGCTTCGCAGACTTAGGACGAGGTGGTTGGACCAACATCGGTTGGGTTACGCTTGTCCACGAGTCAGAGTCGATGGCGGACGATCGAGTTGCCTGGAGATCTCTCGTGTGTGCTGTACTCCCGCGATCCCTTTAGTAGTACATCGCTCGGGCCGGAAGATGGTGATGGTGATGAGGTTGACATTCTTAGAGTGACGATGACGGAACTTCTCTCCTTGGTTTTGGGTTTCCTTTCGTGCCGTTGACCACCAGACTCCTCGTCAATCCTCGGCTTCTTTCAAAATTACAGCGGTGGTCGCCACAATCTCTAGAATGGAGAGGGCTGTAACAGAGTAACAGAGATGTGTTCACAAAATCGATTTAAAACTTTTCGAAGTGCTAGGTACCACATAAGGCGGACCGCTGGTACTCGAACTTTATGCGATTAAACCTCGCGTACTCTGTTCACTTTGATTTATCATGTCTGCAGGCTTGTCGCAGGCATATTCGAGTTTCAAAGAACTACAAAGAATCCCAGACTGATGGATGAGGAATCCATCCGAGTGCCTAAGGTCCGCTCAAAGCGACAACCTGCAGACGCGATTCTTCATAAATAAAACATCTCCTGAACATACGCAGCAGACCTCCCCCAGCTATTTAGTCCCCCTTACCAGTCTTGAGTAAGAAAAAAATCCCCTTGACCTTAAACTCCTTCAACTGCTCAACCGAGTCCAACAACACGCAATGCCACCATTTGACATTCGAGTTCCCGCCCAGGTCCAACAGAGCGCACTCCTCCGTCTAGACAAGGCGTCCCCACCCTAACCGCCTCAACTTTTTAAACTAATTGCCTGACTTCCCTCGAAAGGATAAGCCATTCATCCTTGCTTGCATTCCATTCATTCTGGCACCCACACATGCTCACACACGCACACACACCAGCCAGAGTTAAGCAAAATAAATTAGCCAACCTGAAAGGACTGCTTTATGATAAAGCGAAAACTATTATGACTTACAGAAGATGTTCTGCAGCACTGCGACTTAACACAGTTCCCGAGTGCGCACACACCACATGCGCTCCTCCGTCGTCGCCTTGGCAGTGTCCTAGAAGAGCAAATGAATAATTCCATCATTTACCATTCAACAAGGAATCGCAAGAATGCTTCATTTATTCTTATCTCGGATCTCTTTCAAGAGTCTATTCTGCCGCTCTGCCGTCGACGTCGTTGTTGTTCTCGTCGCAGACACCCGCCCGCCCTGAGCACGGTTCAGCTCCTCAGTAAATCAATTAAGCGATGCATTTATTATACGACGACGACGAGCTACGGCGAGCATCTGAGAAACAATGCCGCTGCCATCGACATCCACAACATCGCCAACGACAACGATGAGCAGTCGGAACACGGCAACGACGACGTCGTCGGTGGCACGTGCAATAGCTGCGGAGGAATGCGAACTTTACGACTTCTCGGAGATCACAAAAAGGACCTTCAAGTATTCCATTGACCATTACACGCGGGGAGCTCCACTCTGCGTGCAATCGATCAAAGAGCGAAGCAGAACTGCGTCGAGGAAGCGTCTTTAAAAAGCAATAAGGCGAAATGAAATGCTTTATTGGCTCTCCATTGTGCGCCCTACCCAGTTCTGCGAGACCGGGGACACAGCCGCGCCGACGGCCCGCCTGAATGCCAAACATTTCTTCTCTCGGACGAGTGCCTCTGCCGGGAGGACTTATTGAACACATCGGACGAATGATAAATGCGCCAGACGTGACAACGGGCGTCTCGCAGATTTGTGACGTCCCTAACGCCTGCGAAATTCAAGGTCCCGCCTCAGAGCCCGGTTCAAACTCATTTCCGGAATCCGGCACTCACACATTTCCTGCAAACCCATGCCCTTCGGCACGTCATCCGTCCACTTCCTCCCCCATTGTCCTTGAGGCTGAAGACGACACAACGGCCGAGACGCTCATACGTCGGGCTTGAAGTGGCATGCGACACGCTGTGTGTGATTTGTTAAATGTTAATTCAAATGTGCGAGTTCGGGGGGAGCATCCTTTTTGTTTGATCTCATCTCTGCTGGCTTCGTAGCCTTTCGCCTTTGATTGCCTGGCTGCTCGCATTGTGTGCGAGCTCCTGCTGGGGTGGACCGGCGCGGCGACGCGGCCTGACAATGCCAGACACTTTGACTGTGAACTTTGTCAGCTCGAGTTCCTATTAATTTTTCACAACGAACGCAGGGGTCCTGGGGACAGCAGGAAGCTCCGCCATTGTGGCTTAATTGCAAAATTAGTCGACAGTAACGAGGATTGTTTGACTAGACTCCTGGGCGGGCGATGGAGGGACTTCGAGTGCCGGACGGGGCGAAAAGGCGTGAGCTTTGTTTAATTGGAATTCCAGTGCTGAAATGCGAGCACTGCCAACCTGGGCAGTTCGTCGTTACTGCGCGTGAAAGGCGAGAGCATTCCCATTCAAATGATATTTGTGGAACGTGAGCCGCTCGGGGTTCATTGTGATGCTCTGAGTCTATTTGCAGGAAATTACTCATGAAGTATTTTCGTTCGTTTGCTCTGTGAGCTGTCCGAGGTGTAATGAGGGAATTATTTAAGTGATTACTTCAAACAAAGTGGACGAATGTTTGACGTGAGCTCATTGACTGAGGCAGTCGTTTGAGGGCATTAAAGTGAGACGGTTTCGGTTGGTGACAGAAATGCTTTCATTTGACATTTGCTTGATTAACCGAAGAATTTCATGAAAAATGTGTCTCAAGACGGAGAAAAAGTCGCGGGCTTCCGAAATCGCGAATGGTCGCTTAGCGGCTTCGGAGGGTACGACGCCTTGTCCCAAACAGTGTTAACTCTCAGTATCGCTTTAAGCAGCAGACTTTTGCTGCGCGACTAAGGATCATCTACCGATTTTGCATCTCGGAGATTACATCAAATAAACAGTGTTAATTAAAGAATAGCGCATGGAAAAATTGTTTAAACTCCAATCGAGACAAGCTAAAAGGGTGATTTTTTAGCTGTTATCTTGGCAATACGGGTTTAAACAGCTGACGCACGTTTCGTGGTTTGTTTCACTGTCAAACACCTTCAGTTTGGTCTGCAATTTAACCATGAATCGTCTTACAAACGAAGAACGCTTGCAAATTATTGAATTTTATTATCAAAATGCGTGCTCTGTTAAGAAAGTTCATCGAGCGCTTCTTCCATTTTATGGTCAGTTTAAGACGAAGCTCATTTTCGGCTCAATGGGTACGTAAATAAGCAGAATTGTCGATTTTGGAGCGAATATCAGCCAGAAGCAATGCAAGAGCTACCAATGCATCCAGAAAAAGTCACAGTTTGGTGCAGTTTATGGGCGGGTGGCATCATTGGACCGTACTTCTTCAAAGATGATGCTGAATGGTGAGCGCTACCGTGAGATGATATCCAACTTTTTTTTTGCCCAAAATGCAAGAGCTTGACTTGCCTGACATGTGGTTTCAACAAGACGGTGCCACATGCCACACAGCACGCGCGGCAATGGACTTATTGAAAGGCGAGTTCGGTGAACATTTTATTTCACGTTCGGGACCGGTCAATTGGCCGCCTAGATCGTGCGATTTAACGCCTTTTTTGTGGGGCTATGTTAAAGCTCATGTCTATACAGACAAGCCCGCTTCAATTGACGCATTGGAAGACAACATTGAAGTATTTATTCGTGAGATACCGGCCGAAATGTTGGAAAGAGTATGCCAAAATTGGACTAAGCGGATGGACCATTTGAGGCGCAGTCAAGGTCAACCTTTGCATGAAATAATCTTCAAACATTAAATTATATGGACCGTACTATCGATTCAAATAAAGATTTCATGCATTTTTCTGGATTTTATGTGTTTTTTTTTTCTGAAAAACTTTCCTATAGCTTTTAAAAAATCACCGTTTACATCAACTTATAATTGATTTTCAAAATTTGTATAAAAGTCCTTTTTTTTGTACTTGTCCTTATTGCTCTTCATCTTGCTTTTGTCAGGGCTGAGGGCGGTATCTTTTATTAAAGAATTTCAAAAAACTTGCCTAGTTCCCGACAGAGTGTCTAAGTCTCTTTAACATCAGTACCAACGAAAGTAGGTAGGTGGCGGTGGTCTAGGAATGCATTGAGACCAATTGGTCCATTACCTGGTCCAGTAGACTTCTGTTGGTGATCCAGTTCGAGCTGAGCGATAAATGGCGAATTATATACTCGCAGAAATCATCGAACAACCAGGCATGTATCGATCGATGTCCAAGCGCCACCAGGGTCAGCACAGTGAACGCACACGACTGGATGTCGCAGTTGTTTAAGTGCCTGTCCTAGGTTGTAGGGTCGCCGGTTCGAATCCCAGTGAAAGCAATATTTTATACGCTTTTATCTGGTTTTCAAATCTGTCGTAGTTAACATTAGCCATCATAAACTTCTTCCTCATCCATGCAACTTCTGCACGCATCCTAGCTTTCTGCCGTGTTCTCCCGATCAAAGGGCTCTATCACTGCAGTGGTCTATCGATGGAAGTAGTCTGAAAATCGACCAACATGGTCTAGGTGTTCTGAATCCAATGGCAGCCCGCCTACCAACCAGAAGGCGCCCAACTTCTTCCTCATCCATGCAACTTCTGCACGCATCTAGCTTTCTGCCGTGTTCCCCCAAAAGACAGTGACACAAATTGTTGCTTTGCATCTGGTGTCGTCCAACCATCATGAATTGGGCATCGCAGTTACTGTACGGCGGTGAGAGGGATTTCTGTTGCACAATGCCCCGGGTTGTCTCCATGGCCGAGTAGCCAACACAGGTGTATTTGGAACTGAACAGCCACCTCAGGGAAAGCAACAGGTAGTGACCGGCTTAGCCAACATCGAGGCTCTGCTGATGAAGTCTTCAAGCTCCAAGCCAGAATTGAAGTATGATAGAGATCCCCAACTTCACAGCTGATTGACCCCTAGTCCATCGACGAATTTGAGTGGCTTTTTGACAGGGATTCATGAATTTCCGACAGTCATTCACGAAATAACGTGAATGCCGTTCTCTGATTGGTCACTTTGGCCTGTCAAAAATTTTAAGGGGCAAGAGACGTATACTTCTTTTCTGGCTTAGAGCTTGAAGACATCATCTACAGTGCCTCGATGTTGTCTTGGGAGTTTGTGAGCATGCAGGCATCACGCGCTAGTACAACATTCCCGAATCAGTAACGAAAGTAACTAGTAACGACATGTTTGTTACGTTACCTTTGCGCTTACCTACCGAACTGTAAAACTACGTAGAACTGTGTAGCTACACAAGAAAAAGTGAACACATTTTTTGTGACACACTGTAGTAAGGCTCGGGCTACATCAACAGAACAGGAGGTCCACGATTTTCGAAATCAGCGCACTTTATCAACGTAATAAAGTACACTGAGCAAACCACACAACTTTCACCAAAAAAGAAATAATACTGGTGATAGCACACAACCTTGCCTTTCTCCATGACAACTCTCTGCTTTTGACAGTGCGACTGCTTTTCGCAGTCAGCCACCTATGCACTTCTCTGAAGCCCTCTGAATGTAATTGCATGGAGGCACCCATGATTTTCCATTCCGGCACTAAGTAACTTTGACGCAACAGCACTGGACCCGGCGGTCTGCCTTCAGAGGTACAAGGTTCGATGTATAGCCGTGGGAAGACGATGCGGCTGCGGAAGGATTCAATTTCAATTCGAGGCGTTGTTCACGAATACTTTTGCCAATTTCGGTGTAGTCATCCGTAACGAAATTCCTCAGAATCACCGACAGTCTATCAAATCTATAAAACTCACTCAACTGTGATATTGAAGCAAATAGTCCCTCCCCCCGTCTAGCCCTCGTCAACCAATCTCGACGCCCCGTTCAGCGGCCGTTGGCATGACCTACTCCCTATCTCCAGATTCTTATCGAAAACGAAATTCGGAACCATAAACGTTTAACGAACATTCTGGCACAAGTGCGGGCGCTTATCTCCAATAACCTGCGTCGCTATTTCAACCACCACCACCACAGGCACGCCGTATCAATATTGATTGTTGTTATTACCTGTTGACTGGGGAGATAAGGTCGTCTCTCGGCCGTGATAACGGGCCGCACGGTCTTCCGCGGTGCGCACTTGCGCTGCCTTGAAAGGCTTACACTGCTCGCGGCGCACCAATTAAGGCTTATTGATCTGATGAATTTGTCGGCAGTGCGCTACAGGTGCTGTGCTGCTCCGTCTGTCGATTGGGCCAATCGATTGTGACTTCAAATTGCTGCTAACTCGGGTCGTTTGTTTGCCATTTTATGGCACGGCTCTGCTCATCGTCTTGGAATTTCACAAGTGACTCCCACACCAGAGTGCACCTGAAGCATACCGAGCGAAATCCATCGACTGCAGTTACCATGGCAGACGAGACCAGTGAGATACTCAAAATTCACGAAACGAGGAATTATCGTTCGGATGCGTTGAGGGAATAAAGATGAGGGTGGCGTTGCCTGGCTGGTAACCGGAGGAGTGCAGCGTGGGTCGAAGGAGCGGAGCATGTTGTCTTCTCAACACGTGCGCTCTTTTTGATGTCGGATGCGACTTCCATTATAAATGGATGACGACGCGACGGTTGCCATGGTACGAGTATATCACTTGTTGCGCTGGGCGATGGATTCGTTTCTTGTTTTTTTCTGCAGCTGTTGCTGCGGCGGCTGGCGGTGGAATCAATTTTGGAGGCGAACGAGATCGATTAAGTGTGTGTGCTCGGGTGTACAGGAGCGGCGGAAGGTGGGTGACCCACGAGTTCGATTTGAATTCAACTTCAGTAAACTGGAGTGATGGGACAGGTTAATTGATTTCGAAGGGGGCACGTGTATGTGCATGAATTACAAAAATATCCCGGCGATGGGGGGAGCGAAAGGGGGAAGTTAAGACGATGATATAAGAATTATTGGGTGATTTGCTGTGGGTCACGTTTTGCTTTAATGGACTTCTGAGTAACTGCGTCGTTCGATTACAATATTTTCGATTCGAAGGACACTGGGCTGAATAATGCAATCGGGGGATGTAGTCCTTCCGCAAAAGGTGGACGAGCTGATATGTATTCAATGCGGGAGTTTACTCCAGTGATGTCTTTATTTGTAGGATGGATTGGAGGAGAGTTTGAGAGATTGGAGGAGGAATGGTGAACTTTGTTGATAATTAAAGGGCGGGGGCTCTGCATTTCTTTTGTGGAAAGGAATAAGAATGCGCTGTCAATGTAGCCACAGACATGAAATCGCATTGTACCAGGACACTGGAGTCCTTACAAAGACGATCATTTTGGTATGTTACATCTTTTAAACCTCTGAAGCGAGGTGTTCAGGAGAATTATCACTCAGTTCTAGGCTTAAAAGGGGTAGTGTACTGAAACTGAGATTTCCACTCGACTTTCACATACCTCTGAAGGGCCAAGAGATTATATCACGAGCTGTATGCAATGGGGTATAATCTTGCCAGGACAGGATACACTCGTTGGCCTTACTGAGCCAATTCGACCGCTAGAACGTCCTCCAGCATGTCCGTGTAAAAGTTATCGCATTGCCTCTAGAATCCTCACGTTCCGTAACCCAACGATGACGCCTGTTTCAAATGGCGCCCAACGCAATCGCAAAAGAAATTTGTTTTCTAATAACAAAGCATTACCTTCGCGCTATGGCTTTGCCGTTGATTTGGCTGGCTTCCAAGCCACTTTTCGCTCAGCTAGCGCATATTCACCATAAACTTCCGCCAAAACACAATGACTTTCGGCAGCAGTTTTCTTCATGTTAAAGTAATGAAGAAGAACTCCCCGCAAAAACATTTTTTCAGGCACAAAGTTCGACATATGAATGACACGCTTCAAATGAATGACACGTAGCTTTCCAACGCATGTTCCATTGGAATAATACAAGTTACGCCATCTCTTAGCAAACCGCACGAATTAAGTTATACACCCAATACTAAAAAAACATGACAAGTTGAAATATTTAATTTTGAACAAAGACAGCTCATCCGTAAAACACAAAACTACAACAAGTCTAAACCGTGCTAAAATAGGTTTCTTTGAACTTACGTCAATTAATATCACCTTTTCTGCAACCTTTGAGGGACCAAGTCATCGCTGTATTCCACTCTACTGTTAGTTGTCCATTCAAGTGATTTAGAAGACACTGAACAAATCGGCTGATCTGCCTCTGAGGCCAGAATTTCAACTTTCGACAACCAACATTTCCGGCTTGTAGAGACTGCAACATCGTCGTTGTTCACATCGGTTGTTGTTCTTCTTCGCCGTCGTTTTTTGTGTCTTCTTCAAATATCTGAAGGTAGAGGATCTTCGTTTCAATTGTTTAAATCGGCTGCCGCATGTGCAGGGTCATAACTTCTTCCTCCCGGCCACTGTGTTTGCAATGAGTGCTATTTCATCTTCAGCATCAAAATCGTCTCTCGGGTCTTCTTCAAACAAAAGGACGTTACAACATTTCGCAATGATTGAAGCCTCTACTTTGTCTTTTATTGGTACTCTCTTAATGGCTCTAAATGGCGTAATTTTCTGCAAATTCAACAAAATGGTGTCTTAAATAAATGACGATGAGCACACACCCCTTTTCTGTAAAAAAGTTTCCTCAGGCGGATAGCATTTTTGTCCGTCGGCTGAATGAGTGAGTGGCGTGTTGGAAGGCATGTACGAGGGGCGTTCAGTATATTCTCGGTATCGATATGAAGGAAAATGCGAATTCGATTTAAATTGTTTTTATTTTTCAATATAATCTCCGCTAACATCACTGCATTTGTTACATCTTGAGATAAGCTTTTTTAAACCATCAAAAAAATAAATTTCCTCTTTCTGTGCAAAATACCCATTTATTGGCGACTTGAGTTCTTCATCATCCGAAAATCTTTTTCCACGCAGACACTTTTTCAAATCCGGAAACAGGAAATAATCACTAGGGGCAAGGTCTGGACTATAGGGTGGGTGTTGGATTACTTCGGAACCACAATCTCGCGCAGCAGCCTTGGAAACTCGCGCCGTGTGAACAGGAGCGTTGTCATGAAGAAGCAACGCACCCGCTGCGAGTTTACCCCGTCTTTTCTTTTTAATTTCCTAGTGGCGTTGATGGTTTCACCTTTTTTTTGTACTCAATGAGCAAGATTCCCTTTGAGTCCCAAAAAACTGTGGCCATGAGCTTCCCGGCAGACGGAGTGACTTTGAACTTCTTCGGGGGGTCTGTTCCTTTTCTATGCCACTGCATGGACTCTTGTTTGCTTTCAGGGTCATTGTGGTGGACCCATGTTTCGTCACCAGTAACAATTCGATCCATAACACCGTCCGCGTTCTCACCACACATCTCCATGCGATTCTCACTTTTTTCTGAGGCACTGTGAGCACTCATGGCACCCACCTTGCACTGACCTTTGAAAGGTTAAGATGGTCATGAAGAATGGTGTGAATGGTACCAATTAAAAGCTTGGTGATCTCTGCCATCATTTTCATCTATATTCGGGCATCCTCAAGAACAAGTTTTTCGACTTCTTTGATGTTTTCTCCCGTACAAGAAGTAGCCGGAGCGGGGTCGTCTTCAATGCTCTCTCTGCCTCTCTTGAACTCACTTGACCACTTTTGCACAGTTGATAATGAAGGTGCGGAGCCCTGGTAAACAGCCACCATCTCTCATCTCACAGGTTTTTTGACTTTTTTCCTTGCTTAGTGAGAAATTTAATTACCGCGCGATGCTCAATTTTCACCATCATCGTCTCAGTTGCCACTCTTATTCTGTTTAACTAGAGAATTTTACATCAATGCACTAAAATAATGGTATTACTTGATAAATAAGTCAATTAACCACAGCTTCATCCCGATACCGAGAATATTTTTGAACGCTCCTCGTACATCTGGAAGCTCACTTTCTGGAGAATGCTTGGGTGGCATTTCCAAAATGAATAAGGCCTTAACTGGAACCAAGGTTGGGAGAAGTAAACGTTGTACTCCTGGAACAAATATAATAGAGTATGGAGCCAGTCCTGAGGTCTCATGTCTGAGGTCATCCATGCCGATTTTGGAGTTTCTGTAATGCACAGACAATGACACAGTTTTAAAGGAGTAATGCTTCTGTGCTTCTCCTCAGACAGGACACGCTAAGAATGTGATAATTTGTGTTTCTCTTTGTTCTCATTGAGTACAAAAAAAAGGTGAAACCATCAACGCCACTTTGCATAATTTGCGGGAGGAAATTAAAAAGAAAAGACGGGGTAAACTCGCAGCGGGTGTGTTGCTTCTTCATGACAACGCTCCTGTTCACACGGCGTGAGTTTCCAACTCTGCTGCGCGAGATTGTGGTTTCTAAGAAATCCAACACCCACCCTGGAGCAGTTCTTTTTCGCTGGATACTACATATGCCGGAAGAAGCTTCCAATATACACCTGTTCCATCAGCGTACTGCTCCACCAATGACGTGTGATTTCCCTTTCTGTGGTGTAATATTCACAAATAAAGGGTACATTATAAATTTTTGTATTGAACCAGATTATTTGTTGTCTCGGGTGCTCGTTAACTGATGATGACGGGTACCCGGTAGCCGAGCACTGCCGGGTACCCGCCAACTTGGGTATTACCCGCATTATCATTTTACCTTTACAATCACTTTAGAAGGACTTCAGGGCAGCGTAACTACGGGACACCGCAACAGATGACCCCGAACAGCAGCGCCACAAAAACAAGAAGGAGACAAGAAACAAGCGTCTTCCGTTGCTAGTGATAGAATTTTAAGGGCCGATGTTGATTTTGAATAAAATACAAATTATTTAGGAAACTATTGTCATTTCTTTTTATTATGATAATATTGATATGGTTCAATTATGTATGGAAAAAAATATCGCCGCGACCTCGGCGGCACACCTCCATCCGATGGTCCAAATGTTCGATGACGCTGAAGCATAATTGAGGTTCTATGCCGTTAATGTGCGAATTATCTCATCCTTTAGCTCTTGAATTGTTGCTGGCTTATCGACGTACACCTCTTCTTTCAAATAACCCCAAAGAAAAAAGTCCAACGGTGCCAAATCGCATGATCTTGGCGGCCAATTGACATCTCCACCACGTGAGATAGCACGGCCATTGAATTTGTCGCGCAAAAGAGCCATTGTTTCGTGGCAAGTGGCACCGTCCTGTTGAAACCTCCATTCATATCTTCCAAGTCGGGCCATAAAAAGTTCGTTATCATTTCCCGACAGCGAACACCATTCCCAGTAACTGCCTGACCGGATTCATTTTGGAAAAAATACGGCCCGATGATGCCGCACCAAACAGTCACTCTTTGTGGGTGCATTGGTTTTTCGACAATCACTCCTGGATTATCGTTCGCCCAAATGCGGCAATTCTGCTTATCGACGAATCCACTGAGGTGAATATGTGCCTCATCACTGAAGATGATCATCCACTGTTGCCATTTCTTACCACCATTCTGACCATTGACGACGCTTGACGCTTTAGTTCTTGAGTCAATTGCACCTTGTAAGCGTGTAAATGCAAGTCCTTATGCATCATGTTCATCAACGACGAGCGTGAGAGGTGCCATTGTTGGGCACGACGACGAGTTGAGGTGGACGGCTCTTCAGCCACACCATCGCGAACAGCAGCAATATTTTCTACGAGCATGCACTGGTGTTTTCGCATCTCCTACAGACCCGGTTTGCTCAATTTTTTGCACGATTTTTCCGATTGTACGCACATTTGGACGATTAAATTGACCGAAAAAATCACGAAGTGCACGATATGTATTTTGGTTTGAACGCCCATTTTCATAATAAGCCTGAATAACTTTATCGCGTTGCTCGATTGGGTATCTTTCCATGGTTCAAATTGAGTTAGTCTGAAATTGAGAAATGTCAAATGAAATGCAAAAAAAAACTTGACGTTTAAGTGTGGTTCACCTTCAACATCCGCCCTTCAAATTTAACCACCCTTTATTATTCAAAGTATTGCCCATCTGAAGCTTTGACTTTTTTACCATCTTTCTGGCAATTTGTGGATCCCATCCCAAAAGAACTGCGCCGGCTTGGCAGCCAAGAATGAATCAAGCCAATTTTTGATATTCTGCTCTGATTTCTGCCGTATTTCTGTGAGGGCGTTCTGCATCGAGCGGAACAAATGGTAGTCAGAAGGGGCAAGGCCTGGGCTAAAAGGCGGGTGGGGTAAAACTTCCCATCCACTGTTTTCCAAATAGTTCTTAACCGGAATAGCAACGTGGGGCCGAGCGTTGTCATGATGGAAAATTATTGCCGCGTGTCTGGTCGCATATTCCGGGCGTTTTTCGGCTACTGCTCTCTTCGAACGGATTAATTGCGTTCGGTAGAGTTGTCCATTGATGGTTTCACCCGGTGTTCTTCTTTTTCTTTGTTTGGCGCTACAGTCCGGGGTGGACCTGGGCCTCAACCAACAAGCCTCTCCAGCCAGCACGATATTTCGCCAGCTGCCTCCAGTTGTGCACACCAAGTTGGTTGAGGTCCTTCTCCACTTGTGTGCGCCATCTTGTTCTAGGACGACCTCTTATGTGTTGTCCCAAAGGCTCGGAATCGAAGACTCTTCGGGCCGGAGCTGTGGTGTCAATCCGCTCTACGTGACCTAGCCATCTTAAGCGTTGGATCCGAAGACGCTTAACTAGGTGCATGCCGCTGTACAGCCCGAGAGATGGCTCTGTTACTCAATTGCCTCTTGAGCCCAAAGAAACAGCGATTGGCAAGAGTAATTCTGCGCTTGATCTCGGTACTGGTGTTATTGTCCCTGTTTACTGCAGAGCCAAGGTAGACGAAGTCCTTGACTACCTCAAAGTTTCTGCTGCCCTTTCGTGATGACAGCATATACTTTGTTTTGCCCTGGTTAACTGCCAAACCCATTTTAGCCGCTTCCGCTTCAATGCTAGCAAAAGCCTCATTGACAGCTCGCTGTGTTCGTCCAATCACGTCAATGTCGTCCGCGTAGGCAAGCAGTTGAACGGACTTTTGGAAGATCGTGCCTCTGGTGTTGACATTTGAGTTTCTCACGATCTTCTCAAGTATGATGTTGAAGAAATCACATGACAGCGTGTCGCCTTGTCTTGTGAGTTCGTTACCGACCTTGATGGAGCAGCGAGAGTTCTCCATCGTCATCCTGCACAATCTGACGAGTTTGACTGGAATGTCAAAACTAGACATGGCATTGTATAGCTCGTCTCTATGCACGCTGTCATATGCGGCCTTGAAATCGACGAATAGGTGGTGGGTGTCGATCTGCATCTCGTGGGTTTTTTCCAGGATCTGCCGCAGTGTGAAAATTTGGTCGATGGTGGACTTTCCCGGCCTGAAACCGCACTGATAAGGACCTATCAGGTTATTGACGAATGGTTTCAGGCGTTCACACAAGACGGCAGAGAGGATCTTGTACGATATGTTAAGGAGACTGATCCCTCGATAGTTGGCGCAGTCAAAAGGGTCTCCTTTCTTGTGGAACGGACAAACGACGCTGAGATTCCACTCATCGGGCATGCTTTCCTCCGACCATATCTTACAGATGAGCTGGTGCATGCGCCCAACCAGATCATCTCCAGCTGCTTTAAACAGTTCCGCTGTTCCGCTGTTCGACTTTAGTCTAGATATCGCTATCTTGACCTCGCCTAAGTCGGGGGGACGGAATTCTTGGTCATCCTCGTCCAAATTAAGTGGAACATTCTGCCTGACAGCGGAATTTGTGTCGTCATCGCCGTTTAACAGTCTGCAGAAGTGATTTTTCCAAATTCTCAGCATCGACTGCGACTCTACTACTAGTTGTCCATTTTCATCCCTGCAGGCTTCTGTCCGAGGTCTATACCCTCCGGATAACTGTTTTACCTTTTGGTAAAACTTTCGGACCAGGAAGGATCCTGCCGTAACATCTCTCCATCTCTTCGACCGCGCGCTTCTCGTGCTCTTTCTTTTTCCTTCTGAGAAGCCGGTTCTCTTCCCTTCTCTTCTGCTCGTAGAGCTCACGAACAGCTCTCGTTGTTCGATGCAGAGTTGCCTTGTAGGCTTCCTGTTTGGCTGCATGTGCCTGCCTGCACTCGTCGTCAAACCATGGGTTCTTCTTTGGTGGTGTCGTAAAACCCAGCACATCAGTGGCAGCTTCTTTGATGGCTTCTTGACAACGTTTCCATTCCTGGTCTATTGTGGTTGTAGGCAGGGTCGAACGTTCGGAGAGTTTCAGGGAGACTCGGTCGGCAAAAGGAACTGCTGCTGTTTAAGCAGTCACAATCCTCAAATAACAACATATTTATTTTTTTAGCGCTAGCGTATCAGTTTCTAACATAGCCTCTCCCTTGAAAGACAATTTTGACTGTCTGTACCACCAGACCAAGCTGCCCTTCACCTACTGCGAACGAAAATTTCCCGTCACTTACGTTGTCATCAAATGTTTGCCATTAAATCCCCGCGAGTAATTCAATAACACCTCTCATCGGCTCCATGTAAACTGAAAACACCTCGACTAATTGAATAATAAAGCCTCACTCACTTAATGCTCACACAAGCAAATCCCGCCGCCCTACAAGCCAAGCCGTCTAATCCGTTGTAATCGAAACACAGCTTGGCACCTCTCCCGTGTCCCAGCAGATATTCCGCTCCAATGCATGTCATTAAGCCCACACCGCCTGGCAGACCCAATTGAATAATCATCCCGTCCACCAACACCGGTTGCATGCAGCCAACAGTCAAGACAATAGCATGCAACGAAACTATTAAACCACATGCCCCCGGCGCAACTAGTTGCTTCCTCGCCCTCATCCTTCGTCCTGCGACTAATTTACATTTACCTGCAAAACAACGCCGACTCTTACCACTCACTGTGCACCAGTCCCCTTCGCCTTAATGCACAAAGTAACCGGAACATAAGCTAACGTTGCCGACTCCCTTGGGGGATCCATCAGAGCGTCCTTCATTCGACATTGATAGATAGATTGTGCGAGAGCCGGGGTACAGCTACTGGTCGCACCATTGCACAACACAACTCCTGGCAGCTGACCTCTCCACTCGCGCCGCTTTATTCCGCTGACAGCTTTCAATTAATAACTAACCACATTCACTTTTCTTTTCTGCTTGCAGCTTTATGGGTGTCTGCGTTCAGGAGGGACAACTCCATGCACTGACCGAGTACATTAATGGTGGTTCCTTGGAGCAATTATTAGCTAATAAGAATGAAGTATTAAGTCCTTCCCTTAAAATAAGACTGGCGCTTGGAATTGCCAGAGGCATGCAGTACGTGCATGAGGCTGGCATTTTTCACAGGGATCTAACTAGTAAGGTAAGTACAAATGTTGTCAGTCTTTTACTGCTTTATGTTTTCATTAGTCTCTGCGGGTCTCCACGTCCACGTCGTGTTGGTAGACGAGGCCTGACTGAGGCGGCTGAGTCAGATGAATGGCATTGAGGTTAATTGGTTGCAGGACTTAACAGCGCGTCTGGCTAATTGCTGCGCACGGAGGAGATGGAGAATAGGAATATGTTGTGTCATTCTTCTCCTTAATTGCATGTGTTTTCCCGGGGAAGACTACAACCGCGGATAGGAGGATTGCCTGAGGCGCGGTGGGTTTTTATGAGCGATGCTGGCTCCTAATTGATTCCCGAGACGAATGTCACTTGCTGGGAACTGTGATGGACTTCTGCGATGTCCTTCGGTGGTTTACTGAACTCTGGGGACGTTCAAATTACAGCACAATCCATCCCATCTCCTTCATCCACGTGTGCGCACATTCCTGGACTGACTAGCCTCAGATGTCTTGACGTTCAACGTCATCACACAACTAACTCAAACGCATGTCATTTCAGAACGTTTTGATACGAAAACTACCAGACGGTCTTCTTGATGCTGTTGTTGGTGATTTTGGTCTAGCAGCGAAAATTCCCGACAAATGGTAAGTAGCCTCAAATCCCTCCCACATCGCAGCAAATCACGTTCAAATGCTCGTTTCAGTGGCAAAACCCGCCTGGATACCGTCGGTTCTCCGTATTGGGTGAGTCCAGAGTGCCTAAAAGGTCAATGGTACGACCAGACCAGTGATGTCTTCTCCTTCGGCATCATTTTGTGCGAGACAATCGCACGCATTGAAGCCGATCCGGATATGATGCCCCGCACTGACTCTTTTGGTCTGGACTATTTGGCTTTCGTCGAACTGTGTCCGATGGACACACCACCTGTGTTTTTAAGACTGGCATTTTATTGTTGTATCGTGAGTAGCTGCTATCAATCACTGGTCGCCAGTCACTAATCCGTCATCTATCTCTTGCAGTATGACCCGAAAAGTCGTCCGACTTTCAACGATATTGTGAAGAAACTGAACATCCTATCGGAAAACTTTAGCGAGGACACAAGTCCGCTGAGTTCACTCGAGATGAACTGCAGTCCGAATGGCAGCGACTCCGAGAGTCAAGTAACCATCACCAGCAACGGCAGTGGTGGCAGCTGCAGCACGCTGATGAACGGCTGTCCGAATGGTTTCGACAGCAACAGCAGTCGATACACAATCGATTCGAATGGAGACACCAGCTCCAATTGCCTGAGCCCACAGCCGACGAGCTCCACGGAGAACAGCATCCACGGGTATTGTGAGTTCGAGAACAGAATCCTGCAGACACGAGTTCGACGGGCGACGAAGAAAATCGAAGCGGAACTACAACACAGACGATCGCTCAGCGAGAATATCATTCACTTTCCATTGCATACGACACCCAGTGACAAGGCGCGATGCCACCAAATGCAGAGACAGAAGTCGAGCTACATCCCAACGCCCGAATCGCCTGTTTCGATGAACCTGACACTGCGCAAGGTCGCCGAAACGATGTGCTTGAAGGATCCCCAGTACAAGCCCATCCGGTTGGACCACAACGGCGTGAAGTCAAATCCGTTCACAGCACTGGCTCAGTTGCGAGGTGTCAAGAAGATACTGGGGGCAAATCCCAAAACATACGCGGCGGGTGTGGGGGACTTGTTCAGTTCGTGCTTCGAGATGACAGCTCCGTTCTTCAAGGAACTAGCTGCCCTGCAGAAGAGCACCAAGTCCGCAACAGAACCAAAGAGTCTGCCCACATCACCAAACTTGACGCGAAAATTCAGCGCCATAGAGCTGAAACTGTCCCCATCGGCCAAGAGTAAGCTGGAAGCGTTTTGTATTCCAAATGACGACCAGGTAAACGGCGCCAGCGGCAACTGTGCCGACGGAGAGTCCAGCAGCGATGGGGAGTCCACAATGCCAAACAAATTGGACAACCATGCGCTGCCGAGGAAGTACCGCGCGAACTCACTCTTCAACCACCCACTGTTCAGGAATATAAAAAACGATGATGTCGGCGGTAATTCGGATTCACACTCCTCCGAGGAGTACGAGAGCAGCGAGCACATCAAGATCAAGTGCGACGAGAAGCCACCTCTTCCGCCGTCGTCGGCCAACCAGCTGGAGTACGACGTGGTGAAGGGCCAGGACTTTGTGACTCCAAAAGCTCTCACCCGCCGTGACTCCATCGAAAGTGGATTCTTCTCATGCTTCAACGAGGACGCCGACCCTATCACATTCAAAAACTCTCAGCCCTGCACGTGCATCGAACAGATCAAGACGCACCTAAATCTCGATGCCTCCAGTGAGAAGCTGGCCAACATGTGTCGCTGCTGCTACTACGCACACAATCAGCTGTCCAATCAGACACTAAACGACTCCTCCTCGGTGCTGGTGATTGACGATGTGGCCGCGTCGTCGACGAATGTAAGTTCCCTGCGCAGCCTGGATGATCTGGAGCTGGCCGACGTGAAGAAGCGCTACCCGTGCCATCACCACCTGCTCAGCAACATGGACGCCACCTCAATCGACATGGGACTCATCCACCGTCTCGCACTTGACTCGGAAATCAATTCTCTGATACAGAAATCACAGTTTGCCAATCAGTTGCTGTATAGCAAAAATCGCACCTCCTCCATTTACACCGACAGCTCGGACGACATCAGCAGCCTGGCCGGGTCCGATTCACTGCTCTGGGATGAGCGATCGTTCTCGGCCCTGCCCAGCACCAGATCGGCGCAAATCGCAAAAATTGTCGAGTACTTCGAGCGCAAGGGCCAGACGCTGGGCAATTTTCAAGTACCTGATTCGTTTAAAACCTCATCGGCGACGTCCTCGGCCGCAGCAGCCGCCGCCGCCGCCAGCAGTTGCAGCAGCAGCAGTGGAGTCTCGTCCACCACTTCCTCTTCGTCCATGGCAGCGGCGGCGGTGGCAGCTGCGGCTGCTAACATGAACATACGTTCGGACTACCTTAGCGGGCGGCATTTTCGCAGCCGCTACGGCCAGGGTGACTACGAGGCGTTCTGCTTCGACTTGGACAAGAAGCCAACGCAACAACGACTCATGGTATGTGAAGGTGCCGTCAAATCAAAGCTGCAGATATTCGACAAGCTGAAGCAGCAACAGCACGCCCATCACAAGGAATGATCTGATCGCGTCAAAAACGAACTAAGCTGACATAGCAAACAAACAAGTAAATTGCTGTATCATTGATGTATAAAAACAACAACACTGTCCTTATTCTTCTGCTCTTCCTTCCACCTTTCAAGTTGCAACCCAAAACAAGGATCATCTCTTCTTTCTTTTTCCTTTTCCCCTCTTTTATACGCAATCAATGGTCGCTTTTTGTTTATTCATTTTCTTTTTTCCTTAATTTATTATCTTTAAGCCAAAACTATTTAAATAAAATATCCTTTTTTATGAATGTATGCTTAATTATATGTTTTTACGTTATTTTTAGCTAAAGAAACGAATGAAAAAACAAAACAAAGCGAGAAATGAAATGCTAAACACGTTGTTCTATTCTAGGTTAAGTGATTATGTTACTCTCTTCAGACAGTTCAAATGTGTAAAACCAAGTGGATCTAGATTAACTTCCTCTTTTTGTCTAATTTCCCCTGAAATGGGTTTGTTTTCTTAATTTATTTTTGTTTTATCAAAAAAAGCGATTGTATTTGCTGATGTACTTGCGGGAGGGAATGCTCGGATGGGGACAAATGGGCGGTCGTGATTTCCTGGCGTGGTGGACGTGCCTCAAGGCTGGACACAGCTTGACCTGCAGTTAGACATCTCTGTGAAGACATCCTAAGCTGGGCGTTAGCTCTACAAAAGTGGGTAAAGGCGGGGGAAGCAAGTAACCGAGTAGGCATCAAGGTCAGTCACGTTAGAGGCAACATGTCTAGAAACAAAATTCAGTGCATTTGTGGACATGTCGATCATAAACACGTTTGCCAAGGGCTCCCTAAAAGAAGACGCATATGTCTTCACAATTTTTCAGAAAACGAATTAGAGAACAGGCGAGGACGGTTCGTAATTACACGCCACCAGTGCCACCATCATCAGTCTTGTCGTGTGGTGAGCGCCTCCGGCTCCCGCACCCTCGCACAGACCAGCACCCATCGCCGAGGCAACCACCATCGCTTAGATTGAGATTGCATCTGTTTGGTGCCAACTAAATTTCGCTTTGACAGACTCGTCGCAAATCGTATCGATTCTAATTTCAAGCCCAAATGCGTCGAGTTCGAAAGTCACAACCCAACTTCTTGTGGGCCGATGTTTCGCATTTAGTCTTATTTTATTCATTCATTGACGAACTTTGCGCATTTGAAGGTATCCCGAATTTTATTTCGCTGACTTCGAAGAATGTGCAGAAGCTCCTGACGAGTGCTTAGTTTCTTTGCAGGCTTTGCAGTCGTCAATCTTTCCTTAACGGGATAAAAGACGCCTCGAGAAACAAGAGACTTTATAATTCTTCTAATTCTTCATTCATTTCTTGAACCACCTAAAGCGGGTTGACACTTGAAGATGCCACTCGAACATGGTGTGCGTGAATCTGGTGCGCGTACCTTCGAGTTGACTTTGCAGGTCTCCGGGCCTTCGAACATGGTGTGCGTGAATCTGGCGCTCGTACCTTTGAGTTGACTTTGCAGGTCTCCGGGCCTTCGAACATGGTGTGCGTGAATCTGGTGCGCGTACCATTGAGTGGACTTTGCAAGTCTACGGGCCCGTTTCGAGCCACAAATTTGTATACGCGCACAACCAGAGATGAGTTGATGTATGTCCTACGTCTGGTTTATGAGTGGATCTGTGAACTAAGCTTACTCGCTCCATGTTCAAGATTCTACGGCCATCAGTGCATGTCTTCGCAAAGCCCAGCAAAAGCAGTCCATTTGGCTGCTTCGACATTTGATTTGGTCTCCGAAGTGATCTAAAATCATCTCGGACCGTTGCTGAGGGATCACTAATTCAATTTTCTCCTTAAACGGATCTCCGCGACCTTTCAAAATCACCTCAATGTTGCTCCTCTTTTCACGTCAAAATGCTCGTTCTTTCGAACGGGCCTATGCTGTGTTGTGTAGATTTGGAAAACGCTCTAAATCATCGCATTGATGCAAACTTCTTTCCATCCTTTGATGGAGAAATGCGTTAAGGGCGCGAAATAACTGGTCACTGAATGAACCCTACGGCAGCTTAATACATAAATTGAATACACTGACTTTGAAAATGAGCTCTTTCTTGTCAAATGGAAGCTTGAGCTTGGTAGGATTGGACGTTTTTGGGCAGGTGTCATTCACTAAACGCCTGTGTTTCGTAGTAATGACAGTTGCAAGCGTGCAACATTCACTGACGCCCTCTTTCGAGTAGAAATCGGTATCGTTGGCACAAACCCTTCACCTCGTTGGTCTATTTCGTAGAAACAACCTGCTTGTCGTCGACATAAAGTTACCTCTCAAGACTTAAGACACACAATTGGCAAACTAATTCCAAGGCCAAATGGTCCATCATTTGACTTAAAGACCGGAAGATGATTTGTCCATCAAATGGTCCATCATTTGACTTAAAGACCGGAAGATGATTTGTCCATCAAATGGTCCATCATTTGACTCTTAAAGACTGGAAGATTATGAACTCCATGCTCTCTCTGCACAGTTGACTTAGAAGCGATTCGGTTAAGAAGTCGATTAGTAACAGGAATCAGAGTCCAACACAGGCATCTTTAGCGACGTATATGCACCTGGTTTGTGCACATAATCATAGTTTTTGGAACTCCTTCAAGGCTTAACATCCAATAAACAAACTAGTTCAGAGACCAAATGTGATCACTCCTTATTGCCCTTTCGTTTGGTCTAAAAAATGGAAAGTGAAGATCCGATGTCATCTGAAGACCTCCGATGTCATCTGCAAATGTACACGAATTCAACCGCCTAAGACCTAAGTTACTAGACATCTCAAGTGACGCATGTGCTTCCTACTTAAAGTCGCAATCAGCAACTCCTGCAAGACCTACCACTCCGTGGACAAACCAATTCCAAGGCCAAGCGTTTCGACTGATGTGTGATTTGAAGTGAAGTTCACACTGACCTCCGATGTCATCTGCGAATGTACACGCCTCTAACCGGCTTAGACCTAAGTTACCAGACATCTCAAGTGACGCATGTGCTTCCTACTTAAAGTCGCAATCAGCAACTCCTGCAAGACCTACCACTCCGTGGACAAACCAATTCCAAGGCCAAGCGTTTCGATTGATGTGTGATTTGAAGTGAAGTTCACACTGACCTCCGATGTCATCTGCGAATGTACACGCCTCTAACCGGCTTAGACCTAAGTTACCAGACATCTCAAGTGACGCATGTGCTTCCTACTTAAAGTCGCAATCAGCAACTCCTGCAAGACCTACCACTCCGTGGACAAACCAATTCCAAGGCCAAGCGTTTCGTGGCAAATGTTTAAATTGTTACCCCAAATTCTTAGCACGTTATGGCAGCTAAGCCACATGAGTCCGGCTTCTTACAACAGCCTTGAATGCATTCAAACCGGATCATCAACGCAACGTCCACATCCATCCACATCCGAGCTAGGTAAAGCAACAATAAACCTCCCCTTGCAAGTGCACACACAAAGAATTGTTTCTATAATTTATTTACTTCCTAGTCTATAATAATTTATGAAAAAAAGAAGAAGAAAAAAAAAGTATTCCACCACAAAATGCAAATCTTCCACAACACACCCACGAGAGAATTGTTTCGGTTTGATTCTGCTGCGCCCTTTTGTACAGAAGTCTTTGGTTATTTAATTTAACATAATTTATTACACATTGTCCTAAGGTTATTTAAACAAGTTTGCTTACGATTTCTGCTATCCGCTAAGGCCGCGTTCAATCAACAATAAACACCCTTTTGTTCGTTCTAGCTGCGAGTATATACAAGTATTTTTGTTTTTCTTATATTTTACGTGTACATTGAGAACATGGATTTTGATTACTTTTAATTGCAACAAATTGATATGCTATGTATATTTTTTTATATCGATGCTTTCACGAGTTTAAGTACGTTTATTGAAGCAAAGGAGACCACATTATGGCGATGATATGATATCGCGTAGGAGCGAGAGGTAAATAGGTAGTTAGCGTCTAAGTTTAGGGGCGAACAAGAAACATAAAATACAAATTAAATGAAACAGAAATCGAGTAATAATTAAACGAGGTTGTAAGACTAAAAATGTAACTATGCAAGAACATACAATACATATTCTATAAATATTTGAATAAAAATTCATATTTTTTGTTGGGAATTTTCAGTTTGAGTTTTTATTTCATTTTATGCTGATTTTTTTTTGGTTTGTTTTTTCCTTTGTTGGTTATGATTTTTTGGTTGTGCATGTTTTGTGTTACTTGGCAGAGAAGACGTCCGACAAATTCATGATTTCCTTAACCAACAAGGTTCGCTGAAGTTACCATGTCTTATCTTCTCTTAGCATGTCTCTTGGATATGGCTGGCGTCAGATCAGCAGATGGTCAACATTTCTGCAATGCAGCGTAAACACATCCGACAATATATGATGAGTGGAAGCATGAAGGCCAGACTTCTCTGCTTCAAACAAATCAATACGCGCGCACTGTGCTCTAGAAGGATTAAGATGAAGTCCACTGTGCATTGACCAGCTGCTTACAAGTGACCGACCTCCGCTGACTAAACAAGATATCTGCAATTCGGGTAATACCTCGCGTTTCATTCATCAAGGGGTCCACAAGCGCTGAGCCAAAGCCTTGTGCGGGTCTTCTAACCACAGCCACTATGACGCACCCACTAGGGGGAAACAACCACCACGCATCAAGTTTCTGAGACTCCTGATCACCTGTGGTCGGACTCCGTGTCCACTTGGGTGCCCCACTTTAGACATGGGCGTCCTCTGTTGTACTGTCCCACAGGTTCGGCGTCGAAGACCTTTAGTGCCGGAGCAAAGTTGTCCATGACCCAGCCACCTTAGGCGTTGGATCCGTGCATACCTGACTAAGTTCATGTCGCTGCACACAACATTCAGTTCTTGGTTGAATCTTCCTCTCCAAATGCAGTTAAAACAAACAGGACCAAAGACCGCATGCAGAACTTTTCTCTCGAAGAGACCGCTATTGAGATTGTCTATGACTCTGCACCGCACACCAGGACTGGGGTTCACAACATCGATGTCCTTTCTTGACACATTCAAGCCGCTTTCGTTTTAAATTGCAGCAAACGCCTCATTGGCCGTTCACTGTTTTCTGTCAAGCACGTCAATTTCATCGGCGGTTGCTAACGGTTTTACTGACTTCTGGAAGATCATGCCTCTGGTGTTGACGTGTGAGTTTTTCACAATCCTAATTAATTTTTGCAAATTAATTATTTCCTTAGATAATGTTCAAACTAAAAATGCGATCCACAAAGTGCCGGTCGCAATCCACAAATTCATTGCTAAAGAATTCGCGAATTCTACTGCGGTTGCAAAGCGTACATCAGGAGTACAGTACTTTAAAGTCCCACCTCACTTATATCCACAAACTCTATGACTTGGTCAGCATGGCCTTAAAAGAGATATTCAACTCTAAAGTTGCAAGCCCCTGGTTTACCTACGAATTTGGGGGACTTTTCGAAAGTTATTAACGAATTTTTGACAGTTATTCTAGAAATCATTTAAATGTCATTTTCGTCATGGCCCACGACAAATTTATAAAAAAAAAACGGTAAATAAATGAGTTTTGGTTCACACCCTTAAAAACGGTTCGGCTAACTAATGCCCTAACACAATAGTGCGCTGCTGCGTTGCGTCGTCTTTCAGCGCACACAATCCAATGGCCATGCACAGACTACTGCGGCGACCTACGTAAGTACAAAATGAGAGAGATGAGAGGACCGTAAGATGTTCTCGTAAGACCATCGCATGTCATTATCCAACATGTTGGAACATTTTTGACAGCTTCAACGACAAAATCAATTTGAACTCGGACCAAGGAGGAAAAAAAGTACAGTTGTTTGATTTGACATTCCACAAACGAAAACAGCTGACACAATATTTTTCATCTGGTATTTGAGAGAGCGAGAGAGTGAGCAGCTGATTATCGCAGTGCGTCATAGCACCCCCCCGTAACATTGAAATCGAACGAAGCAACGCACTATTGTGTTTCAGGCATAAACTTCACGTGGAATGTTTACAAAGTTTTAAAATTTTGTAAAATTTACGAAAAAAAATACTCATTTGTCCTCTTTCTTGCAAATTTGGGCATCACTGCAACGTCCACTTAAACATCATACCGTGCACAACAACGAACAAGGCTCTCCAAACTAGCCCGATCTGTGGCCAGGCGCCTCAAGTTTCGCACTCCAAGTTGGTTGGGCTTTAAGTCCATAGACGCCTAACTAGGCTCATACCGCTGTACAGTACTTACAGTAGTTGAATCTTCTCCTCCAAATTTTTCTCCAAGGATTTCTTCACTTGCTTTTAAGATTGTCCATGCCTCTGTCCCGTACAGCAGGACTAGGATGATAAATCCCCCTTATTCACTAAAGTCGTGTCACCCACAAATATCTGTCGCTTTGACAAATTTGTATTCTAAGTGACTAGCTTTATGTGACATTTGTCACTCGCACCTCGATTGTGACATTTGTGAGTGATGCCAAACGACGTAGGATAAATATGTAAGTTAACCCAACTTTTGTATTGATGGGAATAATAGTTGATTAATACGTTCACGTTTAGTGTTAAAATAATACTTCAAAAATTTTAGTAGCTGGTCGCTTTAATGAAGGATAATTCCAATCCAGAAATCCATTTAATGCTACGCTTCCACCGAACGAAACGGCGAAGTTTCAATAACTTTCTCCGAACTTACCAGGTTCCGCAACACATTTACGGGATCTGGTAACCTCGCGGTTTCTGATAAAACTCGTTAAATCCTCCTCGAGTTTATTCGAAACATGAATTTCAGCTTATTTTCTCATTTTGTCTCTTTCTATTTTCTGGTTTTCTCACACTATTGTGTCCTGTGAACAAACAGCTGTTCTGGTGGCCATTTAAAAATTGAAATAGAGTGACATTTCTTTTGGCGGGCACGGGAGTGACTTGAGAATTGATAACGAATCCACTTCAAGCTCGGTGGAAACGAACCTTCAAATGGTCTATTGAGGTTTCAGTAAAAGTTCATGCGGACCTCGCGGTTTCGCTTCAGTGGAAACGTAGCATAAGAAACCGAAACGTTTGCGTTGTCATTTTCACATACGCGCACCATTGTATCCGAGTTCTCAACCAAATGCATCCGAGAATTATAAAAATTATCAAATGCAACCACCGATTTAAATTTGATCCCACTTGAAAGCTCAGACCTGGAGCATACGTTGTTAACTAACTTGTTGTCTTGTCACCTCAGTTGAATTTAAGAATACAGGCGAGTATTTGTCGCCTCGTCTAAGAGAATAAGGGGGAATGTTTTGCATAATTTCAGGTTGATCCTTCGAGAGAGGGCTTTATTATTTGATTGCTTCTTGAGCTTAAAAGAATCTTCAGTTGGTGAGAGTTGTTTTGTGTACCCTTTGTGACGCTCTATCCATGACGTCTATGCTGTATGTCCTTTCTTAAATAAATAACTGTCAAAAATTCATGAATAACTGTCAAAAAACCATTTTAGACATTTCCGTCTCAATGCCAACAATCGGCTCATTGATGACTTCTTGTGTTCTTTCAATTGCGGAAGTGCCGTCGGCGTATGCTAACATGTGTACGGACTTCTGTCTCCAGTGATGACGCCGATGAGAGTCCGGATCAGGCTGTAAACCGTCTCTGGTTGAAAGTAAGCCATACTTGTTTTGTTGGCATTCTACAATCTACGATTTATGTGAGCAAGAATTTCACGTTTTAATAGATTTATTTGCTGTAGCAATAGGAATTGATGCCCGATTTTCCCCCGGAAAGAGCCCAGAACAGAGATGATGGAGGAAGAGATAGTCCACTTTCCAGGGGAAAATGTGAGACGCCTGTCTGTGAAAAGTTTATAAAAAACGATGTCAGATGAATCTGAGGGGCAAGAAACATAGAAGTGACCCATCTCTTCCTCCATCATCTCTGGCCCAGAACTGAAGTACTAAAGAGATGTGCAACATTCCAGTGGAAAGCCCCTAGTCCATCACAGTTCACCTCAGATTTTCTTTGCTCTCAAGTCACGCATTTTACTTTATTTTCACGCACACTTTTTACGAGTATAGAGCAACGCAATGGTATTAGGCGGGAGTAATCAACTTCGCTTAGCTGACACGTATTCACGGACGCCCGTCTGTGAATGTCACCAAGGGTCAAGAGACCAGAAATGGAGTATGATAGAGATGCCCAACTTCTACCTCTCTTGGACCTTAACATTTTTGACAAGCATTTTGTATAGCGTTTCAAAAAGCCAAATTGACCAATCACAGGACGGCATTTACGTTATTTCGTGAATAACTGTCAGAAATCATGAATAACTGTTAAAAAACCTCTGAAATTCGTCGATGGACAGGTGTCAATCAGCTGTGAAGCTGGGCATCTATGTAATACTTCATTTCTGCAAGAAACGTAGACGTTGCACATCTCTGAAGTACTTCATGTCAGGTAGTGCCTTTTTCAGCGAGTTTGTCTGGAATGTCAGTGTTCCAGTACCCGCATACGGTGGTTAGTAAAATACTCGACCGTCTCTTTGAGAGATAGGCAGCAGTTCAGGGAAGTCATCGAGTTCAATTTCTCTGCGTCCAGAGTCTAAATCAAGCTGTCTTAAAGAGAGTAGTTCCTACCTAGACAATGTTTCAGCATCGGAAATGATTGTTATAAAATAGTAAGGATAACGTCAGTATTTCCAACTGACTAATTACTTAAATAAAATATTCAATGCTTTCAAGACGTTGTTGTGACTTCTCTACAAGAAATTGTCAGAAATCTCTCACAGCTGTCAAAACTGACAGAGGTGACTGACAGGTACTGCCTAAACCAAAATGGCTGCCGAATCGAATATAAAAAGCGTAAAACAAAAAGAAAGTCTAGACGTCTAAACAATGTCCAGACGACAAAAAACCTGCACCGCTGCCATCATCTCTCAACGGGTTTGGCAAACCCACATGCGAAAACCTCATTGACATGGCAATTGATTCTTGGACTGTCAGTTATATTCGGACTAGGTTGCTTTGTATATGTACAGTTGTGTTCAAAAGATTAGTAGTGTTGATTGAAACTAAACAAAAAAATTATAAGACGTCAACCAAAAAACTGTGTCTTAAGCAAAAGATAACTTTAATACTTGGATGTAAGCCCCTTAATCTCTAGGACTGATTTGCACCGACGTGGCATGGAGTCCACCAAATCCTTGCATCTCTTGGTTGTAATATTCTGCCACGCGCTTTGCACTACTTGCCAAAGTTCTCTATTATTGGTTGGCTTTGCGTTCGCCACTGTTTTCCTTAAGTCACACCACAAGTTTTTATGGTTTTAAGGTCTGGTGACTGTGCTGGTGCTGGTGTGGCCCCCATAACATTAACCCCATTGACCGGAAACCATTGCTTGGCTTTTTTGCTGGTATGTTTCGGGTCATTATCTTGCTGAAAGACAGAGATTAAAGGCATTTCATATTCTCCGTAAAACAACATTACCCTTGCAAGAATATCAACAAATGCAGTCTGGTCCATGATCCCAGAAGTAAGATGGATAGGCCCAACACCTTGGTAGGAAAAACTGCCCCAAACCATTATTTTTGAACCGCCTTGTTTTATGGTCTTTAAAGTGTATTGAGGGCTGGATTACGGCGAACATATTGACGGGTCGCTCGTGCCGCAAAAAGAACAATTTTGCTTTCATCAGTCCATAATATATTGCGCCGTTTTTCCACAGGCCAGGTGATGTGTTCTTTGGCAAAAGCTATCCTGGTAATGGTACCTTGCGGGGACTCCGAGCTTCATGTAACAGCCGCCTGCGGACTGTGACAGCACTAATACTTAGCCCCAATTCCTTGTGGATGCCATTTGAAAGGGATGCGTCTTGCTATATCTTCCAATTCGCCTGTCCTCCAATGCTGACGTTTTTTTTTCGTCCACGGGATTCGGGCTTAGGATGGCGCTTTATTGCGTTAGCAATCATTGGGGTTGTGCATCCAATTTCTTTATACGTTTTTCCATCTGCTCTTAATTTTAAAATTAATTTTCTCTCCTGATCTGCGCAATGCTTATTGCGGCCCGCTTTTTAATTAAAAGTTCAAGATTTTACTATCATCTAAATAAAAAATATTTATTTGTTCTTACTCTTGTGTTTCTACCTTTAAATTAAATTTTTTTTTCAAATTTTAAGTCAGTTAATTAGAACACTACTATTTTTCTGAACAGCTGTATAAGCACTTCGCCTAACCTCTAACGACTGACTGATACTACAACCGACATGCAGTGGAAAATATGATCAGTATTTGTTTTGTCAATTACCGATATACGTTTTTGCAGGCTGTATTCAGGGAAAATATAACGAAATTTGCCTGCAGTTGCTCGGGATATGAAGGAAGAATATAAAAAATTGACATGGAATTGCTTGGGATATGCAAATTAAAAGTGCACTACTATTATCTTGAACACAGTTGTACGTCCCCTCTCTACCTTTTCAACGACTAAATGTGACTGTTTGATTTAAACTATGCACTCTTTACATTTTTATTTATTAAGTTCTTTTCAGTGATTAAACATATTTTATTTTCAGAACTGAGAACAATATACGAGTATTAACTCAACCTCTATTCACGTAGAACAATCTGCAATGGGTTCTATAGCAATTAATGTGTAATACAATTAAATGGCCTTATATACATTTCATTCGTATACCAATACATACCTACACGTAGTTCTTGTACATCAATTTAAATTAATTCACAAAAAATAAGATCTTATTTAAAACAAATCTAGTTCCCCCCAAATCTGTGTCGGCTGGACCAGCTCGGGGGAAGGGAAAAAAACAAAATTCGAAATGATTGTAAATTGAAAAGTCTGTGTATTCAAAGGAAATTATATAAAAAATACTATAAATTATAATTAAATTTAAATAAAGAAAAAAAAAACATTGCAAAATGTACTTTATCTGTATGTGTGTGTACAATTAAATCGATTAGACTAATGATTAGCTGCAGAATGCAGAAATTTATTCAAAACAAAATGTCGTCCATTAAATGTAAAAAACAAAATAAATCAAAACTAATGTGTACTTGCAAATTTTGAAAAAAAAAATGTATATTTGTCAACAAGATGCAAAATACAACAGAATGTGAATATCAGGAGGGTTTTGAAGTTACAGTTTCTTTTAAAACAATTCTTAAGTCATGACTGTATGACATTTTAGGTCTTATGTTTGTAATTTGTTTAAAAATTGAAGCGAATGCAAAACGAATTGACGTGAAGTGTCAGTGTTTGACTTCAATTTAACTTAGCATACCTAGCATAATCATATCACTTGTTAATCGAACAAGAAGAAACAAAAATGCAATCCCTTTCAATTGGTACTTCGTATCGTAGTCACATAATCTTCCAAAAATTCTTTATCGTATCATTAAAAACTTATGCATATGCATTTACCTAGAGGTGCGGTATCAGATGAATCTGGGAGAGGTGTCTGTGGATGGCGTAGTGGCGAAACATTGTTGTCTAAAAAATGCATTCGATCAGGTCGAAAGGTTCATGAAGCTTATGTCAAAAGCGACGTGTCCTACTTTACTTAACTGCTGACTGGTCATCGACAAATGGAGAGTATGAGGCGGAGTTGGGACCCTTCCATACTTGACGGGGTATTTAGTTCATCTCCTTCCCGAATTCGAATGCCAAACTAGTTTGTCAGGGTGGTCTATCTTGCACCTGAGCTGAGTATGCCCGTACCTCCGATCTTTAGGTCTCCAGTTGCACTCAGCAGTCAGGGCTCTAATCACGTATATGGCGACAATCATCTGACGTTATTGTTACGTAGACAGCTTCGCTTCAGTTTTGAAGTGTTTTCCCAAATTTTTGTCCGGGCTTTTTCATTTATGTTTCGCAATCGATTCTTTTTGTTTCTTTAATTCGATGAAAAATGTTTTTTATTTAATTTATTAATTAAGCGTTCTTGCAGTAAAAAACAATCGCAAACCGAAGATTGTGACCATTAACCATCGCCTCACAAGCTTCCACCGACTGTCACAAATTTTAATTTTATTTAGTCGTTAGTTTTAATTTTTGGCGGGCTGAGGCAACTAATTATTTTTTGTGTAGGAATTGTAATATATTTATAGCAATAGCAATTTTGCTTTTAAAATGGATTGCAGAACGTTTTACTCGCAAAAGGCACGCGTCCATTTATACTTTGGCAAACTGAGCTTGTCGCCCTTTGACATAACATTCTCGACACAAGGCGTAACAACCCTCGAACGTGCCTTTGTGATTTGGCCTTTAGGCAGATATCTGACTTTACAGCCGATTGTCTCTGCGTCCACCCCGGCATTGACGGATAGTCATATTTTGGTTGACGGGTGTTCGATTTGAACTATTGCCAGCTTTCCATGCCAAATAAAACAGCGTGTATATTAGTTGAGTTAGTTGTTAACACTCCCCTCATATTTTATTGCTTCACACTCCCCTCATATTTAATTGCTGACCCAGCTTCTGGGTCGTTCACTGAACTGGAGTCGATAGTGCAACTGCAGCAATTGAAGCATAAATTTAAGTAAATAACAAAATTATGGGTATTCGAATTACAGAAACGATTGGAAGCATTTGCAATTCGTACATCGGTTATTCAACACTTTAAACGGGCCACATACCACTGTTTCACATCAGTGACCACGTAAATGTCATGTTTGCTCTGAATGGTCCGCGAAATTGTTTTAAAAATCGCTGACCAGCTGCGCAGCAGAGGTATAAGTAGGCTACGTCTATAATACCTGATTTTTGACCGAACACTCGAACAGTTCCTCTTTCCGCTTTCCCAGTTCCACCTGATACTGCACATATCAATACTTCCTAGCAAAGTTGTCTTTTTAAATGAAAGAAAGACTAGTTGTTTAATTTGTTATGACATACATTCCTAGCACTCACAATCATTCACAACACTACCGTAAACATCGCCAAATACACGACACAACATAAACATAAGGATATTCTTTCCCATCATTTATCACTCATGGATGCCAAATTTTCCATATATCGCCCAAGTCATTAGCGAACTACACAAAGAGCCAACTATTTTGTTAAATTATTTTCCTTGACAAATGAGTTATGAAAAGTTGAAAAGAAGAAGGGTTTTCCGGAAACTGAAAAATAACAGTTACAGATTTGTTGAAGTCAGAAATTGAATTCGAATTGTAAACTATAGCGTGTAAGTGTATTGACATTTCATTATAAAATATAAATTATAAGAAAAAGAATAAACAAAATATATTTGTAAAAAAAATTGTTTGATTTTTATTTGAAATTAAGGCAAAGTCGTCAGCTTGCGCCGATTGACAGTGGAGAAGTTTTGCTATCTAGGGCAAGACGGCACATTTTTAACTCCTTCTCGAGATGATTTCGACTATTCGATGAGATAATCGAGTGAATCTTGTGTACTTCTACATTATCCGGTAAGTCTTACCGGTACGGTTGAGTAGGGCCGGTGGCGTAGCGAGGGTTGACACAGGCTTCGGGTGGCACTCTGCTAGGGGCGGCAATTTGGAGCTGTTAAACATTTTTATTTTTATTAATTTTTACATAATATTGGGTATATAACTGAATTCGTGCGTTTTTTTTTTTTTTTCAAAATTTGATCGTTTATTTCAGAAAAACATTTACAATAGTATTATTCAAAGTATTGCCCATCTGAAGCTATGACTTGGCAATTTGTGGATCTCCTACCAAAAGAACTGCGTTGGTTTGGCAGCCAAGAATGAATCAAGCCAATTTTTGGGATTCTGCTCTGATGTGAACCGTGTTTTAGTGAAGACGATCTGCATCGACAGGAACAAATGGCAGTCAGAAGGGGCAAGGTCTGGGCCATAAGGCGGGTGGCGTAAAACTTCCCATCCACAGTTTTCCAAATAATTCTTAACCAGAATAGTAACGTGGGGCCGAGCGTTGTCATGATGGAAAATTATTGCCTCCTGTCTGGTCGCATATTCCGGGCGTTTTTCGGCTAATTGTGTTCCGTTGCGTTGTCCATTAATGGTTTCACCAGGTTTTAGCAGCTCATAATACAGCACACCCTTCTGATGCCACCAAATACAGAGCATTACCTTCGCGCCATGGATATTCGAATTTGCCGTTGATTTGGCTGGCTTCCAAGCCAAAATCACCACTTTTGGCGTGCAAACCACTTTTGGCACGTTCGCTCAGCTAGCGCATGTTCACCATAAGCTTCCACCAAAATACGATGACTTTCGGCAGCAGTTTTCTTCATATTAAAGTAATGAAGAAGAACTCCCAGCAAAAACACTTTTTCAGGCACAAAGTTTGACATCTGAATGACACGCTTCAAATGAATGACATATACTGAAATGACGTACAATGACAGTAGCTTTCCCACGCATGTTCCAATGGAAAAGAACAAGTTACGCCATCTCTTAGCAAACCGCACGAAATTATATACCCAATGCAAATTGCTTTTTTGCTACAGTATATGTACATTGGGTTTTTATTTTGTTTTGACAGCAAGAAACAAGACGCGCAAGAGGTCCGTACAGGCGGAAATAAGAGCTGAATATGTGCAGTTGTGCCATTGTCTTCTGTATAAGTTGGCGTCATGTATCAAGTATTGTGGTTGATCACAACAAGTAGAGACTATTTTCGGTAAATCCGCAAAACAACTGGC
Source organism: Eristalis tenax (assembly GCA_905231855.2). NCBI lineage: Eukaryota > Metazoa > Arthropoda > Insecta > Diptera > Syrphidae > Eristalis > Eristalis tenax. The sequence continues at coordinate 12,333,439 of HG993124.1, read as the reverse complement.
ATAACCTGATTGGTCGAATATTTGAAATGAAGCAGAAATGAAGTATTGTAGAGAAAGACAACTTCTACCTCTCTTTCTCCATTCGAATTTTTGACATCCACTTTTCACAAATTGACCAATCAGAGAACGGCATTTACGTTATTTCGAGAATAACCGTCAAAGAGCCTCCGAAATTCGTCGATTGACTAGGGGTCAATCAGCTGTGAAGTTGGGCATCTCTATCATATTTCATTTCTGGCTGTGATGTCAGCCATCTCTACAATACTGCATTTCTGAAATGAACGTTGATTATTTACTGTCAGCCTGAAGGTATGTGATACAAATGGGAGTCGGTGGCTCAACGACGGCTGAATGTGAATATAACTGAGTATACTTCAGGGGAGGCTGTGGTGAATATACGATAGAACACAAGGGGGCCACCGTCGACTTAAGGGGTCATCGTGACATTCAGATTATTAACGGAACTGACCTCATTAAGAGCTATTTTTTAAATCCATTTCTATTGTTCTTAAAGGCAAAAAGGTAAAATGCTCAAAACTAGTTGAACGAACATTGTTAATTCTAGCAAGTTTCCTCGCTTCCCAGCCACCAACATTTGTGGTGCTGCATCTCGAATGTCCCGCCTGGATACCGCCGTACTAAACCGGAGGAGACCCTCCTCAGCTCCTTGTGCGACGGAACGGTCGTGATTGAGTCGCCCATCCACCGTTGATCTGGCGATGTGGTAGATGAGCGGCTCCGCATTTATGTCTTGTATCAGACCGTGCTTGTCTAGATGGAGAAATGCTAATGCGTGCCCTTTCGTGGTATAATGAATTGGAGTAGTAAGCCCCCGAGATCAAGTTATTGACCGAGTTCATCGCTGCGGCAGTGTGACCTCGAATCAGCTTCACTATGAAATTGTCCACTCGTATTAGGTTCGCCCTGTTGTATAAGATCTTATTGGAATCGAATTTTCTGTACTGGTACTCTGGAGTTCTAAAAAGGCTAAGACAAGCCCTCTCGAACAACAGAATCTTTTCCATCAAGCTTGCACTCACATTGAACCACACGGGACAGCCATAGGTGAGCATTGGCCGGATGAGGGCCATGTAGCAAATTACCTTCACCCTCGCATCAAGTTGGCTGTTGTAAAACAGTCTCTTTGTAAGAGCAAAATCGCCTCGGGCCTTGGCCAGAGCAGCATCTACATGCAGCATTTGGTATCTGACTAAAGTCCTATGCGCCAGTGGTTTCCCGTGTCGTCCAAGAATTGAAAACTTTCGCCAATTTCGTATCCACCGAGGCCTTATACGAGGGCGTCCTGAACAGTATGGTTTCCGACTTTTGAAAGTTGATTTTCAACTTCCAGTCATCGCAATCTCTCATGAATGAATCGAAGTCACCCTGCACGAGAGTAGTGATGTCCTCGATCTTTTTGCCTGATCTGTGCACGATCAAGTCGTCGGCGTACGCAATTACGTGAGGAAGAGAACTTATCAGATCGCTCAAGTAAATGTTGAACAGGATCGGCGAATTAACGGCACCCTGTTGGAGACCTTTTTTGACATCAAAAATACCTGTGGAGGTCACGTTGCCTTTCTTGTCGACGATCCGTCTACTGGTAAGCATGTTACACAGTAGGTACATCAGTGGTTTGCTAATGTCCAGCCGATTGAGCTTGTAAAACGGACTTTCTAACCATACAGTGTCAAGGGTCTTCTCCAGATCAATCAAGCAGGCATCCGTACATTGTTTCTGGCTCTTGTTCCATTGGATGTCCGACACCAGTTTCAACGTGGCATGAGTAGTGTCGTGCCCCGCTTTGAAACCGAATTGGTTTCGGAATCCGGAATTATATTTTGTCCAGGTGGTCAGAGCTCTATTAATCACCTTCTCGAATACCTTGCTGATGTTCGCAAGAAGACTAATTGACCGGAGGTTGCAGGTATTCGAAGAATCCAGAGCAGTTTTCCAATGCTCTGGATAATGTGCTTTATTCGGAGCATTGTTAAACAGGATTGAGTACATATTAACCGCTTCTAAGGGGAGGTGTCTTAACACAATGTTAGAGATCCCGTTGACTTCCACTGATTTCTTCTTTTTTATTGATTCAAAGGCCGCTTGGAACTATGTCTTCGATGTGAACGGGGGATGAAGCCCTTCGTCAAAGTGACGTCTTTTTTTTTGTGGAAAGAGACAGCAATTATATTGTGAAGGATCACACATTGTCTGTGTGCAAGGTATACGCATTATCTGTACCGCAGTCTGTATGTACTTGGTTTTCAAACATAGAAACCCGGTAGAAAAAGGGATGAAATGCCAAAAAACAAGCAACAAATTGTGTTTGACATTTTCCAATTTATGAGCAGAAATGAAGTAATGCCTGAAACACAATAGTGCGCTGCTGCGTTGCGTCGTCTTTCAGCGCACGCAATCCAATGGCCATGCACAGAATACTGCGGCGACCTACGTAAGTACAAAATGAGAGAGATGAGAGGACCGTAAGATGTAAGACCATCGCATGTCATTATCCAACATGTTGGAACATTTTTGACAGCTTTAACGACAAAATCAATTTGAATTCGGACCAAGGAGGAATAAAGTACAATTGTTTGATTTGACATCTCACAAACGAAAACAGCTGACACAATATTTTTCATCTGGTATTTGAGAGAGAGAGAGAGAGTGAACAGCTGATTATCGCAGTGCGTCATAGCACCTCTCCGTAACATTGCAGTCGAACGCAGCGACGCACTATTGTGTTTCAGACATAAGATATAGGTGCCCAACTTCACAGCTGATTGACACCTAGTCCATCGACGAATTTCAGAGGTTTTTTTTAGAGTAATTCACGAAATAATGGTGAATGTCGTTCTCTGATTGGTCAATTGGGCATATCTATTATACTTCATTTCTGTCTATGACGATAAGGCGTACGCACTCATACTCAATAGTGAATTCTTGGCACTGCTCTATTTCTGATTAACTCATGCAAATACAAAAAAACGTAGCGTCATCTAGCACTAACAGTAATGAGCTAACTTGCATAATCTCCCATTTCGGAATGTCATAGAAGTTTAAGTAAGGGAAAATAATGCACAATCACAAGCAACTCTATCGGATGGAACAACGATTTCAGAACTGACTGGCATCAAACTGGGACGACGCCAAAGCAGTGTTGCAGTTGAAAAATTTCGGAAAGTCGCAAAAAAAAAATGTTTCGAGACAAAAAAAGTCGCAATCGTCCGAAATCGCTAATAATTTTAAGGTTTTATCATGCTTAGGAGTGGTGCAGTCTTTTTGTTGCATTGTCTTATAAAGGGTGATTTTTTAAAAGCTATAGGAAAGTTTTTCAAAAAATAAAAGCACACAAAATTCAGAAAAATGCATTAAATCTTTATTTGAATTGATAGTACGGTCCATATAATTTAATGTTTGAAGATTATTTCATGCAAAGGTTGAACTTGACTGCGCCTCAAATGGTCCATCCGCTTAGTCCAATTTTGGCATACTCTTTCCAACATTTCGGCCGGTATCTCACGAATAAATACTTCAATGTTGTCTTCCAGTGCGTCAATTGAAGCGGGCTTGTCTGTATAGACATGAGCTTTAATATAGCCCCGCAAAAATTAGTCTAAAGGCGTTAAATCGCACGATCTAGACGGCCAATTGACCGGTCCCGAACGTGAAATAAAATGTTCACCGAACTCGCCTCTCAATGAGTCCATTGTAGCGCGTGCTGTGTGGCATGTGGCACCGTCTTGTTGAAACCACATGTCATGCAAGTCAAGCTCTTGCATTTTGGGCAAAAAAAAGTTGGATATCATCTCACGGTAGCGCTCACCATTCGCAGTTACGTTACGATTCACATCATCTTTGAAGAAGTACGGTCCAATGATGCCACCAGCCCATAAACCGCACCAAACTGTGACTTTTTCTGGATGCATTGGTAGCTCTTGCAATGCTTCTGGCTGATATTCACTCCAAAGGGCCAAAAATGAGCTGACCATAAAATGGAAGAAGCGCGCGATGAACTTTCTTAACAGAGCACGCATTTTGATAATAAAATTCAATAATTTGCAAGCGTTGTTCGTTTGTAAGACGATTCATGGTTAAATTGTAGACCAAACTGAAGATGTTTGACAGTGAAACAAAACACGAAACGTGCGTCAGCTTTAAACCAGTGTTGCCAAAAAGATAATAGCTAAAAAGTCACCCTTTATTAGTGTTGAATTGATTACTAATGAGAAACTTAACATGTTTCGTGAAAGAGGTATGTTTCATGGCACCTCACTGCGCCGCCGCCTTCAAAAAAGGGTCAAATAGTGACTAAAGTCGCATATCGGCATATAAAATGGATCCCCTCAAGACAGGATGGCAGAAGACCTGGGGTCGGAAGAAAGCTTGGCGCATAACGACGGCGAGTGAAACGCGGTAGTTGGTGAAAGGTTAGGGAGAATTGAGGTGCATTGCCAGAAATAGAACGCGATGGCGAGTGGGCGTTGTTGAAGCCCTATGCCCCACAGGTACTAAAGATTACAGGTCAAGGCATTTTGTGTGCAATACAATGTCCCCAGCAGCGTTACCAGGTTAGTTTGTTCAAACCTCCTAAGACTAGGACGAAGAACTGCTAAACCTGCTAGACAAAAACATAATTCTCATTGTTGAATGGGTTTTTTTGTATGTACTTATACAGTGAACTCTCATAAGCGGACGGTACCGAGTAATTTGTCCGCTCATGAAAGGTGTCCGGTAATGAAAAAGAAAACGGCATTGAGAACTTTATTAGAAGAAACAAAAAAGTTTGTTTTTGCTTTTAATTATGTTGTTGAATAAGTTTAAATTTTTCGTTCAATATTAAAAAAAAATGCTTACTGTTCTCATGAGGATGCTTTTCGACCAAATTACGAACAAATACTAATTTATATCCATGGTATTCAAGATTTAAATTATGCATGCACTTTCAAGCAAGCCCAGCGTCAGGTTTTAAGAGTGTCCGTTCAAGAGAGAATTATTTACGAGTACATTGAAAATCGTGTAAATAATTCCGTTTTTCCTTCAAATTTGTCCGGTTATGAGAGGTGTCCGTTTGGTGAGAGTTCACTATATTAAGTATACATTCTTATAAAGGATCGAACATGAAAATTTATGAAGAATGATCATTTCTAAATTTAGTACAAGTACAAAGCTAAAAAACAACATTATTCGGAATCTTTATAAAGAACATTCGTTATAGATGACATTTTATTTGTTGGAATAAAGATAAAGTGACTTTCAGGAACCCCTGGAATCTTGTAACATTTGCTCAAAATGTTTCAACTGACTGTGTCTCAGTCTTGTTTAGACCGGATTTCAAAGGATCTGATGCAAATTATTATCAATTTTTACTCACTATTGCACTTAGAGAAATGCATCAGTAGACTCCCTTGACCAGTCAAGCTCAATGGTTGTTGGCAAACTTATTGGCATGAGTGACGGCTAGACCAACCGAGCGACACACTCAATAAATATACAATTTGGATTGATTTTAGCAAAGAAACATCAAAAATAAAAAGAAATGCGGGTTTGAATGGTGCCTCAGCTTGTTAAAAAAATGTAAGCCGATCGTTCAAAAATAAAAACGACTCCTTTATTCAAAATTCACTCGCCAGTCGCGATTAGAATAAGAAAAGAAAGGCAACTGAAGCAAAAAATGTCAATTCGCACTAGCGTATTACAATGAGCGAGACAATCATATGTGTATAAATATATTTGGCTCTCGTTAATTTTTAACATAGCTCAAGGTCTCCATGGGGCGCTGGTTTGGGAAATAGGCAGGCAACGAGGTTCAAATACGGAAAGTGTCACCCACCGTTCAGAACCTTGCACTGATCCCGGATAATCTTGGCTGTGGTCGGCTATTTGGCTTTAGTCAAATGGAAGGATTCCCGTGCCAACTGAAGTTGCTGTTCAATGCTTTACATTCTACAATCCGTTCGGTTGAGAATGTCCCTCGCTGCGCTGCTGCCTTTACCTTTGTAAACAGGGTTCAATTATAATTTTCACCAAATGCCCACTTCGGAGTCACTTTGAGGTGCCATGAAGTCCTTTCCGCCTGACACTGATCCAAGTCCGAGGTTAGGCTACATCTGTGCAAGGTCTTGTGCGCATTTTACATAAATTCCAACTCAACATCACGCCAAACCATGGACATCCCACCTCTGTTCTCGTTTCCACTCTATGCAATCGATGTGAGCTCCCACAACGATTTCCATAAACAACTCCGCCAATTATTTCGAACAAATATCGCTCTTATCTCACACACTTAGATGCAATCAACGAAACCTCCCAAGCATTTACAATCTCGATCACACCCCATTAAATCATCTCCGCCAGCGACGCCCTCGCACTGCCGCCGGCGACGGCCATGGGAAGCGGGTGAAGCACAAGAAGGCAGTGCCCACAGCCAGTGACTAATGCGTCGTCAAATTGACTTTCTTTTTTCCCCCGAAATCAAGGAGACACACCAGCAAATCTCGGCTCGAAAGAAAATGATTGCCACTGTTAGCAATTCGCCTCTTTAATCTAAATGCATGAATCAGCCGGCGGCGGCGACGCGGCTGCGCAGGCACGGCGGCATGCGCTATTGTGACCTTTAGAAAGCATCCATTTCCGCCAACACACTGCCGCCGCTGTGTGGCCACTAGAGATGCGTATCTATCTCACTCCGTTTGCCTGTGACTCTTGGCCATTTTCACATGGCGTGGCGCGGCGATAGAATTCGCTTGGCCCTCCGTCGATGGGAGGCGTTTGGCCTTATTGTGTCCACCAGAAATGAAATCTGAAGAGTTATGTGGCTCGGGCCTGAATTATGATTGCGCACGGTCTTAAGTGCCGCAGATTGCGTAAGTGCGCGGCAGATACGCCAAGGAAAGTGACACTGGCACTGGCAATGTGAGAGAAAGCTCCCTCGTACTCGGCGTAATTAAGCATGAAATCGGCGCTTGTTTGGTTGTGGACTACATAGTTAAGCGCAAGCACAAGTCGTCGCCGTTCGTCATCTAAGCGTCGATTTGAGGAAGGCAATAACCACAGCCGAGATACGATTTCGGCTAATTGCTGGTCGGATGGACGATTAGCTCGTCAAAGTGGGGTGTATCGTGACGCAATTCAGACGTGTTTGGGTAATTTGACAGTTGAAGGAGTTGACCGAGTGGGTAATTAATGATTACATGATGGATTGGTGGCTTGTGGGGGCACAGTGGAGTGCTTGAACGGTTGGATTGGTTCAACTTGGTGAAGATGATGCGACGGAAACAGTGCGAGATTGCAGTTTCATGTGACAATTCTTTATGGCTCCTCTCTGGTATTTTTGTCAAGGATTGGAAGGTCTCTTACTCTGTATCTCTCCGGTTCAAGAAACAACGTGGAAGTCATCCGAAACTTTTCGAATGTATCGAGAGCATATATCTGAGTTCCAACGCGGTTTTGTTTCAACTCGTTCAACAACCACAAACTCGGCTCATTTCACGACGCATGCTATTAATGCCGTTCAAGAGAATTGCCAAGTTGATGCCATTTATACTGACTTCAGCAAAGCTCCTGATTCTGTGAAGCACGAGCTAAAGCTAATGAAGACGAAACGTTTTGGTTTTCATTCAAATGTCTTGAGTTGGATCTCATCCTGTTTAGTGGGGTGGTTACAAAAAGTCTACCTTGATAAGCACTATTCAAGGCCTATCTCTTGCACGACTGGCGTTCCTCAAGGTAGTCTTTTAGGTCCCGTTTTGTAGGTAGGATAAGGGAGGCGGCTGCTAGTGAATTCGCCAGCACACCATGTTGGCCCATTGTGAAGGGGGCGGCCAATGAATTCACCAGCACACCATGTTGGCCCATTGTAATACCCATAGTCAGACTACTACCACTCACGTGGTCGTGTGGTTTAGGTCCCTTGCTTTTTATCGTTTTTAGAAATGATATGGCTAAAGGCATAAGTTATCGCAACTGCTGAATGTTGCTCATCATCAACATTTTCTAACCCGGATGCTCTACTAATGGGGACGCACGAGAGCTCTCCAGGCAACTCGATCCTCCGTCACCGACTCTATCTCATCAGGAGTTCTACCCAAGCGTGCCAAGCGATCGCCTACCTGATGGAATTGGATTCAACGCCCTCCTCGGAGGTCGTGATGAAGGGGACATTCGTGCCACGTGACCAAACCAACGAAGCATAGCCCTCTCCGTTCGAAGACGCACTGCCTTGTTTCTCACCCTATCCCGGCGAGTAAGAGTTTATTTTCATACATCCCAAGCCTGGCTAACGAAGCGCAAGCTCCCCAAATGACAAGAAGAACACGATTGGCCTCGGATATTGCCTCGGCCACATTGGGAGCCAGGTTAGAATGGTGGCAGTATGCTAGTGTCTGGTAGCCGGTCTGTCCCGCTCGGCAGCTGGTTGGGCTTAGCCCGAAGGAACTATGAGCAACCCAGCAGTGAGCCGCTATAGGAGTGGGGGAAGTCACGCCATGCACAATCCAGAGCGAACGGGGAGCAAAAGGTTGATATTTATAAGAAAGAAAATTGTATTTTCAACAAAGACAATTCATCCGTAACAAAAAGTAAAACCAAAAAAAAAAAAAACACATGGACTACAACAGACGTAATCTGTGCTAAAGGCGCTCGCTTGCGTTTTCTTACGACATTTTAAGTCCAAAACCACCCGCGTATTGTACTTTATGTAGTGCTTGCTCAAATAACTGGACAGCATCCCTCGAAGACACTGAACAACCTCCGGTTGTTGCTTTCGTTTTTGTCTTCTTCAATAACTGAAGATACATGATCTTCGTTCCAACTGTTTAAATCGGCTAGCTAGTACAGGAGCAATATAAAATAATATACTTTTTTAAGTGACATGCTTGCATTTAGATGATATCAAATTGTTGGGTCTATAATTCGTGCGGTTTGCTAAGAGATGGCGTAACTTGTATTATTCCATTGGAACGTGCGTTGGAAAGCTACTGTCATTGTACATCATTTCAGTGCATGTCACTCATTTGAAGCGTAATAAACAATAATTTTTTTTTCACTCAAATATGTCGAACTTAGTACCTGAGTGTTTATATTGAAGTAAGATGAAGAGCTCCCCGCAAACTGCTGCCGAAAGCCATCGTTTTTTTGGTGGAAGTTAATGGTGAACATGCGCTAGCTGAGCGATCGTGCCAAAAGTGGTTTGCAACGTTTAAAAATTGTGATTTTGGCTTGGTCAACCAGCCAAATCAACGGCAAAGCCGAATATCCATGGCGCGCAGGTAATTGGTGGGATTTGGTGGGATCAGAAGGGTGTGCTGTATTATGAGCTGCTAAAACCTGGTGAAACCATCGATGGACATTGCTACCGAACACAAGTAATCCGTTTGAAGAGAGCAGTAGCCGAATATGCGACCAGACACGAGGCAATAATTTTCCATCATGACAACGCTCGGCCCCACGTTGCCCCACCCGCCTTTTAGCCCAGCCTTGCCCCTTCTGACTGCCATTTGTTCCTGTCGATGCAGAACGCCTTCACTGAAACACGGTTCACATCAGAGCAGAATATCAAAAATTGCCAGAAAGATGGTAAAAAAGTCATAGCTTCAGATGGGCAATACTTTGAATAATAAAGGGTGGTTAAATTTGAAGGGCCGATGTTGAAGGTGAACCACACCTAAACGTCAAGTTTTTTTCTGCATTTCATTTGACATTTCTCAATTTCAACCATGGAAAGATACCCAATCGAGCAACGCGATAAAGTTATTCAGGTTTATTATGAAAATGGGCGTTCAAATCGAAATGCATATCGTGCACTTCGTGATTTTTCCGGTCAATTTAATCGCCCAAATGTGCGTACAATCGGAAAAATCGTGCAAAAATTTGAGCAAACCGGGTCTGTAGGAGATGCGAAAACACCAGTGCATGCTCGTACAGCTCGTACAGCTCGGACTGCAGAAAATATTGCTGCTGTTCGCGATGGTGTGGCTGAAGAGCCGTCCACCTCAACTCGTCGTCGTGCCCAACAATGGCACCTCTCACGCTCGTCGTTGATGAACATGATGCATAAAGACTTGCATTTACACGCTTACAAGGTGCAATTGACTCAAGAACTAAAGCCTCTTGACCGCTTCAAGCGTCGTCAATGGTCAGAATGGTGGCAAGAAATGGCAACAGTGGATGATCATCTTCAGTGATGAGGCACATTTTCACCTCAATGGATTCGACAATAGGCAGAATTGCGGCATTTGGGCGAACGATAATCCAGGAGTGATTGTCGAAAAACCAATGCACCCACAAAGAGTGACTGTTTGGTGCGGCAGCATCGGGCCGTATTTTTTCCAACATGAGGCTGGTCAGGCAGTTACTGTGAATGGTGTTCGCTGTCGGGAAATGATAACTAACTTTTTATGGCCCGACTTGGAAGATATGAATGTGGACGATATGTGGTTTCAACAGGACGGTGCCACTTGCCACGAAACAATGGCTCTTTTGCGCGACAAATTCAATGGCCGTGCTATCTCACGTGGTGGCGATGTCAATTGGCCGCCAAAATCATGTGAGTTGACACCGTTGGATTTTTTTCTTTGGGGTTATTTGAAAGAAGAGGTGTACGTCGATAAGCCAGCAACAATTCAAGAGCTAATGGATGAGATAATTCGCACATTAACGGCATAGAACCTCAATTATGCTTCAGCGTCATCGATCATTTGGACCATCGGATGGAGGTGTGCCGCCGAGGTCGCGGCGATATTTTGTTCCATACATAATTGAACCATATCAATATTATCATAATAAAAAGAAATGACAATAGTTTCCTAAATAATTTGTGTTTTATTCAAAATCAACATCGGCCTCTAAAATTTAGCTAGCACAAAGATCAGAGGGCCGAGGTGACTCCCTTGCGGGACGCCAGATGAGGCTGCAATGGGGTCGGATGTTGAGTGTCTGCAGAAAACTCTGTAGAAGCGGTTCTCGGGGTATGATTTAAGCCATAAGATGATATGGGGTGGGATACGGAGGGCCTTGAGTTTGAGGGAGATTATTTGGCGGTTGATTTTATCAAAGGCTTTGGTGACTACGTCAACTTCGTTTCCTTGCTCCTTGCTGTTGAGAGGGTTCTTAGAGACAAATTCGGGCAGATCTGCCTTTGAGAAATCCGTGCTGGCGAGGAGAAAACATGGGTTAGAAATGCATCGAGTCGTACACGATGGGTTCAAAGAGTTTGAGGGTGGAAGATAGTTTTGCTATCGGTCCATAATTCGAGATTTCGTTATTTTTGTGTGTGGGGAAGATGAATGCGTCCTTCCATTCTGGGCACGTGCTAATTTGACACGCATTGAAACACAACTCTTCTGTAATCTGGAAACGACTCATGACACAAAAAATTAAGAAGGGGGTGCCAAACGAAGGGAGGGCGCTCATTTGGTTCGGTCCGGCCCTGTTAGTGTGAAGAAGGTAAATGAGACGTTTAGTTTTTTGCGTAAGGTCACAGGGATATATTCCCTTCTTCCAACTGGTGCTTCAATTGGGGAGTCAGAGCTGTCACATCAAGACGCTAATTGGCTTCTCGATAAGTAACTGACTTATCAGACGACTCTCCTACATTTTTGGAGGTGCGTTGCAAATTGTGATGACTCGATCTTAGCCACAAAATGGAGTGGAATTAATATGTTGAATTGATTTGGGTGTCAGGCTTCACTTCTTGTGTTCTAATCAACGCCGTTCGATCTGCAGATGATGTCACTTGGTTTGCTAGCTGACTCGAAACTTTACATCTCATGATCAGATGAACGGCGTCCGAGGTGGAATTTTACGGCTCTGAACAGGTTCCTTCGAATGAGAAGGCAAGAATGTACTGAAAATCTCATGGAATTCGCACAAGTAGTCCAAAGATAGGCAGTCTCCTCAGCCCCAAGTGCTCTGATGTCAGTTGGGTGTCAACACGTAACTCTCGAACACAAGACCGACCTCAAACGGAAGTGTTTGTTTACCTTTCGCATTTTTTTATTTGTCTGAGATTAAAATGAGTCACATGCGGTCTAGAGAGTGACCCAAAAAACCAAACTCCGACCGGCAGCGCGTCGCACGAGGCCTTACAACACACCGCTGCTGACGCATGAGTTATCTAAGAGTATCCGCCAGACGTCACTGGCAAAATCAGAGATTAGCCTAAATTTTTAACGCACTGACTCACTCAAGTCCCTAAAATTTCTTTCCTCATTTATTCATAATTAAACTGGTTAAATTTATACGCGCGCACTCTCTCTGAGCAATAGCCCATATATGAGACGCCCTGTTTACACATTCGGTAAAACATAACGCACACCACTTTCATGCCTCTGAGCAGACCGTTGTACGTAGTTCAGAAAAATTAAACCCACCGATGTCACCTGAATACCAAACCGCCGCACTAACGTAACCCAATGTCTGTGACTGTCGATTGCGGTGCTATTCGACCGCCCTTGCCTTTGGCCAGCCATCCATCAGCACCACCACCACCAGCAGCCCGTCAGACTGCGTTCTTGCATGCAAAACAGTCGAGTCAAGTACCTCTACTCGCACACGTTCCTATCTTCGGGCTAACACCAATTCTAACGCACAGCCAGTGCTTCTTCTTCCCATCCCATCCCATCCTATCCCACTTGCCGCAATGCGAATCAACGAATCAATTGAACACCTCTTGCACTGCTGCTTCTTGGGCGTCCACTGCTGCCCGCTGTGGTGGCTATCGACAGGTATCCATTGAGGAAATATCATAATTTTGCCCCCTCTCCCATCCCATCCCCAACATTTCAAAATTTGTTCTTCAAGCACAACAAAAAAAAAGACTACACAACAAAACAATTTCTTTTCTTCTTCTTCTTTTTCCTGTGTTCACCTCTCTTGCTTGCCACCACACACATGCAGTGACAGCGGTGTACACACCGAGACCGTGTAGCACAGCGACGATGGTGCACGGTGTACCCACCATTCATCCACGTCCAGGTGTATGCTTTCTTTTTAATAAAATTTCTTTTACAGCTTTACCAGTTTTCATTCAGTAAGCAACCTTCCGACTTGTCGGATGCTTTAAAAACAATCGCACGAAAAACTTATACATACGTGCATATTTGAGAAGAGAACACACAGATATTCGTATCGACTCACATCTCCTCTTGCGCTTCTGCGTGTGGTAATGAACAAAAATTATTCGCCCCGAAGGAGAAGTGTAATCGCTTAATTACGTTCCGCGAGGCAAGTTCAAACACAGAACGAAAATTCGCGTAACCATCAAGAGAAATTTCCGTAAGTCAGTGAATTGTGTGCGTATCGAAAGAAAGGGTCTGTCCGAGTGACCGAGTAGCCTTGACAAGAGCAAGAAATAAGAAATACGAAGAAAAAATGTGCAAAACTCGTTAAAATCGCGGAGGATACAAGAAAATAAAAAAAAAAACGAAAAAAATTAATTGAAACCGTGCAAACCCAATCGAAATTTCAACCATCTTCTCGCAGTGACCAGCAGTGAATAGAAGCCCCATTGGATACTTGAATCCCCGAGGACAACCAAAGGTAAGAGAGTTCATATTTCGCCCAGTCACACGCATTTCCCTGGAGTAGGTTCGCTAACCAACTCTTTCGTTGCGATAAGCTCACGCACTCGATCTAGTACTCGTTCCGTTCGTGATCTTAATCTCCTGCGACTGACCATCAGTGGTGAGGTTTTTTTTTTCTCTTGCTTATTATAATTTTTTATAATTACAAAAAGTGGAGGACGGCTGTTGCTTCCTCCCTCTTTCGCTGGCAGTTGAAACAGATCATCTGCATGTCTTGTAACGATGACCCATTTGTGTGGACTCCTGCCTTGTGGATGATGGCTAGAGCAGTGATGGTTGTAAGTCAATTCGTTTTTTTTTTTTTCTATAAAACCCCCTCCGTGGCCTACTGCCACGGCACATCAACTCATAATTGAGGCGCTTAATGCGGCAAAGGCAACGAAAAAGAAAACCAAGAAGCAATGCTTGATGTATCTAAATTAGCGGGATGTAACACTTGGTCTTTTTACGATGAAGTAATTTGAGAATGATATTTGTAGAAAGAAAAATGGGTTAGTTAGCTGGCATCGTCGTCGTTGTCGTCGTCGTGAGTTCTCGATTAGAGTGTGTGTTCGAGAAGAAATTGTCAAAGGAAGTGTTGGCGAGGGCATGGTGGATGCGTGCTAAGTGGAGAGAGTGATCATGACGTGAGACGTGTGTGTACGTGTGTGGCAGAATACATGGGATTTGTTGTTTCTGTTCTAATTTGGGGCAATAAACTGAGTTCTCCTGTGTTTGGTCAGTAAAGTAAACGTCATTTTGCTAGCTAAGGGAATAGGCCATTCTCAGCTTTACATACGAATTTGAGTATTTTCTTAGTTGCACGGACTTGTGGGATGGCATACACTTATATGCATTCCGTTGGAATTGTTAATCCAATTTCAGTTGCTAACGCTGGAGAGGTTTAGTGTTGGCTGAGAAACGGGCCCACCTCGGACTGTAGGTCATCATGATTGATTCTAATGAACGTCAACGTCCACTGTTTGTTCTTGATTGAACTCTCCCAGGCAACGCCTGTCTGAACATTGATGTCGTGATGGATTCTTTAAGTTATAACAAAATTCCAAATAATACGAGTGCTGTTCGAAGGGTCAGTGGCTGTGTTTTTTGTTTCTCAAAATTAAGTCCACATATTTAAGATCAGCTCCTGTCCCAACCACATTCTGACTCCTTCCAAAAATTGTGATTTCTTAAACTCTGCAATATAGGCACTTGTTGCTCCTTTTATTCGGAACACGTTCGACTGCAGAAATTCAAGGTTTCTACATTTCTGGTGGTGTGCAGTGATGAACACAGGATTCATCAACGGTTCCTTGTATTGCGCACTTGACGAGTTAAGAATTCTTCGTTGCGGTGTTTACCCAAAACACTGCACCAATCTGCAAAAAAGTCTATGCATTTAAAATAGCTACAAATCTCAATTATCTCTGGAAACTTGCCTACTCAGGCGATCGACCAACACAATATTTGTTCCGTCGGTTGAGTGTATCCACTGACATTTCGACGTCCTTGGCCGTCAGCATCGTCTTTCTCGACCGCAACAGAATTCAGTGAACCAATCGGGAACCATTCCATTTCATGCGAAAAAGTAGAGCATACATAATTTTGTTCGGTCTGCCTGCCTTCATCTTTAATGCAATAAAATGCCTGAAGCCAACATGCAAAGTTCGCATGGAACTAAACGTCGGACGATTCATAAGTTGTCGGACAAAAGCTAGCGCTGCGAGTTTTGTCTACACAAACGGCTGGAAAGCGGAAGAGGGCGTGGTTTTTTCTTTCAGAGAGCAAGAGTCTGTCTGGTAAGACTCCCTGACCACTTTAGCGTACCAGGACTTATTGCACTTCGAGAACCACGGTGATCCAAGCCCGTTGAACTGGAATGTAAGTATTACCTTTTCATCGCAAGGTGAAGAGTGGAGCGAATATTTCTCTCGCCTGGTAACTGAGAGCACTTTCAGGCCACAGTCTGGTAAATGGGCACCTCAAAGTCCAAGGCCCTTAAGACACTTTCGTAAAAAGATTTTGCCATTCGATGCCGTTTCTTTGGATTCACAAGTGCACCCAGGCACCAATCCTTCGTTACTCCAAGTGCTTGCATTTGAATCAATTGAACAGAAAATGTTACTTTTTTGCACGCCTGAACAAGTTCATTAGTATGATTCTGAATGCGTTTCCTTCATGAGGCAAAGGTTCAGCGCATTTCACTTTCCTCGAAACACACAACTTCTTCACGCAGGCCAGCAAGATGAGTAAGAATAGTGGTCGCATAGAAGCACATTTTATGTCTCCCCGTAGGTTCTGGGGCAAGACTTTTGGCAGTCAAAGTGCCAACGAAATAATTGTATCCACATTGAAATCAGTTTCTTTGAAGTCATTGCTTAAATTATGCGAAACACAAGCGAAAGGAAAGTGTACTAAGTCGCACCCAATCCCTTAGAGTGGCGTAGGACATCGAACACGTCTAAGCGCTCTTGAGTTTTTATCCTCGAATCAGAATTTAAACTAGAAGCTTATATTTATTTGACAAAGACATAACATGTCGAGTTTTCTATAAAAATGTTTTTTTTTTTTTGGGGTACGGGTGTACCCCAATGTAGCCTATTGATGGACGATTGTGTTTCTTTCGAGGATCGAAGGTTTTTGTTTCGTTTCGGCCTCGCTTGCGAGTGAGGAGTACACAAGCCTTACAAAGAAATAAGGAGATGTGGATGATTTTCTTTGTCACTAGAACCACCGCGTCAGGTCTTCCGCCTTCCTGTCTGAAAGAGCTGGTGAACAGCAGCAGTTTCCATAGCGCATCTTTAAACACACTTTCGGAGTTCACAATAATCAGAAACTTGTGCCAATTTGTTTTATGTTAGCATTTTTTAAGTCTCTAACCGTTTCGGCATAAAAAAAGCGACCGTAGTACGGTAGTACGGTCTTACTACAGACGGTTGTACGGGTAGAGGGTAAATCCTAAACCTCGCTTGGGACTTGACTGGTAACCTCATGAAAGAGACTATTCTTGTGAGTGTCTGAAATAAACCAGGTTTGTGGCTGGTCTTCGCAGGGCTCTGTGGACTCCATTGACTTGGTTCTAAGCCTCTCCAAGCTTTCTGTGATTTCTTGTCTATTGTGTCTCTTCGTCATCATCTGTCTGAGCTGAACTTAAAACCTCAAGCTGTCTTATTATGAAAATTGCCCTATTTCTTACGTCAGCAAAATTTGGACATTTCCTCGGTGGCCAAGAACATCCAAGATTTCGAGTTTCTGATTCCACGCATCGTCTGCGGCAGGTCTGTGCAAGGACGGAAATGAAACTTGTCTCCACAATGAGTTCCATTTGCCAGTCGATTTAGTTTTCTCTTGGCATCAGTTTCCATCTCCGCATAATAATCGTGTCTGTCTGGGACTGTCTGGAGAAGGCTTCTCTTTGCCGTTCGGAGTCGACATAAAACTGTAGGTCCCTTCCACTCGGGATAGAACAATAGCACGCACAACACGAGTGGCTGCTGTGCAGCTAAGCCCTGGCTCTCTACCCTCTACCTAGCGTCACCCATATTATAATTATTAATCGTCTCACTAGACAGACTGTGCGTGCTATACTCGTAGTGGATGCAGTCCGGGGTGGACACGATCACTAGCCAGCTGCCTCTGATTATGCACGGATAAGGAATTGGCACAACATTGATTCCAAGTCATTGGCCATTATGTCGCATGTCCGTTTCTAAGTGTGCGCCCTAAAGAGTGAAAGAAAAAGGTGATATAATCGGCGCTGAAAATACTTCTCTCAGAACTCTGTCTTGGCTTGCTCCCATGGTAGCCATGATAAGTCTTTTCTGGAACACCAGCTGGTGCCATGGACGCTAAATATCCTCATCCAATAAATGAGCTATTTCCTGTCTTTCTCTGCATGTTCCAAGCTGTGACTTAGCTGAAGACGTTAAATGCAATCCTCAGTCCCGGAGCTGGTGAGGTAGTGGAAGGTCCATGAAGAGCCAAAGAATGGAGCGAGAGCGGGGAACGCTTACGTGTTTACAGCCGTCCAAAACTCAAGAGTTTCAATGCCCGATCCATCGTGTGACGTGGACATCATCGTGTTTGGGATCAGCATCTGAAGTGATGGTTAGTTGGAAGAGGCGATCACTTGCACTGAACCTACCCGCTTAGCAAAATACAGCAGTCTCTAACTGAAGGTGAGCACACAATCTCGAGCTGTAACATCCGCTGAAGGGATTGGAAGTCAGTTCGGCAGGATTTATTGACTGCAACGTCTTGAACGATCAAACGCTATCCCGAGCAAGACAGTCATCGAATCGAAGCCCGTTGGTTAAGGTTAAGGTGACTGTTAGCATGCAACAGTCGCCAGCGAATCGAACAAAACCTACCAAGTTATTCTATCAATGACCCTGCTCATGGTGACCGCAATGCATCTACAACCACCAGCTTTATTCTACCCCCATTCATGACGCCCCCCGCAACTTGACACATCCACTGACACACTCTAACCGCTTCCAAATTAAGGCAGACATGTGCTTTACCCAAAGTTCACGGTGCCAGCTCCACTACGGCTTACGCGCGCTCTCTCTCCGAAATTTCTATTCCATCATGTGGGCGTATGTGGAATATTTTGCAAAAAAAAACAACACAAAACTGTGTCATGCGTGTTACCGAATATGCTCGACCTCAATGCCCTATGCCACACTGATCCGCCCACTAACCCACAAACCGACAACTAGACCCCGCCGCCATAAATGTCGCACAAAGCAACGTTTTTGTCTAATTGCTTATGTAAATTACGTTCGGTCACTCTGTCGGCGGGTTCAACGGCTCAACTTTCCAGAGACAATTGGGCTATCCTAGGAGTTTCGCTTCGCACTCGCCGAGCAACGGGCAAACAAACAGCGATTCCATGCCGCACTCTGATGGCGGCAGACGGGCGTGCGGGTTTTTAACAAAAGCCGCCAACCAACAGCCGCCGCGGCCTCCAGGAATGGCCGCAGATATGTTGGAAAAGGAAAGTGGTGCTGAGCGCACACGACAAAATCCACCACAGACAGAGCACTCCAACAGACGGCAATTTCCCTTCTGCGCATATGGCACTGCGCGGCCCGCATATGCCACATGTTTTGGCGGCGCAGCGGTGCGGCGGTGTGCTGGCACGATGTTTACACTCGTTGTGCTGTGTTGACAGTGTTCTTCGGTTTCACCATACGCTACTGCGACTCACATACACGCACACTTAGAACGAGAACGAGTTTTCGTCTTCTCCGCGCCTTCGACCCTGCCATCGAGCAAACCCCGAGCCGACGCCGACACCGCCTTCCCCGTGGAATTATTTGTATTTATTAATATTTTCGTCATGCGACGATGGGGTGCGGCGGGGAGGACAGAATTCATTGGCCGCACCAAACGGAAAGTGTGTCACATTGTTCTTGACAAGCCGTGGATCGCCCATAGTTGGCATGTGACCGCGACTGCTTTGGCTGTGGAATCCACCAAACTCCTCCACGGGCGACTTTGGCCGGCTGGTCTATCCGAAGGCGGCAGCGGCAGTGAGTCGAAACGCGAGTTCCAATTCTGGTGATGAGCGGTTTGGTCGAATTTGCGGCAAGCTCTAGTAGTCAAGCGGCCAATTTATAGAACGTTATGGTCGCTGGGTTTGCTCGCTTCCTTCCCTAGAGGGAAGAGTCTGTGTGCGTGTGTGTGTGCCGGAACGTCGCTTACGGTGGTGGCAGCCTGACCCATATTCGGTGCCTGCTTGGAGAAATTGTGCTCTTTCACTGACGGTAACTGTTCGGCTTCGAGTGATTTTGGCTTTATGCAATTCTCGGCCGGCGCACAGTGCCCGCGCCAGAGAGAGACTCGTAATTATGTGGTCAGTCAGTGGCGGCAGACGGGCGGACGTGGATTGCACTGACTACAGGGTGCATTGCACTGCACTGCAGTTGGATAGCATGTGCGATGAGAGATCTTAATTGAAGAAAACCACGATGCTGATGAATGAATTGTTTGTTAATTAATACGACGTGGTTATGCACTTGTTGCAGTGGTGCCTCGGCTTCGGTTCGCCGACTCCTCGGCGACTGGCCAACGGTTGTTGGATTTCTCTTAGAAGGATGCAAATGATGGGGTAAAAGTTTTGTTTGCTTCCAACCAATGTCTTCCGCTGCGTCAGAGGATGTGGATGGGCATTATGGCTGCAGCTGGTTGCAGATGGTGAAGAGGTCAGTTGTGATCTTGTCCAGATGATAAGCAGGCTTTGGGAGAAAGGGAAAGGCAGAGATCATTCAAGTGTAGATTCAAGTGGTGTTCAAACAGATCTGGAAACTTTTGAGGTTAGACCTAAAAAAAAAGAATGACAACGCATTTTTCAGAATTCGCCGCTTTGCAGCAAATTAGAGTAGAGGCGGCACATTTGTCCAATATCTGTAAGAACTCCTTACTGGAAAATGCTCCTCAAATCGCACAGCAATCACTAGGGAGCAGGTCTACAATAAAGGTCGACAAGCAACAATATCCATGTCCCACGATGTAAGTGAAACGGACGCTCGATATAGTGAACATCGATATTTATTTATTTTTTGGGTCTATAACTTACTTGTATTATTCCATTTTAAGGTGCGTTGGAAAGCTAATGTCATTGTACGTCATTTCAGTATATGTCATTCATTTGAAGCGTAAACAACAATAATTTTTTTTCACTCAAATATGTCGAACTTTGTGCCTGAAAAAGTGCTTTTGCGGCGAGCTCTTCTTCATTACTCTAATATGAAGAAAACTGCCGCCGAAAGTCATCGTATTTTGGTGGAAGCTTATGGTGAACATGCGCTAGCTGAGCGGACGGCCCAAGGTGGTGATTTTGGCTTGGAAGCCAAATCAACGGCAAAACCGAATAACCATGGCACGAAGGTAATGCTCTGTATTTGGTGGGATCACAAGGATGAGCTCCTAAAACCGGGTGAAACCTTCAATGGACAACGCCACCGAACACAATTAATCCGTTTGAAGAGAGCAGTTGCCGAATATGCGACCAGACACGAGGCAATAACTTTCCATCATGACAACGCTCGGCCCCACGTTGCTATTCCGGTTAAGGACTATTTGGAAAAATGTGGATGGGACACCCGCCTCGTAGCCCAGACCTTGTCCCTTCTGACTACCATTTGTTCCGGTCGATGCAGAACGCCCTCACAGAAATACGGCAGAAATCAGAGCAGAATATCGAAAATTGGCTTGATTCACTCTTACCTGCCAAGCTGGAGCAGTTCTTTTGGGATGGGATCCACAAATTGCCAGAAATATGGTAAAAAAGTCATAGCTTCAGATGGGCAATGCTTTAAATATTACTATTGTACCTGTTTTTCTTAAATTCAGAAACTAACAATCCTTAGACATCTTCCACACTACATGGGCCATGTCCGTTACATTCTATGCCTTCCTTGCCCTACTGTCCTGCAAGTGTACCATAAATGACAACCGAAACAAAAATGTCCCAACTACACACCAATATGACAGTTGTAGTCAATGAATCAGCGCACACTTTGCTTTTTGCTCACAGGGAGAAATTATCTCTGAATATGACAAGAATGGAGGTGTGACAAATATTTTTTTTTGGGGTTGTTGGGACATTTCTATCGTGCTGTATTCTGTAGTGTCTCTCGTGTCATTAAAGTGGAAAGACTCTGGAGTGTTCTGGAGGAGTATAGGATTTCTAGTTCTCTTCTGAGGGTCATTCAGTCTCTATACACAAACTGTAGCAGATGCGTTCGGGTTAACGTTCGTACTAAATCAACACCTTTCACCGTGGGCGTTGGACTTCGCCAAGGGTGCGTCTTGTCACCTCTTCTTTTCATTGAATATCTCGGCTGGATGTTGCAGCACAGTCGAAGCGAGGAATATTTTACATTGGGAGAGTTGAGGGTATTTTTGCAGATGACTTAGTTATCCCCACATTGGGAGAGTTGAGAGTAAGCCATCTTCACTTTGCAGCTGGCGCTGGAGTTCCATTTTCCAAGACGGAACTCCAGGACGCACTCGGATAGCTTAGTGGCCGTATGTGCTAATGTTGGAATGAAAGCTAACGTGGTCAAATCGAAGGTTATGATTCTCCAGAACTCTTCTCCAGAAGTCTTATTGCAGCAAGTGAAGAAGTTTAAGCATCTCGGGGTCTTTTTCACGAGTGATGAAAGGAGTAATGCCGAGCTTTCCTGTAGGATTGGCCAAGCTGGGTCAATTTTGAAACAGCTTGGTGGATCTGTAATCAGGAAGGCCGCCAAGTTTACGGTTTTCAACGCAGTATTTAATCCAATTCTCACCTATGGTCATTAAGTTTGGGGAATGACCGAAAATAAGATCGCGAGTACAAGCTTCTGACGTCAGATTTCTTTGTGCTGTTGTGGGAATTACTTGCCGGGATAGGGTGAGAAACACGACAATGCGACAGGAACTCAACATTGAGGAGCTGCTTCTTCAAACGGAAAGAGCTATGCTTTGGTGGCACGAATGTCCCCTTCATCACGACTTCATCACATTTCCACCAAGAACGCGACCGCTGGGCAGACCCAGGACGAGACCAAGTCCAAAAACTTTCCTGGTCACGCTTGGGTATAACTCCTGTTAGAGTCGGTGGCCGAGGATCGAGTTGCCTAGAGATCTCTCGGGCTTGGTTTAGAAGATGATGACGAGGATGATAAATATTTTCCAGCATTTTAGAAAAATTGTAGTTATGCTCTATTTTTGCTGAATTCTAAGCAAAAGCGTTCACATTTTGATGCAATTTTCTTTAAGGAGTCCACGCTCGTTACAGTGAACAATCTCGTTATAGTGAACAGTCCCCGTTTTTATAGGCTCACTATATCGAGCGTCTACTGTATATTATACAACACCACTGCAGATGCAACAAGCCCTGCAGATGCAACATCTTCGAATGCGTTTATGTAACTCAAAGCCAGTAGTTCATGTACATAGACAACTGCTCAGATGGAGATCCACAGAGGATGGAGGTTCTTCTTCTAACGACCTCCCTTGGGGTCAATGTGTGTCCAAGCTGTCAAATAACCGGTGTCAGTTAATCCTCCAATTAAGTCGTCCATTCTTTACGCATTCTACAAAAATACGTTGCATCTGAGAGTTCCCCAAATTTGATTCTGTTACTCTAGCGATGAACAGCCTTTAATTTGAACTTCGATGGTGCCTGTTTAATACGACCCATTCCGCTGGAAAAGCCGTCAAATCATTTAATTGCTGCCGCTTCACGGTTAATTTTTTTTTATTTCCTTTCCCTGGTGATTCACGGCATTGATCATTTTTGAATCTAAGCCTGCCGTGATGACAGCACAAAGACATTTTAACAGCCCATCCAGACAGACAGATAATGAAGGGAAACCAAGAGATTCCCGTTGGTGGCATGAGAATTTACTGCGAGCAGACTGCCATACCGAAACCCTAAAGAATGAGTGACCGTTAAGTTGCTTAAATCGTTTCAATCCTCATAAGTCAACGACGGGCAATGCAGAAGAGAACCGAAAACCAATTGCTCCCGCGAGGAAGCCGTCAACGTGCTCATTGAACATGTGAATGTGAAAATGAAAAGGTTTTTCCTTGAAGATGTGCATGCAACCGCGTTGGCTTGAAGCGTGAACGTTGTGCCATCAAAAGTAACGCTGTTTAACTGATTTAAGTAAAGAGAAAATTGCATAAACAAAAGTATGAAGTGAGGTGTAAGTTGTCTTGTGACATTCTCGAGGCGACAGTGGTTTTGTGTGCCAATGAGTGTCAATTTTAGAGTCTCTTCAAGGAGAACTATTCACGAGACTGAGCCGGGCTTTGTATTTTGCCCTCAGTTCGTCTCCTTGGACAGGGCCATAGGACGGGGATTCTGAAGCCATTCCATCCAGGCTTTACTGCCTGTCCTCATTTCGACTCTTGAGCTCGTCTCCTTCCATCGGGCCTTAGGCCGGAGTTTCTGAAGCCATTCAATCCAGGCTTTACTGCCTGTCCTCAATTCGACTCTATAGCTCGTCTCCTTCAACAGGGCCTTAGGACGGGGATTCTGAAGCCATTCAATCCAGGCTTTACATCCTGTCCTCAATTCGACTCTAGAGGTCGTCTCCTTCCATCGGGCCTTAGGCTGGAGTTTCTGAAGCCATTCAATCCAGGCTTTACTGCCTGTCCTCGATTCGACTCTATTGCTCGTCTCCTTCAACAGGGCCTTAGGACGGGGATTCTGAAGCCATTCAATCCAGGCTTTACTTCCTGTCCTCAATTCAACTCTAGAGCTCGTCTCCTTCCACCGGGCCTTACGACGGGGTTTCTGAAGCCATTCAATCCAGGCTTCACTTAATGTCCTCATTTCGACTCTAGAGCTCGTCTCCTTCCATCGGGCCTTAGGCCGGAGTTTCTGAAGCCATTCAATCCAGGCTTTACTGCCTGTCCTCAATTCGACTCTATAGCTCGTCTCCTTCAACAGGGCCTTAGGACGGGGATTCTGAAGCCATTCAATCCAGGCTTTACATCCTGTCCTCAATTCGACTCTAGAGGTCGTCTCCTTCCATCGGGCCTTAGGCCGGAGTTTCTGAAGCCATTCAATCCAGGCTTTACTGCCTGTCCTCAATTCGACTCTAGAACTCGCCTCCATCGACAGGGCCTGAGGCCGGGGTTCTGAAAGCCTTTCCATTCGCATAATTAAGCTTCATGCTTAAAGTAAGTTCAAGAAGCGTTCGTGGTTGAGGCTCAGGGCAGACAAAAGAATCGTCGTTAACCATAATCCTGGCCAGACTACGGCCAATTTGAGGAACATGACAAAAAAAAAAACAAACATCGAACAAAAGTCAAACGTCTTGTCATGACAAGCCCAACCTAAGGTCGTAGCAGCAAGCTCCCCGAAGAAATTCCCACTCAACAGACTGACCCACACAGTCTCCCATCGCAGTTCGTTGACCCCCAGCAACTGCACACAGCCAGCCCATACATCATCTTCGTTCTCCGATCAAGCCCATTTCTCATGCGATTAATGCACCAGGCACCTCCGACAAGCAACTGACCGTGGGAAGGTAACAACGCCTATCAGCCGCCTTAATAAAATTAAACCTCTGCCATTGTATCGGCCGTCTGCAATTGCTACCACTTTTCCGACTGTGTAGCCACAAATTGTCTAATCCACTCTCGGATTCTCATGGCCACTCGAGTGTGCCTTGTCGAAATTTCGGTGGAAGCGATCGAAAGATACTTCACGTGCACCGGAGAGAGAATTCACTTTCACTTCATTCTGAGTGAGACTCCGGACACGGGTGGAGACGATGGCTCGATGGTATCGTCCAAAAGCAAAATTAATGCCATTGACTTGTGCCTGTGGCTGGGTGTTTTCTCTGTTAATCTCCGATGCTGGCCTCTAACCCACACTCGCGGTCCGACGCCATCCAACGCATGGTAATATAATTTTGACCCCATTACCGGTGTTGGTGCCGGTGGATTAGCCAAGTCCGACGTCGCCGTCTCTGACGGACGGACGGTATATTGATCACCGTGTCGGAATGTCGAACCGGTGCGCTGGCTTTCAAAATGGAAAACCAATGAGATGGTGGTAAATAAAACGACGGCTCGCTCGAGGTGGTTGACACACAGCGCGAAATCGGCATGTGTTATGCTGGTCACTGGTCCCCCACTGTCGTCGTTCGATATTGAATTTCATGTCTTCTGCTGCTGGGCTGGGATATTTTGTTGTCGAATTAGTCATCGTAAATGCGGATTGTCTTTCGTTGCTGTTTGGCGAGATAAAGAGTTTCACTTTTTTCA
This sequence comes from Eristalis tenax, assembly GCA_905231855.2. Taxonomy (NCBI): domain Eukaryota; kingdom Metazoa; phylum Arthropoda; class Insecta; order Diptera; family Syrphidae; genus Eristalis; species Eristalis tenax. Next base: position 12,308,099 of record HG993124.1, on the reverse strand, counting down.
GGGTGCGTAAGCAAAAGTGTGCCATTTCGGGTGATTGTCACACAAATTATGGCTGAAATTAAAAACTAATCGGTTACTGAGCTGCTGACGATCTAGGCCAGGTGACGATTAGGTGGTGGATTTCATATGTTTACAAGAAAGTCCGGCCGTGGTAAACCAGACGAATGCGATGGAAGAACTCGATGGAAGTTCGTGGCCCAACTTGACTCTCTTGATGAATTTGGTGTGATTTGATCAATTTTCTCCGAACCTACCAGGATCTGGAAACCTCGTGGTTTCTGATAAACCTCGTTGCAGTGCCCTTGCTCTCATCCGTCCATGAGAGGTTGTGGTTGTGAAACCGAACAAGCATGAATTCCGCTCAATCTAAGTCCTTTCGGTGTTCGTTTGGGTAAATATTTTAATTCGTGCGGTTTTTTTTTTTCAGTGAGGGCCTTCTGCGGGTGGGGCAAAACTTCCCATTCACTGTTTTCCAAGTAATTCTTAACCGGAATAGCAACGTGGGGCCGAGCGTTGTCATGATGGAAAATTATTGCCTCATGTCTGGTCGCATATTCCGGGCGTTTTTCGGCTACTGCTCTCTTCAAACGGATTAATTGTGGTCGGTAGCGTTGTCCATCGATGGTTTCACCCGGTTTTAACAGCTCATAATGCAGCACACCCTTCTGATGCCACCAAATACAGAGCATTACCATCGCGCCATGGATATTCGGCTTTGCCGTTGATTTGGCTGGTTGATCGGGTCTCAAAACCACTTTTGGAACTACCGCTCAGCTAGCGCATGTTCACCAAAAACTTCCACCAAAATTCCATGACTTTCGGCAGCAGTTTTCTTCATATTAAAGTAAGATGAAGAACTCCCCGCAAAAACACTTTTTCAGGCACAAAGTTCGACATATTTGAGTGAAAAAAATTATTGTTGTTTACACTTCAAATGAATGACATATACTGAAATGACGTACAATGACAGTTGCTTTCCAACGCATGTTCCAATGGAATAATACAAGTAACGCCATCTCTTAGCAAACCGCACGAATTATAGACCCAATATTTTCTGGTGGTCTCACATCATTATTTCCTGCTAACAGACAGCTATTGTGGCTCATCATCATCTTCTGACCTGTATGCTCCACCAAAGGGTTCGCGGGGATAAACCACGCACGAGAGATCTCCAGTCAACTCGTTCCTCTGCCATCGACTCTAACTCATCATGACTTATGCCCAAGCGTAACCAGGCGAATTTTTGGTCCAACCATCTCGTCCTGAGTCTGCCAAGCTGACGCCTACCTGATAGAATTGCATTCAACGCCCGCCTCGGAAGTCGTGACGAAGGAGAGATTCGTGCCACGTGACCAAACCACCGAAGCATAGCCCTTTCCGTTCGAAGTTCAAAGAGTTCCTCGCACACTGCCGTGTTTCTCATCCTATCCCGGCGAGTAATTCCCACAACAGCACGAAGAAATCTCGTCTCAGCGGCTTGTGTTCTTTCGGTCATTCCCCAAATTTGTTGACCATAGCTGAGAGTAAATACCGAGTTGAAGACCGCTGACTCGGCTTTGACACCAAGTTCGGCCTTCCTGGTTACAGATCCCCCAAACAGTTTCAAAATTTACCCAGTTTGACCAATCCTAAAGGAAAGCTCGGCATTACTCAAGGAAAGCTACAGGAAAGCTCGGCATTACAAAGGAGAGGTGGCAAGCCGCACCCTTGGGGAAGTCCAAAGCCCACGGGAAAAGGTGTTGATTTAGCATCCTTAACCCGAACACAGCTGCTACAGTTTGTGTATAGAGACTGAATGGCCTTCAGAAGAGGGCCATCAATCCCCTCCAGAGCTTATGCCTTTTCCAAATCCACAAGACAACTGTAGGTGGGCTTGGCATACTCCCAAGCCTTCTCAAGTACCATACTTAGAGTGGTCGGTTCTGCCGTGACCAAAGCCGCATTGTTCATCCCCCATCCTGGGCTCGACCATAGCTCTAGACCGCGCAACACCATAGCGTAGACTTTCCCGGGGAGACTTAAAAGAGATATGCCGCTGAAGTTGGAGCATTATCTTTTGTGAAAGTGGGACAATCACCCAGTTTGCCAATCGCAAGGAGTCTCACCGCTGGGCCACCACCCAGGCCACTTTAATGACACGAGAGAGCCATAAAACTCCCTCTTTACCCATCGCTTTAAGCACTTCTGGTCGGATTTCATCCACACTTGCCCATTTGCCAGCCGATTCATTCGCCAAAATGACTTCCTTCGTTGGACTATTCTCCGAGCCACTCAAGACTACGGGTCTGGCTTCCTAAGTGTCCTGCTCCGGAAAGCGCTCGCTCCATCTGCCTAAGATGTCACCCATATTATATTGGAGCCATTCTTTGTTTCGTCATTTACTATCTAGTTCCTCTTGTTTTGAGTCTAATGTGCTCTTTCCAATGAAGCCTTACATCTTGGGTCATTCCTAGCTACTTCGCTGCATTAGTGTATGGTACTAGACGGATAAGGTCAATATGCACGGATTTGCTCAAGTTAAGTATTCCATCTTTCAGTCCAGCTGACAATTCGGTCTCTGATAGCTTGTAGTTTTTTCATGGAATCCAGTGTTGTGTCTCCCACCGTGTCGTCGGAATAAGGAAGATTTACCAACTGTCTTTGGTATAGACGAGGTATAACATGGGCCCGAGGACACTTCCTTGAGGAACTCCGGCTTGGATCTGCTCGAGGTTAGAGTAACGGTCTTCCTGTTCTCTGAGAAAGTAACGCGATGTTAAAGAACTGGATGGCGCAGTTGGTTAAGTGCCTGCCCTTGCTGGACTGCATTATTCATCTCAATTTAGTCTCCTATCCGTCATCGTCTACAGATGCTGCGACGTCGTTGACAACAAAAGGGAAACTTCTCTTTACGGACACCCCTCTATAAAGGACACTCCTCTCGTCGCAGTCTCTTGCGTTTCGAACCCCTTCAGAACGGACACCCCTACACAACGGACAATCAAGACGGTCCCACGACTGTCAAAGTTTAACAGTAAATGGTCTTAGAAGCGTCTGAAAAGCAGGCTTCTCGTACCTTCCATACATTTCCACAGAGAGGAACAGATTTCTGAAGAACGTGCTGATCGCCTGTGTCCATGAGCAAGTGTTTAGCGTCAGCTTCTCAGAAAATCAAACAGTGGAGTCAATCGTGCTGTAGAAAGTGACAACTAATTGATTATGAAACGACGACAGCCCTTCGACTCTTACTTGTAAACACGGCGTGTCTGGCAAGAGCGTATGTGCATGCATTGCACGTGGGCTTGTCGGGAGTCGATGCGAAGAAAGTTGTTCTCAAAAATTGATTACCAACCAGCAGCGCAAGCGGATCAAGACAAACAGTGGTGAATAAATTAAGATTGATTTGCCGCAGCAGCGCCTATGAAAGGTGAATGGCTTGTCTGAGAGACAAATAGTGCCTGCGTCGACTCAAATTTGCCAACCAATCACGGCTCACAGACGGTAGCCATGAACTTGGCCTCGCCCAGCAGTAGGCAGCCAATGAACCTCAAACGCCAGCTCATCGAAATTCAATTAACACGCGTCCGCACTCGGTGGCTTGTGGTCCCACAAGTAACCGTCCCTGATCGACCGTGAAATTGGACTTGACTCTCGGAGACCACGGCAGTTTTCACAAAAGTTGCCATAATTTCATTTGAATTTCGATTGAGAAAGGCTTACTAACCACAAGCAGCAAACCAGTTGCCACCTAAATGGACAACCGACCATTCTCTGCGGAAACTAGACAAATCCAGTTCATTTGCAACTGCCGACCAGATGGACAAGCTCCAGCACCTGCACCCATTACGGCCTGAAGATGTGCTCCTCAATTGCATAACGACACGACGATGCTGCCGCTGCTGATGATGAGGCGGTTGACGAGTACTCCTCTTACCAGCTCGATGCAGGAGTTCACGTTTCGAAACAAGACTCCCTCGGCTGCGGCTCGGCTTACCGCCCCGCTGCGGTGGCGACGGTCTTCCGCCAACAAACGCTGCACCACTCCCAGCGCGATGTGGGAAAATCAAGTTCAGGTGGCCCCGGCCGCCTGCAATTGATACACAAACGTACACATACCCGCCACCAACGGCCACCAGTCACTGGCGAGCTCGTTGCTTGTCGCGGCCAAACTGGGGAACTGGGTCAGATTTTAGGAAACCCGTTTTCTCTTTGCCTTTTATCATCTGATATGGTAATAGTACGCGCGAAAGATATCTGCAAATAAAAAGCGTCTCAATACGTATCGACGAGTGTGTACATACGTGTGCATGTGCTCGTTGTCACAGCGAAGTGGCGGGCTGGCCAGAGTGCTGAGTGTGCCTGTACAGCGGATCAATTTGGCGTTGAGTAACTTGATTTCATGTTGGCAATGGTCTCGATCTAATTTGGCTCGTTGTTCTTTTCTTTTCAGATCCACTTGTGGAGTAATTGCCCATTCGAGTCCCCCGATCTAAGGTAAGCTGGCTATGCAGTAATTGTGTTGTGGAAATACCGTCCGTTTGGTAACCGTTTTTCGGCTGCCTGTGCGATGAATTTCAAGTGCGAAATTCGGGATCATAGATTCGGTTTTATTCGAGAGGAGACTGTGCAAGTGTTGCGACAATTACGTGTGTGAAAATTGAAAAAAGAACAGTTCTCTGACACACTGAGGCGGCTGGCGGCGGGAGGGAGAGACAGTCTGTCATTTGGCAGGCGTTGCGTGGACCAGTGGAGGTGTCATTGACATTCTGGAATGTGGCTTCAAAAATGATGACTTGGAATTGGCGGTACAGCTGTGGAATATTTGAAGGCTTTATTTGCCGATTTAGGTCAAATATGCGCCTTTTTGTGCGATAATTTGTTGTCATTTTGAAGATAGATCCATTAGGCCTCTCTTTCGTAGATGCCCTCGTCCAGTACAGTCAGCGTTTCCTCTCCGTACTACAATTGTACTGCTTTTGGGACATTGTTACGGGCTGGGTACGGTAGTACGATGAAGCCGTGCAAAATGAATTTACTCCAAGTTTTGTTTAGAAAGGAGACGTAGTATGCAGACACGCACGCTGAATTCTAAATAACTAGAGAGAAAGATAATAATTTTTTGATTTCACAAGATCGACATGAAGTGTCGATTCCCTTTCTTGTGCTACTGTTAGAGTAAGTTGGGCAAATATGGCCGACCTTAACAGTCTTCGATTGAAAACCATCAATTTATGTTGACCGACGACCCTTGGAGGGTCTGAGCCATATTCTGGCAGAGCTGTGTGATGTGTCATAAGTCACAACTGGTAGTGAGTCACAAAGAGAAAAAAAAGAGAAATGCAATAAAATAAAAAATAAACTTTTTAGGCCGCAACTTAGAAATGTCAAGGAATCTACGAAAAGGGAACTCTTTCATCAAATTCTTCCAAATTCCGATTATTATTTACTTTGCTACATGTTTTTCCTCTCCCACATTGAGTTGTGAAAAGAGAGCGAGAAAAAAGTGTTGGACATGAAAACAAATTCACCACACCATGGTGTGTGTTTTCTTGTGAGCTTTTTGCTAGACTACCAAATTGCTCAAGCTCCACAAGCGATGTATCACAATCTTCGCATCACAGACATTTGTGATATGTGACCACCTGAGAACCCGAATAGGGCCATAAATATGCAGGAATGTGTCAAGAAGGCCTCCACGGCTCTTTACTGCTGCCATTGAGTGCAAGTGGGGACTACAGCCCCGAATGGTCCACTGGCTATTCGTCTCGGTAGTGAGAGCCATACTCTTGAATGGCGTTGCAATTTGATGGACCGCACTCGAAAAGGAAATCAACCTCACATGGCGTGCGTTAAGAACGACCTCCTCCGAAGCACTAAACTAACTCCTTAACCTGGCACTAGATAGAGTGCTAGCAGCTAGTACGGTCATCAGATTAAGATCACTGAAAAACTGGAACGAACTTCGGTCTGGGCATTCAACGATCCTACGCAGGTATAACTCTGTGCCCAAAGATGCAGACCACACGTCACCTAAACTCCTCTTCGAGACAAATTTATCAACCAGCACAGCACCCAGATCTTATTGGGAGCCTGATCACCAGACGCTGGACGGTCCACTGCGAATATTGACAGATGGGTCGAAGGTGGATGCTGGTGTGGGGGCTGGTGTCTATTCCAAGGATTTGAACATCATGTCAGATGCTCTGTCATGGCTAAAAAAACAAAATATCAAGCACAGATATTGTCATCTGTTCAGAGGCTGTCTGACTGCTTACTTACTTACTTATCAGGCTGACGACCCTAGGAGGGTCTGAGCCAGAGCAATTGCTGCCTTCCCGTCATCAAGACCAAGCTGTCTTGCATCCGCGATTACTTGGTCTTTATACCGGAGATTCGATCTACCTCTCCTTCTCGAACCAGGAGGCTTGGATTCGAAGCTGGAGTGTTGATGTCCATTCGCTCTGTGTGGCCGAGCCAGTGCAGTCGACGGATTTTTGTCTTCCGAACTACATCCACATCCTGGTACAGCTCGCGGTTGTGTCTTCTCCTCCTCACAGACGGACCATATATCCGACGCAGAATTTTTCTTTCGAAGGTACCAAGAATCAGCAGAGGTTTAGCTTAGCGCCCAGCATTTGGCTCCATAGAGCGAATTTTGTCGAGCATGATTTTGGTCCTTCGAGTCAGGAGTTTTGAGCCCAGTTGCTTCGACAAACCGAAGTAGCATCGGTTGCCAAGGGCGATTCTACTTCGGATCTCCACTGTGAGGGAGTTCATGTTTGCCCCGAGGTAGACAAACTCCTTTACTACCTCGAAATTGTAGCAGTCGAATGAATAATTTTTTTTAGTAATGATTAAAATCAATTTACATTCACTCTTAAGTAAAAGAAACATTTTCTAAAAACGCAACAAAAACCTATTGTCCGTTTTTTTTCGAAATTTGAACGTTTTTTTAAGAAAAACATGCACAATAGTTTTATTCAAAGTATTGCCCCTCTGAAGCAATGACTTTTTCCCATCTTTCTGGCAATTTGTGGATCCCATCCCAAAAGAACTGCGCCGGCTTGGCAGCCAAGAATGAATCAAGCCATTTTTTGATATTCTGCTCTGATGTGAACCGTGTTTCAGTGAAGGCGTTCTGCATCGACAGGAACAAATGGCAGTCAGAAGGGGCAAGGCCTGGGCTAAAAGGCGGGTGGGGTAAAACTTCCCATCCACTGTTTTCCAAATAGTTCTTAACCGGAACGTGGGGCCGAGCGTTGTCATGATGGAAAATTATTGCCTCTTGTCTGGTGGCATATTCCGGGCGTTTTTCGGCTACTGCTCTCTTCGAACGGATTAATTGTGTTCGGTAGCATTGTCCATTGATGGTTTCACCCGGTTTTAGCAGCTCACAATACAGCACACCCTTCTGATGCCACCAAATACAGAACATTACTTTAGCGCTTTGCAGTTGATTTGGCTGGTTGGCCGGCCACTTTTGGCACGTTCGCTCAGCTAGCGCATGTTCACCGAAAACTTCCACCGAAATTCGATGACTTTCGGCAGCAGTTTTCTTCATATTGAAGTAAGATGAAGAACTACCCGCAAAAACACTTTTTCAGGCACAAAGTTCGACATATTTGAGTGCAAACAAATTCTTGTTGTTTACGCTTCAATTGATTGACACATACTGAAGTGACGTACAATGACAGTAACTTTCCAGCGCATTTCAATGGAATAATACAAGTTACGCCATCTCTTAGCAAACCCCAACATGGCCTACCAGGTGTTAATATGGCCTGGTAATGATTTTTCTCATATACATTGTTGTAGTGTTGTGTTGCTCATACAAGAGGCTCTACAAATGTTCCATTCATCACTACAGACATGTTCCAACACCTCAATGATTTGTCACATCTCACTGTTTGTCATACTCAGAGAAAATTTCTCCTTCTGAGTAGAAGTATCAGCAGACATCACAGTGTGCGCTGATTCATGGCAGAAATTAAGTATTATATACCCTAGTCCACAGGCGAATCTTAGAGGCTTTTTGACAGTCACGAAATTACTTAAATGCCGTTCTCTGATTGGTCCAATAGGCTTTAAAAAATGATATAAAAAGTGGCTGTTAAAAATGTTAAAGCGTAAGAGAGGTAGAAGTTGGGCTCTCTATCATTCTTAATTTCTAATTCATTGACGTCAACTGTCATATTGGTGTGCAGTTGGGACATTTTAGATTCTGTTGTCATTTATGGGGCACTTAACAGAAGCAAAACAAATGTATTGCACATTTAACTGGCAAATTATTTCAATTCTTCAATCACTCATTCACATTTGTGACATCGCTAGCAAAGTCGTCCAAGCAATGCCGTATGGAACTAATTCTTAGGTGTCAAATTTTATACCTCAGCTGATGACATTGTACCACTTCACTTTCTAAAATGAGTACCATGTACAAACTCATTGCAAATACGAGTCCTACTTAACACTACATTGTCGCTCGATGCCTACACAGTCTTCTTGTACACGCAGTGTGCATACAACACATTGTACGCAAGCTGCGGCATTTAGCAAAGATCATGTGTTAAGTGTGGCCTACTGGTCGATATTAGGCTTGTTTTTATTGCATGCTCATATACGCTATGCACAAAAAAAAGATCATCGGTGCTCAATAACTCATCATAAAAAGCTTGGCAGCACCGACGACATTAATGACATTTGTGGCAATCAGGGGTGGGATCGTGTTTCCACCGAACGAAACCGCGAGGTTCCCTTAATTATCTCCTAACCTACCAGGTTCCGTCACACATTTTCGGGGTCTGGAAACCTCGCGGTTTCTGATAAAACTCGTTAAATCCTCCTCGAGTTCATTCGCCCGTGAGAGGTTGTGAACCCGGATAAGCCTACAGCGTGAATTTCAGTCTATTTTCTCATTTTGTCTGGTGTTCTCACACTATTATGTCCTGTCAGCAAACAGCTGTTCTGAAGGCCATTTAAAAATTGAGAGCGAGTGACATTTCTGTTGGCGGGCCCTTATAAATCGAGAGCGAGTGACTTGAAAATTGAGAGCGAGACCACTTCAAGATCGGCCTTTTGATTAAAAGCGGTTTAAAAATTTACTTGAACGGAATTCTTTTTACAATTGAGTTTACAAATAGACTAAAGGTTAGGGTTTTGGCTCAACAATAGGGGCCCAACTGATGTACTTTTTTTAATTTAATGTTTATTATTATTGACGGTTTAATGTTTATTTTGTATGTCCTATAATGTCTGGTACTTACATCGGGTTGTTCTGTGTGTCCATGTGGAGTGGTGATGTGTTAGCCGACTTGGCCTCGATGGTGATTGCTATCGCTGCTCTGGTAGAATCCATGCAGCTCCTTGTTCGACGTCGTTGGAAAGTTCTGCTCGTTTAGCAGATTTAACGCACTGTCCGTGGATTCTGTTTCTCAGGTTCCTGATTTCCTGGTTAGGATGGTTGTTGATGTTTAGTAGCTGCTTTCTGAACAGTGTCGCCATGTACTGTTGCAATGGGATGATGCGTGCTTGGTCGTAAAGCCTATTGATGCTGTGGTGCCTTTGACGGTCCCTGTCGAAGGTGAGTCCGGTACATATTAGCAGTATTTTCCTTTCCAAAATTGCGAGCTTTGTCATGCTGGTCTTAGAGATGGTGTGTCAGTTTGGGAAGCAGCATTTTCGTTATGGGATAGATGCGATGGAAGCCTAGGTTGGCATTCGTTTCGAATGACTGTTGAACTTCAACCTTTCCATGAAGTTAACGACAAGATACTTGACCTTTTCGTTTGTTTATGTTTCTATACTGTTAGGGAACACTAGCTTTATTCTTCGACATTTGGCTGCTGATCTGCACCCACCTCCGGATGGTCTCTTAAAGCACATAAGTCCCGATTTGCCAGCATTGATGCGAACATATACGAATATATACGATCCACGGATGTCACATCACGTCACATCGTCAATCAAACCGCGGATGGACATCAGGCACAGGATGCCTCATTACCAAACATGTCTGGTCTATGATCGATTCGAAGCGATCGCTAAGCTTGATCAGATTAAGCCGACCAAATCTCAGATCCCTAATTGGCGTTCTAACAGGGCATTGTACCATCGGATCTTACGCCTCTAGACTGGGCCTTACCTATAATGATTACATGCACGAGGACGAGGAAGAAACTACTTCAGTTTGGGGCTCAAAACTCCTGACTCGAAGGACCAAAATCATGCTCTACATCCGAGCCTCCTGGTTCGAGAAGGATAGGTAGACCGAATCTCGGGTATAAAGACCAAGTAATCGCGAATGCAAGACAGCTTGGTCTTGATGACTGGAAGTAGCGTGCCCAAGACCGTCAATTGGCGCTCTAACAGGGCATGGAAGGCAGCAATTGCTCAGGCTCAGACCCTCCAAGGTCGGCAGCCGGATGAGTAAGTAAGTAAGCAGTCAGGCTGTCTGAACAGATGACAATATCTGTACCTAACATTACATTGTTTTTTAACCATGACGGAACTTCTTTAGTCGCTGTAGACTCTGCCTGAATGGCGCTACAGTGAGAGGGTAGTCGGAAGGACGGTTGAAAACTTAGAGTAGACTCCTGCACCCACTCCTACGCCCATCATCAAGCCATTTGTGAAAATCCGCAGAGGACCGTCCAGCGTCTGGTGTTCGGACGTCCAGTGAGATCTGGTTGGTATGCTGGTTGTAAAGAAGCTTTTCCCGATTATGAGCTTAGGTATCGTGAGGTCGGTGTTTCCTGGTAGGGATCAAAATCTATCGAGGGTGGTAGAGTGTCCGGGGCTGAGCTGGTAGGGATCCAAATTTAAGGAGGATGGTAGAGGGTCCGAAGCTGAGCTGGTAGGGATCCAAATTTAAGGAGGATGGTAGAGGGTCCGAAGCTGTGCTGGTAGGGATCCAAATTTAAGGAGGATGGTAGAGGGTCCGAAGCTGAGCTGGTAGGGATCCAAATTTAAGGAGGATGGTAGAGGGTCCGAAGTTGAGCTGGTAGGGATCCAAATTTAAGGAGGATGGTAGAGTGTCCGGAGCTGAGCTCCTTCCACATTCGCAGCGATTTCAGTTTAATCGCCGTGACCTGCCCGCCGAAGGGATCTATCGGCGGAAGGTTGGGGAGTGTATTTGAAGCTAGAGAGGGGGTAGTTCGCATTGCTCCGCTGATGAATGCTGCACATCCGTTGTCTCTGTCTAACGCAGTCCACCGAATCGCGACGCCGTTTAGTAGTGTGGGTCTCACTATTGATACGCACCACTCGCGGTTGTAGACCCCTTTCGTTTCGTTCCTGTTGGTTTTCCAGATTAGCTACGCGTCCAAATTGAGGCCGATTGAAATTTGGCACTGTTGCTTAGTTTTAGAGGGACTCCCCTCATCTTCGAGGGTTCGAAGACAGGACTTTTGCATTTCCTTGTAAAGAGGACTAGATCTGTTTTCCGAGGACTCATACTTAGTCTAGCCGACTGCATGATATCCGTAATCGTAGATAAGTATTCCCCAGAGGCCGTGATGGCAACAACATCGGCATATGCGGCATACCGTCTACAGACAATTGTGTCCTGCTCGGGGAAACTGCCTGGGAGAAACTGCCACTCGAACTGAAATAGTTTCTGGAACAAATTTGGTTTCTGGTTTTTCGCTATGCTTCTCTATTTGTGCGTCATCGTATTGCATTCACTCACTCTTCCTAACTCGTTTCGAGCACTTCACTTACAATCTTAATAACGTCCTGATTTACTTAAAGCGCATTGGAACGCTTTTCCCAGTTCTGCTCGCTGGGTAACATGTGTTGCTGCTCGCCAAGCAACATAATGTGCAAAAGCGATAAAACGATAAAAGTGATATCAAATGTTAAATTTCAAGTGAAGCGTCATCAAAAGTATGCAGCATGAGTAGTTGAGAAGCTGTCGATCACGCAATAAAATTGAGGAAGTGTGTTAGCAAGTGAATCAATGATTACATCAAGCAGACGGCTTTACATCGCATGTGCGTGTCCACACGCATTCGAACACATTTGCTCTGGTTGTGCTTTGTTTGGTGCGCTTGAGTGCTCTGTTTAACTGGCCACTACAACATTTGTGTTTGAAAAAAACAATGCAACTCATCGGAATCGATACATCGTGTTAAACACGATTGCGGACGAATTGAATCAATTCCAATTGATTTGATGACTTTCCAAGAAAAAGGAAGGATTTTCAAACTGATTCCTGTAAAACTGTAAAACTTGTGCGTGCCGAATGACAGCTGCAGGAGGTGGGAGACCAGCACCTCGTAGAGTGACCCCTCTCGCAGGACGTCGCCATAGTCGTCCTTAACAATCCCCAGTTCGTACCCGAAGAGTGTGAGGAGAATCCAAATTCGAGCTCAAGAGTGAAGCGTGGTCATCCTTCAATGACAAGCATCTCTCAGTTCAGCCATTGGCTCGCCTGATTCTGAACATGAACAACTTACCGCTGTCTCATAGAACATCTTTATATTTGAGTACAGTGGCGATTGATCTTGAGATACCTCATACGTTGTGTCTTTGCAGCCCTTCGGTGGCAGCGGGCACAGTCGGAGAACCACCCAAGTAAAGAGAGGGCCTTGTAAATAGAGATGGCGACTCTGTCCTTATGAGATAACCACTGCTTACCAGAAGGGCAACAATTGTAAGGCAGACGAATAACTTGAGCCAGCTTCGGGATCGTGAAAGACCAACAAAGTCCCAAGCCCAACAGCTGCCACCATTTACTCGGGTTGTCCGGTGTCGTGCCGCTGCAGAAAACATGCTCGAACACATTTCCATTCCATTGGATCCGGCAATTCGTCAAAGAAACGACAATCTCTGATCAGTTACACCCTCTTCCTCCAAGCCCGGAAGATGTTACCGAAGTGCCCCTTTAGCGAGCGTGTGAAAAGAGAAGCCTCAAAATAGACGGAGATATGTACAAAGATGAATGGAAACGACTTCTCGTCGTGCACCGACCTCCGAGACCAGATCTCTGTCGGAGCATCTTCTACTGTGTGCTCTCACATCAGTCGTGACACACTCGTGCATCACAGAGCACTCACCAATCATTTGCGTCTCTTGAGACCGAAGCAAATTGATTTGGAAAGTTTCACAATTGAAAGTCCTTCTTATTTGCGCAAACGTGACATCCGAACATCTCACTCGATTGTTCGCCAACAATCCATCACCACGCTCGCTATGGAACCTGCCATTAGCAGCCAACCGCCCACCGCCCATTGCTACATCCCCAGTCGACGGCGGCGGCGGCGGCGGCGCTCCGAGTCGGTGTCCACAAAAGGAGCCACGGCGGATCGCAACTGTGTAATATCTTCAGCAATTTGTCGAGATTTGATGCATTTTCCCAGAGTTCACAACAAGCCCCTCGACCAAAACAGACCTCTCCCGATCTGAGATGAAAGTAAAAACCTAAATAGCATCACAGACGCTCACTCGACTCGACTCGACTCGAGTCACTCGCCAAAGGCACGAAGCGGTAAGGCACACCGCACACACCACCCAGCCACCCGTCCAGAGCTGCAGACACGGCGCTGATAATTATGGTCAAGGAAAGCCATATAAATAATTAATGACCATCGTTAGCCACAAGCAATGAGCCAAGTTTGTACTTCGTTCCCCATGCATGCGTGTGTGTGCGCAATAGCAGCGACTGCGTGCAAAATGAAAACAAAAATAGTTTTCCTGCCCAGCTTCCTGTGTGCGCCGATGTTGCTTTGCGCTTATCACGATTCATGTACGGACGCTGTACAGCTTGCTCCCTCCCCGCCGCGCCGACACCTGTATGAGCTCACTCATAAGCTGGGTAATAATGTTGTTGTTGAAACGACGATGCTCTCGACCAAGTCGCGACCATCCAGCGGCCGGACGGTGAGATGCGAGGAGTGATGGCGATTGATTTCAATCAGATGTCTTTCGCAGAGGTTAGGAAATCGAAAGAAGATGGAAAAAAGAACTAGGTTCGAAGTGAAGAGATTAGCGCCGAGATACATTGTTGTGAGCGTTCCATTTGAAAGCAGCCGTCACTTGAGTTGAGATGGTAAACGACGCTTTAAATTGTGATCACGTTCGTGATGGAGCATGATATTGCATGTTGCTTATTGGGGCATCATCATCATCTCCGAAAACAGATTTATGACATCTGTCAATCGGGGCGATGAAAGTGAAGACTGGAGTGTTGCTTCTCTTGCTTCGTTGTCTGCGTCCCCAGTCTCAGTCCCCAGCTAGAGGATACGATTCGCTTTGTTCGCAAATTCCCCAAGACGGTGGCTGTTCTTTAATTGTTTTACTGGGTTAGAAAGTACGAAGAATGACGTTCAAGAACTGGATGAGTGGATGAGGAATGGACTTATGGGAGCTTCTTGATGGCTTTAAGCATGAGCGCACGTTGGATGCACAAATACCTCGTTGAAGTTGGCCGATTTGAGGTGTTTCTTTATCCCTGCTGATTCGGGCAGTTAAAGAACCCGAGATTGGATTCCATTTTGTTTCCATTCCTTTCATTGAATGAAGACTCCAAATCGTGGTCATCATTGTCGTAGGAGAGCTCAATTTCGGCGGACTTCCTTTAGGCTCGTGTGCTTCTTTCCTTGAAAGAGTCGCAGGGAATGGGTTCGGAGCCATTAGTTTCCCCGGCCTAGAGAGGCTAAGAAGGAAGTGAGCCACCGGCAGCTTCTATTCGAGAGTACAGCCAACTCTTCGTGATCTTTGTCGGTCGGTAGGTAGTAGACGAGGTAAGGTCAATTGTGGAGTAATTTGTTGGAATTTGAGGCTATACGGCGACACTGCAGTGGTCACAGATTGGCTTGGACAGCCTGATGGAAGGAAATTTAGACAAACTTCACTTTCTTCACAACAACTTCCTTTCTGTCGAAAACTCAGTTTACACATGCTCCGAGTCAGTGGACAATGTTGTCGAACCCTGAGTCTAGACATGCTCCGAGTCAGTGGGGAATGTTGTCGAACTCTCAGTTTTGACGTGTTCCGGAGCAACTTTCTGAGCACTCAGACCCAGCGGGTGGGGGGAAGATCCAACAACATCAGTTACCCCATAAAATCCACCCTTCGCTGACAATAGCATCGCGACATGCACTGGCGAGCAGACAACAGAGCTCGACAGGAATAAGCGCGGCGCCTAATGCAATGCCTGCAGCAGCACCTCCTTCAGCCAATTTCGCAACCGGTTGGCGAAGGATAAACGCCAACAACGACGTCATTTATATAAGGTAAGTTCACCTTAACTCGAATCACTAATGTCCTTGAAAGTTCCTGCCCTTACTATCCAACCCGAGACGAAGCCACACAGCGAGCAGGAAACAACAAACAAACTGAATAGTCCTTGTTGACACCATTTAGCCTCTCCTAAGTGAAACTAATTTCAGTTCCACTCCATGGAATGCAAATAAAAAAGTCAAGCTATGCTTGGGTATGCCGGGATTTTACTGGACAGGGATCTGAACTTTTCTCTCGCTGCTCACTCCTTGGTAGATATCGAAATCCTGACTGAGGACTTTGCATATAATAATAAAAAAAATATGTGTGGCGCTGCAACCACTCGAGCCACTTTAACAAACAAGGGCCAAGTGAGTAGGGGTCGACGCATCAACCCATAACGCCACGGCTGCCAATAATGAAGTTATGAAATCCACAAGAAGAGCATGGAGAAACTTTTGTGAAAACCAGGACTCACCTGAAACGACGAGAGTCTATAAGGCAATCGAAAGAACTTGACTATCGGGCGTCGCTGTTCGGAGTTGGCCGCACTTTCCTTTAGCTGCTGACAATTGGCAGCTCCACTCAATCGGGACGATAATAGATGATCCGACATGTCAAAATGGGAATAACGAGACTTAAGATATTGCGCTTAAGGGCATTTGTAAGATATGCTCTGGGGAAACGATGCCCGACGATCATTGACTGCACCAACCCTGCACAACATCTCCTACAGTATGGTTTCTGTTGATTTTTGTGAAAGCCTGGACCTAGGCCTCAACTGTTTGTCGAAACTAGACGTCAGAAACATATCTTCTGGCGGACAAATTGCAGACAAAATTCTGGTTGCACGTACATTAATCTTAAGAAGCTACAATTTCTACACGAAAATCCTCGCTAAACCCAGAACGCGAACTCTGGATCGATGGACTCATACACTCTCCGGTGACTCGGAGCACATCTAAAATGGGGGTTCGACAACATTCTCCACTGACTCGGAGCATGTCTAAACCGTGGCAACCGTAGTATATGCTCCTGTTGCGCAAGGTGGAAGAGATTTGTTCTAGAGCATTCTCTCTAAGTCAGTTTCCCTTGAAATTCTGAGAATGAGAGCTGGTTCTAGTCACTTTTGTTTTTTTTTTTTAATAATTTGTGAAGGCACAAGGGGCTGTTAATACCCTTAAGTGTCCGGGATCAAAAACACAGCACGGACCAAAGGTATAGAGGGAGAAACTGGGAGGATGTAATTGTGCACGTTGGTTTGGCCACTTGTAGTCTTCAGGAAATATTAGGCTGGGAAGAGCATTCCATATCCATGCGGTGCGGCTAAAGAAGGAGTCTCTAAATTTAACTGAGCGTACTGAGGTATGCTTAAGGGGAAAACTGATGAGCACTCCTGGTGAGACGGGTACTGCGGAATGAATTCATGGAGAGGAGGAATGCAGTTGGCTAGCTCACTTGAGCATGGTTTGATAAAATAGCGACAAAATACGGACAAAGTAGAGACGATGTTCGAGCAAGTCCAATGACTCTGTAATATTGTTGTCTCCTATAAGTTTTATCACTCGCTTTTGGATTCTATCTAGTAGATGCAGAGTGGTCTTGTGGGCACCAGACCAGAATGAGCGTTGTATTCAAGCTTGGGGCGGATACATTCAAGTCAAATCAGAGGGGGTGAAGTATTTGTTGCATCGATTAAGGAAACCTAAGCATTTTTGGCGACCTCAAATATGTGATCGTTCCAACTGAGTGTTGTGTTGATGCACATACCATGGATGGAAAGTCTCCGTTTTCATCGACACAGGCGCCATTCATGGATACCGACTGACTATCAAGGGTTCGCTTGAGTGACAGCAGACAGTATTGAGTTTCGGCCCAATTAATTATGCTGTCGGAAGATCGGAATTCAATGGGCTTAACATACGCTGCCGTTCCAATTCTACGGCCGAAGAGCGGGGAATATAAAAACCTGAGGGTGCTGTCATCAGCGAAGGAATGGATTGGATTCTTCCTCTGATATTAGGTGCTTGCCAGACAAAATCCCGGAATTTCGTCGTATTCTCCACACAATCTGTAGAGACCTTCTGATACTCCAGGTTTCCTTAGGTGATCCTTGATTCTACCGTGTCCTGTTCGAAAGCCTGTAAGGATACTGAGGATGTTCTTGCTCACTGGGATACATGCCTCAAACCTCTTCCGGTTATGGTCAAGGGTTACTTGAGCATGAGCGTTGTTCCAAGTATCTGCCCGGTTCCTTCTTTCTAGTTCTCTAAACTCTTCCCTGAGGACATGATCTCCTACAGGGCAGAATGGTTTGGGTCCTCCAATAGGTTCGGATGCTAGGGAGTCGACCATTTATCCAGCCAGGTATGCACTCCAGCTCAGCTCCTTATGCGTCTGTAGACATTCCCAGACAAACATGGATTTGATGCTCAACTCGGACTCTAGTGCCGACTGTCCGACATTTTTGCTATGTCGCAGTTGGCATAGTCAGTGTCAAGATTGATTGGAAAGCATCTGTCTATGGCATAAGCTTTTGCTTGAGAGATACTGGGATTGGCCCATGGGTTAGTAGTACCTTGTCAAAATACATCTGCCCCTGTTCCTTCAGCAGTTCTTCATCCATCTGTGTACCGTTTTGGCGTATTGCTGTTCAGCCTGTGGACTGTGGATTAGTGCAGAGCTTGATGGTAAACTCCTTTTGGAAATTGACTACCTTATCAACTAGTGTCCTAGTCGACTAGTGTATCGAATTATTTCGATGTAATGTACCTGTCCCTTCTTTTGCCATTCTTCTGATTGATTTATTTGCACACCAACCACCAGATGCAATGGAGTCAACTCCAACAGCACCTCCATGGCGGCAGTTGAGCAAGTTCTCGTGGCTCCTGTAATACAGAGACATGCCAACCTCTGAATTTTCTTGAGGTTCTCTCTTGCACTTATCAGGTTGGGTGGCTATTGCACCGTATGCAATTGTTGGTCTAACAACAGCTATGTACATCCATCTTAGGTTGCTTGGACTGCATCCCCAGGATTTTCCCACCAAGCTCCGACAAATCATAAGAGCACGCGTCGCTTTCCTGGTTACCTCTTCCGTGTGCTTCTTCCAGATGAGATGAGATACCACACCTGAAGCATTTGTGTCTGGTTTGTGGGTCGTCCAGTCCAATTATCTGATCGATGGCGACTTAGGTGCATGTGTTGATAATTTTAAAGACCCTCAAAAAATCCACTTTTAGGCGATCCTCCTGCCCGTGTCCTTCATCAATACTTCTAGGACTTCCTGCGCTCACATTCAGTCGCTTGTCTGTCCTTGAAGCTAGAGCATTCTTCATTACTGCCCCTTGACTTGGAATACTCAATTTTTCGGGACTGCTGTTAGTTTCGCTTAGAGGCACAAATTATTTCGCACCACTCGCAGTGCACAAGCCAATCAAACTGAGCTCCTACAGAAATATCTGAATTGCACACTTCGTTTCAAGTCCTGTCCCCAATAACAACTCAATAAGCATCATTTCAGCCAGCACCTCAACACAATTCCCGTCTTCATTGCGCCGACACACTGTCGATCTACGACTCATGCACCCATCCGCAGCAACGCCACAAGAAATGACGAAATGTCTCCCACTTCTTGCGCGACGCAGTCCATCTCTGTCTGCAACAACTTGTGCTCGACGCACAATAACAACAACATCAACAAGAACAACTTCAAGTCCCCCCATGACCATTCAGGCACAATGTTGTGCAGCCACTCTGCCACCAATGTCCATATAGCCACTCGATCATCGGTCTCGAATGAACAGCCAAACAAACACATCCATCCATAAGATGACGCCGCAACTAATTCAAAACCGAACAAGAATGTAGGAGGACAACTTTCATTTCGATTCCCCACAACAGAGCGGTTCTCCGCGGCGCACCACAGCGAAACTCCGCCGCCAGCACTCCGGCTTCTGGCTGGGTGGGGTTGTCGCAGACATGATGAGACATTTGTTTTGCCAAATCCATGCACAGTTCTGGAGAACCATTCGAAGCCCTGACCCACATGCGCAAGGGACTTGTGGTTCGTTTCCACTTTTCATTTCAGAAACCCGCCGATGAAAGTAAAACCCGATGTCAGGCATCTGCATATTCATCGCGGCGGTTTATGGATGGTTCTTGTGTTTTATTGTCCACCGGAATTCGGTTCCGAATCTGGAATGTATCTGTGACACATCCCAAGAACGCAGTGACGAAATACCACGACAGGCACACACACCCAGTGTCTTCGATTTCACTTTCACCTTTGCATGCCTTATTTCGCGGGATGTGTGCGGCCGACGAGAAGACCGCGGCGCTTCTTCGATTCAGTTATTATGGTCAATTTTATCGACTCTTCTGCTTTGTGGTCTGGTTCTTTTGAATTGAAATTCATATTTTATGCGCGTTAACCTGCCGAGTGGAGTGGCCTTCCCTCATAATGGAGATCTTCTTTTGGGTGGTTTCGTGGTCAGTTTCCCTTTTTTCGGTCTGAACTCTTGCTTGTTTGAGGAATATCTCAGATTTTTGTTGACCCAGAATTCCGTCATATGAGAGTGGCAATTTATTTGCAGTTTTGGCCGGAATTTTGGGCGTATTTCATCGGCGCGTGGTGCTGAAGGAACTTTCCCAAGATGCTTGGCATTTGAATCGTCTTTTATGCTGGAATGTTGTCTCGAGAGATTTATGAGCTCTCAAATTGGTGTCAGGCTTAGGAAGCTATTTGCGTTCCTCGTCGTTAATCTGTCAGTCACCCTTCCGTGGCATCATCGTGGCTAGTCGAACTTTTGGGATTGAGACGGCTTGGGGAATAGTGATAATGGCACAACCCATTTTCGTCGATCGATCACATCACCGCAATACTGGGCAGCCTGTTCACAGGGGAATCGCAGTCTCAAAAGATAGAGAAAGGCATGGTCTTGCACTGTGGGCCAAAGTAATGCTATCAATCTGAACAAAAAATTGCCACGGGTTTGCATTAAACACAAAATCGTTGTACACTTGGAGGGAGTACTCGTACACGTCGATTTCCAAGTCGAAGCATAGGTGGGCAGTCCGAGTGGGGTCTTGCCTTTTATTGCCTGTCTTACTAGTGGACTGGACCTACACAACAGATCTAAGCCAAATGCGAATAGCACAACTTGAGAAACTCTCTGAGCATTGTCAGTGACTCGAGAGATGGAGAACCGCAATCAACGAAAGTTGCTCGTATCGGGGATTGAACCGAGCTCCTTGAGCGTGTGAGTCCAAGCACTTACCTATTACATCAAGGCGAGCAACTCTGGTTTACCAAAAAATTCCAACGAAAGCGTCACACACTAGAAAAAATGACGGCTGCATAGATAACATGTCGAAACATAATGAAGTCCCGAGGAGAGTAAGAGGAGTGGAGTTCAGTTCAGGGGAACTGAGGGACACAATGCTGTTTGTACTGGTCTGCGGGCTTGGAAGTTTTGAAAATATCCGATTTCACGCTGAAAGTTATTTTAAGTTGGCCACACTCTAGCAGTAACATTCCAGAAATGTCATTTCTTATCATTTCAGCCCAGGCTATCATTCGATAAGTGGGTTTTTTTAAGTTTTCTCACAGATTTTCAGTTCTTATCCATCATTCTCCATCATTCCATAGGAATCCAAGAAAAATATTAACCCTCATCATTTCTAGCGTAATAGTTCGTTCTACGGAACCCCATTTCCTCCAGTTTGCTCCAAGACACAACTCGATAAGCATCAACATATTAACTCTTATCATTCCTGCCATCATTTCCAGCGTCATTTTTCGTTCCAAACTGTACTCCGTTTTAAGTCGTATCCCCTATTTTGTTCTAAAACATAACTCAATAAGCAGCAAAAGATCAGCCCTCATCATTCCTGCCATCATTCTAGAGTAATTTGTCGTTCCAAGCTACACACTGTACTCGCTCTTACTCCAGAAAGCCCCATTCTCATTCTGTTAGTCATGTCTCCACTTTGTCCCAAAACACAACTCAATAAGCATCAAAATATTAACTCTCATCATTCCTGCCATCATTCTAGATTAATCTTTCGTTCCAAGCTACACACTGTACATGCTCCTAGTCCACAAAACCTTATATCTTAACTCCGTTTCAAGTTCTGTCCCACATTTTGTCCAAAACACAGCTCAATAATCATCAAAAGATCAACCCTCATCATTCCTGCCATCATTCTAGAGTAATTTCTCGTTCCTAGCTATAGACTGTACCCGCTCCTACTCCACAAAACCCCATTTTCCCTCCGTTTCAAGTCCTGTCCCCTTTTTTCTTCCAAAGCACTACTCAATAAGCATCAAAAGATCAATCCTCATCATTCCCGCCATCATTCTAGGGTAATTTTTTTTATGGATGAATTTTTTAAATGGAGTCAGCATTGATATCAGATTGATGAAGCATAAGAGGCATACTAACTTACTTGCCAGTCATGCCAGCAGCCTTCCATCGTTGACGGCCAAGCTGTCTTGTTTCCTTGACGACTTGGTCTTGGTTTTATTGGTTTTCTCGAACTAGGCGACTTGCTTTCGAAGACCCTCTTAGCTGGAGCATTGTTCAGATGTGCCAGAGCCAGTGCTGTCGACAAATCGTTCGAGCTACATTCACATCTTGTTACAGCTCGTAGAGTTGGCACTTATGTCTTCTTATTCATTTTTATGTATTTTTGGAATGTTGTTCAACCGTGTGCACTTTGCAGCAGGACTGAGATGATCACAAACTGAACAAACCCCTGGTTTTTACTGAAGTGTTTTAACGCGAAAATCACTTTCCTGGTATTCTAGTACGGATATTTTGTGACAATATTTGAGCCCAGATAGACCGACTCTTAGCAAAATCGTTGGTGTTTCTTAGTGTCTGCAACAACAGCGAACTGAGGATCGGCAAATCAAACAAACTTCTTATTCTTCGTCTTCAGCTTGGCGCTATAGTCTGCGGTGGACCTGAGTCTCAGTGAACATGCTTCTCCAACTAGCACAGCTTGACGACTCCAGTTTCGTTCTTTCAGCTGACTGTGGTCTCTTCTCATTTGGCCACGCCACCGCCTAAGTTTTTCTCGTAGTTGGACTCGAATACTTTCCGGATCAGAGCGTTGGTATTCCTTCACTCCACCTTAGGAGACGTGAGAGTGAAACTTCGTTTGACAATGTCGTTGTCGCTGTAATGTTAGTCAAGTTCGTCCTTCAATCCCTTCAACCAGACATCTATCCGACCACGAGTCCCTTCGAGAGCTTCAGCTATTTTTCATGCTCCTGGGCCATACACCAGGGCTTCGTCTTCGAGCTCGAAGACACAGCGGTGACTAGAGTAGTCCATCGTATTACCTCTGCGGGTTTGCTTCCCGGTTTATTCCCGAGCATAGGCAACCAAAGTCCATGGTTACCTCAATGTGCAATCTGTCTATTGTCACATTTTGCATTTTCACCTTTCTTGTCCACAACCAGTTTTACCCTTACTCACCGCTAGACCTACCTCAGCTGCTTCTATCTCACATATGCTCCATTGACAGCTTGTTTCCACATTAACAACAGTGAGCAGAGGTCGATCAGCAAATCATGTGCTTCTGATGATGTCAAGGTTATCGGAAGGTCGTGGCTCTACTCTCGGTGTCAGAGTTTCGCATGGACACTTAAATCCGCTGTCAATGGATGTGCAAAAGGGTTCTCCGCCTCTAAAGAAAATGTCCTTTATTTTCTCAGCTGCAATTCTGAGCCACGCACTAAAGATCGTGCGTAACTCAAATTAATTTTAAACACAAAAGGAAGTATTCCAGGCCATAGTGACATTCCAGGCAAAGGGGAAACAAGCAAGCTAGCCAGGCATTGTCGTCACCTGCACCGCCACCAGCAAACTCTGGCCTAGCGGGCCTCCAGCGACTGGCCTCACTGGCAGTAGATAACCTCCCAGATGATCATGGACACGAACATTTCAAGCAGCTTGCAATGAATAGAGGAATTATCGGTTAATTGGTTGTTGCGATAACAGGGCACAGGTCCGTCTGGAAGATCAAGCCAGGAAACTGGGATAATGTGTGGATGAGGAGAAGGCAGATCCCTACTTCTGCCCGGCTATACAAAGCTCCCCTTTTTAACGCCTCCTATTCACTTCAATTCATATTAAGCATCATGAACCGTCCATATGGGTCCCCACGAGTAGAGCATTCCTTCCGATACCTCGACCAACGTGCCAAATGATTTCCAGTGAAAAGTGAGACATCTTACAGGGATGACAGGGATGCTCTCGGATTCATATCCAACCATGCTTCAGTCATTAGAAAGTAAAACTCCTAGACCGTGTGAATGATAGCCTCGCGGAGATAATTATTGCAGTCGTCTCTGCTAGAAAAAACCCCTCACTCGCAAACCCTCACATTTGTTAGAATCTCCAAAATCTTTCGGAGAGCTAACTCAACCGACAGACAGACAACTCATGTCAATCGGATAATGAACTGACATTTTGCTTTCAAAAGCATTAACCGTACCGACCACATTCACCACATTCGTGCCATCTCTCATTTTAACATAATTTTATGGCCACTAAACCCAGCCAGCCGTCGAGCGATCCTATTAAACCGGCTCAACAGTGAAGCGGAGTGAAAAATAAATAAATAACCAAAAACCGATTTCCGGACGTTTACCGAGCGGAATAATAAATCCGCTCTCGATTGTGTCTCCGACTTAAGCATAACAATCAGGGCAACTAAGCTGCAAACACATTAAACCCTTCAAACGAAAACGAAACTTCACTTTCATTTGCCATCGGGAACGCATCAACAAAAAACTCCCAAAAAGAGAAAAAAAAAATTTAAGCCCACAAAAAAAGAAAGAAATGAAAAGAAAGAAGGAAAACGGAAATATGTGAAAAATTTCAAAGAAAATCAAAAAGGTTGAACAGAAAATTAATTGGAAATCTATTTTCAACCGTGGAACTGAATTACTATGCCTCACACATGCGCTGCATCTCTGACAGTTGGCCGCCATTGATTTCACAGAATTACGGTGCTTAATGGCATTTCAATTGAACGCTCTCAATTGCGATTCATTTAGTTTACTTTTAGTTTCTTTCTTTTTTCCTGCTTCGTTTTGCTTCTCGTTTTTTTTTTTTTTTTTTGAGAAGCACAACAAGAAGCGAGAAGAACTTTCTTCGACAAATTAGTGTGAACTTTCAAAAAGTCTACGGAGCGGCGAGGCGCACACACATCATTCGCATTCAAGTCCGAGGCGCGCAAGCTTAAGTGGGGACGCATGCGTCAAATGTGCATTGGGGATGCACCGCCGGAGAGATTGATTACCTGAGCGGCGTAGTTTATTGATTAAGGAAATTTCGACGCCATTGACGCTATCCGATCCTGCCAATCAATCAATCACGGGCCGGTGGTGCGTCTGGCGGCGGGCTGCCGGCATGACATTTCTGCATTGCCAGCTGTGTCGCGACAGATGATCCCCTCAATTACAGCGTGTAATCCATGGAAATCGGTCTCTGAATATGATTGATTAACAGCGGCGATGAATGCGCTGATTGAGACTTAATTGAATGAAAAGGGAAAATCAGAAGAAAACTCGCGGAAAGTACTCTCTTAATGGACGTTTATTTGTCGACACTGTGTGTGGATAGGAGGGAAATTTGTTTAGCGGCTTAGAGAGCAGCTTTGAGAGTGCAGTCGCGGTGGCTTGGCACGGGCTCTGCATCTGAGGAGCTAATTGATTGATAGTGCTGTCCGCTCGGAGACTTAAGTTGGTGCCGACACTTCAAACGGATGTGATGGATGAGTGTGAGGGTTTGATGTTGGACAGTTGACAGATGGAAAACGGCAGAAGATTCGATTTCTACTGTGTGCAAGTCTGACAGAGACATCAACTGTCAAATTCTAGAAGTCAGTGCGAGACTGTCACGTCTATCGAGAGTAAGCAGAGTTGTGTTGAACGCTTTGAGAAGCCTAAAGAGCCTCAAACTGTGGGTATGGTCTTGACAGCCCCTTGAATCGGAAAGAATGACAGATGAAGGAGCACGTGTGGCAGCTGAGATGACCTCAGTTGACTACTCTTAGGCAAAGACAAAGTTTTCAAAAATTATCAGAACTGTTGAATTTGGTCCATGACTAAGGGTATTCGACTTTAGTTAGAGGTTTTTAGTAAAGCCGCTGGCTTGGTATCAGGTTTCTTTCAACATTCAGCTATTCAGCACCCAAGATCAGCTAGAACAGAGCTACTAGTCTTAACGTGGGTGGCTTGGTAGAGGTTTTTGCTAAAGCCGCTGGCTTGGTATCTGTAACAGAGGTAATTGTCTTATTTTTGGTAAAACTGTTGGCTTGTTATCCGTTTTTTTTTTTTTTTTTTTGATATTCAGCTATTCAGCTCCGCTGTAAACGAGCTACTAGTCTAGACCTGGGCGACTTTGTAGAGGTTTTTGGTAAAGCCGCTGGCATCGTATCCGATTCTACCGACATTCAGCTATTCAGCACCCAAGATCAGCTATAACAGAGCTACTAGCCTTAACGTGGGTGACTTGGTAGAGGTTTTTGGTAAAGCCGCTAGCTTGGTATCTGGTTTTATCGATATTCAGCTATTCAGCTCCGCTGTAACAGAGGTAATTGTCTTATTTTTGGTAAAACTATTGGCTTGTTATCCGTTTTTTTTTTTGATATTCAGCTATTCAGCTCCTCTGTAAACGAGCTACTAATCTAGACCTGGGCGACTTTGTAGAGGTGCTATTCAGCACCCAAGATCAGCTATAACAGAGCTACTAGTCATAACGTGGGTGACTTAATAGAGGTTTTTGGTAAAGCCGCCGACTTGGTATCCGGTTTTTCCGACATTCAGCTATTCAGCACCAAAGACGCGCTGTAACAGAGCTACTAGTCTTAACGTGGGCGACTTGGTAGAGGTTTTTGGTGAAGTCGCTGGCTTGGTGTCCGGTTTTCTCGACATTTAGCTATTCAGAACCCAAGATCCGCTGTGACAGAGCTACTAGTCTTAACCTGGGCTAGTCCAATGACTTTTTAGACGTCTAAAGCATTTCTCCGACTTGTAAATACGCGGTATAAGAACTGCCAACTCTTATTCTTTCCGACTGGTGAATTTATTGTGGTGTTCTAGTCCTCTCATTACTTCGCTTGTTAATTCATGACAGCACTTACCGTGAGCCAAAGCTGGCTTCCACCCTTGACGGTCCCGAACTCGCTGCTTCCAGTCAGTAGGACAAAGGTGTCTCGCGCACACAACCTTGTGGTAACCCACTATTGACTCTGATCTAAAAAGTTCTCACAAAAAGCTATAATTTTCTGTTAAAGTTCGGTTCTGTGGCCACTAAGAACTTGGTAGCCGAGGTAGTGAGCTACCCTTTCTTCTTCCTCCTCGCCTCTATAACAGAAGTGACTGTACCCATGCGTCTCGTGTGTTTGGCTTTAACGTAGTGTCCGGTAGTAAATTCTAGAAGTTTGCCTCTATTGAAAGGAGGGTTTTCCGGTTTAGCTAGGGCCACATTAGCTACAGATTTTTACTTGATTTCATCTTCTCTTGGTGGTCGTGAAGCCATCTTATGAGTGGGTGCCTCCTAATTGTCTGGAAGTGGGAAGCGCGCGCTTCGATTTTATCGTTCCCGGGAACACCGCTATACGCACGGACCCAAAATAGTGTAAGACTGCATCTGCTTCAGAGATATACGTTAATGTCCGATCATCCTGGACTTCGCGGACAGCTTCGTCAGCGCCTGGTTACTTGAACATCAATGTAAAAATTCACACTTTTGCCATCTATCGGACTTATTGATAGAAAGCGAGAAGCCTCTTGATTAGATGTTGCATCTGCTTGGAATAAACTACTGTGATTTGGTGGTCTAAGGGGCGTGCAGATTCCAACTCCAGTTCCGTCCTCCGTTTTAGGTCGATCAGTGTAGACTTCTTAAGCAATTGTTCTTCTGGCGGTGTCAGCTGTCCATTCGTGCCTGCTTGGGAACTAGTTGCGGCTCGTATGAAATCCTGAGGAGTCGTATTGCAGTCCTTGCATGAGTTGGGATCCTCTGGATGAGCTGGAAACACTTCTGAAGATGTCCATAATTCTCCTATTAGACGGTCTCTCCTGAAGACAGTCCCTTCTTTCACGCAGATACCTAGAATTCAAGAAAAGGAGAAACGGTTAGAGGGTTAGCCACATTCTCGTCTTTCTTTGTGTCGCCTCAACCAATAAGCCAGCTGTTGGGACCTCTACTACTCCTACCATATAACGTACACGCTAAAACTGTCTGTGAATGCACTTCACACCTACCAGCCACTTCCGAAGGTCATTCAAAATCGTTGCAGTTTCCACAAACACGCTCCAATGTGTGCACTTTCACCCGCCACACGTTTGAAACCAGGCCACATGTGCTCCGGGGAGGCTCGACATTATTCCGAAACCATTAAAAAATTAACGTTTAAATAAAAGTTTGGGCACACTTTCGCGATTTTCGCTGACAACTGCCCGCACTTACTTTATTTTTATATTCATTTAACGACCCCGCCTGTAACTCGAGTCGAAATAAAACCTCTGCATGTTTGCTCTTTCCGCATGTGGGCTGCGGAGATTGAGTGAATTTTAATACTCGTGCATAGACACACGAGTGAGAACATTTGCACGCTTAAGCGCGGTTATGGTTGGGAAAGTTACCGATTCTGAGAAATCCACCGAGGGCCATGCTCGGGATGCTTGTTTTTGGTTTCTTTGACTTTTGGAAAGTGAAACTTTTCATAAATCATTTGTTACCGGTCTCTATACACCGAGAGACTTCCTTGATAGATTAGAAGTTAGAAATGGAAAGTCTGCATGAAGCTCTTCAACTGCATGCTCTGACGAGTCAGTCTTCTTTGGAGGGTAATGGGCTTGCTGGGATGTACTTAGATGAACTTGTACAAGCTAACTTCTACAAAAATCACTCGTATTGATCGTGCTATTCCCCTCTCACAGTTTCATGGAGGTCGCTAGCTATTTTACAGCACCCTCCGAGCATTGTTAGTGACTCGAGAAAAGTGGTGTCATGACAATGAATGTTTAAGTATCCGACATCAATTCATGGACCTTAAGCGCACGGGATCGACAGATGCGTTACCTACTTGCTGAAGGTAGTTTACTAGAGATGATTTAGTTGAAAGAGGTTGCTGCCCAAAATGAAGATCGGTTGACCAATAACGAAGACATTATTTGCGGAATCTTTGGTTTACGCGACCTTGCGGCACACAGTGACAACATGTTGCTTCTTCGTGGATATGGGCCTCAACCAAGAAACCCTTCCTACCTCCAGTTGCGTACACCAAGTTGGTTCATTTGCTTCTTCACTTGTGCGCGAGGTCGTAAATGACATCTGTTGTGCCCCACGGACTCCATGTTGTGGGTCATTTCTTGAGGGCAGGACATACATCGCTGGGCACCTCCAGTTCCATTTTAGCCATTTCCGTGACATTCATAGATCACGTCAATGTCATGCGCGTATGCCAAGTATTCTACGGACTGCTGGAAAATCATGTCTGGATAGGTGTTAATGCATGTTGCTTCTTGTCGAGAATAACGTCGAAGCAGGATGTCTCTATCGTCATCCTGCAATAGTGTGGATGGAATGTCGGCTGCGATTCAGTCCCCATTCCAAAATTGCTTACGGCAATCGACTTATCCTCCATTTATAGTTGCTGGGCATGTAATTCACTGTCCCTCATTTTGTATTGAGCTCTCAGAGCAGTTACCGATGGAAGGCAATGAGACAAGGAGGTCCTCTCTAGTGTCCATTCTTCTATTTTGCTTGTCGTCCAACGTTTGGCTCCATTCAGCAGAATTGCCAAAATAATAGGAAACTCAATCCTTAGAGTCAGGAGCTTCGAAAGCGGAACTGATGCTGTTAAACACGCAGCCAAAGATGCCAACTTTTAAGCTCTTCCACGGCTCAACAATATCACTCTCTCACTTACCTCCAGTGCTAAGTACCGAAGCGTCATTGCGGATCCTCAGCTCAACTGTCGAATATAGAAAACCGGATGAAGAAAGCAAGTGCAGCTGTCTATGCCAGCAGTAAAACTGTCGGTGGAAGGTGACCCCTTGGATGTACACAGCTGTTGTTCGACCCATTCTGGTGACCCTCCCTAAGCAAAAGATCCAACTGAAACAAACTCAACAAGGTCCAGAGCTCGACAGGAGTCGGAACTGCCTTGGCGATGAGATCATGCCCCAACGAAGCACTGAACGCCTCCTCCCACTGGACCTTTTATGTAGTCAAGTGCACAGAGAAGCCAAAGTTTGGTCAGCAGGACCCACAGCAGAGGTCTGCAACTCCTGCCCGAGTACATAACCCCAGATCCCACGGACTACATCACCCCCGCTATAGACTTCGACAAGTCGGCACAATGCCGGTTTCGGACTAGAAAAGCCATCGCTTACCTCGGAATAGCAATTTCTGATCTACAGAGGTGGTTCTAAGCTAAACCACGGTGTGCACTCAACAGTTTTAACATCTCTGATTCTTACCGCCTCTCAGCTAGCGATCAGCGAAGCGTGTAAACTTCGCAACACTACCTGCCCTGTATCTGCAGCCACAGCCAAGCCGTCACAAAGGCTATCTCCTTAGGAATCACTTCCTCTAAATTGGTGCAACAGTGCAAGGAAGAACTCAAACATGCCAGTAACAGGTGCAAAATCCCTCTCCTCTGTGTTCCAAGCCACAGCAACATAGAGGGAAATGGGATTACCGACATCCAAGTGTAAATTCTCTAGGAGAACCTGGTCCTCTTACATGACGGAATGATGACCTCCTCAAAAGAAATCGCTCCGAAATAGCTAGAGTCGCAGCAATAAGCACGGATTGAGACATCCCCGCTGCTAGGCTCGGAATACCGTTCAAACCAGACTGTTGCAGTTGCCTTGACGCTCTCTCAGATAAAGCTCTAGCCAGCTAAACCAACCCATCCAACCAGGAGCTTCGGTCACCGTTGCTGCGACATTCCGAAGTAGCGCCCCACAGTAGTCCCGCAGTGGTCCCGGAGCAACATATTTTTCTCTGCCAAATGGTATACGTTTTTCCATTCTCCAAAAAAAAAATCTAAATTTTGTTGTCTTTTGATGATCCGTTTGGCTGTACCGTTAGCTCAAAGTTGGGACTTTACAAAAATAGACGTATTTTTTAAGCAAATTCTTCATTATCTACTTTGTAATCTAAAGTAATATTTTTTTAAACGGCATACATTTGGCCTTCAAACTGCATCTTCACTTTTTTCATATTGCTTACCAATTTTTTAAACTAGGCTTTTAAGTAAAGCCACCTTTTGAGGGGGGCATTTCAATGGTTGATGGACTATAACAAAAATGCTCCGTGTTGAACGGATCAGAAGCTTTGCCCGTCGGGCCATTATCAGAGGAGGCTCAAGAGAGTCGGAATAAGGATTATAGGTACTGTCGGATTAATAATAGTAGTTCGTTTGGCAACACATGAAGATGTTATTTATCAAATGTTGGTATCATCTGATCCTTGGATTGGGTACGCGTAGGCCTGAACCAAAAACAAAAGATTCGCTTCCACTTAGTACTGGATTACAACTATTTTTTAAGTCCCAATTTAGAGTCATTGACAATAACAAATAATTATTCTAAGCAAGTGATTTTTTAATTTTTGTTTAACTTAAGATTACAGTTTCCCGATGAGTTACAGGAACCATTTTTGAACCGCGGTGGCATTTGTACCATGTTTAAAATTTCATTAAGATCGGTCCACGGGTACAACAGTTACAGATTTAATTCTAACTCTCCGATATAACGGGACCACTGTGCGCCGGGCGGTTCAACGTCGGAACCTCACATAAGTCCTCAAGATCGTCTACCACCACTTCGTTTGGCATGTGAGGGAACGATTTTTTCTTCACACACTTCTTCGCACACCGTTTTTCTTCTTGACTTCACTGACGGTTTGCCAGTTCTTTAATCGGCGAGAAAGCTTTCACCTTTGCTCGTTGACAGTCCGTGACAATACGGGTATCATCTACTCTACCCAGCAGTAGGCCTGATTTATAGAAGATAGTGCCCGCCCTTAAAACATGCAACTGCCCGTCGCTCGATCTTTTTCAGTTCCAGATTGAAGAAATCACGGCCAACGGATACAGCCGGATTTATTTCCCGGGGTTCCGAATTTGGCCATCGCATATCTATAATACGAATAATATAGGCTTCGCGACAGTCCGAGGTGGACCTGGGCCTAGCTTCTACAGCAACCACTCGTGCTGTGCTTGCTGTTGTTCTTCCACGAGTGGATGGGACCTACAGTTTTATGCCGACTCCAAATGGCTACGATGGACAGGAGTGATCTTTGAGCATTGTCAGTGACTCGAAAGAAGTGGGGCCGTCAATTATGAATGTTTGGTAAATTCGGGGATCGAACCTGGCAACCTCTCCGAAAGAGAGCCACTTCGCCACAGTGCCGCGGCGTGATGAATCGCCCATCGCATCAATTAGAGCTATTTGGTCTAAGTTCGATTTGACGGAACATGTTTCACTGTATTATCCACCATTTCACGATCAAATAGAAGAACTCCACCCCGCCCCTCCACACCACCCACACAGAGAACACATCTTCTCCAGTTCCCAGACGATTCTGATGTGATGAATGTGCTTTAATGCCTTGTCACTTCACGACGGCAGTAAAGCTAATAACTTCGAAGCATCAAATACAAATTTCCCGCCACATCTCCTCTCATCAGACAGTGCTCTGTCAAATTTTCCCACAAAATCGTGCCCCGTAGTCAGACTTTCCTGACTTATGACGATCCGTGCAAAATTTCTTAAACTTATTTTTCCCAAAAATATCACTTCCGTCTACTCTGTGTGGCCTGTGTACACACACAGCACTTTCTAATTACCTTTAGTGTCTGCTCGGGTAAAGTGTCACTTCTGCCGATTCCCTTCCATTGTCCGTTTACCTCCGGTTCATTCACGCTGAGACCTTAATGATTGCCGCGCTGTCTGACTTTCGAGCTTCGTCATGAATATCTCGTGTAATTCACTGGCGCCGCATAGTCTGCGCCGAATGACTTGTGCTTTGTGTTCTTAATCGTTTTGGCAATTTATTTAAAAATGTTGCATAATTGTGGAGTTTAGTCATAAAAGTCTCCCATTTTGAAGGGCAATCATTTTGGAGAACACAATCGAAGAAATGTCGGCTCTTCGAATGATCAAGAGATTCACGTCTTGAGTAATTTTGGTCTTTTAAACATTTCGGCCAAGATCGTTTGGAGAAAGTGTGGACTGATAGATTGCAAATTGCTCCACTCGCGCTCTTGATTTTACCCGACTAATACCCGTTTCGACAATTACCAGAGTACCCGGGTAATGCGAGTAATGCGGGGAACACCCAGGGTACCCAGCTTTGTTCGGGCAACAAATACTCTTATTCATTTTAATTATTTATCTATAGATTAAATTCGTCTAAATTTACGGGTACTCGAAATATTGCGGGTAAGTACAACCATACGGTTACCCGGTATTATACGAGTAATACCCGGGAATGCGGCTACCCGGGTATGGAGGTACCCGAGTATGCAAGTACCCGAGTATGCGGATACCTGAGTATGCGGGTACCCGAGTATGCGGGTACCAGAGTATGCGGATACCCAAGGATGTGGGAACCCCAGCATGCGGATACTCGAGTATGCGGGTACCCGAGTATGTTGGTACCCGAGTATGCGGGTACCCGAGTATGCGGATACCCGAGTATGCGGGTACCCGATCATGCGGATACCCGAGTATGCGGTTAACCGAGTAGGCGAGTGCCCGAGTAGGCGGGTACCTGAGTAGGGGGCTGCCCGAGTAGGTGGGTACCTGAGTAGGCGGCTGCCCGAGTAGGCGGGTACCCGAGTAGGCGGGTAGCCGAGTAGGCGGGTAGCCGAGTAGGCGGGTATCAAGAGCTCCAGTATACGGGTATCAAGAGCTCGACTATGCGGGTATCAAGAGCTCTACTATCGACTGAGCTGACTCCTTTTGACCTGAAGCAAATACAATAACACGAGAATGACTTTTGTGTATCCTGCGCTGCAACACTGCTCCCTACATCTACTCATAGACTGCTTTCAAGTTTGGAACAAGCTGAGTCATTCAATCTTATAGCCATTGAAGCAGACCTAGTGCATTTCGTGTACTGACAATAATATGGGCGGGGACCAGAGGTAATGGACAACTTCTACCTCTCTTGCCCCTTGATTTCAGCTGACAGCGTTTTGTGTACTCTTTTTGTCCCGTGTTTATGAATACGTGTGAGCTCTTGAGAAAAGCTGATCCCCATCCCCAACCGCAGTAGTGGGGTGGATGAGAGTTCTTACTTGACAATTCGCTCGTTACTTGAACGTTATTTCAAATGTCGGTGTGTTAAATTTTCGACACAGCATGCAGGTCTTGTGAGCGAAGGGTATAAAGTTGAATTCACTTTTTGAGTTAATTTGTCAGGCATAGCTTAGGAATAGGCTGTATATACCCTTGGGTATTAAATTGAAGAACATTTGCCTGTTAATTGGGAGGAGCACCAAGTCAATATTACAAAATGTACATGCTCTTAGAAATACGAGCCGAATTCTGAACGTGCCCTGTACAACAATACCTGGACCGTGGGGAAATTCACGACTCGGCCGCCCTTTTCCAAGA
Source organism: Eristalis tenax (assembly GCA_905231855.2). Lineage (NCBI taxonomy): Eukaryota > Metazoa > Arthropoda > Insecta > Diptera > Syrphidae > Eristalis > Eristalis tenax. The sequence goes on along the minus strand of HG993124.1, from coordinate 12,274,237 downwards.
GAATTCACGAATCGCCCGGCATTGTCCCACTAACTTCATGAATCTGTTACCGCTTCCCACTAAAATTCACGCATTGTGGTAGATTCACGGATTGTGAAACACCAGGGTGTGGACTAGGGGTAAAAATGGCCGACGAAGGATATCTCTATCCTCCATTATATCTGGTCGGGACTATAGACAAAGGCGGACGTGGGAAGGCAATTTGCAATTGAATTTCGTTTGACGTTTTTGAATCGTTCAGCTAGTTACGAAACCAGGTCAAACAATCGTCGTGCAGACTTTGCAGACCCGACCACCGATGAAGCATAGACGGATAAGCCATCCTCATGCACACACGCAGTTGCAGCAAGACAGTTCCTGGGATTGAAAAGTACCCTTGAACGAATGCTAAGAATGGGAGTACTCAGAATATTTTTGTGAGGGACAGTTGATCCAGCCGTGTTGCCGAATATCATGGTCTTCATGGTCAATAAATAATTTCATCTTTAACAGTTAATCGTTTTCTAAATACTTAGCTAGAGCAACCAAAAAAATAAATCTGCAGGAAATGACCAGCACTGCGGCAACTGCCTGAACGTGGAATATGAAGGCCAAATCCGACGGTTTGCATAGCCCGTCAATTCCTGAAAACAGTCTATAGTCGAAATTGATGTTCCTTCGTGAGTGACATCGTGTAAAACTGCCCATTTGCATAAAAACTATCGATATTGCCCCGACATTGATGGCAGCACAGGAATATCCTCGCGCTGATCTAGGATACCATCATCATCATCTTCTGACCCACATGCTCCACTAAAGTAGTCGCGGGGGTAAACCAAGCACGAGAGATCTTCAGACAACTCGATCCTCCGCCATTGGCTCTAACTCATCATGAGTTATGCCCAATCGCAACCAGGCGAGTTTTTGGACATGGTCCATCCATCTCGTCCTGGGTCTGTCAAGCGGACGCCTACCTGATAGAATAGCATTCAACGCCGTGAATGCCGCCGAAAAAATGTCGTGACGAAGGGGAAATTCGTGCCACGTGACCAAACCACTGAAGCATAGCCCTTTCCGTTCGAAGTTTGAAGAGTTCCTCGCGCACTGCCGCGTTTCTCACCCTATCCCGGCGAGTAATTCCCACAACAGCACGAAGAAATCTCATCTCAGCCGCTTGTATTCTGTTGGTCATTACCCTAATTTCACGACCATAGGTGAGAGTTGGAATAAATACTGACCGCTGACTTGGCTTTGACACCAAGCTCGTTCTTCCTGATTACAGATCTATCAAGTTGTTTCAAAATTCACCCAGATTGACCAATCCTACAGGAAAGCTCGGCATTACTCCTTCCATCACTCGTGAAAAAGACCCCGAGATGCTTAAACCTCTCCACCCGCTTCAATGGGACTCCACTAACATTGAACAGGCATTCTGGAGATGACCATAATCTTCGATTTTTCCACGTTGACCTTCATTCCAACATTAGCACATACGGCCACAAACCTATCAAGTGCGCGCCGCAGTTCCGTCTAGGAAGATGGAGCTCCAGCGCCAGCTGCAAAAAAGATGATGACTTACCCACAACTCTTCCAAAGTGAGGATAACTAAGTCATCTGCAAGAAGAAGATGTCTTACTCTCAAATCTCCCAATGTGAAACATTCCTTGCCTCGGCTGCGCCGCAATATCCAGTCCATATACACACTGAAAAGGAGAGGTGACAAGCCGCACCCTTGGCGAAGTCCAACACTCACGGTGAAAGGTGTTGAATTAGCATCGTTAACCTGAACAAGCTGCGTGTATAGAGACTGAATGGCCGTCGGAAGATGACAATTAATCCCATACTCCTGCACAACACACCGGAGTTTATGCCTCTTCCAAATCCACAAAACAACAGTAGATGGGCTTGGCATACTCCCAAGCCTTCTCGAGGACCATTCTTAGAGTGAATAGCTGGTCGGTTTTACTTCTACGGAGACGAAAGCCGCACTGTTCATCCCCCATCCTGGGCCCGAGCATAGCTCTAGAACCAACATCTTAGCGTAGACTTTCGCGGGGAGACGCTGTTGTTGGAGCAATCTCTTTTGTCCCCCTTCTTGAAAGTTGGGACAATCACCCCGGAATTGATGTTCCGTAGTGAGTGCCATCGTTTGTGCAAAAACTATCGATATTGCCCCGACATTGATTGCCGCACAGGAATATCCTCGCGCTGCTCTAGGAGACTCTATCATTGGAAAATGTTTCTGCTCGAAGATGCGTGGGCTGCCATTTATTTACACAGATACAGCTTCGGACTTCGTTAACGGCGTGGTCACGAGGCAAGAAAGTCGCATACAGTGCCGCCCTCGCCATAAGCATATACCGGCCAGGTGGGTCGGTACAAGCAGAAGCAATATGTGCCGTTTGAACACCACAGCTCTGTTGCCTCATATATTATGTGTATTTTGAGATATCTCCAAGTCCAGCCTGAGCTCTTTAAGAAATACATTGTACCCACCTTTCCCGGAGGTCTTGCCAAGTGGGTTGAAGATGGGTCTACCAAGCGTTCCCTGTCTGACTCTAGCAAGTGTCGGGCACGCAAAATTTGAATGTGTTAAGGCCTCCCCTCTGCTGTGTGACGGCATGATCGGCCAGTGTCCCATATAGACAGCCACCAGTCTAGCGATATCATGGCGATTTCGCCAAAGGACATCCTTAGTTTTCGATCGGTTGTACTCAAGAAACATTTGCAAGTTTTGCCCATCCGATGCTTGCTGGTGCAAGTTAGTGCGTAGAGACATTAGCCTCGACTGCTCCAAATGGGATGTGGACGTCCGGGACACTGGGTGTAGTTTGAGAACACGCTTCCCGGGGTTGTAAATAGTTTCGCCTGGAAGACACTCGAATTGCTGACAATTTGGCAAACCCATGGCATGTGTTACGGCTTGTTATCACAGAAAAAGGGGCGTTAAAGTCGGGCAGAAACAGAAAACGGATACATTTTTCCAGATGTTGCATGCCTTGCGTTGAAAGATGGCGTGCCACAATCCTTCTGTCTGCAATTTTTCAATAGCCTGACCTAAACCAGGAGAACATTAAACTGTTCAGGCCTCTCACCTGGCTGACCACGTAGCCTAAGATCAGCTACCTGTCTAGTAGCGCACATAAACTGAATGTTGTTGACGAGGTTCATAGTCCATCACTTCGCCACGATGTAATTCTCTCCCCTAGAAGAACTGACCACTCATTGTGTCAAGAACCATTTCCACTCTGCCCTTGAATCTCCCATCACCACGCCATGCAGGACCACTGCAAAAGTATCCATCCACACTAAAGGCGAAGAGTTTCACTTTAAACCAGACTCAGCACAGTACCCGGCCGGTATTCCACCATAATGACTTGGAGTCCACTTTGTATGCGTGGTCGGTGCAGAAAAAATTACACACACTTCACATTTCATTAGACCACTTCATCCGAACGAGACGTACATGTCTGCGCTGCGCTGCGTTCGCTCGCAGGACATAAATGGTCAAACTCACACGCACGCATGTGCAGACGCCAAAAATGGCGAACAGCAGAGAGCTACTGTACACGTCGCCACAGATCGCGCGGCGAGTGGACCGTAGGTCGAGTCTCGGACGACCAGACCGAGACATTTCAATAAAAATGCCAGCGACTGTGTGCTGCCGTCGCTCTGCACTCGTCCGGGCCTTAAAAGAAGTGTTCGGATGGAAATATTTCACACTTCGGCTAATTGCATCTGCGCGGCGGACACCCGCCCGGCGAAATGATAACGCTCGGTGGGTGACCAAATGGCGGGTAGTTTCACTTTCTGTTAGGGAATCCCTGTTTGGCCAGTTTGGACTAATGCTTTCGTTGTCTTGTCTCTTTGCAGAAATCATGGGGCACCTCAAGGTTGTCGTGGCGATTGCCTTTGCGCTCAGCACAATCGGCACAGCACTGCCGACCACCTCCTCGGAGAACCTCAAGCCAGAGGCCCGGGACGACAGCGGATCCCAGGAGGACGAGTTCGTCCCCTCCGGCTACGTGCTGCCGAATCAGATCTTCAACGGCGGCAAGCCATTCTACGTCGGCAAGGACCCGGTCTCCGGCGCCCTGGACTTCAGCTCGAAGAAGGCAGGCTTCGAGACCTCGGCCAACGAGGTCTTCGACCCCAAGGAGAAGATCGTCCTCAGCAGCTCGTCCCCGAACTTCCACGACTTTCTCAACCTCCCCGTGAAGTATTCGTCCTCGAAGTTCGTGTACCCCCTGGTGTCCAGCTCCTACGCGAACCTTAAGTACCAAGGCAGCAACAAGAACTACAGCTCCAAGAAGGCGCCAACTGTGGCCCCGACCACGAAGTCCACGACCACCTCGCCGCACTACTACCCGATTGAGAGGAACACGACGAAGCTGACTGTGGCAACCACACTCAAGCCGAGCTCGACAACTCCAAAGGCCACAACAACGGTCGCCACCACAACCACGACCGTGGCCCCGCCAAGGACGTACACCACACGGAAGCCGATCCCGTCCACAACGCCCTTCGCCAACCCCACGACCACCACGACCAGGAAGAAGTTCGTTCCCACAAAGAAATACAGTCAGACCTCTGCCGAGCCCACATCCTCCGAGGAGGTCAAGAAGGCGACCAAGGCTCCAAGCAAGCCTGAGCCCAAGCCGACACAGAAGGCGCCGACAACTCCCCGGCCAACGGCGACAACCAAACGAGTAAACGTCACCACCACGGCGGCGCCCAAGACAACCGCGAAGACCACACCAAGCTCGACCACGACCCGCAAGACAACCCCCCAGGCGTCGATATTCCCGACCGATGCAACAACTCTCAAGAACCCCGTGGTCTTCTCGCACAGCCCCAGCCTGCCGTCCTTCAGCCCGATGCCAACAACCACCACCATCATGCCGGAAATGGACGCTGGCGATGTCTACCACTCCGTCGGCCAGAAGAACGAGCCAAGCATGTCATTGGCCGACATTTTCAACGCCCTAGCGGAGGAGGAAGAGGCGAACGCCATGTCGGGCAACGGCGGCAACCAAGGATTCGACGCCCAAGGCAACCTCATGCAACCAATCTCCCCATCCAAGCCGTCGCCATTCGCCATGCACAAGCCAGCCAATGGACAACCGCAGCGCCAGCCCAGTCAGCCCAACGGTCAAGCCAGCCCGATCAACAAGCCCAGACAGCCGCTCCCCGTCCAGACGACCCTCTCCATCCACCCCTCGAAGCAGACGCAGCAGAACAAGTTGAACGCCGAGAAGCAGTCCCACCCACAAGCAGGCCCCGGCTTCAACGGCGAATACGTCCAGTACCAGGTGCAGCAACCCAACGTCATGAAGTTCCACCCGACGTCGAACATCAACAACGTCGTCATTTCGCCCGGCCAGCAGTCGGCCACGTTCGTGCTCGGCAGCCAGCAGGCCGTCGGCGGCAACACCTTCCTGGGCAGCGTCGAAAAGGAACCCCTCTTCTCGAAGGAGCCCCCAGTCCAGTACGGCACTGTGATCAGTGAGGACATCAACGCCGCCTACCCGCAGCCAACCCCCAGCAAGAACACCATCAGCTTCCAACCGCTCAGCAACGAGGACGAGACCCAGGAGCTCCTCGTCTCCAGCAACATTCGTTTCCCGGCCAACGAGGAGCAGGAGAACGACAACGTGCCAGCGGCCAACGCAGTCAACGGACACGCCCAGCCCCTGACGATGCAAATTCAATCCCAACAGGCGGGCAACCAGGTTGTCTTCCCCCGCCCGGAGGACAGCGCTGGTGGCTACTCGGCCATCTCTCCAAACACCCAGGCCAATGAGATCCCGTACAAGAGCGACAACATCGCCGACATCCAGATCCAGCAGCACGAAGTCCTCACCCTGAACCAGCACCAGCTGTCCCAGAAACCACTGCCCACTCCCCCCGAGCACCACGGCCAACAGCAAGGCCAACAAGAGCGACCCCAGCAGATGCCATTCCACCCGCCGCAAGAAGGCATGAGGCCGGTCCTGCACATGGAGCCACCCCACTTCCACTCCCGCCCGCCGACAGACTTCCACGAGCAGCCCAGCAGAAGCCCGATCCAGAAGCGCCCGCCTTACCCGCATTCCGTGCACGGACCAAATGGACCCAACGGCCCTACCGGACCCAGTGGTCCCAATGGACCCAATGGCCCCAATGGCCCCAACGGACCACCCGGACCACCACCGTATATGTACAAGGAGTTCACTCGAAAGCCCGTGCCCGGCATGAACCGTCCAAACCAAGACCGCACGCTGCCCAACATCCTGCCCCAGTTCCGGCCGAACGCAAAGCTGTCCCAAGGCCACCCAACCGGGTTCAGCCAAGAGCCGGGAAACATTCGCATCCAACACCCGCAGTTCCAGAAGCGCCCCGGCTCCCCGCAGTTCTCGCACCGTCGCCAGCCAGTCGGCCGCTACCCAGTGACCCGAATGCCAGAGTACCCCGGCGCTCCACCACCACCACCAGCGCCACCATCAGAAGCCAACCGTCGCATCTACCGAGTGTCCCCGTACCCGCAACAGTTCATCGACCGCAGCTACCTCCGCCGCCCGCAGCAGCTCCCTCAGCTCCCCAAGCCACTGGACCCGTACGGCTTTGAGCGCCACTCCGTGTACAAGACTATCCCGGATCAGTACCAACCACGTCCAGAGCTACCAAGCGGACCCGCCACAGAGCGCCTGGCCGCCTTCGAGGAGGAAGACCTCGTCATCAACGATCCCCCGCAACCGGTCATCAAGAAGGACGAGAAGGAGGAGGTCAAGCTGGAGCCAGTGGTCACTCTGCAGATGCTGAAGTCGCAGCAGAAGTCCTCCGAGGAGTCGGGAGAAGTCAAAGTGCCCGGCGAGGCACACACCTCGTTTGAAAAAACCGGACCCTCCCAAGGCCTCTACGTCGTCTACCCGATCAAGCCACCTACCGCAGACCGCGACACCAGCTCCTCGTCCTCAGAGGTCAAGGAGCCCTCCCCAGTGGCGGCACAGATGGAGTCAGGAACTACCAGCGCCGGCAGCGACTACCAGAACACGCCCTTCTCCGTGATCCGCGATCAGCCGCAGGAACCGATCCTAGTCGTGAAGAACAAGGTGCACACCCTGCAGCAGAAGCAGCAGTCCAAGGACAAGTTCCCGTACCCGCTCGAGAAGCCAGACCTCTCCTACGGAGGATTCGGTCCTAAGTACCCCACGGAACTGGACCGAGCGGACCGCATGCCAGGCGTACTGGTCGCCCCACGCATTGTCAACGCCGCCTACGGATCAAACCCCGGCACAGAGACACCCATCGCCATCGCCTACACGCCCACGGAGCCCAACCGCTTCAACGCCCTGCCCTACCAGCAGGACAAGTTCTCCAGCATCAACCTGGCCACGCCGGTGATCCGCGAAATCCGTGATTCCGAGACCGAGGACAGCATCAACCAGGACCTGGACACGAGGGGACAGAACTTCGAGAAGGACTTCATGGCGCCGTTCTACCCAAGCATGAGTCTGGACACCGCGACCAGCTCGCCGATCGCCTCGAGCGGCTGGAATGTGTACCACGGCACCACCGAGAGGTCGCCTTCCTTCTACCAGAAGAACAACATCGACCGCGCAGACGTCTCATCGGCCGCCGTTGCCTCAGACGAGGAGGAGTCAACCACGAAGGCCTTCGAGCTGGACCGCTTCCAGCCGGAGCTGCAGGGAGGCTTCAAGCCCATCTACCCGCCGGGCTACAAGTACGACGATGACGACGACGACGACGAGGTTGAGGGCAACGTCAGACCCTTGAACGAACGCCCAATGGCCTTAGCCCTCACACGGGTGGAGCCCAGGAACCCCATCACAAGCACCTCGACCACCGCCCAGACCACCCCAGCAACATCGACCACTTCGGCCACCACCACAACCACCACGCCACGTCCTCCCACAACCGTGGCCACCACACCAAAGCCCATGGCACAAGCCCTCACCGGAACCACATTAGCCGCCGCCAAGCCGTCGCCAGCTACCACATCCAGTCCTCCGCCGTCCTCGCCCAAGCCCACACAGCGCAAGAAGACCCCATTCGAGACTAGCCTCGAGGCGCTGCTCTTCGGCGACGACGAGGACTTCGACGATGATCCCGTCCTCAAGCCGGACGAGGCGAGGAGCACCACCAGCTAAGCTGCCAGCCTATTCTTAATTGCGTGCGTGTGTATTAGTAGATGTACAATTTTCTTCTAGGATTCTAGGATGTATTCAGCTTACGCTCCCCCCGAACGAAGGAGCGCGACCTTTTGCGAGTCTAATTCGAAAAACAACCCCCTCGAAGCCGAACCCCACACACACAACCGCTTCCGGACACGGATCACTTTTTCCCATTAGACTCTCGAATCGCATCGCGCCACCCCGCGAAATGTTCTGCTCACATTTCCACACTCCAAAAATCACTTTTAATTTAATTTAATTTATTTTACTTTTCATGTTTGTTTTATCACTTAACGAGACTTTAGTAGATTTAGAAACCAAACAAGAAACAAAAACAAACCGCTTCTCTGCCGCGGCGTCCGGCAGGCTCCATTATTTATTTCATTTAGCTCATAAGGTTCGAACGGTGATCTGTGCGACACCAGATCCAGTTCACGAGGAATTTCATGTAACAAAGTATTTTATTATTTTTTGTTTCCTTAAATAAAATAAAATTAAACAAATAATAAAACTGTACGATATTTTCTTAACCGGCCTGTGGTCTGTTCACATGTAGGGTGCTTTTTGGGTTTCAATTCGATTTTGGGTTGCAGTCTTGGGTTGGATGACAGTTGTCAGTTGGTAGCGAGCAGTGTTTCTCAAACTGTGGGTCGCGAAAAGTCTTGTAATAAAAATATGAAATGAAATAAAATACAACTTTTTTTTTTATTGTGGCAGAAAATCTACAATGCGTACAATTTAAAATTTTGAATTACAGAAATATGGTAAAAGTACCTTACTACTATAATATAAATGCAATTGTTTAAAATAATTATCACATAATTTTTCAAATTTAGAAGGAAGAGCCACTAAAAAACTTCATTAAAACGAGAGAGAAAAACAAAAAGAGAAGGTAATACATATAAGGTTGGAGGGAAGAGAGAAGTAGTTGCGAAACTCAGTCATGAAACAATGGTTCTATTATTAAATGGTATTGAAGCGATTTGCGTAGCTATTGCAATAAATAATAAATAAATAAATACAATAAATGTACACAAATTATAAAACCAAAGAGATGTAGACATTGTCAGAAGATAAACACGAAATATTGTATTTTAACAGAATTTGCTACCATTACATGAAATTCTTTTGTTGGGAAAAACCATGGAAAATCCGCAATCATTTTAAGCAGTTTATTTTGAGCTATCTGCTTGCGTATGTGACTCTTTGCACATTTAGCCCAGACAGGAGACGCATAAAATATAATAGCTTGAAAAATAGCTTTGAAAATGAGAAGTTTGTTCGCAACATTGAGTTTAGAACGTCTACACATAAATGGATACAGTATTCGTGTAGTTGTGTTAACCTTCTTAATTGTTACTTGCACATGAAGATTGAATGTTAAGCGCTTGTCTAAATAAATACCAAGATATTTTACATTCGGTTTCCATTCAACCGTAATAGTCTGCTGCTAGGAAGTAAGCAAGCTTTTCTTTTACGAGCAAAAATGATAGCTTGTGTCTAAGAAGCATTAATTTCAATTTTCCACTTAATAAAATATGGTTCGAATGCATTTAAAGCAGATTGTAGATTAGTTTCAACGTTGAAACCTAGCGCAAGTTCACTATAAACTTCCACCAAAATACGATGACTTTCGGCAGCAGTTTTCTTCATATTAAAGTAATGAAGATGAACTCCCCGCAAAAACATTTTTCAGGCACAAAGTTCGACATATTTGAGTGGAAAAAAAAACTATTGTTGTTTGCGCTCCAAATTAATGACATATCTCAAATAACGTACAATGACAGTAGCCTTCCAATGCATGTTCCAATGGAATAATACAAGTTACGCCATCTCTTAGCAAACCGCACGAATTAATGTATAGACCCTATCAGAAATGAAGTATGATAGAGATACTCAACTACAAAGCTGATTGAGCCCTAGTCCATCGACAATTTTGGCGGTTATTCATGAATTTTTGACAGTTATCCACGAAATAACGTAAATGCCGTTCTCTTATTGGTCAATTTGGTTTTAGAAAATAATATAAGAAATGGTTGTCGAACATTTTAAGTGGCAAGAGAGGTAGAACTTGGGCATCATCTTACTTCATTTCTGGACCCAATATTATAAAAAAAATGCGAGGCCTACCTATATGGCCTCGATTTGTAATGAATTCTTCGTATGTATCTCCTAGGTGTGAAAATAATTGTTATTTTTCTTAAGAATGGCGTTATTTGAACGCTATTTGAATTTTTCACTGAAGTCGGTTATTCTACTCGAGTTCAGATGGACTAACTCGAGTACGAGTTGAATCTGTAAATACTCGAGTCACGCAAGTCGAGTCCCATCACTCATGGCATGTAATTAACAAAAAAAAAGTAGAGATATCATTCATTCCGACCTAAACTTTATTCAGTTGATCAGAAGAAGATGTAAGTAACGGAAGTGACTAGTAACGATAATAAAGTAACGAGTATTCAGATAAAACGTAACGTGTACGTATGCGTACTCAATTTGTCGTTACTTTTACAGCCCTACTCATGCCCCATCTCTTTCGAAGGAAAGGATTGGAGGAAAGCTTGTCCACTGAGTGGAATCTGAGTATCGTTTGCGATCCATAAGACTTGACGACTTATCGAGGTCTCCTAAACATCGGCCTAAAACCATTCGCGAAAAATCTGATATACCCCTTTTAGTGCATCGTCGACCAAACTATGGCAAATCCTGGAAGAGACCACAAATAACGCAAATCTAGATTCATCGCCTTTTCGTCGACTTCAAGACTGCATATGACAGCATCTATAAAGACGAGCTATACAGAGCATCAAAGGTCGGTAAAAACCTAACCGAGAACTTTGAATTTCGACATCGAAAGAGATTCTGACAAAGCGACGCGTTATCTTGCGACTTCTTCCACATCATTCTTGAAAGAACTGCACAAAAAATCGGACGCCAAAACCAGAAGAACAATCTCTCAGAAGTCCAATTAACTAAACTCGCATATGCCGCAGACGAGATTGACATAATTGGCAAACGCAGGTTGATGTCAAAAGCACTTTTGTGAGTATTTCGAAGGAGACCGCGAATATGGACACCCAACACCGATGTCTAGAACAGAGCGTCACAGATATAGCTTGGAGGTAGTCAAAGGCTCTGTCTACCTAGGAACAGCTATCAATTCAGACGAACGACCCAAGCGCTGAAATCAAACGAAGAACAACTCTTGCTAATAGCTGTGTCTTGGGCTAAGAAAGCAATTGATAAACTCAGCCGTCGCTCGAACCTCTATAAGACCTTAATCGTCCCAGCCTTGCTATATGGCGCAGATACATAAACGTTGTCAAAAGCGGATGAGGTTGCTCCTGGAGAGGGTAATTTTTCGATTGATTTTCGGTGGGATGGCGAGTCAGCGACATCGACTTAACCAACGATTGATGTTCATGTAGAGCGATTGGAAACCACTGCTTCGGCCCGGAAAGTCTTCAAATTCACCCTCGAGGGACGGCGCAGTGGAAGAACACCGCGACTCATGTAACGCACAAGTGGAAAAGGACCTCAACCAACTATGCGTGTGAAAGTGGAGGCATCTGGCTAAATATAGACGCTTGTTGATTTAGATCCAGGTACACCCGGACTGCGGACTGTGTTGCTCTATGGCGCGAAGACAAGTGCAAATGAAAAAACCCAAGTCCATTTCGATAATGTCTGTGTTCAATATTTGATCTTGCTTTGAGTTGATAGCATTTGAAGATCCAGATTCAAGCACGGATAGGACGTGAGTCTAGCCAGGCGTCTACTGATCCAAGCCTATGCTGACTGGCCATGTGTATGGACAACTTAGCTCCGGCCCGAAGAGTATTCGATACTACACCAGTGAGACAACGCAATAGAGGACACCCACGACACCGAAGCTGCACACATGTGGAGAAGGGTCTTAGTCAACTTGGTGTCCGTAATTGGAGGCGGTTGACTAAAGGTCGTAGCTTCTTGATTGAGATCCAGATTCACTTCGGATTGTAGCGTCGTCAGCCATAACTTATATGGCATCCTCGAGTGAACGCATGAGCCTTAAGGTTATATAAGCAACCGAAAACGTGCAATGACTGATCCACGTCCTCATGAAAAATCTCTAACTTTTGAAATCTTTCCCTTCCCCGGATAGAGTGCACCGAAAACTGAAACAGGGAATTTTCTTTTCAAAGCACTTTATTGTGTTATTTCTTATAAATCCTCTCTTCACCGGGCATCCACTACTGCTCCAGATCCTTCTTACTGACATACTCCACACACTTCGAGGGATCTGTGGGAAAGTACTCCTGACACTTGGTCATCAGTCTCTTCAGCCCTTGAATGTACTTCCTCTGTGTCTCGTCGTTCATCACGTGAGCCACGTTCTTGGAGAAAATCTTCTCACGGCCCGTACGAGCGTGGATACCAACCATAGTGACACCAATGGGCCACGGAGCGTTGCCGATAGCCATCTCCAGGTACGCGTCACTGGCAGTAATGTAATTCCTCGACAATAGGTGCTTTGTGATGTCCCTCAAGCTGTCCAGGATGTCGTCGGGGAGGTTCTTGTGCTTCAGCTTCCTAAACAGAGGCTTCACATACTCCTTGGTCTGCGTGTATATGACCCTCGCCATTTTCACTTTTGTTGACTGTTTCTCGTGGGCGGAGTACGACGCGATTTGATCACTCCACAGTTTGAGCAGGAATGTGAGGAGAGTGATGATGACTTCCATGTCGTGCTCTTTGTTTCCACGACCCATCGTCTTGGCCATTTCATGGATGGACTCCCAGCTCACCGAGTCGTCTAGCTCGGCTTCGTCTGTTTGTTTCTCGGCCTTTGCAGTGGGCGCGTTGGCAAACATTTCATTGAGGTAAGCCTGATCCACTTGTTCCAAGGCCTCTTGGAAGTCATTACGGAATCCTCGATTTGTCTCTGGCTGAGAGATCTCACAGTGACGCAGACGCTGGAAGGACTCGAGTTCGGATTCGCCGAAAAGTAAAATCGGTTCACCACGTTCGCGTAGACGCCGTATCACTTCTGCTCGCGGGAGAATGTTTGCATCCGACACTGAGTTGTTGATATTTGCTGAAAAGGAAGATTGAGTTTAAAATTTGCAAGACGATTCCGAGTGGAGCGTGAGACTTACTGCTTCCTTCTTGGAATGGATCGCTCTTCTTCTCTGAGTCTGGAGTTTTGTAGCCAACTTTCTGGAGGATTTCCTCGGTGTTTTTCTTTATCAGGTCACCTTGTCTGAAGTATTTTTTATTTTCGCACTAAAAAGACGATAAGTTCATCGATTGGATTCCGGATTTTGGTAGGATTGACTTACCACAAGTTTTTTGTCCTCCAAGAGCTTCCTTTTGCGGGCAATTTCTGCTTTTAAAATGTCCATATTGGCTTAAAAATGCAAATGATGTCTTCTTTGAGGAACGAATATAAACATAAAACTGTTGGAGTTGACAGCTGTTGACAAGTAAACTTGTACAGGTTTACATCTGTAGACATGTTTTTGGACATGTTTACATCTGTGTAGCATGCAATGTGGACACATGAAATTATTAGGAGATATTTGATTTTATCAAATTACGCGATTTCACGAAGTCAGTACTAAAATAAATTCTTATGTTAATACAGCTTGCAGAGTTGTAGTTGTAATATTTGTACGGCTGCCAATAAAATACAGTCTTCCTCAACGAGCCGCTGTACAATATTCACCTAGCAACTGTTATATTCCGATTGTCATTGCAAAAATCGTCTGTCACAACATTACGTTCGTGTCAAACTACATCCATATTATTTTTCGCATCAAATTTCATTAAAACTAAACAAATTCAATTCGCCTTCCATCGCTTTGCTCACACAAATTAGAAATAAACTCCAATAACTTCTCCAACCATGCCGAAGAAAATGGGTCTGAATTCCAAGGCTGTCGAGGCCAGAGAACGCAAGCAAGCTGTCAAGAAGGAGGCACTAACTAAGGCCGAAAAAGAGGCCGAAGATCGCCTTTGGCAAGATGATGACAAAAATCTGGCAAAGAAAAAACAACGCAAGGAAGAAGAGGACCGCAAACGTGCCGAAGCTGCAAAGAGAAAAGCCGAAGCAAAAGCCCTGCTGGATGAGGAAATGTCTTCCATTCGCACTCAGGGCAAACAAACTCTGAGCAAGATCAATCGATTACAGATCCAGGAGGAGATCGAGAAACGCAACAAGAACGTTGAATTGATTAACGCTCCCAAAGTACCTGTAAAAGTTGTTGTCCCCGAACCTGAACTGGAAGAAAATCTCAATCGTGCCATGGCCGATACAGTTGTCGCCACAAACGTCGATCAGGCCTTGGCGGCTCTGAGGTGAGATCGTGGATGATTTAGCGTATTTAGAGCACCAATTGTGAATTTCTTTATCTTTTTCAGTGTCGCCGATGGTGATGACAAACACCCGGAGAAACGCATGCGAGCTGCGTACAAGGCATTCGAAGCTGTTAATCTGCCCCGCATCAAGGCGGAGAATCCGTCGCTGCGCCTATCACAGTGGAAGCAGATGCTCATGAAGGAGTGGAACAAGTCACCCGACAATCCGTTCAATCAACGATTTTGAATTGGAGGACCAGGTCGGGGATGATCACCATTCTGAAGTGTTTCTTTTTCCATGTTTTTCACTGCAAGCGTGGATACTGAGATTGATTTTTTATTTTTTTGCATGGTTTGAGCGATATGGAGTCCACCGTTGTACAGTTATTTATTTCACATCCAACCAGGGTATCAAATACAGAGAGTTGTAGTCCATGATGCAGTGGGTGTTTTCTTTTTGGAAATGCTTGCGTCTAGGTAGAGTGCGTGTGGGGGGATGGAGGCTACTCCTGTTCGGATTCAAGGAGGGGACTGAATTCTGAAGCTTTGATTGTCGAATGAGAAGGAAGAATCCTGTTTGCGATGATGACTCTTGGAGAAAAAGATTCAACCGCCGCATGGCGTGAATACTTGGAGGCAGCTGGGTAACCTGCGATCTCTGATTAGGAAGGAATTTCAAATTGATTAACTCAAGTTTGCTGGGAGGCAGCACATGCCAAGGTTCATTTCGAAAGGACCAATTTCAGATTCCGGTGAAATTCAAAAATCAATAGCGACACCATTTCCCTGTGGGAGTAGAATTTATTCGCTGACTACGAAGCCCTGTCGGAGAGCATGTCCTACGGATGATTAAATACAATGATTCGATTAGAATGTACTAGTAATTTAAGACTCCTCCATATCGCATGATAATCTACTTCTTGCCCAGTTCAGCGGACCGCTGCGATGACTTCTCCACGGCATTTATCAGCGTCGACCTGAAAAGCAAATTCAATTGGTTCTCGATTGAGGAAAAGCCACAAAAACAAACCTTAGATTGCCCTTCTCCAGCTCGTGCACACCGCATATTGTTGCGCCACCGGGTGAGCAGACCTCGTCCCTCAGTACCGCTGGATGTTTCCCAGTGATCAACACTGTTTTGGCGGCGCCCAGCAGAGTTTGAGCTGAGAACTGCAAGGCCATTTGCCTCGGCACTCCCTGCTTCACAGCCCCATCAGCGAGAGCCTCAATAATAGTGTAAACATAAGCTGGCCCGCAGCCAGCAACACCAGTCACAGCATCGATCATCTTCTCAGGAACCTGCTGGGCGATGCCCAGAGAGTTCAGCATCAAATGCACCTTCTCGAGATCCTGCTGCTTCACGTACGAGCCGGGAGTGTAAACCGTGCATCCCTCGCCGACCTGCATCGACGTGTTCGGCATGATTCGGATCATCTTCAGCTGCTGGATGAATGAGAAGGTCTCTTCCAGTGTCTTGAGATTAACCCCCGCCAACACAGACACGAACAGCTTGTCCTTGTCCCTGGGCGACATCATGTGGGCATTTCGCAACTGCGATGCGCATGGCTCGAGAATATGTGGCTTGACGGCGATGAAAATGATGTCAGATTTCTCCAAAACCTCGTAATTGTCTTCGGTGATCTGAGTAACACCGTGCTCGCGCCATCGCTGTAGATTCTCAATGTGCGGTCCCGACACCAGCACTTGTCCGGACTTAACGATGCCCCGAGAGATAAGGCCCGCGCCAATGGCAAAGGCCATGTTGCCACCGCCGATAAAACCGATTTTCTCGTCCAATTTAGCCATTGCGACGGGACTTACGTAAAATCTACTCAAATGCACTGGAAAGACGAGACCTTTATGATTCCGATGCAGCTGTGCAAGGCCGGCGACTAGAGATCACGGATGATGCGGATGTTGCAAACGCTTTATGTTTACGGCGCTGTTATTGTTGCGATAAGACCGCGGTATTTATAGAATAGTTTTTTGTATTTTAAAGAACGTCGCACGTGCCAGAGAAGGTGGCACTGGTGCAAGACGGGGAGAGACTAGCTATCTTCAAAGGGAATCGAATTGAATGCAATCGGCTTTCAACACGAATTACTGACAGATACTTGCAATTGCTGGCACAGCTGATTGGCGGTGATTTGAAGAGTGGATTTCAAATTGTGAATCGTACGCGGTTGTGGTATTGGATGACGAATGGAGTGCAGGGTGGCACGATGATGGAGGAGATTGGGCAAACGACATATACTATTTCACACGGTTCCAAGTTTTGATGCTTTGTAGTTCCGCATAAATTTGCCAACATAAGCCTTATATGCGCACATGCCCCCACAGAGGAGAAAGATGACGACACCAAAGACAAGTTCTATGAGCTCCTGGACAAAACTTATGAGCAATGCCCTAGCTACGACATTAAAATTGTCCTTGGCGATTTTAACGCAAAGCTTGGAAAAGAGAACATCTTTGGTAGTACGGTCGGAAAGCACAGCCTACACGACACCACATCCGATAACGGATTTAGGCTGATCGACTTTGCTGCGGGGCGAAATGTTGTAGTAGCCAGTACAAGATTCCCACATCTCGATATCCACAAAGGAACATGGCGATCTCCTGATCAATCAACCGTCAATCAGATTGATCATATTGCGATCGACGCAAGGCACTCCTCCAGTATTATAGATGTTCGAACGTTCCGAGGCGCCAACATTGACTCGGACCACCACCTTGGTGTAGCCAAGATAAGGTTGCGGATATCCCGAACACCGCCAAGACAAAGAAATACTGTGAGGAAGTTTAACGTCAGCCGGCTACAATCCCAAGAGATTGCCAAATCCTTTTCCGATCGTGTCTCCCTTAATCTCTTAAGAAATCCTACGCCGCCAACATCAAGTATTGAAGATCAGTGGCAGCATTGCCAAAAAGCCATCAGAGATGCCGCCTCTGATGTGCTGGGTTTCAATCCGCCACCACAACGAAACCCCTGGTTTGACAACGAGTGTCGGCAGGCGAATGCAGCCAAGCAAGAAGCATACAAAGCGGCACTGCAAAGAAGGACAAGAGCTGCTCGGGAGCTCTACGAGCAGAAGAGGAGAGACGAACACCGGCTTCTCAGGAGAAAAAAGAAGGAGCATGAGAAGCGCGCGATCGGCAAACTAGAGGGATATTACTGCAGGAATGAGGTAAGGAAATTTTACCAAAGGGTAAAGTTAACCAGTCAAGGTTATAAAGTCCGAACCGAAGCCTGTAAGGATGATCAAGGGAACATCGTAGTAGAGTCACAGTCGATGCTGAGGATATGGAGAAACCATTTCTGCAGACTGTATAACGGCGACGAAGAACCAAATTCCGCTGTCAGGCAGAACGAACCATTCAACCCCAATGAAAGGGACGATGAAGATCAACAATTCCGTCCACCCGACCCAGATGAAGTGAGGATTGCCATATCCAAACTAAAATCCAACAAGGCTGCGGGAGCTGACGGCCTACCCGCCGAGCTTTTTAAGGCCGCAGGCGATGATTTGGTAAGGAGCATGCACCAACTCATCTGTAAAATATGGTCGGAGGAAAACATGCCCGATGAATGGAACCTCAGCATAGTCTGCCCGATCCATAAAAAACTGCGCCAACTACAGAGGCATCAGTCTCCTAAGTATTGCATATAAAATCTTATCTGCCGTACTGTGTGAACGCCTAAAGCCATTCGTCAACAACCTGGTCGGTCCATACCAGTGTGGCTTTAGGCCAGGAAAATCCACCATCGACCAAATATTCACACTGCGGCAGATTTTGGAGAAAACCCAGGAGCAACAAATCGATACCCACCACCTTTTTATCGATTTTAAGGCCGCGTATGATAGCATTTATAGAGACGAGCTATACAGAGCAATGTCTAGTTTTGGAATCCCTACCAAACTCGTCCGTTTGTGTAGGATGACGATGGAGAATGCACGCTGCTCCGTCAAGGTCGGTAAAGACCTAACCGAGACCTTTGATGTCAAAAAAGGATTCAGACAAGGCGACGCGCTGTCATGCGACTTTTTCAACATCGTTCTTGAAAGAATTGTTCAAAACTCGAACGCCAACACCAGAGGAACAATCTTTCAGAAGTCCGTCCAACTACTCGCATATGCCGACGATATTGACATTATCGGAAGAACGCAGCGTGATGTCAATGGCGCTTTTGTGGGTATTGCAACGGAGGCCGCGAAGATGGGTTTAGCGGTAAACGAGGGTAAGACCAAGTATATGCTGTCAACGAGAAAGGACACCCAACACCGACGTCTCGGTCAGAACGTCACAGCAGACAGATATAACTTTGAGGTAGTCAAAAACTTTGTCTACCTAGGCACCGCTATCAATTCAGACAACGACACCAGCGCTGAAATCAAACGAAGAATAACTCTTGCCAATCGCTGCTTCTTTGGGCTAAGAAAGCAATTGGTAAACAAAGCCCTCTCTCGAACAACCAAGCTAACGCTTTACAAGACCTTAATCGTCCCAGTCCTGCTATATGGCGCGGAGGCATGGACATTATCAAAAGCGGATGAAGCTGCTCTTGGTTGCTTCGAGAGGAAAATTCTTCGTGTGATTTTCGGTCCCGTCTGCATAGATGGTGAGTGGAGGAGGAGATTTAATGACGAACTATACGGGCTGTTTAGCGACATCGACTTAGCCAGAAGAGTGAAGATCCAACGATTGAGGTGGCTAGGTCATGTAGAGCGGATGGAAACCAATGCTCCGGCCCGAAAAGTCTTCGAATCCACCCCCGAGGGACGGCGCAGTAGAGGAAGACCGCGACTCAGGTGGAGCACGCAAGTGGAAAGGGACCTCAACCAACTATGCGTGCGAAACTGGAGACAGCTAGCTAAAGATCGAGCTGGCTGGAGACGCTTGTTGGTTGAGGCCCAGGTCCACCCCGGACTGTAGCGCCACCTTAAGTAAGTAAGTAAGTAAGTTCCGCATGATGACTCTGCAAACATGTGTGTTTTTCTATACTTACAAGCTTTTTAAGGGATAGGCGACATTTCCGAGGCGGCCAGAAGACTAATAATGTGTTTCTAACAGTCTTTGACTTCCCATCGCTCTCAATAAGACTGGATACTTCTCTGTCCACAATGATGCGTCATGCTAACGCCGGTTCGTCTGTAATAATGAAATGAACGAGGAGTGTGAAGGAGAGACGAAAATATCCCCTTCGATCTTTTTGAGCTACGTACCTAGCTACGTGAAAGCTTATATCCCACGCTTGTCTAGACTCCGTATTGTTGTCGAGCTGGAGTAGTTACAGCTTGAAGAACATACCCCAGGTATCATCAACGCAAACTGTCCGCAGATCAGGTTTTCTTCCTCGAATGAATGGTTGTCAAAGAATTTAAGGGTCAAGAGAGGTAGGCGTTGGACATCTCTATCATACTTCATTTCTGACAAGAAAATCAACGGCGACTTTGAGAGAGTGTCCAGGGTGTTTGCCCATATTTGCACTGTGGATCACTTTCTCTCTCTAGCATGAGTATTTCGTACTTCTTTGTATCATCAGTGCATTTAGTTTATGCCTTAAATAATGCTACGTTTCCACCGAACGAAACAATTTTCTCCGAAGCTACCAGGATCTGCCATACATTTTCGGGGTCCGGAAACCTCCTCGAGTTTATGCGTGCGTGAGAGGTTGGGAACCCGGACACGCATAGAGCGTGAATTTCAGTTTATTTCGGTGTCTATTTTCTCATTTTGCCTCTTTCTATTTTCTGGTGTTCCCACACCATTACAACCATTTTTGCCACCGGGCACGGACATGAAATTCAACCCTTATTGAGGTGTTCACCACCAATAATGTGGACAAGAGAAGCACTACATGGATGAGGCGGAAAAAATAATGCATGTGACTACTTGTACACGTATCTGTGCACACGTAAGAACACCCAGTGGTTGTAAGGAGGAGCAGTCTGTTCAAACAAAATTATTGTGCAGAAATGAAGAATTAAGGAGACAGCCAGGTAGAAAGTTAGTTGGCCATCTCTATGGAAAGCAGGGAAACCATAAGTAAAATTTATGAAAAAGTAATAAAGGAGAAATAAGTGAACATCATCGATGCCCAAAACATACTTCCCAATGAACAATTTGACTTTAGGCGTTTCCATAGTACGAACCACCAAATTCTAAGAATTTGCAATTGTATTAAAAGGAATCGTGATTTGGGAAAATCAACCGGTTTATTAATACTGGATATTGAAAAAGCATTCGATACTGTGTGGCATAATGGCCTGTTATATAAAATGATAAGATTCCATTTCCCAATGTATATTTGTAAAGTTGTTCAGAGTTTTCTGTCAGATCGAAGATATAAGATTCATGTCAATAATAGTCATTCATGATTGTGTAATATATATGCAGGTGTTCCTCAAGGATCAGTTCTTGCCCCGATATTGTTTAACATGTTCTTATCGCCATGTGAGTTCGCCCTGTACGCTGATGACTCTGCGATTTTTTCGTCGCATAAGTTTGGTCTCAATATTGAGACAAATTTAAGAGATGCGGCGGGTATAGTTATTCCATACCTCAACAAATGGAAAACTAAAGTTAAGATAAAAGCTATCTTTTTCACAAGAAAAAGAAAGTCTTGTTATCTTCCATCCGATCGGTTAACAGTAAACGGGCAACACATACTATGGCAGACGTCGGTGAAGTACTTGGGCGTTTATTTAGATAAAAGACTTACTTTTAATAAACACATAACAAAGACTCTCCATAAAACGGGCACTGCAATTAAAATGTTGTATCCATTAAGAAACAGAATATCCTCACTATCCAATGGAAATAAAATACTCTTATATAAGGTTACTTTTCAGTCAATATTGTTGTACGGCTGTCAAGTTTGGGGTGATTGTGCTAAGTGTCACATAAAAAGATTGCAAATACAACAAAACATGATGCTCAACCTTCCTTGGCATCACTCTACCCGCGATTTACACTCTAAAGCTAATGTTGAATTGATCTCTGTTAGGATACATGCACTTACCGAAAGACTTATGGGCAGATGCGATTTATCTGATAATCCACTAGTTAGTGAGCTTAATAATAACTACAACCGACAAGACTGATGTTTCTTTTTTATAAATATCTTAAGTACTTATTTGCTTATTTATTTACTTATTTACTTACTTATTTATTTATTTATGTATGTATTTATTTATTTATTTATTTATTTGTTTATTATTTATTTATTTATTTACTGATTTATTTATTTGTTTATTTGCCTGTTTATTCACTTTTATTATTTTTTTTCCTTAAATAAAGGGTTTTTGCTGTTCTTTCCCTTTGCTTAAAATAATTATGTCAAATGAGACTTGTTTTGTTTTTTAGATGTATTTCAGTAGAAAATTGTGGCGTGGCTCGCTTTGTAAACTTTTGAACGAAATAAACATGATTTGATTTGATTTGATTTAATTTCTGTCATTGTGTTCATACATTTCAGAACGTAAGTAAGCAATTGACTTGTATGTGTTTCGGAACAGGATTGACACTTTTGGCTGTTGCGCTATTTAGTTTAAATTGAGGGTGCAAGTTTTTAATCTAGCAACTAGTAAGCCAATGCGAGAAATAGCTCAGATTAGTTTTTTTTTTTTTTTTTCAAAATTTGAACGTTTATTTAAGAAAAACATGTACACTAGTGTTATTCAAAGTATTGCCCATCTGAAGCTACGACTTTTTCCCATCTTTCTGGCAATTTGTGGATCGCATCTGCGCCGGCTTGGCAGCCAAGAATGAATCAAACCAATTTTTCATATTCTGCTCTGATGTGAACCGTATTTCAGAGAGGGCGCTCTGCATCGACCGGAACAAATGGTAGTCAGAAGGGGCAAGGTCTGGGCTATAAGGTGGGTGGGGAAAAACTTCCCATCCACTGTTTTCCAAATAGTTCTTAACCGGAATAGCAACGTGGGGCCGAGCGTTGTCATGATGGAATGTCATGATTATTGCCCCGTGTCTGGTCGCATATTCGGCTACTGCTCTCTTCAAACGGATTAATTGTGTTCGCTAGCGTTATCCATTGATGGTTCCACCCGGTTTTAGCAGCTCATAATACAACACACTCTTCTGATCCCCCCAAATACAGAGCATTACATTCGCGCCATGAATTGATTTGGCTGGTTGGCCAAGCCAAAATCACCACTTTTGGCACGTTCGCTCAGCTAGAGGCTGTTCACCATAAACTTCCACCAAAAGCAGCAGCAGTTTTCTTCCTATTAAATTAATGAAGAGGAACCCCCGCAAAAACACTTTTTCAGGCACAAAGTTCGACATACTTGAGTGAAAAAAAATTATTGTTGTTTACGCTTCAAATGAGTTACGCATACTGAAATGACGTACAATGACAGTAGCTTTCCAGCGCATTTTCCAATAGAATAATACAAGTTACGCCATCTCTTAGCAAACCCCACGAATAGTTATAGACCCAATAAAATTAAAATAAATAAACAAATTGTAATGGAGGTGGAATGTATATAAGGCAATAAATGCAGGTTTTAAGACAGCTTAAGAATTCATCCATAAGTATTGAACTCAATTAATTGGCATTAACTACAAATATTTCGCTGCACGGTCACTTTCACTCTTGCCTTCATAAAATATGTGTCCGCACGATGTTAACCCAACTCTGCGAACACAAGATGTTGCGACTTGCGAGAAGAAAATGCGAAGAGAGAAAAATCGAGACAGTTTGCACACAAACAGTCCGTATGGGCTATCGCTTCCCTTGCCAACACGTTACCCACAGAACACCCAAACTAAATAGAATTGGACAATACAATTCGATTAGCCCCCTTCCATAATCCATGTTTTTTGCTTTCGGTTCATCATCCAACCGACTTCATTAGCCCGGGTTACAACTCGGTCTGCTTCTAGTTTAACCCGGGTTAACTCGGTTTGAAAAATGTTCGGGTTGGCGCACCACTAACAAGTATCTTGGACTTACCTTTGTATACAACTTTAAATGGAGTTACCACACAAGAAAACTCAAAACGAAACTGTGGTCGGATTGAGTCCTCTTTCATCTAAAAATGATGTGAACACCCGGAATTTTTAAGGGATGTTATTTTGGTTTGGTAGTATCCAAGACTAAGCCCTGGGATCCAAAACCTCAATAATATTCTGAATATTCATGAGAATAACAATCTAGAAGTTCTTGCGCGCTTCTACAACGACGATATCTACAGAACTCCGATGCAACAAGCAATGAATACTCGAAGCAGACAACAGCAGATCAATGAAGTCCTGAGATATTGGATCGAGCATGAACCAAGGACGCTTGATGTTGCCGTTCCATCAGAAAGAAACGAACTTCCGGAACTTCCCAGAGCCCTTCGAGCCTTGCAGATAAAAGAAACAATGTAAACACAGGAAGTAAGGACACTCGTTCATTACCACTCATTCCGTTCCATCCACGGATCTCCCAGGCCCTCGTCCACCCTTAACAACATCATCAAATAAAGCCACAAAGCGGTTTTTTTCTATTTTAACTTTTATTTTATGAATCCTATTAAATTAACTATTTTTACATTTAAAAACAACTTAACCATATTTTACTGTACTATATTACATTTATCTCATTTGCTATTCGCAGATACTCTCGAACAAAATTCCAATTAAAAACCAACTCTATACTCCATAAACAAAATCCTACGTGGCATATTTACAAAAAATCATGTAACCTCTAGATATAAGAAATAAGAGAGAAAATAAAAAAAAAACACACTAAAAATAAAATATTACAAGAAATGCAAAAGAAAAAAACTCAAATAGTTGCTTGGAGCATTTTAAATCACATCAGACGTTGAAGAACTTGGCAAATTTGTATCTTAAAAGTGAAAAAAAAAAAATAACATACAGATACGGGACATGTTTTTTTTTTTGTTTAACCTAAAACGTACAGGAGGCTATATAAACTGAAAAAAAAAACATAAGAGAAAGTCTGGCCAATCCTAAGTGAGACAGATTCGGATCCATTGCAGATGATACAAGAGAACGAACTTACATGCTAGTGACTAAGAAAATATATTTCATTACATCAGTTTTCGGTGTTTTAGTTTTCTTTTGTCAGCGTTATTTGTTTTTTTTTTTTTTTTTTACAACTTAATTACAAAATTGTTCATACAATTTTAACTAGTGCTGATTGAGTTTTGCTTGTTTTCTTATTCTTTTCTGTTCACAAAATGGCAGCAATGTAGTGAGTTGTATGAACCGATGCCGGGCGTGTGTGAACACACTCGTGAGAAGCTTCGGTGCGGTGTGGCAGGCGGTCCTTGTGGGGGGATGAAGGACGACTATCTACAGTTCTGTTGTTGTTTCCACTTCGGATCGGTCCAGATCGTTGAGGTAGGAGAATCCCATTTGGCCGTAGTCACGTTTGCCAAACGAGACATTTTCGTTGGTAGCACTGATGTGACTTAGGTCTCCATTGGACCTGGGAATAAATAAAGACACATTTTGTTAGGTTTAAATAAATAAAAAAAAAACAAGAAAAATGGGAATTTAGCAGTAAAATGACGACAAACGTAAATGAAATGAGTGCTCTTAAGGCCTAGCCATCATTTTTAAGCTTAAGCGAGTACCTAACGAAAGCGACCAGAAAGCATCGTCAAATTGTTAAGTGCTCACAATTTCTTCTGGAAGCTTAAACATAATTCTTAATACTCTCTGTTCGATTGTTCAATGAAAGGGAGGTGAACAAAAGACAAATACACAAACAATACAAAAAAACACGGAATACACTAAACCAAAGATTTCTTTTTTGTATGGTTTTCAAAGCGACAATTTTTGGCAGTCTTTCATCAGGCTGTTTATTCCTGTTTCTATTATTCCCATATAGTTAGGCGTCGTTCTTGGTAAACCAAAGGTTCGTTTGATGTAATATCTTAGAAGTTGTTCTACAGTCTCATATTGCGTATGTCCCCAAGATTGAGCTGCGTACATCAATACCGAATCTGCAACACCAACGAAGACTTTATATTTAACACTATGATCAACCAGATTATTTGAGAAACACCTTTTCCAGGTAGCACATATAGCAATTTTCGCCTTAATAAGTTTGTCCTTCAAGTGAAAATCCATGCTAAGGTTATTAGTGATTGCCACTCTAAGGTATTTGTACTTTTTCACCACTTCAATTGGTTCCCCGTTGTAGTGCCAACTTTCATTTCGACACAGTCTACCACCTCTCTGTTTGAAAATCATCACTTTTGATTTTAAAAAGGTTAACCGTTAAGTTCCACCTTAGACAATACATATAGAGACGGTTTATCATCAGTTGCAGCATTTCGGCTGAATTCGCTAGTAAAATCACATCATCAGCAAACAGAAGCGTTTTTATTGTCACCCCAGCAAACTCAATTCCGCCTGGTAGAAAGTCCATTAAGTCATTGATATACAATGAAAAGAGTTGAGGGCTTAAAGGGCATCCTTGTCTTACTCCCATATTGGTCTCAAACCATTCTGAAACATCTGACCCACACCAAACTGCTGCGCGGTTTCCCTCATACATATTTTCAAGAACTCTTCCCAATTTGAAACTCATTCCGATGGTGTAAAGTTTGTAGAATAGAGCTCTCCGATCGACCGTATCAAAAGCTGCCTTAAAATCCACGAAGAAAGCGAATAATTTCTTTTTTTGTTCTAAGAATGAGCCCGCAATGTTCTGCAACACAAAAATATTGTCTACGGTTGAATATCCTGAACGAAAACCAGCTTGATTTTCACGGATAAGTTTTTGACTTTCAATCCATCGAGCTATTCGGTTGCTTAAAAGTTTGGCGAACACTTTGTAAGATGTGTTGAGCAGAGATATCCCTCGGTAATTGGCCGGGTCGGTTATATTTCCCTTTTTATGTATGGGGAATATTATTGTTTCTTTAAGTTGTGGTGGTATAATTCCTGCGTTCAATATTTCATTAAATGTTGATGTCAATTTGTCCTTGAGTTCATCTGTAGCGTATTTAAATAGTTCTATAGGAATCCCACCAGGACCTGACGATTTATGATCACTTAGATTACTCAGGACAGAATGAACTTCAACACTGGTGAATGGTGTGTCAAGTAATTCGATTTGGATTTAAAGGAACCGAATAGTAAGTCGGCAACGAGCTGCTCATCGGATTAAGTAAGCTTTGAAAATGGTTCCTGAAGGAGTGTGCATTTAACTCAACACTTATTCGTGGCACTTTACCATTGAATTTGTTAATCGCCGCCCAAAATTCTTTTGTATTCCTACAACATGTAAGTGAAAGAGCCTCTTTTTCATAGAATTGTTTCTTTTTTACTTTACACAACCTTTTAAATGCCATGTTGGTTTTATTATAAAGATCTTTAAAAATACTATTACCATATATGCGAAACACCTTAAGCCATCCAAATGATTTTTGTCTAGCTATTTCGCACTCTTTATCGAACCATTTCTCTTTATACATCAATATCTTTTTAAAACTTTGCCTGTTTGTAGGATGGGATTTTTTTACTACATTTTCAATCTCACTCATGTTCAGCTGTTCATTGTTCAAATTGCGATCCAAATTGCTTCTGTACTCGTTTGCATTAGAATGTTTCCACTTCAATTTTGGTGGAGGCAGGATACTGATTGTTTCCACATCAGCGAGTGGCGAAATTGTGAACTCTGCTAAGATAGGTAAGTGATCCGAGTATTGTTTACATAGAATTTCCAATTTTGTAACTATGGAGATCCATTCACCTCTTATTAAGCAGTAGTCGATGACTGAGGGACTGACTGTCTTGCACGACTCTCTGATCTAGAGTGATGTGATACTGCTGCTCGCCATGCGTGTACGGTTCCGTTTTCCCCTTTGTCTCGCCCTTTGTTTTCCTTTGTTCAACGAACTGACGCTATTCGCATGCGAAGATTAGCGGCGGCATCGAACGATGGTGCCGTTTCGATGACGATCTCTGCCGTCTGCATGCCGGTGCGTACAGTCTAAGCAAAACATTTAGCGGCGGTTCGGAACACTGCCATTTACATGCGTGAAGGCTCAACTATATTGCGCATGAGCGAGCACGGGCTAGTGTCAAGTGCGCATAGGTGAGTAAGCGAATTCACACACCCCTGTGAGATATCGTATGAAGTTGCCCTCAGGGGAATTAGCACACAACCTTGAAATTTTTTCGTTAAGCATGAGCTAGAGAGGAACGCATCGCGCATATGGGAATTGGACAGATTAAAGGGAATATATGAAAATGGGCGAAACTGCTGATATTGACTGAGAGCATGAGAGATTGTTTCTTTTTCACAAAAAATTAAAAAAATTAAAGCAACCTACGGAAGAATTTCTGACGCATGGCTATGCGCGGATAAGCTCATTATGGATAGTCCTGTGTTTCTGGCAAACCTGACGAAACATTTCGTTAAAGTTTGTTACTAGCTAATGCACTTACACTCAGGCTCATTATAGTTGAACCTTAAATAAGAAAAAAGTGAGCGAAACTTAAAAAATATTAACGAAACTCAACGAAACTGTCTCTCATTTCTGTGTATTCACTCGATTGCTTGTCGTGATCTTAGTCTCCTTTTTCTAAAAATAATTTATCACTATTTTTGAGCTTATATTCTTGATAACCGCATACGCGAGAACCCACCCGGGTACAGGCGTGCCCGCATTCGCGGGTATTACACGTGTACTAAAATACGGGGTGAATAAGAGCATTTGTTGTTACCAGTACCCGATGATGGCGGGTACCCGGTAGCTGAAAACTGCCAAGTACCCGCCAATTTGGGTATTACCCGCATTGCATGGGTACCCGGGTACTCGGGTAATTGTTGAATCGGATATTTCTCGGGTAGGATCAAGAGCACTAATTTCTATCGCTCTTGACCGTTGACATAATCGTGATACAAAATTGAGAGTTTTCGAAACACAAGGTATATATGCGTCCGGACCTCCTGATTCAAGAAGAATCAATGACTAGGCCCCGAACCAAATGCTGAAGCAAGCATACTCTCTCTCCTCAGGAATGTAAAGCAGCATCAACTCTGTGATACACCCACCACGGGTCAGTGGCACGGGAAGTACTTAGGTGAGTTACATTTTACATCCCCACCTCTCGAGAGAGACCAAGAGAGTTCGCAGCCCTAAATTGACAGCAGCACCACCTTAACCACCTAAGCACTTGGTTGCTTGACAACCGCCTCGATCTCCTGAAGTTCCACCTTTTCCGCCAGATCACATTGAAAACGATTTCGAAATCACAACTCACCTCTGAAACAAAGGATTCGCGATCGGTATGTCCGCATAACCCCTATGGTTGTTCCTGCCCAGTGTGTTCGTCATCAGCTCGCCCTGGACGTCGTTCTGCGGGTTCTGTCCAAAGGTGTTCCCCCGCCTGCCCAGCGTGCTGTACGCATTGTTCGGCATGTTGGCCAGGTTATTCCTGCTTATTGTGTCCAGCTTGTAGCCGCCGTTTTGATAGTGATTCGTATTCTGCTTGATCCTGCCCAGGGTCAGTGTGCCCGGCAGGGTGCCGTTCGATGCCAGCGGGTTGGCGTTGTTCCTGTTCATCTCGAGGGTGCGATTGAATGTGTTCTGGCGGTTGTTCATGTTGTTGTTGACATTGTTGTTGTTATTATTGTTTCGCCGCAACGTCGCCGTGGTGGCCGTGGTGGCCTCTGAGTGGGAGGGACTCGACTGTCCGTTCTCCTTGTGGGTGATGTAGCTGACGCTGTCCAAGCTGAACGCGTGGTTCTTAGCGCTAAAGTCGAGCTGGAGGTCATCGTCACCGTCTGGGGGAACGGCCATTGCCAGGACTTGCGTTTCGTACTCCTTCAGGTTGGTCACGGCCTCGCCATTCTGGGAACCAACGATCACCGGATCGTAGCGCGTCGGGCTGGATGGCGCCGAGTACTGGCGCATGCGCTGCTTGAAGTTCTTGTACCTGGAAAGGAGAGTCAGGAAGGGGCCACTTCAAATACTAGAGCGTTCACTTACTTTGACCACGAAATGCAGATGTATATGATCCCGATCGTACCCAGGATGAGGATGATCAGTGACACCGCGATCAGCGTGTACGGGAAGACCTCGTCGTTGATCGCGATCGCGGCTTTGATCTGAAAAGGCGAGAGAGACAAGTGAGTGACTGATAGAGGATCGCGCATTCGTCGTGGGTTCACGTACCTTGTGCACTTGGTGCCTGGCCTCGATCGGGCCAAAGATACCCTGTGCCGTGGCTCTGGCAATGCCCGACGCCGCAAAGTTGATCTCCGCCTGAGCGGTGGGCTCCAGCAGGCTCTCACTCACCGAGCTGTCGTTGCGCTTGAGGATTGTTTCTGTCTCCGGGTCGATGATGTAGAACCAGACATCTGTCGCCGCCGGGTTTTCGATGATGCTTCCATTCTCGTTCAGGAACTTGCGATTGCTGAACCGCTCGATGCCGCCGATCATTCCGTTTGTCTTCTCCTCAAGCAGCTCCTCCAGTTGGGTGAAGTGACTGCGAATCTCGTTCGGTGTCGAGTCGGAGAAGACGAGCGTCATGCGATTCAAATCTGTGATCTCGTTGACAACGATCCGTGCTCGGGTCCGGTGTGAGCCATCCTCCTGTCCGTCATTGTCACGCGCTTCCACAAAGAAACGCAGCGGGAATGTGACACCGCCGCGAAGCAGCTTCGCCGTCTTGAGTATCCCCGTCGTCTCGCTCATCGTGAAGTAGCTGGTGGCCTGCAAAAAAATAACAATGGGGGAATTTGTTGACTGGTCCTGGAATGGCATTCGCCGATTGAGATGACTTACCGCTGATGCCTCGCTGATGGTGTTGTCCTCCTCGTCGTAGATCTTGTAGCGGATCATTCCGTATTTGCCCGAGTCGCGATCTGTCGCGCGAACCTGCAGGATTGGCGTGTCAATGTCCACGTCGGGCGAGACCACCGCGTAGAAGGTGCCCTTCTTGCCTTGCAGGCGATTGAAGGCGAACTCAGGGGCGTTGTCGTTCTCGTCCTGGACGATGATCTTCACCGTGGTCATGCTCTTCTGAGGGTTCACGAAGTACTTGTGCGAAACTAGCTTCAGCTGCAGCAGGTGTGAGGTTTGGTTCTCGAAGTCCAGCCGCTTGCTGAGCACAATGCCGCAGCCGTGGTCCTCGATGGTCACGGCGAACATATCGCGCTGATTGCCGCCGACGATCTCGCACTTGAAGCCCGGGTTGGCCTTGGCCGACCGCTTGGAGTTGATGATCTGGATCAGCTTGATGGTGGCGTTGATGCCGGTGGTCTCTGGGACGCCGGTGGTGTAGCTGTCGTCGCTGAACGCCAAGCCCAGACTTTCTGGACTCATGATCACTCCGGTGTCCATTTTGCCGTCCATGGTGGGATCGTCGAGCGACGGGTTGGTGAGCAGGTGGCGCACAAAGACCGGCAGTGTGGCGACTGAACTCAGCTGCGGCTCACCCAGATCGTAGGCCCGTATGTCGATCTGGTACTCGGTATCCTCCTCCTTCCTGAGCTCGTCACGTATCCTCACGGTTCCGGTGTCGGGGTCCACCTGGAAGTACTTGAGGGCCTTCCCACGGCCAACCATCTCATAGCGAACGACGTTGCCCGGCGACGAGCCGTCGCCATCAATCGCCGCCATCGTGTCAATTATGGTGCCAATCGGCTGGTCGTCATTCACTGTCTTCGGCTCCGGCACGGACACAAACACCGGCGGGATGTCGTTTCGATCGTCGACGTCAATGACGATTTTGATCGTGTCACCTGGCCCCTCGCCGTCGTTCTCCAGCGTGCCCACGATTATCTCGTGCTGCTTCTCCTTCTCGTAGTCCAGCCCCTTCGTCGTCTTGATCTGGCCCGTCCGTGGGTCCACCTTGAACAGATCGGCCGATCCCTTCTTCAGGGCGTACGTGATCTCCTGCACGGTGTCGGGATCGATCGCCTGGACTGTTGCGATCAGGAGATCTGGAACATTTTCCGGCACCCGGACGTCAATCCGCGAATCGGTGAACTTTGGCACCTCGTCGGGGATGTCACGCACGAGGACGGTGACACTTGCTGTGCCCAGACGGGCGTCGGGAGCGCCGTCCTTTGCCGTCACCACGAACTTGTACTCGGTCTGCCGCTCGTAGTCCAGTTGGCGACTGGTGCGGATCTCCCCTGTTGACGGGTTGATCGTGAACGGGATGTCTGTGGGAATGGAGTAGGTTACCTCGGCGTTGATGCCTTCATCAGCGTCCGTCGCATGGACGATTCCAACGAAGGCGCCGGGCTTTCCCTCTTCCACGTTGAAGACGTAAGGGAGCGTGGACTCGTCGAACTCCGGGTTCTTGTCGTTGATGTCTGTCACTTTGACGTTGACCGTTGCGCTGCTTGTCAGTCCGCCATTATCCTCCGCCTTAATTATCAACTGGTACCGCGTCAGGCTTTCACGATCCAATTTTCGGATTACCACGATCACTCCGTTCTCCTCGCCGACTGCGAACTGTCGCAGATCATTGCCGGAGACAATAGAATACGCGACGGGATCGTTCTCTGGATCCTCGGCCTTCACAACTGTCACCGTCGAGTTGATCTCCGCGCCTTCGCTCACCTGCACCTCGTAGACGGGCTTCACGAATCGCGGCGGCTTCGTGTTGGGTCCCGGTGTCACCGAGACCTCGACTATCGCCTGTGAACTCAATCCGCCAATGTCGGCCGCCTGCACTGTGATGCTGTACTGCTCGCCGGCCATCAGACGGCCGCGCGTCTCGATCTCGCCCGTCCGCTCGTCGATGGCGAACTTATTGAGCCCGTTGTTGGAGACGTGATAAATGGAATACGAGATCACGGCGTTCTCACCCTCGTCATTGTCAGTCGCGGCGACCCGTGTCACCAGACGTTTCCCGTCGCCGGCGGTTATCGAGATCGGTGCGACCATCGCCAGTTTGGGCGCGTTATCGTTGACATCTTTCAGGTGAACCGTCAGGCTGAGCGGTGCACTGGCTGCGTTCGTCTTCGGCTCGCGCGCCACAACCTGGAATTTAAATTTACCCGGATTCGGGGGATCGCGATCGAGCGCCTCCTCGTTAACGATCAGTATGCCATCTTTGGTCACGTCGAACGATGGTGTTGTGAGCTCGTAGATGTACGCCGGTTTGGGGTCGTCCTCGCCGAGATCGGCGTCCGTTGTCTGGAAGGAGATCGGCTTGCCAGTGATGTCCAGCACTCTGGTGCCGATCGCGGAGTTCTCCTCTACATAGCCGACGATGTCCGAGGCGGAGATGATCGGGGGGTTGGCGTCAACCGGCTTCACGGTGATCGTCAGCTTGGCGGTGGTGAAGCGCTTTGCTTCCGACACCTCCTCGGCCTTCACGACGATGTCATATTTCTTGGCCGTCGAGGTGTCGACAGCCTTTATCTGCTTCAGCACGCCCGTCTGATCGTCGATCTCGAAGTAGTCGCCGTAGTTTCCGGGCATTCCGCTGGCAAAGCTATACCGGATGGGGGAGCTAATCGTGTCCAGGTCCACTGCTTGGATGCGTTCCGGCGAGACGGTGAGCACACCTTGCAGGGAGCCCGCCGGCACCGAGGCCGAGTACTCCGGGTTGATGCAGGCTCCGTCCAGCAGCACGCATCCCCGGTAGATGAACGACGGATCCAGGTCGTCCGAGTCGGCTATGTTCACCGTGAGGGTGGTGGTTGACGAGAGCCGCTCCGAAACGTTCCGGGCTCGATCCTGAAACGAGAAGAAAAGAAAAGTCGCACGTCAGTCTACGCTGTGTACATTGTGGTCGCAGATTGCGATCTACATCTACGAGCGCGGAGATACGAGCAGAACAAGTTCCACAGTCTGTCCAGTCGGTCCGCGCTTATCTGATGCAGCGCCGCTCCGCGTGTGTGTGAAATTATGAGATGCCTGCCTCGGTCGGATGGTTCCCAGCGATAGCGGGCCAATATCAGTGATTTGCGGCCGGCCTGCGTGCAATTTGTACACACACTCGTAGGCAGTTTGGTGTCTGATTGATGGATATGGTGCTGTTCGGCTGTTCACCGGAGATTGGACAAGTCGGCAGATGCTTATCGGCACATCGAGTGTGTTTAGTGCAAATGAGCGCGAAAACCCAGGCACAGCTGAGTGCGCGCTAGATTCGGCTGGAGCGTAAAAGTTGATTTTCTGGATCACGCTGAGCAGGGGCTGCAGGGGGTGGCCTTATCTGATTCAAGCAGACAGTGGCAAACGTGTGGATTGAGAAATATTTGTTCGATATTTGCGCCAGCTGATCGGTGGCAAGATACGAAAGATTGTTGCACGAGAACGATGCGAATTCCTCACGAACTGTGAAATATTTTACGTGCCAAATGGTGGCGAGAAGTGGAGGAATGTGGGAATTTTTGGTGGCAATTAAGCGCAGAGGGATCGCCCGCGCCGACTGTCGACTGAACAGCAGTCAGTGTTCACTTCGCCGAGCAGCGGGCACGTTTTCGCTTCGCTTCCAACACATTTCTGTTGATCGACCACGTGAGCCATATGCTCGTGAATTATTCGCCTTGGTGGCACAGGAAAAGGCTAGACTCGTCAACCAATTTGTTTGAGCATGAGGACCTTTCTTGTGAGCAAATGGCGAAATGCCTTGGTACTAAGCCGAGAGAGCGGGAGGGGAGGGGAGAGAGAGAGAGAGAGAGAGAGATAGAGATAGAGATAGAGATAGAGATAGAGATAGAGATAGAGAGAGAGAGAGAGATAGAGAGAGAGAGAGAGTGAGAGAAAGAGATAAAGATAGTGGGGGAGGGGGTAGAGAGAGGGAGAAAGAGAGAGAGAGAGAGAGAGAGAGGGAGAGATAGAGAGAGAAAGTGAGAGAAAGATAGTGGGGGGGGGGGCTAGAGAGAGGAACAAAGAGAGAGAGAAAGAGAGAAAGACAGATAGAGAGATGGAAAGATAGAGAGGCAGAGAGATAAAGAGATAGAGAGATCGAGAGATAGAGAGATAGAGATAGAGTGAGGAGAGAGAGAGACAGAGAGAGAGGGAAAGAGCGGATTATCGTGAATGGAGAAGTTGGGTTTTTTGGATTGGGTGCTGAAGAGGACATCAGAACCGGTCAGGCGCTTACATCGTGCACTCCATGACCTCATTCAACACAGCGGGTAACTTGCATGTGACCAAGTGCACATATCATCCGCGTACACTACCACCTTGACCCATTTCCGAAGGACTGGATGGTGAAGTGCCTGTCCTTGGTTAGTGGGTTCCCCGTTTCGAATCTCAGGCCAGTCTGACTGTGGGTACCACAAGGGACCAACCTAGTCTAAGCGTGCTTGAGAATCCACTACGTATCCCTTTTATAGCATTTCAAGAGATTATCGGAATTTGATTATACGACAGTTTGCTTGAATGGACAATGCGCTTAGTATGGTAACAAATTATTGGCTTAGACAGTTTTCTATCTATTGGTCGGTTAAGGATTCAAGGATCGCTTCCGTGAAGGTCCTCCTATGCCGGTCGACAGTGGTCGCACGACTTCATGGACACTGAAAGACAAGACAGAACAACGCGAATCGCTGATGTGATTTCAAAAGTACTTGCTATTCTCACTGGCACACTTCTACACTTGATGCACTCCTTAATGTCCAGCACAATGTAAGCGTTTGCTTAGCCATGAGAAGTCTCTGCATTAGGTCAAGAGAAAACCAGAAGACCAGATCACCTCCAACAACTGATGTGCTTGTCCCCGAGTTCCATCAATCACCCGTCAAACGACTCCCCGAGGCTACATCTCAAGAGTAATCCAAATCTCATCTCTCACTGAAGAAGCATTTGCGGCTTCACTCAAGTCAAGGTCCAACCGCTAATGGATGTCAAGCAAAAATTGCTGTCTTGCGACAGCAGCAGCCGACGGTCAAGTGGGAGACCCATCTACCCACGATGATGGCCCCCCATTAAGTTCTCACGATAGGCACCTTCGAGTAACTAATTTCCAAGTCCCTCAGCAATCACTCGCCTCTCGAAAGGTTCGGCAATTATCCGCCGCAAAACACAAGGCGTTGTGCACGATTGCGTAAATTGCCAACGGAAACGACATTTGAAAACCTCCCTCCCGCCGAAAGACGCAGTCCAATTAAACAATTAACTCGTTACAAAAACGGCAAAATCTCTCCATCCACCCACTGGCCGAGCACCTTTTCGATTTCCTTAGACTCTCGCTCCGCGCCCGCCGCTGGTTGGTGACGAACGGCAGTGTGTCTCGCTGACCGGGTTTGTGTGGCGGCCCACACGTTTCCCTTTCAATTGGACCCGAGCTCGGACTCGATATGACGCATTTCCGTGACGCGACTTATTTAGTCGGCCAACAGACTATACACCGGCCAGTCCATGTAAGTGCCTCTAATTACAATTCACGTTGGTGTCACAGCCGGCACACCACCACCGGCGGGATGAAGTCACACGAAAAAACGCGGCAATTTCCTCTTCTTCGTCTGTTGTCTGCTGTGTATCTCTGTATCTCACGGATTTGCACTTGCTTACCACATATCCCACACCACCGTTTTGTCTGGCTCTGTGTTTTGTAATTTGCGGCGGAGAATTTCCCAAACTCACGACACCCTCCTCGGATGGCTTAAGCGGAGTGTAATCGGTCGGTTAGGACCTTTAGCGGATTGTTTGTTGGGAAAGTTGTTGTGTGCACGAGTGCATTCTGCATGTTGCAACAATTAATTGAGATCCGATCGTGAGTCCAATTTAGCACATTAGCACAATTCGTCCGGTTCCGTTGGAAGAGAGCCGGATACGCCCTAGTCGGCGTCCATTTGAGAAGACGACGATTTGATGGCATGGAGTGGGCATGCAGTGGAGATGGAGAAGGATTTGATTACGTGTTCTTCTGTAAGAACTTGCGTTTCTAGAGATAGCCTTTTGGTTTCTGTTAAAAGTAGGGAGCGGAAAATATTCTTCCGTTGCACCAGCTCTGAAGTTATCACGGAAGTAATTGTGCCCTTCTGGGTTACAAGTAGGCTCGTGTAGTTCACGAATGAAAAAAGAGCTCTAACAAGTGAGCGAAGTGAACTAGTTCATCATTTCACTTGTCAATTTTAGCTCATTTAGTTTGAGCTCTTAAAATTCCTGGAATCCTCGGGGTTCCTGATCCGGTCTGTGAACCAACAAAGCGCGACCACTGCATTGTGACTTGTGAAATGCATTTACGTGTACTCTATTGGGTCTATAACTTAATTGGTGTGGTTTGCTAAGAGATGGCGTAACTTGTATTATTCCATTGGAACATGCGTTGGAAAGCTACTGTCATTGGGTTGAAATGTGGTACAACGCACAAATGTCTGTGACTCGAGGTTTCAGCTATTTGGCATTCTGACAAATCCCTCACAGGAAAACACACATCAAATAGTTACCATGGTGTGGTGAATTCGTTTTCATGTCAAAATGGTCAGAACGCTCAAATGTCTGTGATGCGAGGTTTCAGCAATTTGGCATTCAAATAGTTACCATGGTGTGGTGAATTCGTTTTCTTATCAAAAATGTGGCCTTTTCACTTTGTTTTTCTTTTTTTCTTCCCCCACATTGAGAGGATAATGTGAAACAAAGGGGTTTGTGCGTCTATTTCCTCCTTAGGATCAGTCCGCGGTTCTACCATGCTTTGATTTGACGTCCCAACAAAGATCATATCAGAAATGAAGTATTACCGAGATGACCGACTTCACGTCGATGGGCAAGACGAATTTGAGTGACTTGTTGACAATTTGAAGGGATAAGTGAGGTAAAAATCGGCGCTGTCGTCGATGTGTCACAATTTTGATGGTTCTTGTGAAGCTGACAAGTTGAGAGGTTCTGCTCAGAATATGAAAACGTCACCATGTTCTAGTGAGATAGTTGTGAGTTATGACACATCAGTGAGGTTCGCCAGGTTACGGGTGTTACAGTGAAAGCTCCTCTCTGGTACGGACAACTCTCTTAGGCGGACAAAATTACTGCGACCGTCGCTGTAAGCCTTTTGTAGCTTTCACTGTAGTCTGTCCATAAAATCTTTTATCAATTAAACGAAGCAGTTCAAAATTTGATTGAGCCAAGCTATGGAGACATCCTAGAACAGTCTCAGTCAACCGATGAATGGTTGCTGGGGCTATGCTTCTGGAGAACCCCAGGACTGGGACAAATTTCCGCAGCAACTGGCAAGAAAAGTTAGCGAAACCGTGGGAGTAAGAGCATAGAACTCCGTAAATATGGTGCCAATATGCTTGTCACTTTGAAGCCAGATTAACCGGGCCCGGTGCCACAGAACCACTCACCATTGAACTACAACTTGAGCTGGATCCACATCTGTTAAAAACGTGTCCTCTTCAGACACAGTAGCCAAGGAGTTACCTATAGTTAGCAAAGCTGTAAGAAGTATTCCTAAGCGGATAATTAGACAAACTCCCTGCAGATGGCAGCACAATCGACCAATTTGGCTTGGATTCACCTTTATGCGAGAAAAAAACAGCAGAATTTGTGAATCTCGTGATTCCGGAAGCACTTCACTAGTGTTGCACGAGGAATGAAAATTATACCTTTCCTCAATCGCCTCGAACAGCAACAGAAACTACCCTCTTGAGTGAAAGACAGAGAGTCCCGGGTGAGTCAGAGAGGACATGCGAAACTCTCCTTGTTGAAATTTGCCTTATTATTAGGATCAGTGACATAGATCATGAAAAGAAGGAAAAATCCTTTTCTGCATCAATCCACAGCCACTCGCCGTGCAAATCCTGTTGAAAATCATTCCCCTTAGATATTGACTTGAACTTCCACAGCACACTCCGCCGTGTGCAACCACCAAACCGCAACGCGACAATCGACTTACACAACTCCCATGCGTAAGAGGACTCGTACTCATCCCCGCGTGTGTCAATAAATCTCCTTGAATTATAATTCGCATCCAAAAATGGCTTTGCCCGCTGGAGCTAGGGAGGTACAGGGAGAGAGTGGGCAAATGCGTTTGAATTACTCAGTCCCAGGCCGACAATAGATCGTGTACCACAAGCCGTAGCAACGAATTGCCTCCGAGACAGCTCCGATGGCAGCGCGAGCCTCGCCGGAGCCAAGCAGCGCTTTCGAAGAATTATTATGAGCCGCAGAAATGTATTCGCCTGTCCAATTGTCCCCCATATAGGGTAAGCGCTCAAAAACCAAAGGAAGACATTATAATTTATGTCTGATCATTAAAAATTTGCAATTATAAGCAGGGGGCCAGCCGGTTGCCGCCGGTTGCGAGGCACGCTGTGCATCGTTCACATCTCAGCCGGGGCAGGCAGTCAAATTGTCATTGACTGCAACGGCCGCAGACACCTTGTGTGCGAGATACAGCGGCGAGTAGCATCCTGCTGGATGGCCTCATGATTATTCATAGAAATGTGTGTGCAGTCAAGTGGCTCGGTGGCGCGGCGGGACTCAACGTATTAGTTAGCCATTTGGACGGATTACGCGGCCGATGTCAGGCGAACGCGTTTGTCCGAGACACTCGGTGATTTGAATTGCACTTGAAGGGGTAATTGGAAACAGATGTCTCGAGGTGAGAAAGTGGCTGCTGCCTGTGGTGCAGATGCGATTAAATGCCAATTCAAATGTGTTGGGATGTGTGCACTTGTGGGCTTTCGATTCGAAACTGGACAGATGAGAGTGGCTGAGAGTGGTTTGAAGATGTGCCACCAGTTGAGGAGATCCGGATCGCAGATGAGTCATCGTGACACATGGAGTGACTCGTAGCAGGAGGCACTAGTGAAAAGTATAATTAAAGTTGTTTGCTTTAAGAAATAGATGAGTTGGCTCATTGCACGGCTGCCCCTCATATGACGTGTCATGACTATGATTTTTTGAAAATTAAACTTTTAGCTGTTCATTCAAAGTCAATCTTTCAAGTAAACGCCCATCGATTCGAGTGCTGTGTGAAATTTAGTGACGTCCTGTTCGGAATTCCATGTCGACCATATTCAGCTCGAGCGAAACATGGATGTTCTCGAGCGACGACAAATGGACGGCGGATACAGCACCAATATGTTCCGGATGGACGGATTCTACGCCTGGTAGAGGCTTGATGTCCAACAGACAGGAAAAGAGGCCAAATTGGTCTGCGGCTTGATGTGATGAAGCCAAGGACAGCATGGATCCGGGCCGAAGATGATGTGATTCCGAGTCTATGAGACAGCATATGACAGACGAAAGCACCTCCACCCTATAGAGGGTGCCCGCGTCTATGCGTCGGCGCACACAAGTGGAGAAGGACTTAAGTCGACTTGGTGTGGCAGCTAGCTATAAATGGCATCAGCTGAGAAGGCTGATTGAGTGAGGCGCAGGTCGCGCAGAGAGAGAAAAACATTGAAATTTCTTAAATGTCTGCACGAACTCGACTTAAACTCGAAGCTCTCGGGAAGTCTGGCAGTGTAGTCTAAAAATGCCCGCCTCAGCTCTTTTTTTGGTTCTAGTGAACTTAGCCAACTCCCCGATCTAGTCTGTTTCCATGGCATGACGGAAAGTTAACTGAAGCTGGACCCATTCTTCTGAGCAAAAACGGCGCTACATTGTGAGACACACACAATTGCTCCTACCGTTCGACTGATCACCAATCAGTCGCTTCGAGTCCGCTGCTTGAATCAACTCCACTCCTGCATCAATCAAACCAACCACTATCGTCGTGAAATCCAAGCGCTAAGCATTTGATTATCCAACCTGTCTGATTGGGAAAATCATAAGCGGGCGTTCAGCCACCACCCCGGGCATGCACATGTCAAGAAGTGAAAGCCATTCAACAACAACAATTATTTACTTCCCAAAGCAGACAAATTGCTCGCAGAGTGACCTCTACCGGCGGCGTGGCGTCGAGGTTGCCACATTAATTAATCTAATTGATTTTGTTTTCGTAAGCTATCCCAAGTCCGCAGCCAGCAGTCGGTCGCCGCGGGAACCCCTTTGTCTTCTGAGGTCAAACCTAAACGAGTTCTTCGGCCAACTCTTTTGTTTTGCCCATCGCGCCTGTTTTGAGGGGCTTATCTCAAGCTAGGCTTTTCTGATAAATTTGTTTATCATCCATCACACGCTTACGGAAATTCCACTCAGACACTGAGATACCGAAACGCGTTGTATTAATTGCCCGCCATCGCTGGACGGTGGACGCCTTCTGTTTCAACTGCACCGGCGAGCACCTAAATTCCATGCGCCATGAATCAGGATCAGTCTTTAACCAGCCCAGTGATTTGTATCTATCATGGTAACTTAATTTTTGCCCAACTACCGAGTGCAACTTGACCCGGC
The DNA here is from genome assembly GCA_905231855.2 of Eristalis tenax. NCBI lineage: Eukaryota > Metazoa > Arthropoda > Insecta > Diptera > Syrphidae > Eristalis > Eristalis tenax. The sequence goes on along the minus strand of HG993124.1, from coordinate 12,233,496 downwards.
GATGAAAAATGCGCACCCGAGGTACGGATATGTAATTAACCGCACACAGCCGCCACCGCCTGTCATTTGGTCGACCAGTTGGCGACACGTACATGGGAGACTCCTTGGACGTGCGACCGACTGTGAGACTGTGTGTAACCCGATCACAATCGTGCACTCGTTGGATACGAGTAATTAATAATCCTTGTGTCGGGGTGGGGAGTGATGTGAGTGCGCGAGCGTGTGTGTGTGTTTTGTTAACACCTCGGATAATAATTAGTTTGGCTTTTTGTTTATGCAAGATGTTTTGATATGGCGAGTCTGTGAGTCTATGGGCCCGTGAGTCCGGCGTGTGTGGACATTCCTCAAGGCAGATTGGATTTGTCGATTTGTTTGGCTTGAGCAAAGCCATTGTGAAACACGTAGCGACACAGTGAATGGGGCCCGATTATGTGTCAGAGTGGTCGGTGGTGGCGATTCTAAAGAACTGCGGTCAATAGATCTTGCTTAAGTGATTTAAATGCGTTGGACGTTTGTCACAACAGACGGTGGCGCACGGCATTCTGCGACGAGAGGTTAAGTCGAATGGGCACATATATCGTCGGTTAATCTTGAATACCGCTGCTTGACTGAAATTGCCCACCGCCAGCATTTGTGGGTTTGGGTGGCTTTGTGGGTCAAGAGAAAGGCAAATTAAAGTGAACATGATTGGTGGATTTTTGCTTATGGGGAGTAGAGATTGAGTAGAGGGTTCTCTTGGATTTTTGAATTATTCTGGAAAAATTGACAATGACAATAGCAGGGCAGATGGTCTTGATTTTCAGTAGTTTCTCCTGAAATCTTGACAATTCGACATCTCTTTAAAATGCGGCTAAATCGAGAAACAAATGACAGACGCACACATTCATTAAACGGCGAGAAAAGGATGTGTGTTAAAGTGGTCAAATAGTTGTGGGCACCATAAATCTTGTTATAAATCCGTTGATCTACATTTTTTCTTTCGATTTAAATATTTTTTAACATTTCCATGTATCGCGACACAAACATTTCCATTTTTTAAGGCAATATTTTGAAAGAAAATTCTTCAGGGAGATGTGCTTAACTGACTCCTGTTGAAGTTAGGTCCTTTCTTGAGCGACAATAGGCAAAGCTCAAGACAAGCACTCAACCAATTTTCGTGAGACACACTAGGCTACCGGGAAACGCAAACATCCATATGATTGAATGAAGAGTCTGAAGACAAAGACGCAAACTTATGTTCAACTACACCTTAAGAATTTAACTCCGAACCAGTTGTTCGCAACTTTAAACTTACAAGCATGCTTTGACTTTTTGTCTAAAACAGTCACTTTTTAATCTGCTACTAACTGGTTTCTACTTTAGAACGCAGGTATAAGACAAATCCCATTAAATTATTTTGTACCCATTCGCACGACGAATGAAAGTTATCCCTTTCCTCCATCGACATAAACTACCGTCATGAGTGAGAGAGAGAGTGGCCAAAGATCATGTGAATCAGAGACGACATGCATGGGCAATCATCATTGGATCGCGAAAGGGTACTCTTGTTGGTTTCCTTCCAGTATTGGTTTATGAAACTGCCTCAGAATGGTATTAAAGTTGCCTCTGCGGGTTAGTTGATGTTACATATCGAATAGCGCTGGAGGACTCGATGGAACTGTTTCTTCTTCAACGAATTAAATATTCCTCTCCTTGCCTATATTGTGCAGCATGGCCAGGGCAACAATAAGGTTCTTCGCCGTATCTTGGTCCACTCGCAGTTGATCTAAAAGAAGATCCGACTTCTTGCTGAAGTATAATAATAATAATAAACTGGGTGGCGGTACAGCTAGTAGAGGGCCAGGGCCTAGCTCCAGCAACCAGTCGTGTTGTGCGTGCTATTGTCCACGAGTGGAAGGGACCTACAGTTTTATGCCGACTCCGAACGGCCACTTTCTTAGACGGTTGAACTCTTTGAGCATTTTCAATGCCTCGAGAGAGATGGAACCGAGAAATATATTTGAAAAATATTTGCTCGTACCGGGAGTCGAACCTTGTCAACATAGACGTACGCACTTTAGTACAGGTCGACGCACAATCCCACAACGTCACTGGCGCCACGAATAGCATAACACTCAATAAGCGAACGTCTTAATTTTTTTGGTGAAAAATTCAGTTCAGATACTTGTCAAAGTCAACTACTCACACCAAATCAACGGTTTTTGTATTGTGGAAAAAACAAGAACAAATGTCGGGTATTCTGACATGACTAAAAATTTGTCTAAATTTAGACAAAGAGAATGCATACATCCAATATTTCTCTGTCTCTTCCCTGTTCATCCTGCTTCGTGTGTCCGTTATTAGGGGTACGATTGCCCATGTCAGTGTCCGGTATGCAGGGGGTCCTTTGTAAAAGGTTTGAAATAAATGAAAAGCTCTATCTTCATGCCGTTACCATGGCGAATTGTCCATAAAGAGAGGTGTCCATTATAGAGGGGTGTCCTTAAAGAGAAGTTTCACTGTACTACATTAAATGTGAGCTTTTGTTGATTTATCACATTAAATGAAAAGCTCTATCTCCATGCCGGGACCATGACGAATTGTCCGTACAGAGAAGTGTCCATTATAGAGGGGTGTCCTTAAAGAGAAGTTTCACTGTACTACATTAAATGTGACCTTTTGTTGATTTATCACACTAAATGAAAGTTCTACCTCCATGCCGGGACCATGTCGAATTGTCCGTAAAGAGAGGTGTCCATTATAGAGGGGTGTCCTTAAAGAGAAGTTTCACTGTACTATATTTAATGTTGGTTATCACACTTAACTTTCAAGTTCAATTCATAAATATGAACATTTTTGGACAGTTTTGTGAAGCCTTGAGTTCGTCTAATCAGACGAAGGAGTATACCCTGAGTGATACCATTCATTTCGGACAAGTCGACTCTTTCGCGAGGTCTACTGTGTGTACAAACCCATCATAGGATTGTAGGTTGAAGCGCCACGTGTACTCTCAAGCCTAATTGAACTTGAAAAGCACATTTGCAACTACCAGTCTCTGCTGGAAGTGGTCTGCGGATAAAAATGAGGTCTATTCCGGACACCCCATGAGGTCCTCCGCTCTCTCTCTCACAGCACGAGAGCACACACGGCATCGAAAACCGATAAATGCATCCACTCTGCAGTCATTTCCTTGCATCCGATGTACTTGCCGACCACACCCGTCGATGGGGCACTTAATCAGAATCCTCCGGGGACAACGCCGTACGTCATAAACGAACGCGCCCGCCCGCGCTGTTGGACTTCCTCTCACATGTCGTTCTTCCAATCAAATCGTTTTAACGACTCATCAACTGTCTCAGCGCATTTCCGTGGCATCTCTCGAGTGTGGGGGGATCATCTAAGACTGGCTGGCAAACAGAACTTGTTAAGTAGTCCAATTAAGTGGATTTTATCACCACATTCCGCATCTCTGCACATCTCACACACCAAGGTCGGGTTTAATTGAAAATGAATTCAAAGCATCTGCTGCCTCTGCGTATGGGTGTGCACAGCTCTTGCCCGGTGCGCACATCGGCACAGATAGATGATCCAGGGGCCGAGTAGCCGATCACTCCTATGATCCTGTAATTGCGATTGCAATTAATTATACGGGAAAGTAGCGCTGCTCGGCCATGGGAGTGGATTAACGACGATAGAGGAGATAAATGGAATGGATACCGGCTCGATGGCATGGTGGGTGGGCATGGAGGAAATTAAATTGGAAACCTCCTCAATTGATTGTGAGAAACAGAGTGAACGATATAATCGATTAATGAGATTTTCTTTTAACCCGAGCGCCTGAAGGGGTTCTGTCGATAGATGTTTGATCGTTGAATGGATGGATAAACGATGAAGGGAAGGGGCAATTGTGGAGGAGTGGCTGCAGGGAGGAAACGGAATTTCAAGTCATTGTTGGACGTACTAGGGTTCCAACTTAATGGACGCCTGATAGCTTCTTCGAGGTGCGTGCGATTTGAGAGCTCGATATGTTCTCTGGAACTCTAATTTGCTCAGTGGAGCGGCAAAGTCATCATTCTCCTTACAGGCCACAAGTCGATCGTATCTCGCTCGAGATCACATGAGGAGAACGGCTTCTGCAGAAGCTGGATGGACGACGAAGCAGAAGGCGGAAAGTGTGGAGCATCTCTGGTGTTCACTTCTTCGATCCAAACAGAACACCATCCTTGGCCTCTACCGCTCCATCTTGAGATCCGAGTGGCTTCGCAGCAGAAGCTAGCCCGGATCACACCCAGCAGAATGCACCTCAACATCCACCCTAACTAATAATGCCTAGCGTCCCATCAGACACCACATCAGTCGCGCTTCCTGAACTGATGCAAGCCCCTAACATGTTGCCAAAGGAAAGAACACTTCAGACCACCCCTCCTTAGTTGCCAATGCAAGGCTCACTCTCGACCGTCTAGTCATGTGTCACCCCGTCAACCGGAATGACAAATCTATTCGCTCACAATGCGTACAGGTGGATAATCAGATTTCACAGCTAGCGCATTCCTTGATCCCAAAATCAAGGCGTGTGCAGATGGATGCAAAGGCTAATTGATCTCCATCTGGTCATAAATTCCCGCGGCATTGTTGAACGCGCCGCCACCATCGCCATCTGTCAACTAATGTTAAGCATGCGAACTCTGAATGTCACATTGCTCACTGACAGCTGTGGCCAGTCGCCAAGTCCACCAGTCGGCCTATCGGCCAGTCGACCAGTCGACCGGGCAGCCTGTCTGACTTAATGCACGTGCATTAATTGATTACCACACACAGTCGCGGCGGTAATTATGTGCAATCCTAATAAGAGCAAGCGATATAGTGGACCCGCCGTTAAATAGATCTCGTTTATGCTCTGCCACTGTGGCAGCACGGCAGTCAGCTTCGGTCTTCCGATAAACTACTGCGCTGCGCCTTTCGCAAGAACTGCTTCTGCATGTGTCTTTGGCGAAATCGAAATGGTTTCCATTAGTCTTTGGACCGAGAGAGGCTGTCCGGAGTGCTCCGGCAAACTGCTGTGTTTCCCAACCACTGGCGCAGTGTCGACCGTAACTGTGCCACAACAGCCTATGCCGCCGCCACAAAATATGTTCCGTCCGAGGCAGATCATTCACCGCGAGGTCTAGTAACCAAAGCGATAAATTATTATGCAAAAATTGGCTCCTCAATTCGCGCAGTCCGACCGACGCGGCCGACCGGCGCATTCCTCCGCGCCTGTGCCGGTGCCTGAATTGACAAAAATCCCTGCTGGCAATCAAACTCCCCAAACACCAGCACCCACCGTCGCGATCGTCGTGTCCCGTTCGACTGCAAACCTGCTCGTCGCGAGGAACAGACACCACTCACCTGTGTGCGATTGAATCGGTTCAGTGCTTTCTGCCGCAGGTCACTGCGAAGAGATCCTGATCGTCTGTAATTAAATTTCCTTCGGCCGCGTGGCGAGTCGCAAGGAGGAAGTGGACGTGCACAGCTCCAATTGTACTTGTAATTATGCATGTTTCCAATTGCTCCTCGTTTGGGGTGGTTCGCGTCCTCGTGTTCCGACGGGCTGCAGATGCTGCAGTTGTGCTGGCCTTGTTCGAGGTTCCGCGCCAGATACCATCGGGAATCACGAGTTTATTTGTTAATTTCTTATCGCAGAGGGCTATCGATGGGTGCTCGGCAGGTCTTTGTGGTTCTGCCAGCTGCCCGGTGCTGGTTGCGGGGGCCAGAGGAGGAGACGCGGTCCACCGGAGGGCCTAGATCTCTGTGATTTAGATTTAAATCGAAATTTCTTAATTCAGGGTCGGGGGACGAGTTACTGTCGAACTGGTGGCGAATTCGTGCCGAAGGAAAGTGGGACAACGACAACGCAAACACTGCTGGCGGTTCAGATGGCAGACGGCTTGGGATGGCTTCTTGAAAAGCAATCTTTTGTGGTGTTCATGCGGGATTTAGGACGGAGTTGGACATCAAGTCAAAGGAGAGTGGCTAAAGCACTGTAGTGCGTTTGCGCTCGCGTTGTCTTTCCGCGTGCACAATGGTCGTGCGCAAAGTACTGCGTCGACCTGCGTTAGTGGAAAATAAGAGAGATGAGAGAAACTTAAGCGCAAGTCCATCGCACGTCATTAAAATTTTTGACAGGGGCGTGTGCTTTGAGCGCTAGTTTGAGAGATCTTCTTCCAAATTGAGAGTTTTTGTCGGTTTCTGAGTTAACCGATAATTGAGAAATGGAAATTTATTTGAACAGAGAGCGAAAGGGAGGCTGGAATGAAGGTTAGCGTGGACAAATCGGAGGTTATGGTCATCTCCAGAACGCTTGTTCAATGCACTCCACATGTTAGTGGAGTCCCATTGAAGCAGGTGGAGAGGTTTAAGCATCTCGGGGTATTTTTCACGAGTGATGGGAGGAGTAATGCTGAACTTTCATGTGGGATTGGTTAAGCTGGGTCAGTAATAGCTTGATATGTCTGTAATCAGGAAGGCCGAGCTTGGTGTCACTGCCAAGTCAGCGGTCCTCAGCACAACACTCACATATGGTCGTAAAATTTGGGTAATGACCGAAAGAATGCAAGCTGCTGAGACGAGATTTCTTCGTGCTTATTACTCGCCGGGATAGGTTGAGAAACACGGCAGTGCGCGAGGAACTCTTCGAACTTCGGACGGAGAGGGCTATTCTTCGGTGGTTTGGTTACGTGACACGAATGTCGCCTTCATCACGACTTCCGAGGCAGGCGTTGAATGGGATTGGTGACCACTTGCCAGATTCAGGACGAGGTTGTTGAACCAAGTCCAAAAACTCGCCTGGTTACGGTTGGGCATACCTCCTGATGAGTTAGAGTCGATGGCAGAGGATCGCGTTGCCTGGAGATCTCTCGTGCGTGGAGCATGTGGGTCAGAAGATGATGATGATGACGAGAAAGGGAACAGCTGACTAACGTAGTGCGTCATCGCAGTCTCTCCGTAACATGAAGTCTGCTGGCGCAACGCACCACTGTGTTTCAGCCATTTGAGCGGTCCCATTATATTTCTCCAATATTATGCCCACCCTCTACTCAGGCATGTTCAGTGGAACAGACTTTCGAGTTACGTCACTTGTGCAACCAGCATTTCCTTGTCTAAAGAGGGATTGGGTTGAGTTATGTGTCCCCTAAGACACTTCTTCACTTAGTCCAGACGACAGCTTAGGAGTTCCCTTAAGGGAATCAAGTCCTCAACAAAATCCCCTCGAAATGATGCGTCAAGACGTGAAGGGAGAGATGACGAATAACATTTCGACGCAATTTCCATCTTTGTGTGTTTGGACAAGGAGCAGGTCGCCAGTATTTGCTGTGTTCTTCGACTTGTAGTCAAACATAATATTTCCAGAATACCGCGAGCAGGACCCTTCTGGACGGATTTTGGGACGCAGTGGAAATCGCGTTGCGCTTAAATCTTCAACAACCCCACGAACCAACTAGAATGGTTGGGTCAGTCTTATTGGAGGCGATCCAAAGATGATATATTCGCGATCCAAGGACGATTGCCCATGCATGTCCGCTCTGATTCACCCGATCGTTGGTCACTCTCTCTTTAACTCGAGAGGATAGTTTATATTGCTGGTTGAGTCGACTGAGGGAGGGATCATTTTTATTCCTCGTGCAATATCGCTCAACACTCTTTGTATGTGCTGTCGAGCAGGGAACGATCCGCCGCACACCACCAAGTCAAAACACCACAATCGACAGCTACACTCTTGAGGTGGTGAACGAGTTTGTCTACCTCGGGGCAAATGTGAACTCCACGAAAATGGCTACAGAAGGCAGTCACACTTCGACCAGTTGTAGTAGACCCGTTGTGATACCACAAGATCTAATGGATCCTAATCCGCGAACCATTTGGAGCTCTTAATAAAGCGATGGAGCTGACTGATGCTGAAACTGCTTGGATCTGTCAAGTCGTAGGAATATGGGGCGACCAAGTGTCTAATTCTG